>CM052885.1:29581265-29729121 GCA_028534135.1 Potos flavus | reverse complement strand
CCCCCCCGTCCCTTTTCTCTCACTCCTTCCTTCCCACCCTTATCTGTTTTATTTCAGAGCTGTTTTATTTCACACATTTTCCTCCTGGGAAAAGTAATTCACATTTAATCTCTGACTGAGTACTTAGCATAGTACTTGAGCCATCGTAGGTACTCGACAAGAATTTGTGGGATGAATAAGTGAAAGAAAAACCTGTTCTAGGTTTGGCTTTTTCTCAAAGAACTAGGCTGCAGGGGTGACACCTTTGCGTTTGGGTTGTGATGGTGATGATTTGATCCACGAAAACATTATCCATCCAAACTGGGGTGTCTCCAGGAAGGTTATCCTTCTTCACTTGCACCTGGGAGTGACTGTCTAAACGTCATGGACCAAGGGGTGGCATCCACTGCCACAGGGCCTGGCAGTTCACTTGGCCTCTTCATACTTAGAAGGGTCCTGTCACTTATGATGATGAGTTTGGTGGCATTTTTCTTTGTAGCTCGCACTCGAGAACCAAGGAATGAATACAAATACTCACATAGACCAGTCCCGGTGTGGGGTAGTCCCTGTCTGAAAACAGTCAGATAAAACAAAATTAATTATAGTAAGAAAATTTTTTAAAAAAGGAGTTCATTCTGCCAGAATGAACTCGATGAATTTATAATTACTGAGATTTATTTTCCTTTGAGAAGAAACACTTATCAGAGATGGACTTTGATGAACCAGGGCTGGAAAGTGATAACTGCATAGTGACTGCAGTGAAGCCAGGGAGTGGGAGACAGAGGACAATTGTTAACTAAAGTCACAAATGCCAGTGGGATGTTTCCTGTATATATCAGCCTTGGGGCTGAAAACCAGTCGTCCTCCAGGGGCCCAATGTGGACCTTGTGGGGTGGAGGATGTATATATATTTCCTACAATTATTTATATTTTTTACAAAATGGAAATATTTCTCTTTTTCTATAAAATTTTATACAATTTTAAAATATTACAAAAGTAAATAAAACCAAAGGCATATATCCATGTAATCTTGTAGTAATGACCACGTTGAGAGGACATTGGTCCTGCCATATTCCTGTGGGGCTCCCCTCAGGTCACCTGAAAACACGTCTCATATGCACAGCCCAAGCAAGGGGCAGTGGAAGGCCCCATAGATCCATCCGTGTGGGGTAATTCTGAGGGCCCTCAGGACGTGGAGTCCTAGGGGGCCCACAGCACCCATCAATGTACCGTTGGTCGGCTCTGTCCCTCCCAGTCTCATTACTCTTTCCATGCTTCCCGAGGTCATCTCCCAGATAAGCACTTGCACCCAAAGGCTTGCCTCATGGTGTGCTTGGGGAGCCCTACTGCTTTCATAACCATCTCCTCAATTTACACTGTCTGCACCCAGGATCACGGAAGGGCCATGGCTTGGGGGTGTTCCTACCTTTCTACCTCATTCTTTTCTCTCCTACTCAAGCCTCTCTGGTCCTCATCTCTGTGTTCCTTTCGCTGCTCAGCTCTCTGGTCCAGAGTTCATCTCTCTTCTCACGGTATCACATTCCCACCCAACACACTTTTTTTTTCTTCCTTCCTTCTTTTTTTTTTTTTTTTTAAGATTTTATTTATTTATTTGTCAGAGAGAGACCGAGAGAGAGCACAAGCCAGGACAACGGGGGGGGGGGGGGCAGGCAGAGGGAGAAGCAGGCTCCCCGCTGAGCAAGGAGCCCAAAGCGGGACTTGATCCCAGGACCGTGGGATCATGACTTGAGCAGAAGACAGAAGCTTAACAACTGAGGCACCCAGGCATACCCCTTTCTTTCTTTCCTTCTTTCCTTCTTTCTTTCTTTCCTTCTTTCTTTCTTTTTTTCTTCTTTCTTTCTTTCTTTCCTTTCTTCTTTCTTAAAAAATATTTTACTTATTTATTTGAGAGAGAGAGATGGATAGCAAGAGAGAAGATCAGGAGCAGGGTGGAGAGGGAGAAGCAGGCTCCCCGCTGAGCAGTGAGTCCGATGTAGGGAGAGGAGAGGTTCCCAAACTAGCAGATTCTGGACAGTCTTGTCTCAGAAGCACACAGATCACACCCATATGCACAATTTTGCACTTTTGCGAAGCCCTGTATGGTACCTTCACCATGTCTTGGATGAGCATCAACAGACTGTAAATGTCTTGACAGCAGACTACACTCCTGTGGTCTTCCCTTTGGCCTCCTAGCAAACCCCAGGGCCGGTGCTGGCTGTTGCCGAGCAGAGAGGCAGAGCTGTAGTCAAGAGTTACCTCTACTGTGCCCGTGCCAGATAGGATGCTAGAGAGCGGTAGAAAGGTTTCCCTGTAAACATTTATGGTTTGCATCTCTTGGTCTGTATTCCTTGAATCTATTGACTTCTGAAGTTAAAGATAATTGCACATGTTACCAAGGATGGTTTTTATTTATTATTTATTTATTTAATTTTACTTTTTAAATATTTTATTTATTTATTTGAGAGAGAGAGAGAGTGAGAGAGCACACATGCAAGGGGTGGGCAGAGGGAGAGGGAGAAGCAGACTCTCCCACTGAGCAGGGAGCCCGATGCACATCTCAATCCCAGGACCCTGAGATCAGGAGCTGAGCCAAAGGCAGATGCTTAACCGACTGAGCCACCCAGGTGCCCCAATTTATTTATTTTAAATATTTATTTATTTATTTTAGAGGGGGAGGGGAGAGGGGGGAAGGAGAGTCCCTAGCAGACTTCACACTGAGCATGGAGCCCAACACAGGGCTGGATCCCAGGACCCCCCCAGACCACAGCCCTAGCTGAAACCAAGAGTCAGATGCTCAACTGACTGTACCACCCAGGCGCCCCTAAAACACCTATAATTCTACCCCCTCATTCTCCCTTTTCATAAAACATGTAAAGGAGAATAGGAATAGAAAAGATCCTCTCGCTAACCCAGAGTTCAATCCTGTGAGTTAATGATTAGACACAAACCAAGTTAGACTTTTGTTTCTATTCATATATTAAATGTAATATCTTTCTATATTCTTCTATATCTATTATCCATCTGTATGTCTATCTATCTGATTATCTATAGCAGTATATCTATCACTGTCTATCTATTATCTTGATAGGAAGAGAAGCTTGTATTCCTGTACTTTCAGGAGTTCTCGTGTCCAGAACCCGAGGAGTTTCTACCATGCTCTCCCCTTTGTATCTGCTATCAAAAAACACTCTATGGAGTGATGCTCAGCATCACTGGTCATTAGGGGAATGCAAATGGCAACCATGAGCTACCACTTCATTCCGATTAGGATGGCTACTAAAAACCAGACAATAACGCATATTGCGTGAGGATGTGAAAAATGGAACCCTTGTACACGGCTGGCGGGAATGTAGAAGAGAGCAGTCCCTGTGGAAAGTGGTACAATGGCTCCTCAAAAAAGGAAACAGGATGACATGTGATCCAGCAAGTCCACTTCTGGGTAAATACCCCAAAGAAGCGAAAACAGGAACTCGGACAGATACTTGTGCCCTTCCGTTCACAGTGGCGTTATTCACAGTAGTCAAAAGATGGCAGCAACCTGAGCGTCCGTTGACCAAAAATGGATAAACTAAGCATGGTACGTACGGATGATAGAATATCCTTCAGCCTTAAAAAGAGAGGACCTTTGGACACATGTTACAACACGGATGACCCTTGAAGACGTAATGCTAAGTGAAGGAAGCCAGTCACAAAGGACAAATATTGCGGGATCCCTCTTAGACGAGGTTCCTAGAGTAGTCAAGTTCAGAAACGGGAAGTAGAATGGTGGTTGCCAAGGACTGGGGGTGTGGGGGAGTGGGGAGTTAGTATTTAATGACTGCAGAATTTCCGTTGGGAAGATGAAAAGGTCTCAGAGGTGGATGCTAGTGATGGTTGCACAACAATGGAAGTACTTAACACCACAGCCCCGCGCACTTAAAAACTGGTCCAAACAGTGGATTTCCTGTTACGGATATTTTACCACACGCACAAAATAGCTGTGTGAAGGAGTCAAGGGCAGTGTTGCGTCCCACGAAGAAGTGGAGTCTTCTAGTACTAAAGCCTACTGGTTTTGAGTCTTCAGAAGGTTCCAGGCACCAAGTCAACCATTGGTATGCATTATTCTCTTTTCTTCTCTCAGTCACCCTGAGGTCGGTACTGCTTCTGTGTTCATTGTCCAGAGCAGAAAACGGGGGCGGGAAGAGGTTTCGGTGACTTGCCCAAAGTTTCCCGCTGAGAAGGAACCATCAGGACTGGCAGTCACGGTGGTTGGCTTCAGAGCCCAACAACCTCCAGCCCTCACGCTGTATCCTCTTTCTCGGAAAAGACAAATGCAGTGACCCGGCAGGCCGCACCTCTTGGTAAGGGGCTGAATGCAGGTTCTGCCAAAGCGAGCACCCTGCGGAGCCTTGCATTCCCCGGATGTGGATCAGTGCCAGGCATTTTGACCGGTTCTGTGTTCCCAGGCCCTTGGAAGGGAATTTTTCAGCAGTGATGACAGAGGTTCCCTGTACTTTGCAGAGCACGCTGCCCCACTGCAGCTGCCGTCCCTTCTCCCCCCGCGGCCCCCACCCCTTCCCTCAGAATCCGCTGCCTTTTCGACATGAAAAATGTACTATAACGAGTCTACTGGCTAATTAATTAAAAGGGAAAAAATCTCAATCTTCAAATATGAAATGATTAATTACATAAGCATTCACGCCTCTGCACGCTCAGAACGGCATGTCTTTAGTGTAAAACTTTTTCAGCACATTATTTTCTGCCGACGTGGATGTTTTCTGCCCCTACAAGGCCGACTTCTCATACACCCTGGTCCATTTCACAGCAAATGGCCCCAAAGGGTGTTTATGCCGCTCATTAGGAGCCTGTGTCAATTAAGCAGGCCTGGCTGAGCTGCCTGTCCAGGCCTGCCCCTCCTGGGCTGGCCTGTCTGTGTTCTCTGCACCCCCTCAGCTGGCTGGGACACCCTTAGGGGGTCCCGGTGCTTAGGGGCCCCAGTGCTGTCCGCAAGACCAGGACAGAGCTCTGACATCAGAGAGCATCCTCGTGGGATGCTCGCCCTTCGTGGCTTTTTAAAAGTGTGTTGTAGGGGCACCTGGGTGGCTCAGTTGGTCCAGCGCCAGCCTCCGGCTCAGGTCATGATCCCGGGGTCCTGGGATCGAGTCCCCACATGGGGCTCCCTGCTCAGCTGGAAGCCTGTACTTCCTACTCTCTCTCTGCCCCTCCCCCACTTGGACTCTGTTTCTCTCTTGCTCTCAAATAAATAAGATCATAAAATAAATAAAATAAAAGCATGTTGTCTGGCGCACAGACTCGCAACTTCCAAGCTGCTGCACCATGTACCTTTTACTTTTTCTGTTGTTGTTTTTTTTTAAACTAACATATAATGTATTATTTGTTTCAGGGGTACAGGTCTGTGACTCATCAGTCTTACACAATTCACAGCGCTTACCATAGCACATACCCTCCCCAGTGTCCATCACCCAGCCAGCCCATCCCTCCCATCCTCCTCCCCTCCAGCAACCCTCAGTTTGTTTCCTGAGATTAGGAGTCTCTTATGGTTTGTCTCCCTCTTTGGTTTCACCTTGTTTCATTTTTCCCTCCCTTCCCCTATGATCCTCTGTCTTGTTTCTCAAATTCCTCATATCAGTGAGATCATATATACTTGTCTTTCGCTGATTGGCTTATTTCGCTTAGCTTAATACCCTCTAGTTTGATCCATGTCGTTGCAAATGGCAAGATTTCATTTTTTTTTGATGGCTGCATAATATTCCACCATATATGTATATACTACATCTTCTTTGTCCATTCATCTGTTGATGGACATCTAGGCTCTTTCCATAGTTTGGCTATTGTGGATATTGCTGCTAGTTTTTCTGTTTTTGACCAGGAGAAGCTCACCCCTTTCTTCCTCCCCTGCTTCCAGGGCTGGGCCCTGCTCGAGAGGCCTTTGTTCGCTTTCCCGTGTCTGCTCTGCCTGACCTTTGCCCCTTGCAGGAAGCGGGGTCAGGGCTTCCGGGCCTGCTCTGCAGGGGCTGCTGGGGTCTTGCGTCTCGGTGGGCAGCAAGGAGGCCTGACTACTGCCCCTTTCCTGGTTCTTGTTGTCCATGGGCAGAGGCCACTTGTCCTCAGGAGACTCGCTGGGGCCCAAGGGCGCCCAGATCCCCTGATGTGAGCTGGGTGCTGAACAATCAGTAGCATGTGACACGTTTCTCAGAGGAATTAGCTGCCACTTCATAAGCAGGAATGTCACCGTGCACTGAATGATCTCACGGAGTGGTTGTCTCAATCGGGGCGAGAAACCTCACCTGTCATTAGCAAGAGAACTTGTTTATGCTTCTGGCTGTAAAAATCATAACCTGACAGGAGAAGCCTACAGAGGCAAAGCTCTACGTGCCTCAGAGCTGGAGATATTAATGGAGGGCACATGCTGAGAATGACACTTCCATTTTCCAGAAGCATAAAATGGTATTTTTTCCCCCCATAGATACTGTGAAAAAGAGAAGCTATTATGGTTCAACATTTAGACAGGCTTTAAAGCACTTTTGATACAAATTGAAATTATTATTATTTATTTTTACTCCAAGAGCCTGAATTCATTAGCAAATGAGTTGGATTTCCTACTTCCAGGATTTGGGCACACAGGAAGGTTGATCTAGTGTCTCTTTTCTCTTTCCCACTTTGATCCCTGGAAATCTGTGCTGTCCAGTACCATAGCCATCAGCTGTCGGTGGCTATCCAAAGAAAAATTAAAATGCTGTAAAATTACTAATTAAATTCTTCAATTGTGCCAGCCACGTTTCAAGTGCTCGACAGCCACATGTGGTTGGCACAGACGTAGAACATTACTGTCCTCACAGAATGTTCTATTTTGTTGTTGTTGTTGTTTATTTATTTCTTTAAGTAATTTCTATGCCCAACATGGGGCTTGAACTCACAACCCCGAGATCAAGAGTCCTGTGCTTTATCAACTCAGACGTCCAGGTGCCCCCAGAATATCCTATGGTACTGCTAATCTACCTTTATTATCAAAGTTAACTGTGTGTTTGGGGTAGTACTTATTTCTTTTTAAAGATTTTATTTCTTTATTTGAGAGTGAGGGGGAAGGGGCGGAGAGAGAGGGAGAGAGAATCTGAAGAAGACTCCCTGCTGAGTGCAGAGCCTGATGCAGGGCTCAATCTCCCGGCCCTGAGATCATGACCTGGGCCAAAAGCAAGAGTCGGCCACTCAACTGACTAAGCCACCCAGACGCCCCTGGGGTAGTATTTATTAAATAGTATTTTGGGATCCTATATGTAATTTAGATAACAAGTCACCAAAACACTTAATAGTTTCTCCCCCTAAATCTCTTCTTCCTTGGACCCCACCACACACACAGACCCCTCTGCTACATGGCTACATGAAGTTGTTTCTTATGTGGTTCTTAGAAACGAAAAGTTCTCCATGACTTTTCTAAATCAAAGGCCTGCAGGCCCCCTTCCAACTGCCTCAGAAGCCACTTCAGATCCGAACTGGCCTGACTCCACCCATTCCCCCCCGCCCCGCCCCCGGGGGACCATCCTCTTAGCAGAGGAACAGTGTCAATGTGGCAAAAATGTGACCTGAGGTCATAAGGACAAAACTCCCATGTGTCCACGAGGTGCTGCTAAATGGCTGTGGGCCTTTGGTGGCAGACAGCTCAGGTTACATGTGGCTTTCCCAAGGGAATTTAATGGAAGGTGATTTCTTCGCTACAATATTTGCAATCAGTGTAAAAGTAGGTTTGGTCTTTTTTGCTTTGTTTTTAATTCTGAAGCACCAAGTCCTTACCGAGAGCAGTTATTCTTGCTTCATTTAACTTCGAATCCTACCGTGCTGCTCGCCCCGAAGCTTGCAGGATAAATGGCACTTTTACAACCCACCGGAAATTAAGTGCCATTGGACAGGCAGCATTACAGCTCTCTTGGAAAAGAGAGCTGTGACCGACGCTCTCGGTTCTCAAATTTGATCAGCCCCCAGCCCTCCCAGAACTTGCAGGAAGGCAGGCCGCTGGCCTGATTAGCATTCGTGTGGTTAAACCTCATCCTGGACATTGAATGTTGTTGGCGGGACAGGCGTTCAGATCCAAGGGCAGGTACCTCCGTGGAGCCTCATGAGGCCGTCCCCGGGACGGAATGATTCGGAGGCCCATGGCACCCAAGAGGCCTTGTAGACCTTCTCCAGGACTGGCCCTGGGATTGCTGCTCCCCTTAGCCGTTTCTGGGCTGGAGAATCTTCCCTGGGTAAAGTCTGAAAGGCCCTCCTGTGGTTGGAAGGCCCTTTTACAGATGCTGTCTCAGCAGCCTATTGAAAAGCAGTAATACTCCATTGTTTCTGAAAGAATCCTTGCAATTAGAGGAGGCAGAGGAGAAATTATTACAGAGCTAAGTTATTAGATCCGTTCCGTGGAACATTTTTTAAAAACCAAGCTCATTTTCCCAGCAATCGCTCTCTCTTTTAAAGCACCTGATGCCACCAGGTTGCCTCTAGCAGCAAGCTGGCGACCGAAAACAAGGGGAGGTTGCTGTGATGACAACATGGCCGGGGGCGGGTGCCAGGTAGGACAACGCCAAGAAGCCAAAAACAACGAGAGGGGAAAGAAATGAAGGGCGATCCGCCCAGATAGTAAACACAGCACCAGGGCTCAACAAACACACACACGGGCCCCTCCTACGGTGGGGGGCACGGGGGGAGTGGGGGGAGCAGCCGGCAGGTCAATCTAGAGATGAGCGGAAACTGCTCGGGGTCTGAGAAGACTGGGCACTAACCGGGCTTGTTACCGCCATGGTACGTCTGGGAGCCCCCATTTGTTGGATGTCTGCTCTGACCAAGGCTGGGGGGACGGGTGGGTCAGAGCGAAGGGCTCATAGGTTCTGGCAAAAGCCATCCTGTCTGCCCGGTTGTTGCAATTATTAGCAACACTAGCAGCGGCTACAGTTTCCTGAGGGCGTACTATGTTCTAGGCACTCAGTCTGCACAAAGTAGGTATTATGCCCATTTTATAGATAAAGAAACTGAGGGACAGTGAAGTTAAGTGAAATATTCTGTGGCAGGTGCATAAACCACTAACTAAAACCACTGGGTTTGCAAGGTCCTCATTGCACATGGTGGAACAAGGAAGGTGATTTTTATGATTTGGGAGCGGTTGTTATGAGCTTTTTGAACGATGGACCATGTTCGACCGTTACCCGTGTTATTCGTGTTACTAAATCGTTTATTTTGACTGAGTAAAAAGAATTGGTTTGGAGAGACGCTTAATGTAATCTATTATTCAAATTTGTGGGGATTTTTGTAACTCTCTCAATGTTTCTTTTTAGTGGGTGTGGGAGAGCTGGGGACAGGAAGGAAGGTGGGGTGTTAAAAGGCAAACATAGAAAAGATTCTCCATAAAAAAAGAAAACACGTCTAGAAATGACTGCTCCATAAACAAAACATGAGTGCACACAGCAATTTCATGTTCTCGTTCCACCCACTCGGTTGTTCTTAATGATTCAAGAACAGAACTGCCTGGGCAGAGTCACAGGCTCTGCGTTCCTGACATCTGTGCTGAAACAAGGCTGTGTGTGTGTGTGTCTGTGTGTGTGTGTGTGTGTGTGTGTGTGTGTGTGTTCGTGTTCACAGAACACATGCTTCTGTTGAGGGGGGGGCAGAAAGTACAGATACCTTGATTTGAATTTTACCTTTACCATGATTTAAATGAAAATAGATGCAGTTATTTTCCCGTACGCATCCGTAGACTGTTAGGATAGGTGCTGGGGAAGAGGACAGGGTAGCCTTGGAGTCTGGGGGTTGAATGAGATGTGATGATCACACAATCACGTGCTAAAATAAAAAATGTCTCCTCCATCTCTCTTCACTGTTAGAAAGCCAGGCCGCAACAGAAGTCTCTTGCTGGAAATCTTTGGGTCGTTGGGATAGGTGCTTTAGCAAAGTCTCCTCCTGGGTCCGAGTCAGTGGAGGCGGGAGTAGTGGCTGGGGGTTCCAGGCCCAGGGCAAGTGGTGGTTGACTTGGGCTTCCTGATGGTTTTTGGGACTGTCCTACTATCTCCGGTCCCCTTTCTTTCAAGGGGGAGATTTGTCTTCCATTAGACACTTTTCCTAGATGTATAACTTCCTCCAACCCTTCTCCTCCATGGCCTTGCTTCCCAGACTGTCGTGGTGATAGTCAGAAGCCTGACTGTTTCTTGGAAGAGGACCTCCAGGCGGGCCTCCCCATGTCTCCAGCCCAAGTCGGCCATCCGGAAGCACCTGGCAAGCTGTGCCCCGGTACTAGTGAGCACAGGCTGGTACCTTTGCTACCTGATCACACAATGCCGTGGTTTAGACCCTTCATCTCACCTCTGAGACTTAAGAGTGGAGAAGTCACTTTCCCAAGGGAACTGAACTTGTCAGTGGGAACAGTTGGGAGCCACACGAGGGCTGGTCTGGTGTTCTAGCCAAGAACCTGTCACTCTCTTCCAGAAGGTGATGTGAAGTTAGACCTATGATTTTGTGTTTCTGTGTAGCAGAGGCTCTAGAAATGCCAAATCTCCACCGTTTAAGAATCTGAGGTGGAAGGAGAGGCAAGGAACGTTATGGGTTTGATATTTGAAAATGATGTGATTTTTTACTTTCACGCTGATGCTAAAAGATTGGCTATTTTTTTAGTGGGATACTGTCTCTTTGGCCTTCAAGCTTTCAAGATAGATTCCACATCCTTGGGGGCTGTTTTCGTATTGGGTTCTACCTGGCAGCTCGGGTCTGTTGTCCCATGGTCTTAACTAATATTTACCACTCTTGGGGAAAGGAGAAAGGAAGAGGGAAAAGCAAAAGGAGACAAGTGTATGGTTTGAAGAAATGGAAAGATTTTTAGGTTACAAGTTTTATTGTAACTAGCTAACTTTATACAAACACAAAATCCAGTGGACTTAAAATTCTAATGCTTTATGTCACGCTAAATTAATTTTTGGTTCGTATCAGTGACTAGATCCAGTTTTATAGTTTTTGCTCAATATTATTTTCCACATAGACTTCCATATATTTACATATTTTCTTCTAATTTTTTTCAGCACATATAATCTAATTTTTTCAATTTTTTTTTTTGAGAGAGAGAGAGAGAGAGAGAGAGAGAGCCAGGGACAGGGGCAAAGGCAGAAGGAGAGAGAGAATCTTGAGCAGGTTCCACACCAAGTGTGGAACCTGACATGGGGCTCAATCTCACAACCCTAAGATCATAACCTGAGCCAAAATCAAGAGTCAGATGCTTAACTGACTGAGCCACCCAGGCACCTCTAATCTTATTTAATTCCTGCCATCACCCCGTTAAGTTGAAATTTTTATTTTGTGGCCGAGAGAGGTTAAGGAACTAACCTAAGGTCACCAGTCTAGTGCAGAGCTGGGATCTAGACATACCAACTTTCAGTGGCTATGGAGCACCCCATGTTTTGATATGGGTTAGAGTCACAAAGATTTTTCTAAAGACAAAAAGTTCTCCTACCTGAAAAGGAAATAATCCATCAACATTTGCCTTCTTGAGACCCAGGTTTTTCATCTCTTTTTTCCCTTGATTACAAGTTTCTATGGCCATCAGGGTGCTCACGTAAATAACTACCCAGGATGGTCACTCGTTTCTCCCAGCCATGTGTGGAGATGATGTTTATCCTTTTGTTCATTTGTTCTCATTCATTCTTTCATTCATTCACTCATTTCTCCACTAGCCCTGTGAAGAAGAACCACTACAGTGTTAACCCAATGGGCACAATAGTCCTCAAGTGACCCCTTCCTGTGGCTTAATACTTGGAGACCGTCACTCGCTAGCCTCCTCACATCTATGGGACGATTAAAGAGTATTCTAAATTAATTGGAAGTTTGGGGTAAAAGTGCATGGAAACATTTTAAAATTCTAATTTCGGGGGCACCTGGGTGGCTCAGTTGGTTAAGCATCTACCTTCGGCTCAGGTCCTGATTCCAGCATCTTGGAATCGAGCCCCACATTGGGTTCCCTGCTCATCGGGGGTTCTGCTTCTCCCTCTCCCTCTGTGTGCTCGCTCCCTTTTTCTCTCTCTTTCCAATAAATAAATAAATAAATAAATAAATCTTTAAAAAAATAAAATTCTAATTTTTATGACTTTTGGGGGCTTCGTATTATTTGTCTGTGTCTATATGGACTTACAAAAGGTCATGCGTGCTCATTGTAAAATATTGCAACACTGCCGACATGCGTGAGGCAGAGAGTGAGAATCTCCGGTAGTTAGGAACCACCCCTGACCCATGCTGGAGAAGGCGAATCCTCCCATTCTATGGACAGGAACAAAATCACATTTATCTATACTAAATTTGTATAGATGATGTTAATGTAAAGTTGCAGGAATCTTGTTTTGGATTTCAACTTTTTTCCTATGCATAATTAAGTGTATTTAAAATGCTTTAAAATAAATTATGAGTCACACCTCAGCCTTTCTTCACCAGTGAGATGAAATGGGATGTGTCAAAATTGAGTTAAATCCATAATGTCTGTGGATGTGCTTTTGACTTGCACATAAGGAAAAGCAGGCAGACAGAAGTGAGGTGGCTTCAGGCGCCATATTGACATTCACCACCGAGAAGGTCAGAGCAGGGGGTTGATGTCAATATGGTCAGCCCATACTGCAAAGAAGCTGTCCCAGCACCTGCAAACCCAGCTGCCATTTCCCCTTCTTCGGGTGAGAAATGTGCCATCCCGACCCTCGATTCCTTCTGTGAAAACATCGCGCCTTAACAAAGCTTTAATTGTTTTTCAATAATATCAATACAATCTAGATTTCAGGTTTAAAGACAAATTCGCACACCTGATAGGGCTTTATTGGACACAACGCCTAAGAGATGACAGCTGAGATTTCTAGTCTGCCCCATGAAAATTACCAAATAATTGCATGGCAGGTGTCATCGTTCTGAAAAATCGTAACATGTGTGTAGCTCTCCATTTTGTTTTCCAAAATTTTACCGGGGGCGGGGATGAGTGCTTGTCTTGGGGCTATCACTAGCAGTTTTAAATGCTGGGAAAATGTTTCTCCTCTGCCTTCCTGTTTGCTAAAGAGAGGATAGAGAAAAGCCACAATAAAAAACACGTGACACTATTATAGTCCATTTTCCACCAGGCAAACTACCTTGAGCACAAACATGCTTCCCCAGGGGAGAAACGTTCTCCAGTTTGCAGATTTGGCAGCAAAGGAACAGTAAAGTGGGGTAAAGCCGGGCTTCCTGGAGGACTGTATTGTGGAGATACTCTCTCGATAGTAAATCAGCCCAGAACGAATGCTCATTACTTATATTTCTGCTCCCCACCAGTGCCACCAAAGCCAGGTGACATACGAGCCCTTCTGAAGACAGGGAAGATGGAAGGAATCAGAGAGAGGAGCCCACAATGACCTCAATGATTACAGGGCCTACACACTTTAACTTGGCCGGACCCACCGCACGTCAATTTTTAAAAAGCCAATTCTTGGAAAATTGGAGAATTAAAAAAAATTAAGAACTATTTCACATGGAGGCAGTTCCTATTTATATTCAGTACAAACCAATTTAAAATTTATATTGGTCCTCCATCCACTCCCGAGTGCTCTCAGATAGCCGGCTGCCAGAGCCCATTAGCACACAGTCCTCACAAATGGAGACGCAGCCCCACAGTCAGATTCACCCAGAGCCAGACCAGCATTTGCATTCGCTCACAGTCGCTTGGTGATTGACAAAGCTTCTCTGCACTGGGAACTGTGGTCACTTCCCCTCTGAAGAGGATGGCGAACAACCTGACATAACGAAAGATCACGCTTTGATGTTGGGTGGGATATGCAAATAAGAATGAGAATAGCCAGCTTCAGGGCTGTCAGAGCGCTGTGTTTTATTTGAGAAATGAGACAAAATCTTCCTATGATCAGCCACTCCATGTGACATCCCAACCCACACTCTGCTACTGACATTTTACCTCCCACTGAACAGCCCGGCTGTTGTAACATTTTCAGGATTCTTAATTTATGTCTTGCAGGATCTAAAATCAGATGGCAGGAACTTTAGGGAAATAACCAATGTTGACAGGCACCTTTATACTTCAAGAAGCTGGTACACCTCAGTGCTGCTAAAAGTTGGGGAATGTTCTCTGCTTTTTTTTTCCAGCGTATGTGCAGAAGACAGTAGAATGGAAGTGAAGAGCTGTCCTAAATCATTTAATTCCTCTTTTTTATCTAAACTATGAAAACCCTTTCCTTTCACCTAATATATGTTAGCAAGCTTATATCCCTTTTTCCGTATGAGTGATTCCAGCCTTTAAAAATTAATTAATTAAACTGTTAATTGATTGATGAACTTAATCAAGAAAAGACTTCTATATATTATCAAGAGCTATGGAAAAGTAAAATGACTAAAAGGTAAGATCAGCAAGTTAACATTTGCGTAAGCTTTATAACTTACAGAACTATTCCTTCTCAGAACACTAGTGAGGGAAAATATGATGATGATGATGATTCTTACTTTACAGAAGAGGCAAGTGAAGCTCAGAAAATGGAAATGACAAGTTGCAGATCGCTCAGCCTTGAAGAAACTGCAACTCAAACCCAAATTGTATCTTTTTTCCATTCTATGGCAATGTTGCTTTGCAAAAGCAGCGACTTTGGATGGGCTGATCATATGAATATGCTTGAAACCTTTGCTCCTCAGAGTAGTGGCAGTGCTGAGCACTTGGGGCTTTTGGGCTCACATCTGACAAAGTCAGGATGCTGGTGTAGACCCTAGATCTGGAACCATCAGCCTTCAACCTCCTCAGAATGGATTTATGTCTATTTCTCCATAATGTGGTGCTTAAGAGTACAGATTTTGAGCCAGATGACTAGTTCTGCTACTAAGAGCTGACCTGGGTAAGGGACTTTTCTGGACCTTTTCCAGTACTATAAGATGAAGATAATAATAGCACTTGCCCCATAGGATTGTTGTAAAGATTAAATGAGTTTATTTGTGGGAAATGCTATGTAAAGGTTAGTCAGTATCATCTATTGATTTTCCACCTGCTTTCATAAATGCATCATAATATGCTTGTGAAAACTTCTAGTTTGATGATAAAGCTAAGAAAAGCTGTGCTCCATCCCTGGAGGTAGGAAACTGGTTTACTCCTTTCATACAGTACCTTGCACATGACAGAGGCTTAAAAAAAATCTTCATTATTATTATTTTTTGAGTATAGTTGACACACAATATTATATTAGTTTCAGGTGCACACATAATGATTGGAGAAGTTAGTATATTATGCTATGTTTACTGCAAGTGTAGCTACTATCTGTTCCAAAAGATCACTATTATAATATCATTGCTATATTGCTTATGCTGTGCCTTTTATTCCTGTGACTTATTCATTCTGTAACTGGAAGCCTGTATCTTCTACTCCCCCTCACCTATTTAGCTCAACCCCCCCACCTCTTCTCTCTGGCAACCATCAGTTTGTTCTCTGTCTTTATAGGTCTGATTCTGCTTTTTGTTTGCTTATTCAATTTTTAAAATTTAATTTTATTTTTAAAAATATTTTATTCATTTATTTGAGAGAGAGAGAGAGCACGAGCAGGGGGAGCAGCAGGCAGAGGGAGAAGCAGACTCCCCACTGAGCACGGAGCCCAATGCGGCACTTGATCCCTCAGGACCCTGAGATCGTGACCTAAGCTGAAGGCAGATGCTTAACCGACCGAGCCACCCAGGAGCCCTCAATTTTTTTTAGATGCCACTTATGAATGAAATCGTATGGTATTTGTCTCTCTCAGTCTGATTTATTTCACTTAGCATAATACCTCTGGGTCCATCCATGAGGTCACAAATAGCAAGATCTCATTCTTTTTTATGGTTCTGTAATATTCCATTATATCTATTAATCTACACACACATACACACCACATCTTCCTTATTAATTTGTCTATTGATGGACACTTAGGTTGCTTCCATATCTTGCTTATTGTAAATACTGCTGCAATAAACAGGGGTGCACACATATCTTTATGCATTAGTGTTTTTGTTTTCTTTGAAACTCCGGTAATACTACTGGAATTATTGGTTCATATGATATTTCTAATTTTTAAAAGATTTTATTTATTTATTTGAGAGAGAGAGAGTGCGAGCGCCTGAGTGGAGGGGAGGGGCAGAGGGAGAGGGAGAAACGGACGCTCTGCTGAGCAGGGAGCCAGATGCCAAGATCCATTCCAGGACCCTGGGATCATGACCTGAGCTGAAGGCAGAGGCTTAACTGACTGAGCCACCCCTGGGCCCTGTATTTCTATTTTTAATTAAAGAACATCTTTAAATTGAACTAAAGTGAATACTATTGGAACTTAAAATGGTAGTCCTGGCTCTTCCAGGCTCAAGGTCCAAGTTTTTTCAGGTGTTTCTAGTCCACCTCCTCTCCATTCCCTCGTTTATCTCAAAGGGCAGAAGCCTGGAACTGAATGAGTAACCAACCAATTCCCATAAAACTCAGGTAAGAGTAAAAACCAGTTCTGAGAAACTGCAAAATTTACATCCTGGTGTCTGAAGTTTAGGTCACAATGTATTTCTTTTGCACAAAACCCAAGAAGTTATCTTTATATTACTGGGGCGAAACCGCTAACAACCCTCTGTACTAAAAAGCTGTCAGCAGAAGATAACACATTTTCTTATTTGCTCCCCCACTCCCAGGTTGCTGGAGAAGCCTGGCCAATGGGTCCATACTCCGACTGGGTGAGAGCGGGGCGCTTCACCAGATGACCAAAGGAGGGGAGGAAAGAAATGAGACTCTGCAAGTTTGGTAAAGGGAGAGAAGCCTTCCACCCACGGCCCAACCGGATGACCCCTCAACTCTAGCTCTCTCCGCCCCTCCTCAGACCTCCTGCCCCAGGCCCCGCCCCAGGCCCGCCCCACTCGATCCTGGCGAGTCCTCCGCCTCCGGCCTGATTCGCAGGGCGCTTGCGCATTTCTTAAGGCGTCTCGGCATTGCCCGAATCAAAATGTGTGCGGGGGAGAGGGGGGCGGCGGGAACTTCGTGCTTTCTACAGAACCCGCTACGGTGGCTTTCTGCGCTCTGTTAGAGCTGTTTTTGTCTTCTTGGTCCTGACACTCTGGCTTCTTGTTCCCTGATGTGGCTGAAGAGGGCACGTTATAAATTAGGCGCTCTCCGGGCAGCCCGTCTCCCGGCGCAGGGTCCTTGGGCTGAGACTTACAGGCGACGGCCGGGTAGGCAGGGTCCTTCTCTGGAGCAGTCGCGCAGGCAGCGGCTGCGGGAAGCCGGACACCGGGCGTCATGTATTACAAGTTTAGTGGCTTCACGCAGAAGTTGACCGGAACATGGGCTTCCGACGCCTATAGCCCGCAGGTACCGGTAGCGCCGGGCCGTCTCGGACAGAAGGGGCCGCCCGAGCCTCTGCGCCTGGCAGTCGTGAGGCCGGAGCCGGCCGGGATTTCTGCCTGCGGTTCGGTTTGGCTCGCCCCGCACCTCCCGGCCCCTGTCCGCATCTGTTTGCAGCGGCCGTAGGGGCCGCTCATTCTGTAGCTGCTTCCCCGGCGGGGCTGCTCCGGCGCGGAAGTTGGGCCTGGCACTCAGCTGGGGTCAAGGTGACCTCCGAGGTCGTTGCTTCTGGGTCCTAGGGTGGCTTGTGGGGTCGGCGTGGCCCAGAATGCGACAAGAGTTTGAAGTTTGACTTTGTTGTTTTTAAGGAGGTTCCGCTTTTAGGCCTCTCAGTGCTCCATTGTTACCCCCCTTCGTAGCCCAAAAAGCCACATCAAAGCACGAGGTTGGAGAGCTGGGATGACAGCCCTGAGGGAAGCCATAGGAGCCGGAGAGGCTGTATGATCAGAATTGGGGGACTTAATGGGATCTTTCAGATGTCCAGTTGAATCTGGGCAGTTAACGTGCAACGACCTTAAATGCTTCTCAGCTGTAAAATGGTTGACTGCAGCTGTTGAGTCTAAAAAGTAATCTGATTTCACTCATTTTGCTGATTGGGAATTTCGGTCTCAGCTGTAGACTCTTACTAAGAGCTAATATCCTGGCTTTGCCATTTTATTGTTATGACCTTTATCAGGATACTTAATTTATTGTGAGCTTAGTTTCATCTAGGGCAGCTTTAGTACAGGTTAAATGAAGTGTGTGTCACGTCATTAGTAGTCTTTGGCAGGTGGTTGGTACTAGCTAAGTGGTAGGTAGCTATTCTCCAGAAGTTGAGTGTGAGATACAATCATGTTCGTGTCCTCATAGAGAAGTGGGAAGGGTTGGTGAAATATGCAGTTGGTGAAATATTCGAGCTGGACTCGAATAGTAAGGATCCCAGGTGGGGTGTAAAGGATGCTCTTTTGTTACCTCCTCCTTTTTCTGGGGGACACAGCAATTTGCCCAAGCGGGGGCCATTTTTTAAGAGATTGCGGGGTCGCCTGGCTGGCTCAGTAGGTTAAGGGTCTGACTTCAGCTCAGGTCATGATCTCGGGGTCTGGAATCCAGCCCCAAGTCGGGCTCCCTGCTCAGTGAGGAGTCTTCTCCCTCTCCCCATCCCACCCTTCCTGCTCATGCACTTGATAAAATCTTTTAAAGAGTGATTTCAGTCTAAGATTAGATGTGCTGTTAATATTAACTAAGATAAGGGCGTCTGGGGGGCTCAGTCGGCTGAGCGTCTGGCTTCAGCTCAGGTCATGATCCCTGGACCCTGGGATCCAGCCGTCCAGCCCTGCTCTTTGCTCATTAGGGTGCCTGCTTTTCGCTCCCCCTCTGCCTGCCCCTCCCCGTGCTTGTGCTCTCTCTCTGTCAAATAAATGAAATCTCTAAAAAAAAAAATTAAGATAGGGCAGGTTTTGGGGGTTCGGGAAGAAGGGTCCAGGTTTATAAATGTTGAACTTGTGATGATGTCATGTCTGGTAGTAGCTGGGTTTAGGAATATGGAATTTAATAGGTCTGGGTGTCTTCAGACTGTAGTTGGTAGTAGAAGTTGTGGTGGGGAGATCACCCAGGGAGCATATAGGGAAGAAAGGTGGGAATATGATTAGACTACAGAAACATGAAGGTGGGGTGGAGGAGGAACATTTATCAAAAGAATAAACCATGATTAGAAGGGAAACCAGTGTGGTGTCACTGAAGCCAAGTTGGTAATGAGGTCTAAAGAAGGAGTTGTCAACAGTGATTTATTTCTTTTGCAGATTACAGGGGAATAGCCATTTCTCTCATATTTACTTTTATAGAAGTGTATTTTTTAGTCACTGATTTTAAATGTTGCTGTTTAATGAGTTTTGACCAGTGCATACACTGTAATCCATACCCCTGTTAACATATAGGATATTCCATCACCCCCTAGGAAGTTCCCATCCCTATCCCTGTCCACCTTCCTATTGTGACTCTTATAAATAAATAGTTTTGCTGTTTTTGAATTTCACGTAAATGGAACCACACTATTCTTTTGTGTAGGGCCTTTTTGCCCCCCATCAATATTTTTGAGGTTCATTCATGTTACATTTATTAGTAGCTCCTTTTATTGCTGTGTAGGATTTCATTGTGTGACTATATCACAATTGATTGTGGTTGTAGATGTTCTTTTATTTTTCATATATTTGTCAGAGAGAACACAAGCAGGAGGAGCGGCAGGCAGAGGGAGAAGCAGACTCCCCACTGAGCAAGGAGCACGATGCCAGACTTGATCCAATGATCTGAGCCGATACAGACGCTTAACCGACTAAGCCACCCAGGCACCCTGTAGATGTTCTTTTAATAGAATTTTAGCATAATCTAGGTTTTGTTACTTAGCGAGGAAGTAAAATTTTAGACTGAAACTAACATATATTAAAATTAAATCGGCTCTTAGAGCAGAGATTATCCTGAGATGTGTGCGGTACAGGTAGGCCGTTCAGATTTCTAGTGCCTCTTAAATGGTGTTTCTCTTGAGAATGTAATCTTTGTTACTTAAGGATTTCTTACTCTATGTTGAAAGAAGTGATTTTGTGTGGGTTTTTTATGTAGATTTCGGAGTGCTTGTGAGGAGCATTCCCCAAACCAGGTGTTTTGGCTTTGGTAATTAGGAGTACTTCAGTTTTTCCTTTCTTGGAAACATTAGCACACTGTAAAATGTAGATGTTTATAACTCCAGAATTATGTAGAGTAAATAACCTAACGTGCATTGAATAACCTGATATGGAAAAAGTAGTTTTCTAACAATGGTACAGGTAGATACTTATAAATCAACTTGATGGCAAGTAATTGTATTTACCAGTGGTTGATTGAAAAGCATTTTCCTTATTTTTTTGAGTCCTATGTCAAAATAAATTGAGGCTAATAAACACATGAAAAGATGCTCAACATCATTAGTCATTAGGGAAATGCAAATCAAAACTACAATGAGATACCATATCACACCTGCTAAAATCAAAAGATAGACAACAGGTGTTAGTGAGAATGTGGCGACACTGGAACCCTACTATATTACTGGTGGGAATGTAAAATGGTGCAGCCACTTTAGAAATAGTCTGGCAGTTTGTTTAAAAAAAAAAGGAACATTTTTACCTTATGACTCAACAATTCTAATTAAGAGGGTAGGATGACATTCTAGGTAAGGGGAACTGTGAGAGCGAAGGAGGGGGGAGGGGCTGCCGGGGAATCATTGAGTAGTAAGTTTAGCCATGGTAGATGGAGATAGATCATGGAGGGTCTAGGATGGTAGGACTTAACTTTGTGAGAAACAGGAATTTACCACAACTTTCTCCATCAAGATGCTTTGTAGAGTCTTGTCCAGAGGTTGAAACAAAGGCATACTTCTTACCTTTAGTTTCACAGAAGGTTTATGATGGAGGAGCAGGTATCATGACAGAGCTATGCTTGAAAAGATAATATGATTGGGAGAAACCAGTACCAGCGATGCCTGTTAAACCCATAAAATAGTTCAGGGTCTTCCAAGTGGGAAAGGAGTTTGGGGGATAAGGATTTAGCGACCGATGAGGGAGATTGTGGGGGATGAGAAAGGAGGATTTTAGGATGACTGGGTAATAAGAGGATGGTGTTATGGTGGTACTTCCCTTATAAACAGGGAACTCCTGAATAGGTTTGTGAGAAACTGGGTGAATTTTGGACCTGCGGAGTGTGATGTATCCTGGAAACATGGAGGTGGTGATATCTTGCTGGCAGGTAGAAAGGAAGAACTTGAGTTGCTGCAGACTGACACTTGTTTCTAGTCCTAAATCAGTGAATTCAGATCAGTGCACTGAAAAATTCTATCATTTAAAAATTTTTTAAAAATTGTGTTTCTCTTATTTCTCCACTCTCCTTCTCAAACCTAAAAGGTAGAAGAAGAGAGAAGCTTGGGCCAGTCAACTTTGAGGGGAAAAAGATCAAGTTGACTTCTGTCTTTAAAAATTTGGAGCAACTAGGGGCACCTGGCTGGCTCATTTGATGGAGCATGTGACTCTTTGATCTTGGGGTTGTGAGTTTGAGCCCTGCATTGGGCGTAGAGGTTACTTAAAAATAAAATCTTAAAAAAATTTTTTGGAGCAACTAAATTAGACTAGGAAGAACTCAACTGCTACATGTGGTTGCTGTTGAATGGCTCTTAACTGTAGAGGTAGGGATTGTGTAAATAGCTCAGAGATTTGATATTAAAAAGCAAAACCTGTGATTTCCACTTGGTCTGCAGTCCACTATTTTAAGAACAGCATTCACTAGTTTTCTCATTTGTGGGAGGTGTGGGAGGCTCTGCCATCAACTGCTGATTTGATTTACATGGCTTTAGTTCTGAAATATTTAAGTCTACATTGTGGTGAAGCTATAGTTTATTTATACATTCAACAGATATTTACTGAATGTGCTCTTTGCTTTTTTAAGTCTTGGGAAGTAAGAGCAGTGAACAAAACATGCCAAAATCCTGCCGTGGTGAGGCTTCCATTGCGGTGGGGGGGGGGGAGACACAGTAAACAAAGTAAAATTCAGTGTGTTAGGTGCTTATAAGTGCTGTGGAGAAAAAAAAACCCACAACCAGGAATGGGCAATAGATTGTTAGCAGGGTAAGGGGGGAGGACATGCAGTTTAAAAGGGTGGTAAGAGAATGTCTTGCTGAGGTGACACAGGGGCAAAGACCTGAAGGAGGTGAGGGTACCAGCCATGTGGATACCCAGAGAAGAGCATTCTAGGGAGAGGGAATAGTGCCTGGGAGGTTTAAGGGGCTCGTTTAGGGGGCTGGGGTAGAGAAAGGGGATGATGTAAGTGGTAGGGTGGTGGGGTCTGAGGGGTGCATCTCATGGCCCTGGAAGTCACTGTAAGAACTTTGGGTTTTGCTCAGTGAGATAGGAGGCATTTGGAGAGGTTTGAGCTGAGTAGTGACATCTGTAGTCACCGGTTGCTGCATTAAGAGTAGACTGCAGGGCAGCAGGTGGGGAAGTGGAAGGAGGGTGATCAGTTGGGAGGCTGTTGTAAAAATCCAGGGGTTTGGACCAGAGTGTGGATTGGTGGAGATGGGTGAGAAGTGGTCAGATGCTGAGTGTATTTTGAAGGTAGAGCCAAAAGGATTTGCAGTGTGTAAGCAGTGTTAAAAATGACACTGAGTGCCTTGGTAGCTCAGTCCGTTAAGTATTTGACTCTTGATTTCGCCACAGGTCTTGATCGCAGGGTTGAGCCGTGTAGGGCTTTGCATACAATGAGTGAGATTCTCTCCCTTTGTCTCCCCCCACCCCCACTCACTTGCGTGCGCGCTCTCTCTCTCAAATAAATAAATGAAATCTTAAAAAAGAAAAAAAAGATTCCATGGATTTGGGCCTGAAAACCTGGAAGGATGCTATTGTCAGGTACTGAGATGGGGAGGCCCATGATTCTTCTATATTGGGACATCCACAACCCTGGAAGAGGCATAGGTGAATGGATTTGCTTTAGATACCTTTCTGTAAATACAGCTTCCTGGTCAAGTCCACTCCTGAGAACCTCAGTTGTCAGTCCTGTCTAGCTGCCTTGAAACATTGGAAGCACTGACTGCTCTTAAATTCTTAGGAAATTGGGGTGCCCGGGGAGCTCAGTCATTAAGCGTCTGCCTTTGGCTTGGGTCATGATCCCAGGGTCCTGGAATCGGGCTCCCTGCTCTGCGGGAAGCCTGCTTCTCCCTCTCCCACTTCCTCTGCTTGTATTTGCTGTCTCTCTCTTTCTCAAATAAATAAAATCTTTTAAAAAAAATTCTTAGGAGATTTAATGACAGGTGAATATCCATTCCTTTTACTTGTGGGGCCAGGACAGCTGAGTTATTGATTCTATGGTATATAATAAAAGTGTGTGGGTTTGAATCCATCTTTCTTATGGACTCTTTGAGCTTTGTTTTAGTCGTCTGTAACATGGTGGGGGGGGGTGGCGTCTGGGTGGCTCAGTTGGTTAAGAGTCTGCCTTCGCCTCGGGTCATGATCCCAGAGTCCCAGGATTGAGACCCTGCATCAGGCTCCGCCCTCGTCGAGGAGTCTGCTTCTCTCTGCCCCCCCCCCCCGGCCATGTTCTCTCTCTCAAATAAATAAAATCTTTGAAAAAAAAATCTGTAACATGGGATGATAATACCTCATTTACAGGGTTAATGTGAAGAGTAAATTTGTTTATGAAGATTATGTAGGATCCTGAAAAGAAATGCTTAATATAAAAGAAAGCAGAATGTAGAATTTTTTTTTAAAGATTTGATCCATTAATTTGACAGAGAGCATAAGCAAGGGGAGTGGCAGGCATAGGGAGAAGCAGCCTCCCCACTGAGCAGGGAGCCTGATGCGGGGCTCGATTCAGAGCCCTGGGATCATGACGTGAGCCCAAGGCAGACACTTAACCAACTGAGCCACCCAGGTGCCCCTAGAATGTAGAATTTTATACTGTGACTGTAAAGATGTTAAAATATGAAAAATTGGAGGAGGTCATTGCTTATCTACATTTTATTTAGTTCTTTTTCTGAAGTTTTGTTCTTTTCTTTGGAGCATATTCCTTTTTCTCATTTTTGTTTTGACTCTGTGTGTTTGTTTCTCTGCATTAGGTGAAACAGCCACCTTCCCTAATCTTGAAGGAGTGGCCTTGTGTAGGAATGTCCCCTCTGTAGATTATATGTCTCTGGTGGCTTTCTCTGGCTAGAGCTGTAGTGGGTACAGGCTCAGGGCGCATCCTTTGGGGCTGCCCTGTGGGATGGTGTGAGCTGGGGCAAGTTCAGGTCAGGTGGTTCGGGGGTGCTTGGGTCCAGTGCTGCCCTGGTAGGATGGCAAGAGCTGGGTCAGGCTCAGGCTGGGTTGTCCTCAGGCTCTCCACCCTGGGTACCATAGTGGGATGGCTGGAGCTGGGGCAGGATGTGCTGGGGTGCTAGAAAGTGCCTTGGCTGGATGGGTGCTCCTGAAGCAGATGCAGGCCAAGGGTGTCCCAGGGTGCTTTGTGCCCGGGGCCACCTTGGTGAGATAGCGAGGGCCGTACGTAGTTGGTGCAGGCTGGGGTGTCCTGGTTTGTGTTGTGCTGGGGCAGCCTTGGTGGGATGTTTGGAGCTGAAGCAGGTGTGTGTGGTGGAGGACACCTCGGGGGCAGCTGCAGCTGGTGCGGGTTGGGGCTGTAGGCTGCAGGCTGGCTAGCATGCCTGCTCCCATGTGTACTATCAAGGCAGAGGGGGAACGGAAACAATGGTGCTTCTAACCAGAGAGAGTTCCAGCAGTTCTCCCACTATTTAGCAGTTGCTCTAGCATTAGTGTATGAGGTTTTCTTCACTTATAGTCTATTTGCCTTTTATTTTACTTTTTTAAGATTTTAATGAGAGAAAGAGAGTGAGAGAGAGCATGAGAGGGAGGAGGGTCAGAGGGAGAAGCTGACTCCCCACTGAGCAGGGAGCCCAACAAGGGACTCAATCCTGGGACTCCAGGATTATGACCTGAGCCAAAGGCAGTCGCTTAACCGACTGAACTACCCAGGCGCCCTCTGTTTGCCTTTTAAACTGTTTGGGGTTTTTTTGCCCTGCCCCCAGGTTGGGTGAATCCGTGGGGGGGCCTGTCAGTGCTATCCCTCCCTACTGCAGTTCCTAGCATCAGGTGGGGTTCCTGTTGTTACCATGTCTGTTTCCTGCCATCCTCTGTGTGGTCCCTCTGTCCTTTGCTATGCAGAAGCTGTTTAGTCAGCCTTCAGTTCTTCAGGAGGGATTACTCTCTATGTGTAGGTATAGATTTGGTGTGTTCCTGGAGGAAGCGAGTTTGGGGTCTTTCTGTGCTGCTATATTGGACTGAAACAAGTTTGCTTTAATGCCTTTTTGTTGCCCTGTTGATCTTAATGCTTGCCTGGTGGGAGTATCATTGAAACTTTCAATATATTATCTTTAGAATAGGTCTTGTCAGTTATACGTAAATTTTTATTGCTCTGAAGAGATTAGGGACAGGGGTCTGACAACTCTGTTAATTTGAACAAAGGATTTTCTTTTTCATCTGTAAAATGAAAGAGGCTGAGCTTGAACTCTACTTCTTAACTTTAAATTTTTATTTTTTTAGTTAGAATTTAATATAAAAGGATGTGATTTTATTGGTTTGTAACTCTTAGCTCCTATCTTAATCTCCGGGTTATTTTGGAGAACCATCTATCTACCTGCCACTGTGGCTTTACTCTATCAGATAGAAAACCAGAGTTCCCCTTAGGTGGTTCTTCTTTTTTGTTTTAATAGCTTTATTGAGATATAGTTCACATCCCATACATTCACTCATTTAAAGTGTGTAACTCAGTGGTTTTTAGTGTATTAATGGATATTGTGCAATCATTACCACATTAATTTTAGAGCATTTTTGTCACTTCCAGAAGAAACGTATACCCTGCAGTTATCACTCCCCTATTGCTCACCTCCCAGCCCCAGGCAGCTGCTGATCTACTTTCTGTCTGTGTAGATTTTCTTATTCTGGACTTGCATATGAATGGGTCATATAAGATGTCTTTTTGACTAGCTTCTTTTACTCGGCATCTTTTTAAGGGTTATCCTTGTTGTAGCCTGTGACTGTACTTCATTTATCTCCCCCTTTAGGTTCTTTTTAAGCCTGTGTGTTTGTCCTGTCCATGTGGCCCAGGGAGCTGCTGATCGCAAACTTGTGTTAACCCCCAATGTCATTCGGTTGGTATTGCGGACTGTGTGCTGTGTGCCCGCGGCAGGCACACTGCTTTAGGTACACAGTGTCTCCTGCAGTCTTTTCAGGGCTAGATCCCAGTACTTTTAGATACATGTCACAGATGAGAACACTGGATTTCCTTTATTTTTACTGTATCCGTTTAACTTACAGGTTTATTAATGCCGGAAGGTTCAGTTACTCTAATTGTTTTCTGGTCCTGAAAGACCAGTCTCTTACCATTACAGATCCTTCCAGATTGAGAGATTTCTTTACTGTGTGTCTGCACAGTTTCTGATGTCTACTCTGGAGTTAGAATATGTTAGTACATCAGGTCACCCAGAGGAGAAAAGGGACAGTCGCGTCTCTTTGGAAATCTAACCAAAAGTTCATATAGATTTTAAATGATTTACTGATTTGATAGGAAGATAGACATAATAGTTATTTCTGGAAGCCCGATTAGGCTTTTGTGGTTGTTTGCTCCCCCCTCTCCCATCTTAATGGCTTTGAATTCTTCTCGATTGGGGTTTACTGTGGGAAAGTGGACTGAGGTATTTTGTTGAAAGTTTAAGGACTTTAAATCTTAAAATTAAAGGCCTTGTAATGCAGACTCGGAGAGCCTTTCCTTCCTTCTTGTGTGGTTGAATTACTGCCTCCATGATACCAGACAGCCTGCTTGTTGAAAGGTTGTTCATAAGCCCAGGCATGCTTTCAACTTGACATTTTCCCTTTTCCTACAGGGATTAAGGCCTGTGGTTTCCACAGAAGCACCGCCTATCATATTTGCCACACCAACCAAACTGAGTTCTGATTTTCCTGTGTACGATTATGCTGGGAAAAACAAAGTTCCTGAGCTGCAGAAGTTTTTCCAGGTGAGAGAAGACACTAGAACAGACACTAGAGAATAAGTTGTTATTTTGGCCATGAGTTTTCTTCTGTTTTTTTTGCTTGCTTGATATTAAAATTCACTGAGCTATTAGAAGTAGAGGCGGCTCTCTTGGGTTTGCTGATCAACAGAGAAGCTATAATTGCATTTTAAAATATTAACAGTAATCTACACAGGGATAATTGAGAGGTCAGTGACCCAGCTGCATCTCAGGTGCTGCGGGAGTGGCAGCGTCTGTTCCTCCTGCTGCAGCCTCAGAAACGTGTACAGATTCAGGACCGGCTTGGGGACTTCCGGTTGGTTTAATCCCTTTTTATCCAATAAGGAAGACTTGATTGGGCATTTGGAGTCTTGAGTTACTATGAGGGAGGGAGTTTGGAAACTGCAAAATAACGGATTCAGCATTTTATGGAGTCTCTTTTTTAAACAAGGGTTTAACAGCTTACTGGAAAGTTGAATACAAAATGGACTAGAGCCTATTAATTGACCTGGTGTGCTCAGACATCACTGACTAATGATCAGAAGTCAAACTAAATGTAGGGCATTTCTTGTGCCTGCGGTCATTTAGCTGTGGATTACCTTTGCCTTTAAAAGAAATCCACCAGTGCTGCTTTCCTAATTGAGCAAGATACGGTAAATTTCTTAGAAACGTGGAATTTGTTGCATATGTGTTCCTGAGGCTCCATTTTGGAGGATGGCTTTGGCCTTACAGGCTGTAGTTGCGTTTATAAGAAAACGTATACCGCTCTTTCCGTATTCTAACGGATTAGGGCTTTTTCCACTGCAGTGTGTTGATGAATTCATTATAAAGTAGAGACATTTGTTCTTTATTAGCCTAAACCGTAATGTCTTTTTATTATTAACCATGTCCTTGATAATTCTCGCTTTCCAGAAATCCGACGGTGTGCCCATCCACCTGAAACGAGGGCTGCCTGACCAAATGCTTTACCGGACCACCATGGCGCTGACGCTGGGGGGGACCATCTACTGCCTGATTGCTCTCTACATGGCTTCGCAGCCCAGAAACAAATGAGTTAGGCTGCAGAGGACTGGTTTGCTTTTTGGCATAAACCCTTTGAATTTTCATTTTTCACTTCTCTGTAAACATTTTCTTTTTTATTTGAATGGTTTACTTAACATTTTCCCAGAGAAATAGGAAGATATTAAGGCAGGATTTTGGTTTGTTTATGAAATGCACATGGTCCGTCAGGGCCCGTTGGACAGTTAAAACTATTGTTTAAAGAAATGCTGCTGCTCCTTGGGCTCCTGATTTCCCTGGAGGTTCTAGAGGACGGCTGCACACAGGCTCATTGACAGCAGTCTGTGCTGAGGTCCTTAGGGACTCACAGTGGTGTTTTTGAGCATGGGGAGCAGAGGCCTTTCTGGACTTGGGTGTGATTGAGGAAGGAAGAGAGAAACCAAGGCCAGGAGCATGAAACGGGGGGTTTGCGTTAGACAACTTGGGGGTTTTTCCTTCTTGCAGTAAAATGTTAAAAATGATTTGTAGCCTGCCTCTGTTCATTGGACAGTTTGTTTCCAAGGGTTATTTGCCTCATCTCAGATCGTTAGTGAAATTTTATGTGTAATTGTTATGTATTTATTCCACCTCGGGAACAGAAAACACCTGTTTATGTTGCACTTTAGACCAGTGTGTTTTATTAATGCAGCTGTGACACAAAGTCTCCTTTACCTTTTCAGAATGTTATGGCTTTAAATTATGATTTATTTTCATTGTGGAATAAATACATGAATGAAAAATCTTAATTTTGAAGTCCTTTTGAATGACCTTTCAGAATACTTTCAGAATACCAGAGGCATCTTAAGCCTGAGTCTCATTTCTTTCTTTTTAATTAGGCACCAGATAATCTTTACAAAATGGTTCCTCAAAGTCAAGTAATAGGCTAATAGCATATTGATGATTACCATATGGTTCCTTATAAGAAACCAGCCTGCCCCTTCGTGAAATGTGCCTGTAACACACAGTTCATTTAGACATTAATTTCCTGTGCTGTCACAATCAGTAGACTTCACATACGCTCTGTGAATGCTGAGAAAAGGTGGGATTGTATTATATATAAAGGGGTGGTCTGCATCTTGCTGTAGCAAGGGACAGTGACCTTTTACTGAGGATAAAATCAACACCCAGCAGCATCCTCACAGGCTAGCAGGCCCTTGTCTGTACAAATCTAAACTTTATTCTTCTCTGGTATTTCCTCCCAGTTTTTATTTTGAAAAACTTCAGACTAAAGAAGAATTATAAGAGTAGTACAGTATACACCTGTATATCCTTCACTTAGCAATATATTGCCACCTTTGCGTTTTCTTGTTCTCTCACAAATGCAGGCACATATAATGAATGTATGCAAACACACATTTGTTCTTTGCTGAATCAATTAAGATTAAGCTATGGAATTATGGTAATTCAGCCATAAATACCTAAGGCAGTACCTTAAGAATAAGGACATTTTCCTTTGTAACCATAATACAGTTGTCGCACTCCATTTAACACTGATAACAATACTACTGTTTAGTATATATTCTATATTTAAATTTTCCCAGGCATCCCAATGATGTGTCCTTGATAGTTGTGTTTTTAAAAATAATAGCTTTAATTGGAATATAATTCACATACCATACAATTCACCTATTTTATTTTTTTTAAGACTTATTTATTTTAGGGAGAGAGTGTGTATGCATGGGTGAGGAAGGGCGGAGGAAGAAGGACAGAGAATCTCAAGCAGACTCCCTGCTGAGTGCAGAGCCCCACTCAGGGCTCGATCTCGCCACCCTGAGATGACCCGAGCTGAAATCCAAAGTCGGACGTTCAACTGACTGAGCCACCCAGGTGCCCCTACAATTCACCTGTTTAAAGTGTATAATTCAGTGGTTTTTACTATATACAGAGTTGTGTAACCATCACCACAATCAATTTTAAAACCTTTCCTTACCCTAAGAGAAGGTTCTGTGCCTGTTAAGTCATTTCCCCTTCCCCACCCCACCTCCTAGCCTTAGCAACCACTGATCTATTTTCTGTCTCTCTAGATTTGTCTTCTTTGGACATTTCATGTAAATATAATCATTTGACATGTGATCCTCTGTGACTGGCTTCTCTCTGTAATGAATTCGAGGTTCAGCCATGTTGTAGCCTGTGTCAATACTTCATTCCTTTTTATGGCTGAATAATATTTCATTGTATCGATAGGCCACATTTTCTTTATCCTTTCATCAGTTGATGGACGTGGGTTATTTCAACTTTTTGACTATGAATGTGCTATTAATGCTTCAATGGACATTGGTGTACAGGTGTTTGAATGGGCTTGTGTTTTCATTTCTCTTGGGTATGTACCTAGGGTATACCTAGGAGTGGAATTGCTGGGTCCTGTAGTGACTCCGTGTTTAATTTCTTGAGGAATTGCCAGATTTTCCAAAACAGCTTTACCATTTTACATTCCTGCCAGCAATGCTAACTTACTTTTGTTTTTGTTTTAGGTCCAGAAGCCACTCAAGGATCGAATGTTGTATTTAATTGCCATGTCCCGTTAGCCTTTTTATTTTTTTATTTTTTATTTTTTAAAGATTTTATTCATTTATTTGACACAGAGAGAGAGGTCACAAGTAGGCAGAGAGAGAGGGCAGGCTCCCCGCTGAGCAGAGAACCCGATGCGGGGCTCGATCCCAGGACACAGAGATAACGACCCGAGCCGAAGGCAGAGGCTTTAACCCACTGAGCCACCCAGGGCCCCCCCCCTTCCCGTTAGCCTTTTTTATCCAGAATAGTCCCCAGTATCCTTCATTGAAGAGTTTGAAGAGTTCAGGGCAGTGTTTTGCAGAACATCCTTCAACTTGGATTTGTCTTACTGTCTCCTTATGATTGGATTGAGGTTAAACATCTTGTCACAAGTTCTTCATATATGACGTGGTATTCTCAGCTTGATACCGGTTTGTCCTATTACTGGCAATTTGAAGTTAGGAAAGCTTTATTTAGCTGTTGTCTGCCAGATTTCTCCCTTATGAGATACTCTTTCCCCTTTGTAATTAATAAGTAATCTGTGGGGTGGTATTTGAGCCTGGGAACGTCCTATCGTTAGCAGTTTTACATGCAGTGTAGCAGTCATTGGTGATTCTTGACCGAAGCATTTATTACTAAGGTGGTTGTAAAAACGTGATTCTCTATTCTATCATTCCTTCTACATTGTTGACATTTCCCTGTGAAGATGAGCTCTTCTCTCCTCTTTCAGAAGTTTTAGTGTGATTTCCTCATTCCGTGTAATCACCGTCTCTGTCATTATTCAGTGCCTCAGTGCACCCCAGATTCGGCTTCTGTGTGCTGTCGACGCGCCCCATCAGTCTTCGAGTATTTTTTTTACTCTCTGGCATGTAAGACGCTTTCTGTGCTTACCTTGTTTTCCTGTACCCTAGTTTCTTCTCTTTATTTTCAGATGTGTTCTGTTTTATGTATGGATGCATTTTCCTTCTCTGCCTGTTTTATTTTTGCCTAAATGGTACTGTACATTCCCCTACTAGTCAGTCGTAGTTTAGAGATTGTTCTCTGCCTCACTTTTCTGAATTATACTCCCATCTTCTGAATACACTAGAATTTATTTAACTAGTCTCCTTTCGATGGGTATTTAATCTTAAATTTTTTGCTTTTTAAGCACCGCTTTAATATATGATCTTTCCATGTTATCTTGCATGTTGTTGAATGTATTTGTAGGATAATTGCTAGAAATGAGACTTACAAGGCAAAGGGAATATGTTTCTAGTTTTGATAGCTGGTCCTCACTAATAGAGATGGTGCCAGTGTGCGTTCCTCCTTAGCTGTGATGAGGGTGCTTGTTCCTCCTCCCTTTTGCCAGCAGAATGCTTTGAATTTAAGAAAGAATTTATCTTTGCCGATCTGGTAAATGATAACATTTCTCTGGTTTCAGTTGTCTTTCTAGGGGCGCCTGGGTGGCTCAGTCGGTTAACCATTTGCCTTCAGCTCAGGCCATGATCTCAAAGTCCTGGGATTGAGCCCCAAATTGGGCTCCCTGCTCAGTGGGGAGCCTGCATCTCTCTCTCCTCTTGCCCCTCCCCTGCTCTCTCTCTCTTGTTCTCTCACTCTCAAATAAAATCTTTTAAAAAAAAAATTGTCTTTCTACTATAATTAGTGATGTTGAATATCTTATTTAAAATTTATTTTTAAGTTTTAAAATCCTCTCATTTTAAGGTTAAGTTTTATTTTCCTTTTTTGTGAAATGTCTATTCATGTTCTTTGCCACTTGTATCTAGTTGCTGTTTAATAATGCTGTTGGTGTCACTGGTCCAAGCGGCTGACTTCATCAGGAGTGGTCTCTGCTGACTCCGGTGTGAGCCACACCTCTTCCGATAGCAAGTCCCAGAGATGTATTAGAACCAGCTGGTGCAGAAGGAGGGTTTTCCAGGACCCAAGTGGAGCTGGACCTCACAGGACTTAATTTGGGACCAAGGTGGTTGACCTTGCTGTCACCCTTTGGCTGTGCAGCTGTGTCATTCTGTTTCTCATTGCACATGGTAGGAAATGGTTGTCGAGTCACCGGAAACCAGCCTCCAATTTCAGGAGAGAGAATATCTTTGGCTCCTTTTGGGTCAGGTGTCTCTCACTGGGCCAGTCAGCTGTTTGGTGCCAGGCTTTGGGAGCAGATGTGGAGAAGGAGCACAGGTTGTTGTGTTCTTGGACCTTAAATGATAGCTTCAGGCCTTTAGTGTACTCTGAGTTAGGACTCTTCCTTCCATGCAGGTTACTTTGAACCTTGGTCAGGTTGGGTTGTTTACTCAGAGAGGGATTGCCTATCCGCCTTGTCAGTGCTGTCTGGATGGAATGCTCACCAGAGAGTCATTCACCTCTCCTCTTTCAGGCGATATAGTTAGACCGTACAACATCCGTCTGGACCCACGTACGCCTGGGGGTAGGAAGCCTTCTGAAGTAGAGCTGAGAACACAGCTGGCTCAAGGGCTCCCTTATCGTCTTTTTCCACTCTTCAAAAGCACAGCAAACCCCTCACCCATCTAGTCAGACCACCCTGTGCTGTCCTGGAGCATAGAAACCATCGGGGTGCCGTGGGGATAATTGCAAATATTGGTAATGTTGAGAATGTGACTCCAAAGACTGGGTAACAGATCCTTTTGCAAGTTAAAAGTTTTCTGGGTCCTTGCTTTTCACAGAATTGAAGGAGGAACCAATTGAGTTCAGTTGATCATTAAAAATAATTTGGATAATAGATGAGTATGTAGATTTTGGCATGTAACTCAGGAGTTAAGAATTCAGAGGTGTTGCTCCCACAAAACTGGAATGGGATTGGTGCCGCAGCTGTCTTACTGTGACGGTAAGCAGGCTCAGCCATGCAAGTATGAGCTGGCTTCTTTCCCCTAATCAGGATGCACTTCTTTCTTTTTACAAAAAAAATTTTGTTTGAGGGGTGGGGTGGGAGAGAGAATCCCAAGCAGGCTCCACACCCAGCACAGAGCCTGATGCAGGGCTCAATCTCACGACCCTGAGATCATGACCTGAGCCAAAATCAAGAGTCAGACGTTTAACTGACTGAGCCACCCAGGTGCCCCAAGATGCATTTCCAATAAAACTTTGCTCATATGTAATAATTACCGATATTTCTGTCATTTTGATCAAATTTGTGCTAACAGTAATTATACTAGCGTTAATCCAGAATGAAATATTTTTTAACACTTAGCTCTTATGGTCATAGGAAATTTAACCAAAATTAAATTTTAATATGTTGCAGAGAATTATAAGTATGATCAATAAGACTTTCAAGCCTAAAAATATATTAAGATAAAATTTGCGTGATGCCTGGGTTGCTCAGTTGGTTAAGTGCCTTCAGCTCGGGTCATGATCCCATCCCACATCAGGCTTCTTGCTCAGCAGGGAGACTGCTTCTCCCTCTGCCTGCTCTGTCTGCAGTTCTCCCTGCTTATGTTCTCTCTCTCTAACAAATAAAATCTTAAAAAAAAAAAAATTGGGGGCGGGTAAAAGTTTAGGTGGAAAAGTGAAGTGGAAATCAAGTTCAAGGAGAAATTTCTATTACGTAGACATTTGTATTTTTAAATGAAGGTAGGTGTCTAATTGCAGTGGTGTTTATATTCCACTGAATACATTTATAAGAGATTTAGTTTATACCAATATCTATCATACACCAGAAACTGTACTCTTTGCAGCTATTTAAACATAACATCTAAAATTTTTCATTGTAAGCTTAAATATACAAAGGGGCACAGGAAGATTCTCAGAATTCTTTTCAGGTGTACAAGAGCAAGAAAGGTTGCAAATGGCTCCTTTATACTTCTTTCAAAGAAGTGCCCACTGCTTTCTGTCCCCCAGATTCCCTTTCAGGGTCTGACTAGCTTTCCCTCTGCTGCTTGGGCCCTCGTCTGGTGTGGCTCTGGTGTGAGCCCATCAGTGGCGGTGAAGGTAGTAGTGGCTTTAAACACTGGCTGGCTTTGATTTGTATACTTCTCCTTCCCTTTGTGTGTAGAGCTCTAGGCAGGCTCTCTGGGCTTGTTTGGTGTTGAGGTTTCCATTCCCCAAGTCTTTGTTCAGACTTTTCCTATGGTTGCAAGCTGTGCAAACCTCTTATTTTCCGACCTGTTGACCTTCAGTAGCTAGAGGTTACACCAGGGGCAATGAGTTATTGCTTAGAAATTGCGATTCTGACTGCTCTCAGCAATTAATACATTTATTTGACATTTTGCCCATATTCTGTGTTGCAGGACTTTTTTTTTTTTCTTCAAGATTTATTATTTATTTGACAGAGAAAGCAAGAGAGCACAAGCAGGGGGCAGCAGGCAGAGAGGGAGAGAGAAGCAGGCTCCCCGCTGAGCAAGGAGCCTGATGCAGGACTCAATCCCAGGACACAGGGATCATGACCTGAGCTGAAGGCAGACGCTTAACTGACTGAGCCACCCAGGTGTCCCTGGCTTGCATCACACTTTAACCTAGCACCCAAAACTGCCCAAGTTGGGTGCGGTTGGGAAGTGGGGTCTTGTCCTCAGTGCTTTTCTTGTCAAGGCCATTGGCCATCCTTGATTGTCCAGGGCTCGTCTGACCCAGGGTTATCAAGGAATTCCACTAATCCTCACTTCTACCAGCTGTTTCATTGGTATGCAAACGCACATGCTCTTAGGTGCCAGGGACCCAAAGATGAATCCAATGTCTTTGTATGCAAGCACTGTGATTATATTTAAGGAAACACCTTAAAATTTTTTAAGTCCTTTTCAGGGTCTCTGTATCTTAGAGTTGATAGACCATATGACCAAGAAACTCTTGTTACGGAGGAATTCTGTTATTATCCCTCACCTGTCCCAATCTGGGTACTCCATGTGGCTGGGGGGTGGTCTGGTGCTTTAGGACAGGCTGCCTCTGGGTGGGTGCGGGTGGGGGACCCTGACCGTGGCTTCTGTTCTGGGAAACTTATGGCACCTTGGCTATAGGGAGTCGCCCCTGCTGTTGTGAAGACATCAGCTGACCCTTGTTCTCATTACATGAAGAGAGCAGCTGGGGTGGCTCAGCTACTTCCCAAGTTGGGGACAGGAGTGGGATGGGTCACTGTTACCTTTTCTGCCATTGGCAGCTGTCACTTGCATGAGCTTGAATCGGGGACCTGACCTTTGTGTGTTTCCAGGATGCATGGGCGCCGTGCTGCCTCAGGACGTGTTGGATGGGCAGATGCTACTTTTGCTTAGGTTCTGGAATGGGTTAGAACCCATTTCCAAGGGAGTTGTTGGCAAATACTAATGGAAATGGGGCAAGCAGAGTGGCTGGGGATGGTATTCTTTAGATAATGTTTTTTTCTATTTTTTTTCCCCTCAAGTTCTGACAAAGCCCTCCTGGGACATCATGCTTCCCTTGTCCATGACCTCGTCCATGACCTTGAGCTTTGTCACAGTCACATGAGTGTACCTCAAGGCCCTGGCCCTTTACGCTGCTCAACAAGCTCGAGCCATATCAGCCAAGTGTAAATATCACATTCTGGTGGAAGTCCACTGATGCTGCCCAGGCTGTGGCAAGCAGTGGGGTCGCCTCCCGGTCAGCAGCGGAAAAGGGCCTGGGCCTGGCTATCAGGTACGACTGACAGAATCGGGGAGGTTGAGGCTGGGGCCAGGCTGAAGTGCAGGTAGCCGGCTAGGCGATAGGAGGGTTTCCTGAGGGCACCTCCCCACAGGAGGGACACGCCAGGGCTCCTGTCTCAGCACGTCTCTGGAGTGGGGCGATGTGGGCGGAAGGCAGGAGGCAGAGGTGGGGGGCGGGCTCCTTGGACAGGGGTCTGCTATCCCCAGCATTGGTGGGAAAAGCCAAGGAAGGAGGCGGCTTGGTTGCTAAGCTCAGCCCAGGCCCCTTTCCTTAGGCCCTGGCATAGGTTATGGAATTGCTTTGCCACTGAAGAGGGTGGGGGAAAGATGGAGGAAGTTCCAGAATCCATTAATACCTGTCAGGCTCCAAGCCCATCTCCTACTCGCCCCTCCCTGCGCCCCCCCCACCCCCGCCCGACTCTCCCCTGCTTAGGCCGCAAAACCTCTGTGTTAGACAGCAGATTAATTTGAAAATTGAGTTGCAGCTGGATGAGTTGATGTCAACTTCAGAGTTCACTGGTGTTTAATTAAAGCCATCCAGAGACTAAACCTGCTCCCAGGAAATTATTTTGACCGAATAATTAAAGAGAATAAAGGTTAGATTTGTGTTTCTGGCTAAGTCTGTATTGCATCGGCATCTCCAAAACATGAATTCCATTAACCTTTCATGAACCAACATTAAATTGCTTTCAATTAGTTGTCATTCTAATTAAAGTAGAGTCACACAGTAGTAACTTTGTTTATACTTGGTGTCTGTTCCCTTTTCTCCTCTGGAATTATGTCCCCTTGAAGAAACGGTCTTTTGGAAAATTGGTGTGTAACTTTGTGTCTTCCCATCCCTCCTTCAGTCAGGACCTACTGAGCGAACATCAGGAAGGACTGGGCCCGGGGAGGCAGGCCGTGGTGGCAGCCGAGGGCTGGGGTAAGTCTTCACTGCTGGGGCTGGGTTGAGGGGTGTAACTGTGAAAATGTGTCCCGGGACGGTGGGAGCCAAAGTTAAGGAATGGTGAGGTAGCTGGTCCAGCCTGGGCCAGCTTGGGCAGGCCTTGGGGAGGTCTTCGAGGGAGGGCTTGCGGGTTGGCAGGGGAGGGTGTGCCATTAAAGACTGAAGCGCGACAGCCCAACTCCACTTGTGAGGACGGTCGTGCCTTAGGCTTCGTACCCAACAGCTGCTCGGGCCTGGGGTTTCTTGGTGCTGCCAGCCAACCCCACCACCACTGCTGAGCTGGCTCTGGGAGTCTTGTTGCTTCCTTTCTTTCCTGATTCCCTCGCTCCCTGGGCTGTGTCAGGCTCTTCGCGAGTTTTATGTGGTTTTTTTTTTTTTAAGATTTTATTTTTTGGGGGAGAGAGCATGCACAAGCAGAGGGAGGGGCAGGCAGAGGGAGAAGCAGGCTCCACACTGAGTAGGGAGCCTGACTTGGGACTCGATCCCAGGACCCTGGGATCATGACCTGAGCCAAAGGCAGATGCTTAACTGACTGAGCCACCCAGGCGCCCCTGAGTTTTATGTTCTTAACCTTATGGCCCATCAGGTGTCTTGGCCTTTCCCGCATGGCTATTCTGTGAGCAGATTTGGGGTTATCTGAGGATAGGCACCCTGTTTCCCTGTCAGATTGGGGACTTGTCCCATCTTCACCATCAGTGACTGTTCTCTAATCGCTCTGTGCCAGATGCCGTGTTGGGCAGTAGAGACCAGAGAGAAGTGACCTTGTCTCTGGCCTCCAGGGCTCACAGAACGATGAGCTCAGCCAGAGTGGAACAGAACTGGCCAGAGGCAGAGCCTGAGCCCAGGAGGGCGAGGGGAGGGAGCACTGTTGAAATGCATAGTGTGCGCCGAGATCCTTCCGGGAGAACACGGCGGGGAAGGATGGCCTGAGGGAAGAGCATGTGCTGAGGAGAGCATCCTGGATGTGCCCGAGGTGGGGAGAGGAATGGCAGGACTCGGGACTGAAGAGGGAGGCTCAGGCCAGGTCCTGAACAACCTGTGTGTGTGTGATTCCAGTGATGACTCAGGGTGAGTGAAGGTACAGACTGGGGTCAACCGAGCAGGGCGTGTTTTGCTGGGGAGAAATGGATTGTCCGTGAGGCCTCTAGGCAAAAATTCTGGTAGGCAGCTGGGTCTGGAGATAGAAATTGGCGAGCGAGCAGGCGTCGGGAGCAGTGGAAAGCCTAGTGTCTGCGCCACGGCGAGGGGGTGTGTGGAAGTGAGACAGAATGGGGGAATCACCCCTATTTCCAGAGTGGGGGGGGAGGAGCCTGCGATGGCTCAGGGGCATGAGAGCAGGGGGAACACAACGTTCTGTGGGGGAAGCCATATGGTTCCATGTGTGTAAAAGTCAAAACCAGGCAGAACTAATCCACGGTGACGGGTCAGGGTGGCGGTTACCCTTGTCAGGGGGGTCCTGACAGGAGGAGGGGTCACAAAGCTGACTCCTGAGTGTCGGGAATGATCCAGGTCTTCATCTGGGTGGTTGTACATATGTGTGCATGGGTACAGATACACTAAGGTTTGTGCTCTGTACTGCAAGTTCTATCTAAACAACAATCTTTTTTGTTGTTGTTAGAGAGCCTGCTAGCGTGTGAGGGGGGAGGTGGGCAGGGGCAGAGGGAGAGAGAGAATCTTAAGCAGGCTCCACGCCCACCACAGAGCCCAGTGTGGGGCTCGACCTCACAACCCCCGAGGTCATGACCTGAGCGGAAATCGAGCTTAAGCTACTGCACCAGCCAGGCTCCCCACCTTAACCACGCTTAAAAAAAAAGGAAGGAAGACGGATGTAGAGGGGAGGAAAAATAATTTTTTCCATTCCTCTGACTTCTTGGCTGAGGCCCCTGAAATAAAAGAGATTAAAACAAAGTGTTTACCTCCTGGATACACTGGAGATGCCCAGGGGGCAGGGAGCTCCTCCCTGAGGTAGCTTGGAGTTCAGGCCTCAGTAAGTGCCTCTCAGTAGGGAGAGGGGAGAGTAAATGACTTTTAGGGAAGACAAGGGGCGCTTAGAAGAACAGATGGGAGGTAGGACAGTTGGTGACCAAGTTCGTCAGGATGTGGCGTCCATTTCGGGGAATCGGGCTCCCCTGGCTGCCGCCGCTCGCAGGAAGGGGGTCTCTGGGCAGATCGGGGACTTGGGGAAGGCTCTCCCTGGTCTGCCGCCTTCCAGGGCCTGCAGCTCCAAGTCCTCACCGTACCAAAGCGGCACGTGGTTGGCCGGCGTGTTCTGCCGCACCTGGGAGGGGAGGTGGAAGGAGGGAGGGAGGGAGGGAGGCCGGAGGGAAGCAGGGAGCCTGGAGCCGGGGGTCTCAGCAGAGGGCGGATGTCCCGGGGAGAATGATGGCCGGGTCGCCGCGTGGCAAGGGTCTCGCCGTGTCCTTGGAGGCTGCCCTGTCCGTCCCGTGTCCACCTGTGTGTGTCCCTAGCGCTGCGGAAGGAGTGGCGTGGAACAGAGCCCCACGCGGACTCAGGACAGGGAGGAGTGAAGATCCTCAGGTCAAAGCCCTTCCTGAGAAATGTCCCATGCTCTGTCCGCAGCTCCCGCCGGGCGCCTGGCGGCGTCCGTGCTTTCCCGACTGCCCTCCCCGACAGATCCCCGTGTTTAAATTTGATACTGCTTAATTAAAAAAGGTGATGAGTGACTGTAGTTTAATTTAAAAGGACTTTCCCCTATTTTAATGTGTGGGTTTCCCATAGAAACCACTTGAGCTGCGGCGGCCCTCGGTGGCGGCTTCATTACCGGAGCCATCTGCGGGCTCGCCTGGCTTCCCGGACAATCTGTCGCGCTGCTTGTCGCTTCCAGGGCAAACACTGTTGTGGCAGCTCCAGCTCGCCCTCGGGAGAGGACGGCCTTCCTGCGTCCGGCGCTGGCTCAGCTGCTCTCGCTCGCTGTCTGCTCGCTCTCTGGCTCGCTCTCTGGCTCCGGGAGCTCCGGGAGTGCGGGGCCTTCCCCAGCAGGTAGGGGCGGAGCCCGAGCTCGGCCGGGCGCACCGCCCCCCCCCCCCCCCCCCCCAGCCCCCGGGCTCCCGCTCTGGGTGGGCAAGGCCGGGAGGCGGGGCCTTGGGGCGGCACCGAGAGTACCTGCACCCACTGAGCCCACGATGAAAAATGGCTTTCTCCGCCCAGCTTCCCCCCCCCCCCCAAATTCCTTGCCCCCAAGTAAGGGCTGCCCCAGTGCGCCATGGGAATGGGACTGGCTCTTCCCGATGCTCTAGGGTCCCGTGAGGGCTGAGTCTTAACACATTCTTCCAGGAGCGAGGGGATTCTTGGCTCAGCTCAGAATGAATTCATCTTCTAAATGGAAATGTCAAAGCCTGGCAAACATTCCTGCTAATGATTCTGGCGATGAGGTATTCGTGAGCAGCAAATAGTAGGCCACGTGAAATTGGATTTTGCCGAGGAAGCCAGGGCCTGTCCCTCTCCTGGGAGCAGGTCGGATACCCTAATCTCCGTTCTGCAGCGGGGCCTGGCTAAGGAGTGGAATTCTTTCTCCTGTCATTTTATTACTTCTGCATAAGGACGGTTTCAGCCCCAGCGCCCGAGGGCAGGCAGCAGTGGCGGCTTCAGGAGAGGGTTTCCAGGAAAGGGAGTTTCCAAACCAGTTGGAAGCAAAGCCAGCCAGAAACAAGGAGGAGGCAGGGGGTGCAGAATGGCCCAGCCAACGGGGGTGGGGAACCCCGAGGGCCATCTCCCCACCGTGCGTGTCACTGGAGGGGCGCAGCAGCAGGTGAAGCCTCGGGGCTCCCAGGTTGGCTCTTGCCCCCGCTGTCCCGGATGCCGAGGGTTACAGCCGCCCCTCGGGCCAGCGTCTCCGCCTGGTCTGCGGTCCCTTCACGCCCACCCGAGAGCTCAGGATTCTACAGACCTGCAAAGCAGGGGGCCTCGCCAGCTATGGAGAGCACTGTTTGATAAGCAGCGAGGTTCTACTTGACCTGAAGGTGGGGTACCTCAAGTGCACAAGGTCAGAAATTTTATGAAAAAAGATAGTTGTATTAAAGCCCATTTCCTTTTCCACCTTCCCTTCAAAAGCATAAAGGGAAGGTCAAGTTCCTACATCATAATTTTAGACTTTGTATTTTGAAATAGGTAGACTCACAGGAGGTTTCCAGCATAGTACAGAGTCCGGTGAGCCCTTCCCTCAGTTTCCCCTGATGGTGAGGTCTGAAATAATGTACGCTCACTGAGTCGAAAGTATCCGCCGCAGGGACCCACACTACAGGCCTTGTGCAGTCTGCACCAGTGTTGTACGTGCGAGTGTGTCATTCTGTGCATTGAATCCCATGTATGGATTTGTGTGATCACCATCCCCACCAATGATGAAGTTTTAGAATATAAGTGAGGTTCAGTAGGGTAGAGTCCAGAGCTGACGACCAAGAAAGAATTCTTGAGATGTCTTTGGTGCAAAATGGTGGTTTATTAAAGCACGGGGACAGGACCCGTGGGCAGAAAAAGCTGCTGCTGCCCCAGGGTTGTGAGGAGTGGTCCATTATATACTTGCAAGTTGAGAGGGGGTCAGGGAGAGCGTCAGTCTCTAAGGAATTTTGGAAGCAAGGTTTCCAGGACCTTGAGGGGAGGGCTAGCTGTTGTTGGGAAAAGGTCATTTATTACCGTCTAATAAAACCTTAGTCATGAGACCCTTCAGATGTATATCGGTGGGCCATATGCTTGGGGATGATTGCCAGTACGTATCTTGGAGGGTTTAGAGATAAAGGAAGTTTCCAAAGGAATTTTTATATGTTAAAGTAGACTTACAGGATCCCGATTGTCGGCAGCGGGGGGCTCAAGGGGGGGGGGTCAAGCTAGGATTGCCTTTTGCCCTTCGCAAAGTATTAAGGTGGAGGCAGTTGAGTCCCTAGAAAAACATCGCTCTGCCTGTTTCAAGGACTCGTCAGTGGGCTCTATCCAGCTAGTAAGGAAATTTAATAACTTTTCTTCTGCCTCTGTTTCCCACATCACCAATATGCCTGCAGACTGTTTCTCCCTGCAGAGCTCCCCCCTTCTGTCCCTCTCTGGCAATCGCTAATCCATACTCTATAGTTTGGTCATTTCAAGAATGTTATATAAATGGAAATACTGTAAGCATTCAAGATTGGCTCTCTTTTCACTATGTATAATGAATGCCCTCATGCTCCCTCTAAATTTTCATGTGTCAATGAAAATTTATTTTCATTCACTGTTCTGTTGTAGGGGTTCTACATCATTATTTATTAAATATCAAAATTTAACCTTTTGGATGTTTAAGCAATTTAAGCAATGTTTGGGTGGTTTTCATAGATGACCAATCCAAGATTCTTCATAAGGATACTCAGTTAAGGATATTTACTTTTCACATTTCAAATCATATACTACTTAGAGCATGCAGTTCGTTCTCTAATTTTGGGGGGAGCCTGACTTTGCCATATGCCAGTTCTAAAGCCATACAAGGCCTGTCTTTATAACCTTCCTAGGTCACATGCACCGTTGAGGGCAGGGCAGTGTCTGTCTCATCCTGGGATTCCCCACTGAGCCCAGCACAGCTCCCCGCACGAGGCAGCCTGGTAACATACACCTGTGGTGTGGACGACTCCTTTGGACCTAGTTCCGTACACGTGCCCCAGGAGTCAAAGTGGCTACCGCATGGAAGGTGCTGGCAGCATAGTACATAGTTGTCGAGAGACTGAAGTCTATAGAAGGAAGAGGACCTGCCTTCCCGGGACCCCCGACTTGCAGTTCTGTTAACAGAACTAGTGTTCTGCAGTTGACATGGTAAGAAAATGCCCACTTCCAACCAGGTTTCCAAGTCAGCCCCACCGAGCTGGGGCTAAATGGGCATCACTGTGCAGAGGCAGCCTCCAGAGCCCTTTCCCAGGACGCACTCTGGCTCGCTGGCTGCGTGCACACCAAGAATGAAACAGGATGATCAGGCATGAAGGCTCTGCTTTTTACTGAAAAAGTTGTTTTTCCTACCTGAGGCCATTTCTTCTGCCCCCCACGCCCCTTTGTTTTCTGTTCCTTTAGTGAGATCTGGTGAAAGTAAACTCTGCCAGGAGTTGAAACCTGCCTCTGGAGCCGATTTTGTGTAATCCCACTGAGATGTTTAGCCATCAGCACCGTGATTATGTGTATTCATCTCTGTCGATGGGTGGCTCCCGAGCACAATCTATTTTCAGGACCACGTGTTTACATTGCTCGGGGAGAGGAGGTGCAAGATCAAAGCCCTCCGGCTGGGCCTGGGGCTGGGGCTGGCAGAGCCTCCAGGCTTGTGGTGAGGAGTGTGGGATGGGGAATGAGGACAAAGTGGAGAATGCACTTGGCTAATGACAGAAGTTGCTCCCCTTTGTTTTCAGTGTAATGGAAATTGCTCAAAGGTTGGAAAACGAGGGAGCCTCGTCTCCAAACAGGTTTCCACTGAACATTAGGGACTGAGGACATGTGAGCCTGAGTGTGGCTAAAGAAGGCAGGAAGAGCAGGCCGTTGCTGCAGCAGGTGCCACAGGATGGTGTAAGGGCCTGGAAGCTTCTCGGCCCTGCGCTCTGGTTTTGGGGGGTGGCAGGAGAGAGGACTTGTGTGTAAGGAGGGTCCCTTCAGCTTTGTGCCTCTGTCCAGAGCCAAATGCTGCCTTTTCCAAGTCGAATCGCTTTGTAGCTTTTCCTTACACTGCATTTCAGTGCTTGCAATTCGTTTAACCTAGCTCATTCTTTGTATCGGGAACCCCTAAGTGATTCCTCTGTGGTGCACCAGCAGTGGGGCGCGGAGGCAGCCGCAGGGACTCGGGGGGCAGGAGGATCTGGCTTCCAGTCTCGGCTCAGCCACTTGCTAGTAGTGTGACCCGACTTCTCTGCTCGAGTTGCCTTGTGCGTAAAGTGGAGACTCAAATGTAGGGTTGCTGGAAGAACCGTGTGAGTTAGCACACACAAAGCCTGGGTCACAGGGTTAGCTCTTACTGGCGAAGAGCAGTTAGATGGGCGGGGGTGCCCCGCTTTAGCCATTGAGCCCTTGTGTTTTGTTTTCGCCCATCTCTTCAGGTTTTTGTCCATGTCCAGAAGTGGTACCACTAAGTTTCTCTGCCGGATTTCTGGATTGGCCCAACAGAAGCGCATTCAGTTCAGGAAGCCATGGTCTCCTGAGGATGTCACCCATGGGCGCAGAAATGAAACGGACTCACATTTCCAGAGGAGTTGGTGAAAAAATTTTTTTCCCTTCGGGATTATTGCTCTTTATTCCTTTGCCTTCTTTGTATTAGAGTATTAAGGGTTATTGTAGGGACTTATTAATGAGTGAAAAGTAGAAATTCAGGTTTACTTTGGAGAAGGTAAACCAATTAGCACAGAACATTTAACATGACCTGAGACCCTGTGAGGACAGCAAGAGCGCCTCTTTACAAAAGGTTACATCTATTTCTTGGTAAAAAGGCCTGGAGACCTTTCTGTGGTCCTTGAGGACTGCAGTCCTGGGACCCAGGCAGAGGCGGCCTTTCCAGCGAGGCCTGGCTTCCGTGCTGGGGACCGATGTGCAGCATCACTGTGGGCAGCAGCTTCCCCCACCCCTCCTGGAGCGAAGATGGGGACACAGGCCTTCTTGCTTCCCTATCTCCTTTCCAGATTCTCTGTGACTAGTTACCATTTTTTCCTCCTTCCTCCCTGTTTCTAAAGGATGTGTTTCTTAGGGCACCTGCATGGCTCAGTCGGTTAAGCATCCAACTCTTGGTTTTGCCTCAGGCATGATCTCAGAGTCCTGAGATCGGGCCCTGTGTCGGGCTCTGCACTGAGCGTGAAGACTGCTTGAGATTCTCTCTTGTCCCTTTCTCCCCTGTGCACACTCAAGTCTTTCTCCTAGTAGGAGTGGCAGAAGCACAAGCTTTGATGTTACAAAACATGACATCCTGGCATGGCCATTACCTAAGTAAAGGAACATGGGCCACTTGCTGTCTCCATGCCATTGCCTACAGGATAACACTCCCCCAGCACCCCATGAAGGCCCCGGGTGTTGGACGCATGCTTGGCCATACAGGTGCTCCTCTGTTGGCTGCTCTTCTTGACCCAGGTCCTACCTCACTGCTCGTCAAGCCGGTCATCTTTTTTTTTTTTTAAAGATTTTATTTATTTATTTGACACAGAGAGATCACAAGTAGGCAGAGAGGCAGGCAGAGAGAGGGGGAAGCAGGCTCCCTGCTGAGCAGAGAGCCCGATGCGGGGCTCTATCCCAGGACCCTGGGATCATGACCTGAGCCGAAGGCAGAGGCTTAACCCACTGAGCCACCCAGGTGCCTCAAGCCGGTCATCTTTGTCCTAAAAACATGTTCTTAAACTCACTCCATTTCAGTTCCAGCTTTAAGCTGGAAACCCAGTTCCTTCTAGAAGTTAGACCAACACACCAGTGTGTTTAAAATCAGTTTCATCATTTCCCTTTTATGGATCTCCCTCCTCTTTGTATTGAGAAGAAAAATCACATTGTTCAGTGGGTTTGTTCTGATGCCTGTCAAGCCATTTTTTCTCCAAATTGGTAGAAGATTAATTCCTGCCCCAGGGCAGTGTCTCAGGGGCTAGTGTATGGGAGTGGCTGGGAATATATATTCATAGTCACCAAGGATGAATCAGTTAACGATGAAAACCTCATCATTTCCATGCTTTTAAAACTAAGGTATGCAACGCTCCCAACCTGATTTTTCAGAAAGAAGAATTTGTAGCAGCCAACTTATGGTTGTGGCGCAGAGGATGTGTCCCTAAGCAGCACGGGAGAGATGAAGCCAGGAGTGCAGAGCCCTGCCGAGCGCCGGGACTTCACAAAGGCGGGCCGCGGGGAGGCGGCGACAGGTAACCAGGATCACCAGGATTATCCAATGTTAAACATTAGAGAAAGTGTAGACATGAAATAAATTAAAATGAAGCTATTCCCCTAGTAAGTGGAAGCATAATCAGAAGTCATTTCCTCTAACATTATGAGGTGGAGCTCGTTCTGACCAGAACAGGGGTATCTCCAGCGGCAGCCGTCAGCTGATTAACTGCCGCGTCTTTCGATAACTGGACAGTCATGGAAACGAGCAGTATAAACGAAGAGTCAAGACGCCTGAAACATTTTGATCATTTTATTTTATAATCTTCAAAATTTTCTGCCATGAGACAGGAATGCATGATAGAAATGGCTCAACATCTTCACATGAAACACTTGGATTCATTTTCATTCACGAGTTTTTCTAAAAACATCTACAATTTCATAATCCCACCCACTTGCAACCATTATCACAGATTTAGTTGACCATTAAACAGTAGTTGCCAGCAATAGAGAGCTGGAACGCTTTCTGCGTGTTAGTAGTGTCTCTTGAAACTACCACCCAAGAGTATCACGATGATCAATCTCATTGTACACAGCAACCCCAGAGGTGACTGGTGTCCCTAGGTAAACTCCCTGCTTATCATGGAGAGCTGTATTGCCCAGGTGCTTAAAGAAATGCTTTTTCTTCTAGGACTACTTGTTCATCTCAGTATTTTTCTCGCAGGCAATAGCACAGGCTGGCCTGATATCTATTGATGCTCTCTGGAAATTATGTATAGAACATACTGAAAAAAGATGGATTGCTTGGAATCTATATCTCTTCTTTTGAAGAGAACTACTTTGAGGTTTTTTTTTTTTTTTTTGAACAACACCTGTAAACAAAAGGAAAGAGATATACATGGACATATACCTATACACATAGAGATATACACTGAGTATTTTCAATGTGGCGTATATCTTCCTATATAGATACACATAAACAGAGTGTCTACACTCACCCCTTCACACATACCCGCACCCTTACATACAGCATGTGAATATAAACGTGAGTGTCCTTGGGAGTTCACTGGAGTTTGTATATTAATTACCAAATGATGATGAGATACCTGATTTGTATTACTCCTGAGAAGATACTAGAAGGGAATGACAGTTCTGATGCACTTTGGAATGGCACAATCACGTAAACACTTGCATACTTAAGACTTCTGAACTCAAAGTTTCTAAACATGATCTAACAACAAAAAAAAATTCAGCAAAAAATAAATCCAAAGGTTTTTATAATCAATGTATAAACATATAGGAAATGCATATTTGTCAGTAATTATAGTAGGAAACATGTACTTAAGAAAAACAGTCATCTGACGAAAAACAAAACTATCCAATGCATAATACATGCATTGCCCAAAATAGCAGAGGACAGCCACATCAGAACTGCAAGGCTTACAGCAACTCTACCAGAGAAAAATTACCATATATAGCAAGTCTGTTAAGTATGCAATTTATAAAAAATTACTGTGACTGCTATTCATACTTCCATAAAAAAGAATTCGTAATTTTCAGTCTTATCCCTCAATATAATCTGTATAAAAACTACAACTAAACTGATGAATTTCAAGCACCAATTCAAACTTACTGTATTTATATTTCTCCTATTATCAAAGGAACAAATTATGAGGAAGGCTAAGCTAAAATTAGCCAAGTAATTCTTACAGTTTAGTTTTATAGGCATGCGGTTTTTCTTCTTCCATTCACTTGAATGCCAAACATTGAAAAATGTTTCGGCCAGTAAAGGAATCCTTGGAGGAATCCATTATTTCTGAGTATTAATGGTTTAATATACATTAAAAGCTCTTTAACAAACCACTGCTTTCTTAGTTCTAAGATAAAAGATTTGCACACAAGAAATGAAGGGACTATTCCTTACGACAACTTAGAAAAGGGCAGCACCAGACAGCAGACTAGGTAAGCACGTCTGGACATCTAGCGCTCGTGTAAGGAAACGGCACTGGGACTCACGGCAACCTCACTACTCGTGGCAATACTGAAGTTTTTAACTAAAAAATTTCCACTAGACATATGGGGTGGGAGGATATTTCAGTAAGAGAGCATTTTGTGTTTGTTTGTTTTTCTTCTGATTCTTCTGCATGGGGGGGGGGGGGAAGTAGCACAGTCTGAGCCAGCAGATGAGTAACAGTGTTTGTGATGCCTCTGGTTGTTCCTGAAGAAAACTTGTTCAGATAACAAGGGGTTTATGTTAAATCCATACAACTGCTGTTTTTGTTTCCAGTATTTACATCATACCACTTACATACACAGTAATTTCTGAGACAATGTTTCAGTCTTTCCTGCTATTAAGTTTGGTTAATTCTCAACGCACACCAAACCGAACCTTGAGGTCGGCCGCATTGAGAGACGGCAGGTAAGACTACTGAAAACGGATCGTGTGGAAACCCAGATCTCCATCAGGAGTGATCTCCGTCACTCCCCGGCCTGTTACCTGAACTCTGGCACAAGATGACATGCAGCTGAAGGAGCAGAGAAAGTCGCGCTGACGTCCTGCTGTTAGGACAGGGGCGAGGGGTCCTGCTGGTCCTCGGTAAGAGTGGCACCCCTCCGCTCCTTGCTGCTCTCAGAGGCCGGCTCCTGACACACAGGCTCACCGAGGTCTTCGCTGCCCTCTTCGCTCTGCTCCTCCATGTGGTCCTCGCTGGGCTCCACAGTCTGTTCCAGGCTGTTCTCCAGAAGTGTGGGAGAACTGCTTATTCTACTTTCTTCTTCAGCTGTCTCATTTAAGGGCTGGGAAGGGGGTGGTATGGGAGCATCAGACTGCGTGACACTTTCAATGGACGAGATGGGGGCTTTGGTTAGAGTACCATCGGCTACGATCTCATTTTGAGGCAAAGATAACTTTTCTACAAGTTTCCACTGAATGATGCTCATGTCTTTTCCACCAGTTGAAATCAGGTGACTGTCATTATGAGTAAAACTGACATTGGTGACATGGCTGCTGTGTGCACTGTACTTGTGACTGGGAGCCTGGAAGAAACAAATCAGGAAAATTAAACTCATTCTTTACATGCCTGCTTACAGCCATGGAAGCCACTAGGTAAGGGAGGTAATTTAAATCACAGCCAGAGTCAGCACATCTGAGGAATGGAGCTAGCAATAATTTCCTTTTAATACTTATTTCTATGGGAGAAACAAAACAGAGTAACTGGACATACATCTATACAGTCAGACCATATATTTCAAAAAAGAACGTAATAAATAGTCTCTTAACTATTCTGCTGGGACAGCTAGGGGAGAATTTACTAGATGGGCAGGACGGGAGGTGATTTAGGAAATGGCTCCAGGAGCTTTATAATGTTGATCATATGTGTAACAAAATATTTTAGTACGTTGAAGAGACACTTAAATACCTGCTAAAAAAATTACTGATAAACCAAAAATGAGTAAAACATCAGCTGTCTCCTCTAACAGTCTTCTGGACCTTAACGGCGAAGGAGTAAACAAGCAGTGCTGGCCTGGACGCTTATGAGGGCGCTGCTCCCTGCCCCAGGCCCCTCGGCACCACAGTGAGAGTAATCTACGCATCTCTTCTCAACATCGACACAAAAATATTCCCAGACAAAAGGCCCTACAACACTAGTTTCTATTACATTGATTTTACCTTTGCTTTGGAGCAGGGATACTGAAACAGATGAACTTTGCAGAAGTCATCAGCAACAGCGATCACCTTCCTGTTGTGGGATCGCACCAGTGCATTGATATCGGTCCCATCGGATCCTTCCGGCCAGACACCTTTGATAAGGAAACACAGGGGTGTAGAAAAATTAGCCTAAAATATAACTGCGATGCCACATGGGCTTATTTTAGAATTTTGAACTTAGCTGCTAACATTTCCCTTACAAATTTCTTAGTGGCTCAATGCGTCAAAGGATGAAGTTTTACCTAAAATCTAATAAAATTCAGTGAGAACAGCCTCAAGATGGAAAATTTTAAAGACACAAAAATACTAGTAACCAGCAGGTGGTGCTAACAAATAGTTTTAGCTTAATTCACCTCAGCAAATAAGCTCTTTTTAAAGTTTCTAGTTGGAGGGGAAATTCTGTTATTTGTATAGCAAGGTGCAGAAAAAGCTACAGCTCTAGTTCTTCAGAGTAGACGCTGGGGAAGCTGTGTAAAGTGTACACACGCTCTGCTGTTCTCTTCAGGCAGGCACTTCACAGAAAACCTCCAAAATTCTTATCTTAATGGAAATGCATAGGCCATCCACTAGTCTACCATGCTATCCCACAGAATTTTCATACAACTATTATTTATATCCAGAGACATAACAAATTTAATTATTCTGAATCATTACAAGGCACTGGTGATAATGTTCAACATAATTAGCACAAAACTAGACTTAGCACAAGACTAATGTGCACAAGACTAATTAGCACAAGACTAGATGGAAATTATGGAATACAGAAGGGCCGAGATGCTGGCCTCCTGTGGTTCAGTGCTATTCTAGAGAACAAAGGAGTTTTTGGTGAATTCTCTAAAACACATCAAAACACTTAACTGACATCTCTTAAGTATTACCGGCTACTGGCTACTGTTTCAGTTTCACCAGAATAATAGAACTGTATATGGATGAGTCAGAGTTAAGTTTGTTTTTAATTTCTTGCTAGCCCAGTGCTCTCCTCTATCTTTACAGCAGCTGTGTTTAAGCACACGGACTTCTAATGGATTATTTTTCTAATGTACACAGCATAAAGAACTGTTCTGATCTACGATCAGGCTGGAGGAGAGAGCCCCACTGTCAGAAGGCAGAGGTTGTCAAAGGGAAAAGTACTAATATCCTGGACATTGCTTTAGGTATTGATGTCCCCCTCATATCCAGTATTCTAATCATTGAGTAGAACATCTCTTTTCTTTGCAGACAAGGCTTTATTATCTTAACTTTTCCATTTGTCTTGTAACTTTTTCAGAAGGATACCCCCAGATCGGGAACGGCTTAGAAAACTGTCGCAGGAAAGATTTTGAGAAATACCTAAAACATCAGATTAGGAATGATTTCCAAATTTTATCTTTAAATAATGTCTACTAAAAATGCCTTTATATTTCAACAAATGGTGCTGGGACACCTGGACATTCACATGCAAGAAAGTAAGAACTGGTGACAAGGATGTGGGGAAACGGAACCCTTGTAAGTCATTCTGGTGGGAATGTAAATAGTGCAGCCACTTTGGAAAACAGTCTGGCAGTTCTTCAAAAGGTTAAACACAAGGTTACCATTGGGACTCTGGAATTCTCCGAGGTATATTTCAAGGGAAATAAAAACTTACACATGCTTGTTCAAAGCAGCATTATTCATACTAGCTGAAAAGTAGAAACAACCTAAGTGTCTGTCAACAGATAATGGATAAACAAAATATGATATATACGTACAAGGGGGTATTACTCAGCCATAAAAGAAAGTGCTGATACCTGCTACCATGTGGATCAATCTTGAAAACATTCTACATGAAAGTCCAGAATAAGCGAGTTATTAGAAAGGAGATTAGTGGCTGGTGGGTACAGGGGGAGGGAGAGGGAGGGAGTGACTGCTAATGGGTAGAAGGTTTCTTACTGGGGTGATAAAAATGTTCTCAAATTAGTGATGATGGCCACATTACAGTTCTAAAACCATGGTACTGTTCTCTTTAAGTAGGTGAAATTATGTAGTATGCTCAATAAAGCTATTTAAAAAATGTCTTTATAAATTAAAATACTTGTTTTCACTTGGAGGAAAAAAATGGGAAGGCAATCGGCGCTATTTGTATTTCTTTCAAGTGTCTTTTGTTATTTATTGAGGACCAAAAAGTCTGCTGGATTTTGCAGAGAACTTCATAATTGGTTCGATCCTAATACACTTAATTTCTCGAATCTGACATTAATAGTAATAACACTGAAGAACACACGCAGACTCTTTTTTCATTTAGAAGTTTAAGCAAGTAATTATTATGTACAAGAACCCCACAAACCACCTTTTCTCATCAGGTGTCACATTCTTACCAAAGACTTGAAAGCCTAGTACGCAGGTATATGTTGTCCAATCGGTGTCCTTACAATCTGATCGATTCCTGATTAGTTTGCAGCCACTTGTGATGTCCCCTTTAAATTTAGAAACAGGAAATATAGTCATAGTGCCTGTATACATGTATTTGAAAGTGTATCTTGATTCAAACTAGCTATGTTTACTTGTATTTATAATCCATTCACTGAAAAAAACATTAAGATACATTTAAAAAGGAAAAAAAAAAGTTCCCTTTAACAGGGTTTATAAAACTATAAAATTGTTCCCCAATGAAATTGTTCTTCTTTCTTTAAAAAGCATAAATGCCCATGTATTATATACTCTTTTTCTCTCCAGGAAAAGTTAAATACAAAGCCATATTAGAGCAGCAATCTCTCTGAGCAATTTCTTAGGACTACATATCTACATATGTAAATTTGTTACTTTCTTGGAGAAGTGAACCACATTTGAGATTTTCATTTCTTAGAGTAACATACTGTCAAGTCAGAGCCAGCATGCGCTCTCTGCACAATTCAAATTCTGCACAGCCTGTTCATTTGCGCCCTGACAGATGTGTCTCAGCTGGAAGTGATCATTCGTACTTACAGTACAGTATCTCATAGTCTCCTGAGTTAGACATTATATACTTGTTGTCTGGGGACCAGTCAAGGTGTGTGATATAGCTGGAATGTCCCTAGGGAATAACAGATCAACTATTAGAAAGCATTTAGCGTTTTGAATCATCAGTAGTTTAGTAGCCAACAGGTTTTCTGAGCAGCCATTCATCTGGAATTCCTGACGTCTATAGAGGAGTATCACAGCCTCTTAGAACTGACCAGGGCTCACAGCAGGTGTTTAGTTCTTTTTCACCCTATCTTGTTGGGAACTGAATACGCAGGTATGCAAAGATACCAAGTGCTACAGGAAGAGTTCGAGGAGAACTCTGGAATGGGGGTGCCTAGGTGGCTCAGTCGGTCGAGCACTGGGCTCTTGATTTTGGCTCAGGTCACGAAGTCAGGGTCATGGGATCAAGCCCTTCGCCGGGCTCTGTGCTCAGTGTGGAGTCTGCTTGTCCCCCTCTCTCTGTTCCTCCCCCTGCTCCCTCGTTCTCTCTCTAAAATAAAATCTTAACAAAAACAGAACAACTCTGGAACGAAAAAGATCTCACTACAGTGGAAACATGAAGCACCTGGAACTTGGGAGTATCCTGCTGGCCTTTCCACCCAGACAGCAGCAACAAGCACCTACTACCTGTGTCAGACTTCCAAGAAACAGGAGTCTCACGGGCTTGTGCCTTAAAGAACACTTCATAGATCACCTACCCTCGGGCCTTTTTTCAAGTCACTGGTGTCCCCTTTAGAAGGACTTAGTTTTCGAGAATGAAGTTAAGGGTTCCAGGTTGGTCACACAGTACAGTTTTCCTGGGCTGCTGCTTAGCATTCACGGTACACCCCTGAGGCTGGGGGATATGGCACAGATACATGGGCATGGGGAGGTCTCCTAGAGAAACTCTTCTCTCCAAAGAATATTTCTGGGGAAAAGTCACCCAATATGTATTCCTTCAGAACAGCTGGATCCAGTAGGACCATCTGACTCATTAAAACATTCCTTAAACAGGAGACATCATCTTTTTCTGCTCTAGTTTTTACTAACTCTGTGGGAATTAAGACAAAAAAAACTACCAAATGCTGTATTTTGTTGCCTTTCTATGTAAGCATTTGATGATTTTTTTTTTTTAAAGATTTTATTTATTTGACAGAGAGAGATCACAAGTAGGCAGAGAGGCAGACAGAGAGAGAGGAGGAAGCAGGCTCCCTGCTGAGCAGAGAGCCCGATGCGGGGCTCGATCCCAGGACCCTGAGATCATGACCTGAGCTGAAGGCAGAGGCTTTAACCCACTGAGCCAGGCGCCCCAGCATTTGATGATTTCTAAGATAAATCACAACACAAGTCTTAATGGTGGCACAATGAGACTCAAAAGCACTTTTATCTCCTGTAGTCTGTGGTAAAGCATATTTAATTTCTATTGTACTTTTTGAATTACTAGCTTTCTGCACTTTTAAATTAAAAAACTCAAAGTACGTTAAGGTGCAGTTTCTAATGACTCACACAAAGTATTCTAATTACTCTTATTTTCCTTCTGAAGTCTAACGACACCTCTCTGGAGCTATGATCTCCCCCACAGTACTGTATGGCAAATATATTTATACATTTAAATAAATTTAAGTGCTGTGAATTTGAGAACTGTGAAGCTCCTGAAATCACCAGTTTGGGAGGTACACTGGAAAACAGGTTGGGAATCACTTGCTAGGCAAAATTGAGACCTACCAACTTCACAAGAAATCAGGTTTCAAAGCCAGAAGGACACATGTGGTTATTGGATATTTTCTGAATTTGGCAAGAGGATAAGGTTCACACAAATCCTTTTCATGGTACACACAAGTCTGATGGTGCCTGGCTCTGGCATTAGAAGCCATGCTTCTCAGATAAGAAAACTGCTGGCTACATGCATGAAGGATATTAACAGATTAATCAGGCAAAGTGCTGTCTTGCAAGAAGCATTCACACTAATGTAGAAATATTTCAAAATACCATCTGGGACTCTGAAAAGGCTTTAATAATATTCTTTAGAAGAGCATCAGAAGCACTGTATGTATACATAATATTCATGTAGTTCCATCTGTACTGGACACAGAACATATTTAGAAGGTATATAAAGTATTCTCAAAAAGGATTCCTGAGTAGAAAAAGTACCCAATATAGAAAAGACTTTCTTCCCTGGTGTGGATTCCAATAAATAAGCAAAGAGAAGATTAAATGTAACTATTTGGGGTCTATAATGTTACCTTCCCAGACATCACCCTGGAGTGTCCTTGCCCTGGCCAACTCACAGGCCATGCAAGGTACGTGCACCCCAAGGGCACAGACACAGTTAGGAGCAAAATCTAGTATACTGCCTTGAAAGGAAACAGTAAAGTACTCTAAGCTGGCACTTTTGTTACTATTATTAAATAATCACAGTAATAGATGGAGCCCAAAAACGCTACTCTGAAAAAAAATCAGAAATATTTTAGCTAAATCTTTGTCAACTAGAGGATCATCCACATCAGTGGTTTGCAACCCTGGTTATATATTAAAATTACATGAAGAGTTTTTTGTTTTTTTTTTAAAGTACCAAGGCCTAGAGTTAGGGATCTAACCTTTTCCCTAGGTAGGTATTCAGGGGTGACTCCCCCACCCCCCTACCGTCTAGAGCAGTGCTGTCCAGTGGAACTTTCTGTAGTAATTAAAGTTTGTGTATGTACACAGTCCAATGCAGCAGCAACTAGCCACCTGTGGCTTCTGAGTACTTGAAATGTGGCTAGTGCTCCCAGAGAACTGGACTGCACTTAATTTCATGAACAGAAAGTTCTGGTTAGTAGCAGTGACGCTAGAAAAAGCAGGTAGAGAACAGTCCATTTATACTCTACTGATTTGAAATACCTCTTTTATTACTTAGATTTCCATATAAACAGAGACCTGTTTCTGGACTCTCTTTTCGGTTCAATTAGTCTGCCTACTTCTAGCCAACTGTGATAGTTTTGTGGGATGTGGAAAATTTCAGATGAACTTTAGAACCATTTTATCAATGTTGAAAATTTAAGACTGCATCAAATTTAGGGAGGAATTTGTAGAGAACAGATATTTTTATCAAGTCTTTTAATCTAAAAACACATTATGTCTCTATTTTTTCAGTTCTTTTTTTTAGCCATGTTTCCTGTGCTTTACTTGCTAGGTTTATTCTCAAAACATCTACAGTTTTTGTTGCTTTTGAGAACAGGATTTTTCCCCCCCACAATCATGTTTCTTTTTTTAAAAAATTTACTGACTTAGAAAGAGAGAGAGAGTGCACGCACAGAAGCAGGGGGAGGGAGAGGCAGAGGGAGAAGCAGGTTCCCCGCTGAGCAGGGAGTCTGACCTGGGGTGAGCCCCAGGACCCCCAGACCATGACCTGAGCCAGATGGCAGACACTTAACAGACACTTAACCACTTAACCGACTGAGCCATCCAGGCGCCACACCCCCCCACCCCCATCAAGTTTCTGATGTGCTTTTGCTGGTTCAACGGAAAGCTGTTTTTTTTTTTTTAAATAGATATATATTTTTTTATTTAAGTAATCTCTACACGCCATGTGGAGCTCAAACTCAACAACCCCCAGGTCAAGAGTTGCATTCTCTTTCGAATGAACCAGCCAGGTGCCCCAGGGAAAGCTATTCTTTAGTGTACTGAATGGCTGTCTATTCGATCCACATTCCGCCCCCTTCCGCCCCCTTCCGGGAAGGGCCCAGATCAAACACTGGATTTCCCAACTCCTTTTGCAGCTAGGGGTGCCAGAAATCACTGAGTGGGGCTTCCAGGGAAACTTTTAGAGAATAGACTTAGGAGGAGGAGTACCTTTCCTCGCTCTGATCCTTTCCTCCTGGAACTAGAATCTGATAACCGGAGAATGACAGAATATAAAGAAAGAAAGATTTTGAGTCTCTGATGACTTCTGCTTAAATGAGAACACATCCCTCATTCTTTTAAGTCACCAGGTACTGCATATATCCTGTTACAGTAACAATGAATCCTGATGCCTTACTGAAATACTGGATTAGTTTTATGGATTAGTTTCTTAAGAGATTTCTAAGCAGACAGTTTAAGATTTTTTATTCTTCTCTTTTTGCTGTATATTTTCAATTACCAAAATCCTGGCAAAAAGTACACTTACTTTTACCAGCACTTATTTCCTATCCTAACAGACTCTATGAAACAGTACATCACTGCAACTTCAATATACTTCATTTCCTATGCTACCATCTCAGAGCAGTGGTGTTAAAAGGAGCATAGGAATTAAAGTCAAAGAGAAAGTCAGTATGGTGGCACTCAGGTGTAGAATAAAATAATCTTAATTCTACTGCAAGTAGAGTAGAAACTTTAGGTCAATCAGAACACAAACTTTTTTAAGGAAAATATACAATTATCCATAATTAGAAAACTCTTCTTGAACTTTCACAGATTCATATTAAATGCTGATAAACATCCCTAAGTACAACCCGGGGCTCATCTAGTTACTGAGAACAATGCTGCTGCTGCTGGCATCCAACACTGAGCAGAGAACGTTCTATGCACAGTGTACACACGGTCAACTCTGAATCTCCCAGCAGCCTGCGTGAGGGCGCCCACTTAGCAGATGAGCAAGTCCAGGGGGCAGAGAGAGGTTTCATCACTTTTCCGAGGTCACATCATAAAGAAATGGTGGAGCCAGAGTTTAAGCCCAGGTCAGAGAGCGCAGCATGCTTACCTTTTACTCATTTCTCTAACACTGAAGATAAACAGAAAGTAATTTCAAAGTAGCATTTTAAGAAAAGGAATTTACAAGTAACTAAGGACTTTTCCAGTACATTTTCAAAATAGCACAGGAAATGCTGAGATAAAGAAACACTATATGGAAAGCAACAAGACTACAAAACTTCACAATCCTCAACTCACATTACCCAAGGATATTTCAGATAACCAACCGGCAATCTTCAAATTCTTTTTAGCTATAAAATCTTTCTTACACATTAAATATTACAAGAAAAGCCCAATAAGCAAAGCAAAGAAAATCATATCCATACCAGCCCAGCCTAGCCCCACTCCCAACCTTAGGGCTTTGCAGGAGACAAGTTAAAAAGAGCTCCAGAATCCAAAGCCTTTTTTATAAACTTTTCTATAGAAGCTGTTATAATATTAATATCAAACTGCTTAGGGATGCTTGGGTGGCTTGGTCACTCAGGCATCAGACTCCTGGTTTCAGCTCAGTTCATGATCTCACAGTCATGTGATCAAGCCCAGCTCTACGCTCAGCACGGAGTCCCCTTGAGATTCTCTCTCCCTCTGCACCCACGCGCAAGCGCGCACGTGCTCTCTCTCAAAAAGAACTAAATCAAAGTGCTTACACAGTCAACACATGATACAACCACGAACCCCTGAATCCTACAGTTTAATCGAACCACTTTTTCTAATATGTACTAAACACTAAGAGGATGGATGTTGTCATGGGAAGTAAAAGAAAGAAAAAAGGTTATTTTAAATTATATGGTCTAATTAAGAGGCAGAAAATGCCACAGAACTGGTAAAGAAGGCTTGGGGTGTGTGCTGGAGGGAATGCAGAGAACCCAGGGGTAGCCTGTAGACAGCGCTCCCAAGGGCAAACATGGGAAGTGAGAGGGTAGAGACACGTGACAGAAGAGAAAATGAAAGGCTGCCACAGACGGACAGTATAGAGGGATGACTCCATTCTCTTCTTCTCCATCCCTCAGCCCGCCCAGAGAGGTCAGGTTCATGAGGAGCAGATTACTTCTTGGAAGATCACTGGGGTTCCTTCAAAGAGAAGGTTGGGGACCATGTGTAGTAAACAAACTTGAGGTGTTTGAGGTTGCTACATAATAGCAAGTAAATTCAATGAATGGAAGAGCAAGTTTTGTGTGTTTATGGAAACTGCAGTAGAAGTTCCCCAAGAACCTCTGAGAGTTAAAACTTTACAATCAACATAGAATAAGTCAAAGCAGAAAAAGGCCAAGAAGTAAGAGTCATCATAGGTCCAAGGCCGGCAAGGATAGATGCAGGTGCCAAACGTGCTCACCTCCTGATTATACTCTGGTTTCACATGCATATTTTTGCCTGAAGGGAAGAACTGGCTGGAAGATGGGCATGTCCTGTCCCCTTGGCATTTATATACCTTATTTTAAATGAATAAACTAGCATTCTGATTCTGAGTTGGTTTCCTGAGGCTTGTTTATACAGCGAAAGTCTGGCCAGAAGAAACTAGGATTCAGTCCCTTACCAGTTACAGCTTTTAGAAATTGGTATTCTATAAAACTGCTTTGGAGAACTTGCATGATGTAAGTCCATTTCTCTAAAATGGATCTTGTTTTGTTCCTTAGCTTATGACTGTGAGCAAGGCCTTGGCCTGTAGCAAACCTGTCAAGCATGCCTCGCTTGTTTGTTTTCCTTGGGTACCAGTCATCTTCTCAACTGATATTTGCACATAAAATGATGCCACAAAGAGGGACAGGCTCCAACTGCTTGGTTAATTTATTAAGGGGACATTCTCTAAAGTTCTAAATATGCTTCTGCAGCTATGGTGGTTACTTAAATACTGACTAGTACTAGTACAAGAAATAAAACAGAAAACAGCATTTGTATTTGCAACTCTGAGAGTAGCTCCTAATATTCACAACAATCCTATACAGTAGGAACTGTTATAATGCCCAATTTGACGATAATAAAATTAAGACTCAAAGAAGTTAATTAACTTGCCTAAAGTCTCAACCTAGTAAGCGGCAAAACCAGCATTAGCTCTGTTCTGTCTGTCCTATACCCTAGCAGACAAGAGATAAAAGCAGTTAACATGAAACTATAAGACCAGCTGGTAGAAGCACACAGCAAGGAGAAGTGACAGCTGGAAGCAAAGTACAGAACATTAGATAATTAGAAAAGCAGAGTACTTGAGCCTTTCATTATAGCCTCCAACAGTACTATTAACAGTTCCTAAGGATATCTCAAAATAATACTTTCAAATGCTTTAAAGATAAAAGCTGCCTAATTGGAGAAGGCCAAGTCTCATGCAATTGATAAGCTTGCCATTTCTCAACATTTCCAAGGTCATTCTCATTATCTAGTGTCATACACTGCTGTTTCCTTTCTGGATCAGTTGTACTGTAAGAGCACAGGACAATGAGATACATACAGAAAAATAAATCTGAGGCATTAACATTACACTGGAAAGTCTGCTCTACTAAAAGAAGAGGGTTCAGCCCTGGATTTGCCACCACGTCAAGATGTGACCAGGACAAGTCCTTTATCTTGTCTGAGAGTCAGTCTCTGCATCAGTAAAATAAGAGCTGAGCCACGTGTGTGCTACAGGGCTACCTGTGTAATTTTATGATTCTACAAGATTAAATTTTAATTGATACACTCTTGTTTATTAAGACATGAACTTTTTTTTAAAAGGTTGAGGTAAAAAATTAAGAAAAACTTGGTGCCTGGTAGGGTAAACTTCAGTAACCTGAAAATTCCTTTCAGTGGAACACTTCATTTGCTCATGTGGTTACAATGAGGCATTACTGTACTATTCCATATCACAAATATTATGATAATTGATTAAGAGAGATTTTAATAAATTAATGGGTAATGATTCATAATTGTTATCAAGGCAAAAAAATTACTCTGGATAAATTCTAAAACTTTGATGTTGCTTGTAGATCAGTTTATAGGCTGGTTTTAGCCTACGGTACAAAATATGTGTGTGCACAAAGTAAACAAGTCTCTTCTTTGAATAGTAAATGGCCTGGGGTTTGCTTATGTATATGTTTCTAAAAATTAATTCTTTTATTTATCCCCCTAAAACTATTTTGTCATCTATGCCGCCACTAGCCACTATTTCATCAAGTAATTTTCTAAACCTTTCCTAGCATACACACCAAGCTACTTCATTTTTTATAAAAATAATAGTTAACACATATTGAGTACCTATTATTTGCCAAGCACTATTCAAAGTATTTTATACGCATTAATTTATTTTAATCCAGTGAAGTAGATACTGCTGTTATACTCATCTATAGATGAGAAAACTGAAACAGAGATTTAAGTAACTTGTCCAAGGTCACAGTAGCTTGTAAATGGTGAAATAAGAATTCAAATCCAAGTAGTCTGATCCCAAGTCGGCGCTCTTAACCACTATGCTATATTGCCTGCCTTTGTTGTCCTGCCCTCAGATCAAATGTATACTTTTTGAGGACAAGGAATAAATCTTACATATATTCCTGGCGTATAGAACATATCTCAAGTTAGAAGAATGCCTGCCATACGGTAAGTACTTAGTACGTCTACAGAATTGAATCAAGTCTACCTTACAATGATAACAAAGTCAATCAGAACAACAAATTCAAAGAAATATGGTTCTGTTAACTCTCTTAATACAGACAGATCTCTATATAAATTATTTTACTTTTAGTGGTAAAAGAGGTGATACAGGAAATTGCAGGGTGTTGGCGGGACAGGAATGTGGGACACTGGGATTAAAAGTGAGATACCCTTTCATTTCTGACTCACTTTCAATTTTCAAAAAGTGTTATTCTAAGGGTTTCCTAGGGAAACAGCTTTGATTTAAGACACTGCCTTAAAACTACTCAGAAACAGACAGATATTAAACTCCCATCAAAAGAAGAAACACTTCTAAAACACAGGGGGAACTGCAATATTCTGCTGTTAAAGTAATCTGTTTTCAAAGAGATTAAAGTTTAAAGCGGTTAAGAGTAGTAAACAATGGATACATCAATGTAAAAATTTAACTTATCACAAGTAAAATTTTCTAACAATTTTATAGCTTAATTTATTTTACTTCAACTACTTACAGTGCACTTTCCATGTCTGCTGTATTTTCTTCCATTTTCTGAGACTACATAGAGGTAAATAAAGTTGTCATGAGATCCTACAGCCAGGAGGGTGCCATCTAGAATGAGAAAGGAAAAAGTATTAACTAGAGAAATGTATTCACAGATTTGCTGCTATTTTACTGGACCTGTACTAAATGAATGGTATTTTACAAATGTTAAATCTCACCAATTTAACTGTTATTTTTATTTTTATTTTTTTGGAGGCAAACCGCAAAAGACTTATTTTTTTTTTTTAACATTAATGTATTATTTATTTCAGGGGTACGGGTCTGTGATTCATCAGTCTTACACAATTCACAGCGCTCACCATAGCACATGCCCTCCCCAATGTCATAACCCAGCCACCCTATCCCTCCCACCCCCATCCCCAGCAACCCTCAGTTTGTTTCCTGAGATTAAGAGTCTTATGGTTTGTCTCCATCTCTGGTTTCGTTTTGTTTAATTTTTCCCTCCCTTCCCCTATGATCTTCTGTCTTGTTTCTCAAATTCCTCGTATCAGTGAGATCATATGGTAATTGTCTTCTGTTATTTGGTGTTTGACGAATGAATCCTTCCATCACTAAGCACACTTGAAAAACATGGCCATCTAGTCCAGTCATTTCTTGGAGATACTCACAGGTCATGGACTCTAGGCTCATCTCCTAGTTAGCTACAAACTGGCTCCAGGGAAGTTAACGTGCTCTTATGGGTCTAAGTACATAGTACTCATGAGCTGAGTGTTCAATTGCTCATTTCAGCTGAGCACATATGACTCTCCAACTTGGGAAGGGACTATGTTCTCTTCTTTTATGGTCTCTTCTATTGTTCTTACCATGGAACAGACGGTCAATAAAGTCCAACTGATCTTTGGATTTTAAATGCTACGTTTGTAGTAATTTGCTAGGACAGCACTAAAAAAGCCAAGCCAAAAAGAAAACCTTTTCTGCTTTAAGATAACTTGCCAGGCTTATTATAGCCTGAGCAAATACTCTTCCTTCCATGTTTAACTCACAGAACAGTATTTTGTGCTTCCTTTTAAACAACTTAGAAGCAATCAAAAAGAGCCTTTGAATCCCACACTGATCTAACTACTGGAATATATTTTCAAATATAAGCAAATGTTATTCACACTAACTTTAGGGAAGAATGACATGAATGAAAACCATATTAATAATAGGAAAAGGGAATGGGAATATTACGGAAACAACATTTTGAACAAAGTATAAAGAATTATTCAAACAAGACTAAATGAATTTATTGAATTCTTATGAGTTGCTGAGTATTTTATCTAAGTAATAAAATCAATCATGACTATGTAGCCAGTAATACAACTAGATTTCAAAGAACCTGAACAGCCTATAATAGTATTTTGAATATTACTATAATTTATATCTTCTTACATATAAAAGATTGCTAAATAGATGGAGCATTCACCCTAATACCTATTCAAAATCCTAAGTATGTGTAATTCCCCCAAAATGGGATTTGACTATATTCTGCTTTCAACTGCAAATGCAATTGTAACAGTTCATTCTAAATTTGCTTCATGATTTAGAATGTTGTTTAACTGTAGAAGATCTTTTGCAGTTTCCTGCAACAGAATTTAATCTGATGTTGGGGGAAACATATTCAATAGTTAACAAATTTAGAGAGTAAAGAAAAAAGTAGTCAGCTTTAGTGGAAGTGAAAATATGCAATGACAGAGAAATGCTGTGAATGCCAGGATGGGGGTAAATCCGCCTACCTACTGAGTAGCGCATCACAGAGAGCTGTTCATTCCCATCTGTGTGGATAGAAACTAGATCTCTGGTTTCTGCATCCAGAACAAACCACCTGTTAAGAAGTAAAAATCAAAATTTTCTTCAGATATTAGCACTTAAAAAAAAACGATTGCTTTTTCTCCCTTTTAAAAAAATTCAACAAATTCTAATAATGCCCTTAAATATCACATTTCCATCATCCATTGAAGGATAAATTTTGCAAAATGTTGCTAAATACAATGCATATATATGGGCCTAGGCATGTTCTCATTTAGTTATTCACTCAATGCCAACTGGGTCTCTTTGCTAGGTAGCATCTAAACAGAAAGTTAAGATGACAGGATCAGTGTTCTTGAAAATTAAACTAGAGATGGGGAAAAAGAAATGAGTCAGTTGAAACAAAGGACAATGAAGGGCCATTCTCAGTGATGGTTGACCATATACAATAGAGGTCATGGAAGGGAAATGAACAATAGAAGACACAGAAAAACCTTTAGGAAGGACGTAGGATAGGTTGAGCTGGACACTGAGGGAACAGGCGGTTGAGTGGCAGGAGGGACAGCTGCACAGCTATGGAGATGGGAAGGAGCACAGACAGTATGAAGGTGGGAGGGGAAAGCAGAGGGTCCTTCATTTAGTGTGATTTCAAAGGAACCAGCAGGGGGCGCTTTGCCTCTCCAATATCTCCGTATGTGCACACAGCTCTGAATTCTTTCAAAGATAGTTTCTTGTTCACATTTACAGGAAAAGTAAAACTGTAAAGACCTTTTGAGAGGTAAAATAATGGTTAAATTTAACTATATAATAAATGACTTATCAAATCTTTTTTTTTTAAATTTTATTTATTTATTTATTTGACAGAGAGATAGAGATCGTAGGCAGAGAGGCAGGCAGAGGGAGAGGGGGAAGCAGGCTCCCCGCCGAGCAGAGAGCCCGATGTGGGGCTCGATCCCAGGACCCCGAGATCATGACCTGAGCCGAAGACAGAGGCTTTAACCCACTGAGCCACCAAGGCGCCCCTCCCTTTTTTTTTTAAATTTTTTTTTTTAATTTTTTTATAAGAGCACTTGAAGGGGTGCCTGAGTGGTGCAGTTGGGTAAGCCTTGGACTCCTGGTTTCGGCTCAGGTCCTGATCTCAGGGTTGAGAGATGGAGCCCTGCATTGGGTTCCCTGCTCAGCGTGGAGTTTGCTCAACACTGTCTCTCCCACTCCCTTTGCCCACCTCCCCCTGCCCCCACCGTGCTCATTTACTCTAAAATAAATAAATCTTGTTTTTTTTTTTAAAGGGCACTTGAAGGGAAGGATGGTGCTTCAGAAAAGCATAGCAAAATATGAGGTATAAAGCAAAGACCGGCAACTGAGGACAACTAGAGACTGGATAAGTGAGAAGAAGGCAGGTTATAAACAGCATACATAGCTGCTTGGAGGAGTTTAGAGTTAGGCATGGCCTGGCTCAGATCAGTCACTAAATAAATATTTGGAGAATTAATAAACAAATATAATAAGTCTTGAACATGACAAAAGCCAAGTTTTAGGAAGAATTATTATTTTTAAAAGATTTTATTTATTTGAGAGAGACACACACAGCGAGAGAGGGAACACAAGCCAAGGGAGATGGAGAGGGAGAAGCAGGCTCCCCACTGAGTGGGAAGCCTGATGTGGGGCTTGATCCCACCTGGGATCATGACCTGAGTCAAAGGCAGACGCTTGATGACTGAACCACCCAGGCGCCCTTAGGAAGAATTATTTAATAGTGCAGTGTGTAGGAAGAAATGTTTGGTGTGTAGGAAAAAATGTTTGGTGTGGAGAGAACAGGACGAGACTAGCAAGTTTTTAAGATGGGAAAAAACCCACCACTAAAATAAGCCAATGAAGAAATCATAATGACAGTTCCTTATAATTTTGAAGCTTTAAAACTAATACCTGGAAAGAGACCATTTCCCCTTCAGATTAAAAGAAATATTATCTAGGAGAGAGAAAATGGCATGAAAGAATTAAAAAAAAAAAAGTTTAGTGATGTTGCTTAACATGCCTTAGTGCATGCAAGGCAGAAGATGAAAGACTAAAAGATGCCAACTCTTACCACTACTCAGTGAAATCCCTAATTAAAAATATTCATGAGTGAATTTTAGTAACTTGTGAGCTATGGGTTGAAACTTCTAGGTAGCTAGTCTAATTCATAAATTCTGTCTTCTACACGTTGGTACGAGAAAGGGCTTCTATGTGAATACTTGAGTTAAGGCCAATAGTAGGAAACTGGCACTCTGAAGCTCTATGCTGCATGTTTAGAGATCATTTCCATTTCGCAAGGTGTGTTACTTTACTGCAATTGGACAGTACCCACAGATTATAGGTTTCTTCTGAGAATGTAATTTATTAATCGATTTTTATGGCTATATTGTTAAACTCTTCTGAGTCAAGAAATACCAAAGCTGACGCCAAGTGAACTGCCTTTTCAGAATATGGGTACAAAATATTCCAACCCAGACTGATCAGAAAGACCTAAAGAACAACGAGATACAGTGCCACTCTGTAGGTATCAGATGTCAAGTTTTTAATGAATTTATGGAAACTTTATTATCTTAGGCATTTGAAAAAATTACCTTTATCTGGAGAGCCCCAACTACTGTTCCCCCCGACCCCAAACTACTGTTTTAAGACTGTTTCTAAGTCAATTTAATCTTCCTAGGAAAATTACAAATAATTTTCTCTTTTTGGAAATTCCCTTAAAAAGTAGTAAACAGCGGTGCCTGGGTGGCTCAGTGGGTTAAAGCCTCTGCCTTCGGCTCAGGTCATGATCTCAGGGTCCTGGGATCGAGCCCCGCATCGGGCTCTCTGCTCAGCGGGGAGCCTGCTTCCCTCTCTCTCTGCCTGCCTCTCTGCCTACTTGTGATCTCTCTCTCTCTGTTCAATAAATAAATAAAATCTTAAAAAAAAAAAAGTAGTAAACAAAACAAAACCCACAACAAACCCCAGAATGTCTGTTGGTGTAACATGTAGAAACCTAAAACTCTGAATTGTTGACTGATTAGAGATGGTAGCTATAAAAAAAAACCCCTCCAAAAACCAAACCTGCCTACTTTTTCTATTTCTTTAATTATATATCAGGTTAATTATCCTACCTTAATCAAGTAATTTTTAGTAATAATTTAATAACTTAACTTCCATTTGTTATAAAAAGCACTTAACTTCCATAGGGACCCCAGCAATAATTTTAAAGTTCCCACCCTTTCCACTGTAGGAATTAAGTTCTAGCTTCAGAAAAGACTTTTGGGCTCAGGACCTCTGTCTCTAACAAATGTCTGGAGAAGACAACAAATCCTCTAGCAAAGGGAATTTTCAAGAGATATTTAAGTTTCACGGTGTTGAACAGTATTCTTATTTCAGTCCACAGTATATACATTGGAACCAAACTTCTGCTTTAAGATAATCTGAATCATTATCAGGCTTTATATGGCCTAAAGGACCTAATGCATCCTTCTAAATGTAACTGCTCAGTAACACAGAGGGGAAATCTTTGGTGACATATTTAAATTACTCTGACTTGTGGGTCTCGTACCAAAGCCTAGTACCATCATTTATCTTGACTTTCTAAAAAGATACTATATTATTTCTTTGGTGGCAAGAAAAGAATCAAGATTTTAGAGATGGAAAGTATGATATTTTAAAGTCCCTAAGTGGGGGGGAAAATATATAAAAATATATAATATGAGTTTAAAAATATTCATTATAATATAAAGTGTGTCCTCTGGGTGGCAGGTTTGTAACCCACTCCCCCACCTGCCCTGTGCCATCCCCCTCCTTCTTTATGATCTTCTACTTATAAGAACAGGAATAATTTATATCAGAAAAATGTAAAGTCAAAACAGGGGAAAGAGAAGCCTAGTTCAACCCTCTTATTTTATAAATAAAAGCAACGAAATGCTCTAATTTCAAAACATCTGATCAGTCATCAACCACGTAGTTAGTTCAGAGAGCTTCTGACCCTTGTGCTTTTCACTAATATCACACAAGGGAAGGGTATGATTCCACAGAAAGTGCTCTTCCTAGGTCTTTGAGATACATTAATATTTAGGGATCCAGAGAAAAAAGGAGTTAGCCAAGGAGGCAGAAGAGTTTATAATCTAACTGGGGAGAAAGAGTGACTTCATAAAGCGGTAAACAGTGCAAAGTAATATGAATTATACAAGTTATAAGGATTATGAAGTCTCAGAGCAGGGAGTACTCACAGAGGAGATGGGTGATCTAGGATTTCATCACATCGAATGTGGCAAGAAATAAACAGGTAGAGAGCAGTAGACAAGAAACTACAAAAAGGGTTGGCCTATATATAAAGAATAAGAACTTGACCATTCTAGCTGGAGTGGTGAGGGAAAGATTTGTAATGAGCTTTTTAAAGGCCAGGCTACCAAGTTTGGATTCCACTGTTTAGGTATCAAGAAGAATTTAATAATGAGCTAATCCAGTTAGCTCAGTTTCCCACATTTGCTCAATCTATTCCTCCTGCTTAATATGAACTCCTGACTCTTCACTGCTTCTTCAAGATCCAAGAACTTCAAGGCAGGACCAATCCCTCTCATGTGAAGCATTTTCTGATCACTCAGACTCACTGTAATTTCTCTGTTGACCTTTAAGCATTAGTGCCTGTTTATTCAAGTAATATTACACTATAATAGGATATGTTCTTTATCTCTTTATGTAGTTATCTAATTAGGTTATAATCTACTTGGGGTTGGGACCAAGTCTCATATTTCTTTGTGCTACCCACTGCATCTAGTTCAGGGCTTTACAAGTTGCTGAACTCAATAAGCATCTGAAGAGTGACTCAGAACTGGATTTATAACAAGGCAGAACTCAGGGAGATTCATGCTGATGGAGTTCAAAGACACTGTGCACAATGGGAAATGAACTCAGGAGTACCCGTGGGCCAAGTTAACACCAAATTACAGAGGGAAAAAGCTATTCTTTTCTAATTAGAAGCTTTCTCTTTTAATTATGTCAAAGAAAAGTCTCAGCTATGCTAATATGTCTTTGATTATTGCCCCTTTTGAACAGCAGGACCATTTCTTAGACTCAGAATTTTACAGTCGACAGTACTTTAGCTACACGGCTGGCCTGCTTAAGTGACAGTCACCATCAAAACTGAGGAGTTGAGCCATATCACTTAACTCTCTCCGGGTCTAAGATTTTGTGATTCTATGTCAACAACTAAATTTTTTACCTATCCACTCACCAGGCTCACTTTCCCAGCTTGCTTCCTTGTCAAAGCTGCCACTCACTGGAGACTACAACAAAAACTCTGGGATCTTTTTTGAAGTCACCTCTCTCAGTCTGTCCACTCCCCTTTCCATCCACATATGCTATATATAGTATGTTTTATGGATTTCTTTCTTTGAAACAATTTCCAACTTTAATCCTTGCTTTTTATTCTCCCTATCATCACTTCATGTCCACTGATTTCTGTAATTTCAGGTGTCTAACCTCCATTTACCAGCCTATAAAATGGCAAAAACTCTGTTGGTTTGGAAACAGAACTGGGTCCAAACAAGACCTGAGTAAAGTTCTGTGTAAGGTGCTTGGAGAATTCTGTCTGAGTTGATATAGACCTGATATCCTGATAGAATGGTAAATATATCTGTGGTTCCTCCGAGGACTGGGGGTGGTATACAGATTAAGTGCCTTTAGGGAAACTGGTTTGGAGAAATTGGAAGGGGAAGGATGATCAATTGGGGTCTTGGAAAAATCAAGCAGAATGTATTTTTAACAATTCAGAGATTAGAAACTTTCGAATTCATAGCAGTTCAGGGTTACACATATTGTTAGCTTTATGAAAAACTTTAAATCCCATCAAGAAGCCCAAATTTTAAAAAATTAGAAGATGTGGTAAATATACAATGAAATATTAATCTGCCATAAAAAAGAATGAGATCTTGCTATTTGCAACAACATGGATGGACCTAGAGGACATAATGCTAAGTGAAATCAGTCAGTCAGAGAAAGACAAATACCATGAGTTCACTCATGGAGAATTTAAGAAACAAAGAAAAAAAAAAGAGACAAATAAGACTCTTAAATAAAGAGAACTGGTGGTTTCCAGAGGGGTGGGGTAAAAGAGATAAAGAGGATCAAGAGTATACTTATCTTGATGAGCACCGAGTAATATATAGAATTACTGAATCATTATGTTGTACACCTAAAACTGATATACTGTATGTTAGTTGTACTTCAATAAAAAAATGAGAGAAAATTATATTTGAAATCACATGTGAGGTATGCTGCCTAAGTGTAATTTATTAATTAAATGGTTTATAGTTATTAGTTTGATAGATCTAAGATTTTGGTAACTAATGATTAACAATTACTAGTACATACTAACTTTTATCCATTTATATGCTTACTACCCTGACACCAAAACCAGCAAAGGCATCACGAAAACTATAGACTAATATCCTTCACGAATACAGATGCAAAAATCATTTTTTTTAAAGATTTTATTTTTATTATTTTTTGAAAGAGAGAGAGACACAGCGAGAGAGGAAATACAAGCAGGGGGAGTGGGAGAGGGAGAAGCAGGCTTCCCGCTGAGCAAGGAGCCCGATGCGGGGATCATGACTTGAGCTGAAGGCAGACACTTAACGACTGAGCCACCCAGGAGGCCCCCAGGTGCAAAAATCTTAAACAAAATATGAACAAACTGAATCCGGCAACATATAAAACATATATACCATGACCAAGTAGGATTTACCTCAAGAACACAAGGTTAACATCTTAAAAACAATACACAATTCTGTATTAATAAAGGACAAAACATGTTATCTCAATAAACCAAAAAAGGGTTGGATTTGACAAAATCCAAAACCCTTTCATGATTAAAAATTCTCAACAAACTAAGAATAGAAGGAAAATTCTTCAACATGACAAGCAGCATCTATGAAAAACCTACAACTAACATATTTAGTGGTGAAAGGCTTTCCTTCTAAGATAGAGAACAAGATAAGGACGACCACTCTTGCCACTTCTATTAAGTATTGTACTGGAGGTTCTTCTTCTTCTTCTTTTTTTTTAAAGATTTTATTTATTTATTTGACAGAGAGAGATCACAAGCAGGCAGAAGGAGAAGGGGAAGCAGGCTCCCTGCTGAGCAGAGAGCCTGATGCAGGGCTCAATCCCAGGACCCTGAGATCTTGACCTGAGCTGAAGGCAGAGGCTTTAACCCCCTGAGCTACCCAGGCGCCCCTGGAGGTTCTTCTACTTAGGACAATTAGACAAGAAAAAAAAAGCATTCCAATTGGAATGAAAACAATTTGTAGATTACATGGTCTTCCTGCCTATAGAAAATCCTAAGGAGTCCACTAAAAAACTATTAGAAGAAATGAGTTTAGCAAAGTTGCAGGATACAAGATCAACAGATGAGAAGCAGTTCTATTTATATACGCCAACAATAAATATTCTGAAAATGAAACTGTTTTCTCAATTTCATTTAAAATGGTATCAGGAGAATGAAATACTCAGGTACAAATTTAACAGATGTGCAAATATGTACCCTAAAAACTAAAAACCCTTGAAAAAGGAAAGCAAAGCTGGAGGCATCACAATTCTCGACTTCAAGTTATATTACAAAACTATAGTGATCAAAACGGTATGGTACTGGCACAAAAACAGACATATAGATTAATGGAATAGAACAGAAAACTGAGAAATAAACCTACAACACTATGGTCAATTAATCCTTGACAAAGCAGGAAAGGCTACCCAATGGGTAAGTCTCTTCAACAAATGGTGAGAAAACTGGACAGCTGCATGCAGAAGAATGAAACTGGACCACTTTCTTAAACCAAACACAAAAATTAATTCAAAATAGATTAAAGACCGAAATATGAGACCTGAAATCATAAAAATCCTAGAAGAGAACACAGGCAGTAACCTCTGACATAAGCCATAGCAATTTCTTTCTAGATGTGTCTCCTGAGGCAAGGGAAACAAAAGCAAAAATAAACTAGTGGGACTTCATCAAAATAAAAAGCTTCTGCAAAGCAAAGCAAACAATCAACAAAACTTAAAGCCTTTGAAATGGAGAAGATATCTGCAAATGACCTATCTGATAAAGGGTTAGTATCCAAAATCTATAGAGAACTTATAAAACTCAACACTCAAAAAATGAATAATCCAGTTAAAAAATGGGCAGAAATTTTTCCAAAGACTGACATTACATATGGTCAAAAGATACATGAAAAGATGCTCAACATCATTGATCACTGGGGAAATACAAAGCAAAACCACAATGAATTATCATATTACACCTGTCAGAATGGCTAAAATCAACAACGTGAGGAACGGGTGTTGGTAAGGATATGGAGAAAGGGAAATTCTTTACACTGTTAGTGGGACTGCAAACTGGTGCAGCCACTCTGGAAAACAGTATGGAGATTCCTCAAAAATTTAATAACAGAACTATCCTATGATCCAGCAACTGCACTACTAAGTATTTATCCAAAAAATAAAAATACTAATTCAAAAGGATACATGCACTCCAATGTTTACAGCAGCATTATCTACAATAGCCAAATTATGGAAACAGCCTGTGTCCACTGATTGATGAATGGATAAAGAAGATGTGGTACACACACACACACACACACACGAATATTACATAGCCATAAAAAAGACTGAAATCTTGTCATTTTGCAACAACATGGGTGGAGCTAGGAAGTGTTATGCTAGGTGAAATACGTCAATCAGGTAAGTACCGTATGATTTCACTCATATGTCAATTTAAAAAACAAAACAGCAGGGCTCCTGGGTGGCTCAGTTGGTTAAGAGCCTGCCTTTGTCTCCGGTCATGATCCTAGAGTCCCAGGACCAAGTCCCATGTTGGGCTCCCTGCTCAGTGGAAAGTCTGCTTCTCCCTCTGACTCTCCCCCATCTCATGCTCTCTCTCTCTCTCTCTCAAATAAATAAATAAATAAATAATCTTTAAAAAAGAAAATAAATAAAACAGGGGCACCTGGGTGGCTCAGTCAGTTAAGCGTCCGACTCTTGACCTCTGCTCAGGTTATGATTTTGGGGTTGCGCGATCAGTCCCACGTGGGGAGTCGGCTTGGGATTCTCCCTCTCCCTCTGGCCCTCCCCTGGTTTGTGCACTTGAGTGCACGCACTGTCTCTCTCTCAAATAAATAAATAAATCTTTAAAAAGAAAAGGCAAAACAAATGAGCAAAGGCAAAAAGGGGGAGGGGGCAAACCAAGAAACTCTACAGAACAAACTGTTTTACAAGGGGGAGGTGGATGGGGGATGAATTAAGGAGGACACTTGTTATGAGCGCTGGGTGTTGTATGGAGGTGCTGAATCACTGAATTGTACGCCTGAAACAATGATTACACTGTACGTTAATGAATCAGAATTTAAATAAAAATTTAAATAAAAACTAGAAACATTTTTGAAAGAAACTGAAGATGTAAATAAATGAAAAAAACATCTCCTGTTCATAAACTGAAAGACTTAATACTGTTAAGATACTGACATTCCCCAAACTGATCTACTAAAAAAATCCCTATCAAAATGCCAGGTGGCTTCTCTGTAGAAACTGCCAAAATTATTTTTAAAATTCATGTGGAAATTCCAAGGACCCTGGATAGCCAAAACAACCTCAAAAAAGAGCAAAGTTGGAGGTTGGAGGACTCACATTTCCCAATTTCAAAATTTACCACAAAGCTACAAAAATCAAGGTTGTGATACTGCCACAAGGATGGAGATATATATATATATTCAGAGTCCAGATAGAAACCAATATATTTACGGCCAATTAATTTTCAACAAGGGTATAAATACCATTCAGTGTGGGAAAATGGTGGTGTAAAAACTGCATATCTACATGCAAAAGAAAGAAGGTGGGTATCTACCTTACACCATATACAAAGATTAACTCAAGATGAATCAAGAGACCCAAAGGTAAGAGCTAAAACTATAAAATTCTTAGGGGAAAATACAGGAATAAATCCTAATGACCAAGAAACAAGAGGAAAAATAGATAAACTGGACTATAAAACTTTAAAATTTTTGTCACAAATGTTACCATAAAGAAAGTGAAAAGACAACCCTTGGAACGAGAGAAAATATGTGTGAGTCATATTTGATAAGGTACTACATCCAGAATATATGTAGAATCCTTACAACAATAAAAAGACAAACCAATTCAAAGATGGGCACAGGATTTAAATAGACATTTCCTAAAAAGGCTATTCAAGTGGCCAATAAGTACATAAAAAAGATAACATCATTTGCCATCAGAGAAATGCAAGTCAAAACCACAACAGAAAAGCATTTCACACCCACTAGGATGGCTATACTTAAAATACAGACAATGACATGTGCTGGTGAGCATGTGGGGGAATTGGATTCCCATACTTTGCTGGTGGAATTGCAAAATGATGTAGCTATTGTGGAAAACAATTTGATTATCAAGAGATCCACCAAGTCTACTCCTTGGTATATGCTCAGGAGAGTTGAAAACATGTCCACACAAAAACCTGGATATGAATGTTAGGTGAAAGAGCTAGTCACAAAAGACCACATATTTTAAGAGTCTATATGAAATCTCCAGAATAGGCAAACCTACAGAAACAGAAAGACCAGTTGCCCAGGGTTCGGGGAAGTGGGTGAGGGTAATGAAGACTGACTGCCAATGGGTATAGGGTTTCTTTTTGTGTTAATGAAAATTAGCTTGTGATAAAGCTTGTGAACTTACTAAAAACTATTTTTTTTTTATTTACTAAAAACTATTTAATTGTGTATTTCAAATGGATAACTTCTATGGTATATATCTCAATAAAGCTGTTAAAAAGAATCCTTTATTATGTGAGGATTAGCATGTTAAGGAAGAACTATGTCCAATTAGGGCTATATGCTTTTTCCCTCAGAAATTATACTAGTAATACATTATTTTAAATGACAATTTTATTTATCACTGTGATAATTTATACTTGTGCTTAGTTTTTGATTCCAAGAAGTAAATTTCTAGATTTGGACATGAAAAGATCTTTAAACATTTTGCTAGTCACCTTTTCTGGATCATGCACAATTCGGACATCTGTTGCACTATATTTAAAAACAAACAAAAAATTGCCCTCAGTGTGACTTTTCTTCTAGGCTGAGGGGTCAGTGATAATAATCTGAATAGCTACACTGAGGAATTTTTAGTTTCAGACACTACAGCCAGGTATTCACAAACCAATGTAAAAAATAAAAATAAATGAGAAAGTTCTCCAAGAATCAAAAGAATCTAACCAGATGCGAAACCAAAGAGTAATGTATAGAATGAACATGGATAATTACATCTCCCCTACATTCTAAATAATGTCCACCAACTTTTATTTAGTTATCACATCACTCTCACTTATAAGATGTTTCCTACTCACAACTCCAAGAGGAAAGGATTGGCTTTAAGTCATGTAAACGAAGTGAATGACTTTTCATTTTAAGCTTGTTCATGATGACTCTGCAGTTTCATAAATCTTAGAAAGTAACTTCAGTGAATTTATTTATTTATTTATTTTTAAAAAAGATTTTATTTATTTGTCAGAGAGAGAGATCACAAGTAGGCAGAGAGGCAGGCAAAGAGAGAGAGAGGGGGAAGCAGGCTCCCTGCTGAACAGAGAGCCCGATGCAGGACTCGATCCAGGACCCTAGGATCGTGACCTGAGCCGAAGGCAGCTGCTTAACCAACTGAGCCACCCAGGCGTCCCAACTTCAGTGAATTTAAATTAGGTCCATTTCTCTGTAAAAATTAAGGCTCAGTATATATGGTGTGTGTATATATATATGTCTCTCTCTCTCTATATCTATATATATGGTATATATGGTGTACATGTGTGTCCATCAAATGAAGTGGTGTGTCTTAATGATCCAAATCCCTCTAGCCCCTGCACTCTGTATTCAGTGTTTAATTCCTTTGTATATATAGTAAATGTTTCTAAAGTATGTCAGCCAGTGATTTAACCTTCAAAGGTAAACTTTCCTTAAAATATTTCTAAGTAATGCTACCAACACCATAAGCACATGTCAAGACTATTAATGGAGTAGTAGAAAGTGATCAGCTTTGGAACCACAGAACCTGAGTTCAAATCCTAGCTCAATCACAAGTAATAAGCTCTATGGGTCTTGGTTCTCTGTGCAATGGAGATATCAATGAATATTTTGTTGCACTCTTATGAAAGTTTAAAGAAATATATAAAAGTAAATAAGATAGATAAATATACATTTATAAATAAATATATAAAAATAAAGAAATAAATAAAAATAATTAGTCTTGACTTCAGCATTTGTTGCATTTGTTCATCTACCCAAAAACAGATTGAAGTGAACTCATTTGTGGTTTTCTGGAAACGAGTTTAATACTATAGTTCAGGTTGTTTTTAATGTGCTTAACATTTTTTTGTAAAATAGAAAATAATTTCCTTCAAATCCTACAAGTGACCTGCCATACACCTGTCTAAGTTGAAGTAATAATCTAATAACAACATGCATTTTGGAGAAATCTGAGATAGTAACGCTGTCAATATTTCCAAGTTTTCACCAATTACTCTCCCTCTCTAGCAGCCTAATTCTAAAATTCAGTTCTTTCAGACTCAATCAAATAGCATCTTTATTACACATCCATGTTTCAAAGTTTATCACTAGAGACCTGTTTTTCCAACATTTTTTTAAAAGTAGGCTCCACATCCAGTGTGGAGTCCAACACAGGGCTTGAACTTACAACCCTGAGATCAAGACCTGAGCTGAGATCAAGAGTCGGATGCTTAACTGACTGAGCCCACAGGCATCCCTTCACGATTCTAGATTTTATAGTGCTGTATAGAAGGAATTTGAATGTTTTGACTTTCCAGAGGTGTTCATTTGTATCCAACAACCAAAAGGAAAAACTTGCTATTAAAAAATCCCAAATGATTTAGATTTAAATGAACTGATCTGAAATATCTGTCATAGAGACAAAAGCGTTTATATAAGTGTGTTCACAACAGTTTCACCTCATTAGAAATCAGCATTCCACATTTTCTATGGGTTGAAATTTACTTCATATTTTTCTTCTGCCTCTTTAATAAAGAAATTATTTATGGATGAAGGCTACTTCCTAGCAGAGGCAATAAAAAGGACTCAATTATAAATATACAGATAATAAATGTGTGTTACTTAGTAACCTTAGAAAGGTACTATATAAGGTCTGTAAAGACAATTAGTAACAATTTCAGGAAATATACCTTTATAATCTATCTGTGTAACATTAAAAAAAAGACAAGATGACAAAAGCTAAAGAACAAATAATTTATAAAAACTTGACTGGGTTATTTCAGTTTCAGTTCCCTTCCTTAAAAGAAAATGAGAGAAATTTTCTGACACCATAGAAAATTCTACCAGGCAGAGTCAAGTCGGCTGAATTATCACCTACTGAATGAAGACTATCCTGACCACTCTTATCTTCTGCAATTGCACCCCCTCCCAATCCCTCTTGCTCAATGTCCCACCCCCACCCTCATGGCTTTTAACATTTTCTAATTTAGTTATAATGTTTATTTTTTTATCCTGTCTCCACCCACACATTAAAACTGTGGGCTCTGTAAGGGCAGGGATTTTTGTTTTGCACTGTGATGTAGCCTGAATGCCCACAGTAGTATCTAACAAATGGTAGGTGCTCAAGAAATAATCACTGAACGACTGAATGAGGATACGTAACAGATAAGAGCAACAAGCACATTCCAGTGCCACTTAAAAAGATTACCCCTCTAGATCAGATTGAGAACATTCCTGAATAATGATTAAACATCCCACCACTTCAGATTACTCAGCTCACATTTCCCTTCAAGACCCTACCTGCCTGAGTGCGTTCCTATGGCCACCACTGTGCCACTTGGATGAAAATCTGCACAGTGTCCTGGTTCCTAGAAGAGAGACAGACAGCTGTTGGGGAGTACATGTGAAAGTCTCCCTAGATCTATGGGAATAGTGGCAAAAACATTTGAAAATAATTGGTTTCATATAAACATGGAATTCCGATCAACTTTATTGTAGCCAATGAAAAATACATTGATATGAGAGGAAAAAGAATTTCAGAGCAGGAAGGGGTATGTTGGCAAAGTGGCGAGGGAAAAGGACAGCCAGCTTGTGGCTAGGCAGTGGAACAATAAGGATAATAACAAACATGTATACAGTTCTTTAGTCTGCAAAGAACGTGTATACACCTTTGGGCTAGAAAAGGTTGATGTCTGGGTGGGGTAGGGAGAAAATACAGTTAAGAGGTCAACTCCAAAAGAAGATAGTAGAGTCTGTTAGTGAGCAGCGCTTACTGAATCCAACTGCAACACCACCAGAGGCCCAAACATTTCTGTAAAAATTAATGCTCCACGAATATGTCAAATCTTTTTTTTTCTACTGAAATGGACAGAAAAATTGAGCTTTTGCCCTAATTTGCTTCTTTAGAGTGGGTACATGTATACTTTGTGACTAAACATTCTCCCTTACCTCATCCCCTTTCCTAAACTATATAAATACACTTGGTTTTAACCAATGCTGAGTCCTTTTTCCTTTGCTGCTCCCAACTGCCAGTTTAGGGAGTTTCTGTGGGGAGATTATGATCTCATTTTACTTTACTCACATCTACGAGCCTGGTCCATTCTAGCCTGTGTTCCACTGAGTTCCACATGCACACCTGTCTGTCCTGAGCACATGTCAAGAGCAAATCTTTGAAGGGATGTGTGGCAAGACCCCAAAGCTCATCTGTATGACCCTGAAAATGAAACAGACCCATTGTTATAAGAAACAGAGGGCATCATAAAAAATATTCTGTTAATGGTTAACATCATGCATTTTATTACCTGTACTTCTATTTGGAAGCCATCATTAAATGTTCCCCGTAAAATGAAATTCCGTGATGTGCCTACTAAAAATTGATCTGCCTTTCCTTCTGCTACAGCTCTGATTGTTCCATAATGATCAGGAACCTAAAAAAATAAATTTATAAAGTCACCCTACACATAACAACATGTATTAATTACTACCCAAAGACTGCATTTATAGTGTGAGCAATTATGGGGTAATAAATGACAGAATTCCAAATCTGAAAGTCACGTGGTAATATTATACTAGTAAGTTTACTTATAAAGATTCAGACAATTACATTTTATTACACAGAAGTTATAATTCATTATTATCAACATTCTTTGCTTTAGTCAATTTTAAATTTATATTTTATATGATTTCAAGAGTTTAGTTAGGTGTAGGGGAAAAAGTTCTATTAGACTACATGAAAAATCTGGTTTTGTTATTTACCAGTTATGTTATTTGGGGTACATCATTTAGCTGAAGACAAATTTATCTGTAATATGGGGAAATAATAATATATACCCTACCTATTCTTGATTGTTGTAAGGATGAAAATGTAAGAATAACACATGTGAGATTTATTTGTTAACTAAAAAGCAATACATTGCAAAGTGTTATAACTCTCCTTCATAGGACTCCTTGGGATATCGATCTCATTTAATGCACTACATGGTATACTCTCAGTGAATGTTGTATCAATAAGATAACAAGCCCAAGCAAAGACTCTGAAATAATGCAATTCTTCTTTATGAAGGAGGACCCAAAGTGACTCCTCAAAGCACAAATAATTAAATTCCAAAGGCAATCCAAACTGACGTTAGAAATGGAAAGGGGAATAAACCAGATGGTGTAGCTTTTGATTTGATGTAGCTTACATCCTGTAGCTTACATCCATTTTTGAGGTAGCTTACATCCTTTCATACAAAGGATGTAAGTTAAGTTAAAAAAAAGAAATAATAAAGGAAGTGACATTTTCATTATGAACCTCAGGTTGTGATAAAGTGACTCTTTCAACTTCTTGTCTGTCTTCTTGGAAATAAAACCCAAGAGCAGTATATTAGTGGCATCCCCTTTTTTTTAAGAAAAGATTTTGTCTGGAAAACATATTATGTGTTGAAAACACTGAGCATAAATTCAAAATTTAAGTCACCAAAAAACAGAAGCAATACTAAACTCTGAAATTTGCCCTTGTTTTGAGAATCATTGACCTATAGAATACTATTCTTAACCATTTCACTTCCAGAGACCTCAATTCAATTAGCAAACTTTCCCTGAGCACAGAATACTTGTCAGGTGTTGTGGATACACTTGGCACATGATATGAAGCAGACACATACATAGATAGCGATTATCATTAACCCCATCGTTTAAAAGATTATTTTCAAGTTTAAAATCAAACTGGTTATTTTTTATACCTTAGAGTTGGATACTGTATCTGATGAATGTTTGTTGAATTTTAAGTCTGCATGGTTATATTTTTGGATCAGTAAAAAATAATCTCAGAAATAAACAGAAACTACTTAGTCTGCCCTATATAATTTATTCTTTCCAATTATTTTGTTTAATGAATAGTCCTTTTTTCTTTTTCCCTTTTTATGAGAGAATGAAATGATAAAAATGCACACCAATTTCCCAAGAAAGTGTGCTTACTTATTGTGGGATGAAAGACAAGCACTTAGAAGACTTAATATTTTAAAATTTTCATCCTTACCTCTATTTCTCTTTCAGGATTCAGATCATGATCCCACAGAATTATTTTTCTGTCTTTCCCTCCTCCAGTTAATAACATCCCATTTCTCATCTGACAAAGTGTGAACACACTGCCATCATGAGCTTTGATTTGTTTGCTGATCTGATACACACCTAATAAGATGAGAGAAAAAATAAAAACACTAGTGATATTTTCCATCACTTTAGTGTCTTTTTTGAAGAAAACTTTAACTACAGAGTGAAGAGTCAAAAGTTCCTCCTTTTGCATTTATGTCAATATTTAGTTACTCTGAAAACATTTCAAAATAATTCTTACAAAAAGATAAGCTGAAGTAGTGGTAATTCCACAGACAACAGAGGATACATTAGCTTCAGAACTTACTATCTCTTATAATCATCCTACATGGTAGGTAGGATAGGTATTACTTTTCTGATTTAGAGTTGAGGACACAGAGGTACAGAAGCGGCTTAAGCAATACCACAGAGCTAGTGACAAAGCTGTGATGAGAACTCAAGTCTTCACTCAATGTTCCTTTACGCTTCCCAAAAAGTCTTCATTTCCTGCTGAGGTAAACAGCCATAATATTTAACATTTAATAACCACTGTTGGGACGCCTGGGTGGCTCAGTCAGTTAAGCGTCTGCTTTCGGCTCAAGTCATGATCCCAGGGTCCTGGGACTAAGCCCCGAGTCAGGCTCCCTGCTTCTCCCCCTGCTTTTGTTCTCTCTCTCTGGCAAACAAATAAATAAAATATTAAAAAAAAAAACAACAAACCACTGTTGATATGGAGGCCCTCTGCTCTGCCAATGACTGCCACCTTTACTTGCTAAGAAATGGAGGCCTGGGAAAGGTACTAGGGTGGAAGTGGGCACTAGTAGCCTAGAACAGTGGCTTTTGACCAACTAGAGAAGTATTAAAAACTGATCTGGTTGTACCAATGTGATGGCTGAATGATAGCTTTCTTATACGTCCATAGCACTTTACAAGTACTCAGGGAGGGACAAGGCAGGTCCATACAAATATATTTTAAGTAAAGTCCACGTAGAGATTAAAAAATAAATACACACACACACATACACACACAACTGACCACTGAACAATACAGGGGTTAGGTGTACCAACCCCTCGTGCAGTTAAAAACCTGTGTATAGCCTTTGACTCCCCCCAAACTTAACTACTAATAGCCTACTGTTGACAGGGAGCCTTACTGATAATATCAATAGTCGATTAACACATATTTTGTATGCTGTATGTATTAAATATGTATTCTTCCAATAAAGCTAGAGAAAATATTATTTTTTTTTAAGATTTTATTTATTTGTCAGAGAGAGAGAGAGAGAGAGAGAGAGAGAGAGAGAGAAAGCGCAAGCAGGGAGAACAGCAGGCAGAGGGAGAAGCAGACTCCATGCTGAGCAAGGAGCCCGATGTGGGACTCGATCCCAGGACTCCAAGATCATGACCTGAGCTGAAGGCAGTCGCTCAAAGGACTGAGCCACCCAGTCATCTCTAGAGAAAATATTATTAAGAAAATCATAAGAGGGGCACCCAGATAGCTCACTTGGTTAAGCTTCTGTCTTCAGCTCAGGTCATGATCTCAGGGTCCTGGGGTCGAGCCCCACATTAGGCTCACTGCTCAGCGGGGAGTTCACCTCTCCTTCTTCCTCTGCCTCTCCCCGCCCCCCGCCACCGGCCCTGTGCTTTTTCTCTCTCGAATACATAAAATCTTAAAAAAAATAATTTACAGTACTGTACTGTAAAAAATCTGCATATAAGTGGACACATGCAATTCAAACCCATCTTGTTCAAGGGTCAGCTATGTGTGTATATATGTGTGTATATATTATATGTAATCAGATCCTCCTTTTTCCTTTATATTATTTATATATTTATTTAGCATGACCCACGCCCAACATGGGGCTTAGACTCGTCCCGAGATCAAGAGTTGCACGCTCCAACAGAGCCACCCAGACACCTGTTAGACCCTCTTTCTTAAGGGTGAGGGTAAGATTTTAGTACTAAAACTATAACTACTTCATTTCCTGAGAATTCCTTCTTTGGTATTCATGATACCTTACCTCAATGAACCTCTTCATCTGGCTAGTGAGGCTGGCAGAGCAAGAGTAAAAGCTCTTTGGAAGATACCTTGTAGAATTAGTTGCTAGGTTAAAAATGGGAAGGTAGCACCTTGTTTAAATATGGCCAAAGTGGGGTGCCTGGGTGGCTTAGTTGTTAAGTGTCTGCCTTTGGCTCAGGTCATGATCCCAGGGTCCTGGGATCGAGCCCCACATCGGGTTCCCTGCTTGGGAGGGAGCCTGCTTCTCCCTCTCTCTGCTTATGTTCCCCCCCGCCTCTCTATCAAATAAATAAATAATCTTTAAAAAAAACATGGCCAAAGTCAATAAGTAGATCTTAAATCACTTGGAATAATAAAAAAAAATTACAGGTTTAAAAATTACTCACTGAGAAAAATGAGTGAAGGGGGTTAAAAGGTACAGACTTCTAGTTTTACGATAAATAAGTTCTTGGAATTTAATGCACAGCATGGTGACTCCAGTTAACAATACTGTATTATATTTCTGAAAATTAAGCTAAGAGAGTAGGTCTTAAAAGTTCTCATCAAAAGAGAAAAATCTGTAACTATATGAGGTGATGGATATAAACAAAACTTACTGTGATAGTCATTTTGCAATATAAAACATACATCAAATTATTATGCTATATACCTTAAGTGTATACAAAATTATATTCCAATTTTATCTCAAATAAAACTGAAAAAAAAACTGTTTATTCAGCTATAAAAAGGAATTGAGGTACACATGCCACAACATGGATGAACCTTGAAAACACTAAGGTTCCAATAAAAGAAGCCAGTCAAAGGACCATATATTGTATGATTCAGTTTACGTGAAATGTCCAAAATAGGCAAATCCAGAGAGATCAAAGTAGACTAATAGTTGCCAGAGGCTGAAGGAAGGGAGAAATGGGAAATGATTGCTAATGGGCCCAGTGTTTGTTTTTGAGGTGATAAAATGTTTGGAAATTAGGCAGTGGTGATGGGTAACTCTGTGAATGTGCTAAAAATCACTTTATTGTACATTTTAAAAGGGTGAATTTTTGGTCTGTGAACTGCATCTCAATAAAGCTGTCATTGAGATTGCTCACTTTTACTTATTTGAGCTACCATTGTATTTAAAAAATTAACTGAAATTTGTAGGGCTTTGGTATCCTTGAAAAAAGAATGCTACAGCTGACTCTAAAAATTACTCAGTGTGATGGAGCTAGTGGTACAGATATTTAAGAGATGAGTATATTTGGTAGGGAGAAATGAAAGGGCTTGCCTGATTTGGAGTAGAGCTTGCTCGAATCTGCAGAGCTGGGAGACCTCCAACAAACTTGCTATTCACATCAACCACCGTGGCTCACATCAACATTTACCACCTAAAAATACTTTAAACACTGAACACCACAATTGCGTCCAGTAAGACAGCCAGCCAATTATCGATCGTGGCCCTGATGCAACCAAGGGAGAAAAGACATCTGAGAGATGTGAATTTTTTTTCTTTTAGGTAGGCTCCATGCCCAGTGTGGAGCCCGGTGTAGGGCTCGAACTCATGACCCTGAGATCAAGACCTAAGCTGAGATCAAGAGTTGGACGCTTAACCAACTGAGCCACCCAGGCACCCTAAGGTGTGAACTTTTTTGTGTGTGTGTGTGTGTGTGTGTGTGAACTTTTTTTTAAAGAGTATTGTTGGCTGGGTGTGCGGAGCAAAGGGCTTACTTTCTAATGCATAGTCAAATTAAAAAGAGAGTCTGAAAGTACCATGGTACCATGCAAGAAATTACAAAAAGCAGAGATGTGGAATTTCATTGATCTCGAGATCATTAGAATGTAGAAAAATACAATACAGTTTTTCTCTTTTAAATTCAGTCTTCCATACTTCCAGACATGACAACCTCATTAAACACTTAAGATCTTCCTAGAATGATGGAATGTTAGAAAGCAGAAAATAAACCTGAGGAACAAATGCTCCATCAAGAATAAAAATATCTAAGTAGTATCAGCTCCATGAGATTTCCACTCTCAAACCTCCTACCCTATTGAGCTTTATTTCCTGAGGAGGACCTAATATTGAGATAAAATTTCTGTGTTTCAAATTTAAACACAGTATCAAAGTTCCCTTTAGATAATATTTACCAATAAAACAAATTATTGGTCAAAGATTTCTTTCTCATGTGCTTGTATGTCTGACATTCCAATTTAAGTCAAGTAATGTTTTAAATACCTACCCAAGACAAATACTTATCCTTCAATTTAAAATGGTGTTTCTTAGTTCCTTAAAGGAATTTGGCAAAGAGTTAAGAATAATGGAAATTTAATGATCTTGTAATATTCTCAACTTTCCATCCCCCCACTTAAAACTTATGAATTATTTCATAAAAGAAAAATCTGAACTTTCTCATATAGGTAGGAAATAAGTGCCTTGTACTCACACGATAAACAGAAAATACTGGAACAACCTAAGTGTTGATTGGCAGATGAACTGATAAAGAAAATGTGATAAATACACACACATACACAATGGAATAAAAAAAAGAAGGAAATCCTGTCATTTGTAACAACATGGATGAACCTTGAGGGTATTATGCTAAGTGAAGTAAGTCAGACACAGAAAAACAAATACCATATGATCTCGCAAGTAAAACCTAAAAAAAATGAACTAATAGAAACAGAACAGACTGGTGGTCATCAGAGGTGGTGGTGGAGGAAATAGGTGACAAAAGTCAAAAGGTAGAAATATCCAGTCATAAGATAAACAAGTTCTGGGGATATAATAATGTACAGCACAGTGACCATAATTAACAATACTATATTGTATACTGAAAGATCCTGAGAGTAAATCCCAAGAATTTGTGTTAATCGTTTGGCGCATATATATATATATATATAATCATTATGTTATATACTTTACGAATCACTTATGAAATTAAACTTCTGCCATCTAAAAATGTCCCTTTATCAGACATGTTATGACAGTATTTTTGGTTGAAAAGGCTTCCAGCCACGGATGCAGAAATACATATTAGGGAATATGCAAAATGGATCAGTCTATTAAAATTTTGGGCAAGAATTTAAAAATGGAAACTTTGAGTGTTCTGATCTAAGCTTATAGATTTATTTCACTGCACTCATCAAACCCTTCCTCTAGCCGTACTTATACAGAGGAAACACTAAAATGTAAAGGAAGAAACAAAATTCTTAGCAAGTTTGCCCGTAACAGGATCATGGCGGAGTACAATACAGTCCATTTCATGTGCCCGGCAGTTTACAAAGATTAGATTTCCTATTTCCTGTATGCTCATATGCAGATTTTCTTGGCACAAAGGCATAGCCACAAGTTTTTTAGACAAAAACCAAAATAAAAACCTCTCTCTGCCTGCTATCTCAGCACACATTAAGGCTAATAAAGGGTACATTTACACCCAAATTCTGCTTAATGTTGGAGGATAACATGTCAACAATTTAAGTCACTGTTTTGGTAGACAATGCTGTTCCTCACATTTCTATTACTGAGCAAATGAGCCCAGGAAAAAGAAAACAGAGATGAGTGGGAAAGGTAGTTGATAGTATCACTATTGGTTCTTTTTTCTTAAGAATCCTCAATCCACTGCCATCCTTCTTATGAATTTTGAACCTAAACCGGACAAAAGAAGCTAAAGGACGCATGGCCAGTGATTGAGATCAGGATCATCGGTAATACAATTAAAGGATTAATTTCTATCTAATTCACCCACCAAGCTTAGGAATTCAGCTGAATGGATATGGAAAACACTACTGTAGAATATCTCCCAAAAAATACAGTATAAAAATCTGCACAATCATAAGAAATCTACAAGGCTACAAATTCCACATTTTCATGAAAACAGTGCTTTCATCAGTACCACTCATCTTTCATTCCTACACTAACACCCAAAGGTAAGATTAAAGTCATTTCCTTAACAAAATGTTCAACAAATAATTTTCAAACAGGTAGTACCAAACGCCAGATATTGTGTTAGTCCTGGGAAAGTCTATCAGGGAAGACAGACATGTAAATTAGGGCTTTCCTTCTGAGCAGAGAAACAAGGATTCCCTTATTCACAAGTTATTTGTGGTGATTTCCACAGTCTGTTGCAGAGACTCCAGGGAGACAAAGGCAAGTTGTTTCAATGTGTTTAAGGTGAGGTGGATGAATAAGAGAAACCAGGATGTATGTACTGCTTTGCCACTGCCTAGGGGAAATGTCTCAGGAACCCCATGTTGGTCCCCTGTCAATCTCCACCACTGTTCTTGTGGATTTTCAAGAGTCTGATTGGTTGACCTAGTTTTCTTTCTGCTGCTACAACCTGTTGCTGCTAATAAAGAATCTGTTTCCAGCCCACTGATTTTACAACAAGGTCTCTAATTTTTCTCTCATAACCTTCTACTTTGAAGGAAGCATGGCACTCGGGATATTTTTTCAGCTTTATTTTTCTTAAACAGTAAAGAAAAATGGGGTTGAAAAAAGGCTATTTTCAGTGCCATTCCTCTAATTTTTTCATCTACCATTGAAAAGGGCAAAGTGGATTATGCGCTTGGGTGCAAATGGGACTTAAAAATATATATATATGTCTTGGGGCACCTGGATGGCCCAGTTGGCTAAGCGTGTGCCTTTGGCTCAGGTCATGATCCCAGAGTCCTAGGATGGAGTCTGCATTGGCCTCCCTGTTCAGCAGGGAGCCTGCTTCTCCCTCTCCCTCTCCTCCTGCCATTCTCCCTGCTTATGCTCTCTCAGGCCCGCTCTTTCTCCCAAATAAATAAGTTCTTAAAAAAAAAAAAAAAAGAATGTATCTGTATTTCTAAGGACAATCAATTTGAGGTAAAGCTAAAGAAATGCCAAGGCCCACTACAGGAATTGGGAAGATGGGCTGTAGTAAGAAAAAGAAGGGGACCAAACTATGAGTTTATTCTTTTTCCCTCCTCTCTCTCATTTTATAATATGGACATGTATATCGTCCTCACAGAAACCCCTAGACCCAGCCCGAGGGAAACTGAACCCTCTAGTCTGTTGCTATGCTGGGAAAAGGAGAGGAGAAAGGTAGAAAATGTGCCACAAATGTAGTAATTAGGATTATCATTCTTTTTTACTATACTATAAATAACTACTAATCATCGGCTGTTAAGATCTTTAGAAACAGGGGTTCCTAGGTGGCTCAGTGGGTTAAAGCCTCTGCCTTTGGCTCAGGTCATGATCTCAGGGTCCTGGGATCGAGGCCCCACATCGGGCTTTCTGCTTAGCAGGGAGCCTGCTTCCCCCTCTCTCTGTCTGCCTCTCTGCCTACTTGTGATCTCTCTCTCTGTCAAATAAGTAAATAAAATCTTAAAAAAAAAAAAAAAAGATCTTTGGAAACAGGCTTGAGAGTCAGTAAGTAAGGATAGTTTTAATCACTAATTGTTTAGAAAATAATACGTCTAAGTTTACAAGGTTTTGGTTTTATTATTCATTTATTATAGTAAGTCCAATATCCATAGATAAGACAAAAGTTTCAGCAGGATCCCAATTCCAACAAGTAGAACTCTAAAGTAACAGAGTCTGATTATGTGATGCTTTACTACATTACTTTTCTTTTTCAATCCATTAAAAATAAAAACTTCAATACAAGTCCTTATTGTATTGTACCAGCCCCATTAACCCACATAAGATATTTCAGCTCCTAAGGCTCTAGTCCCAGAATAAGATGGAGGCTCTTGCTCTTTTTCAGGGATAATTCTTCCTTATATATCCAATCCATGTATTCTCATATCTCTTCTTTTTAGTCTCCTCCTCTTTACCAACAATTCCCATTTTACTTTCAGATTTAAGGTAACCTTAAAGAGACTAGTGACTCTAGTAACTCTCTACTTCCCATTCCATTTTCATCTTGGATTCTCAAAATTCTCCATTTTGAGACTGGCTGCTCTATACTTGGGTGTTTTGGGGCCTTATTGTTCTATTGATATTGCAAACTACTAATGGTCGGTTCTTGGTTTTTATTCTTGACTTCTCTATAGCCCTGATAATCCTAGAAACTCTCTCCTCCCTTCTTCGGGGCACTAAATAAGGTTTTATCTTGTTAACTTTTTTCTTTTTAAATTTCACTTCTGTAATCCTTGAAGGGTCTTTTTTGGTTATCTAACTGGGGGATAAAGGACCCTTGGCCTCTTAACTCTTCCATGGTGAGCTCAACAACCAGTTTTAAGGATTCTTGTGTATAACTCGAAAAAATCTGTATCTTAATCCCTACTTAAATTATCAATTAGTATATATTAAACTGATAGTAGGAATTACAAAACACTATTATTTTTTAAAATCACATTTTCTGGGGCGCCTAGGTGGCTCAGTTGGTTAAACGGCTACCTTTGGCTCAGGTCATGATCCCAGGCCCCACACTGGGCTCCCTACTCTCCCTCTCCTGCTCGCCCTACTTGTACTCTGTCAAATAAATAAAATCTTTAAAAATAAAATAAAATAAAATAAAATTTCCTTCAAATTGGCTAGCTCTTATCTCTGTTAACTTTTACATGACAAACTGATTCACATCCTGGATGCCTCACATTCATATCCACCCTTCTGCCTTTGCTTGCGCTGTTCCCCTAAACCGGGATCAAGGTTCCGTATCTTTTGTAGTCTTGTACATTCATTATGGTGTAGCTTAAATACCATTTCTTCTGTGACGGCTTCACAAAACACTAACGATCAGGATGATTTCTCTCCTAATCTTTACACTGCTTAAATTAACATATATCTATATCATCACTACTTTCTATTAACCTCCTAAAAGGAAAGGCTGAATATAGTCAAATGTAGGTTATATATGCTCAGTGAATAACTGTAAAGAACTTAATTTTTGAAAATAGATCATCATGAAAGAACTTAAAAACAAAAGGCATTTTGAGGAGTAAGAGCCAGCCTACAACAGCAAGATATGTGCATTTAAAGTGAGGACTTTGGAACACTGAAAAAATAAACAAACAAACAAACAAACAAATAAATAAAGTGAAGACTTTAATGTGAGAATACTATACCTTTAGGCCCTTTCCCAGGGGTGGGTTCTACAGTAGTTTTGCTCCATATAAGTATGACTCCACCTGAGTCACCAGTAAGAACATCTCCATTCCCCAAGAATGCTAAACACTGCACAAATTTTGGTTTTTCATATTTCTACAATGAAGCAATGAGAATTTTCAGTTTTCCCTTTGACATAATGTTTACTCAACAATTAAAAAATCAAAAGTTTTATAATGAAGTTATAACATTTTGATCCTTACCCCAAAAATTCCCTGTTTTCTTGTTAGTGAATTGCCACTCCAGGTCCAGAAAAAGATATGAGATTTACCACAGGTTATTATGGTATTTGCATCTGTTGGATGGAACTCCACAGCCAAAACAACTTCATTTGTTGTCTGTGGACAGAGAAATAAAGCTTTAGATGAATGTATATCCTTATCTCCATCAAATACCAATTACAGCTACTGACAACCAAGGACTGGGAAACATTTTGAGAAAATGCCTTTTCTTCAAAGACCAACTTTCCTGAAAAATTTTAATAGATTTTTAGAATGATTTAAATTTGATGTTCTCATACTACTATATCATCTTTTATGCTATTTATATATAATAACGGCACTAAAAAGACATGAATTAGTTTTAGATTCTTTTAATTTCTTACACATTCATGTAAAAGTACACTAAAACCATCAAATGGCAAGAGCCATGTACATTCCATCATAAAGACAGTCATTTTGATGAAAAAAAAGTCTCATCTTTCTTGGTACTATCACTATTTTTTTTTAATCTTTTTTTTTTTTAAGATTTTATTATTTATTTGAGAGAGAGAGACAGAATGAGAGAGGGAGAGAGAGAGAGAGAGCATGAGAAGGGGGAGGCTCAGAGAGAGAAGCAGACTCCCTGCAGAGCAGGGAGCCTGATGTGGGACTCGATCCCGGGACTCCAGGATCATGACCTGAGCCGAAGGCAGCTGCTTAACCAACTGAGCCACCCAGGCGCACCCCGGTACTATTACAATTGATCAAGAAAATATTACTGATTTAGAGATTTATCATCAGGCTGAGGGCTTAAAAAGTAGATATAGAATGGCCACTACTAATACCTATAGAAATGAAAAAACAAAAAACTAACAAGTTTTATGCTAGCTCTTTCCTCAAAAAAACCTAGAAAGGACAGGAGGTAAGTTTAAAAACTGGAGTGAGACAGTGGAAGAAAACAGGCATGAGAGTCACAAAGGAATTACAAATACAATTTTTTCACTGAAATTACTGAATTGAGGATATTTTTAAAACAGCGTATTTGTATATATTCAATAAATAACTGAATTATCAAATGTTTTATGGCAAAAGCACCTATTCAAACTTAACAGTGAGGTAAAATATACATGCTTGTACAGCTGTTTATTGTTCACTGTTGTTTTTAAGATTTATTGTATTATTTTTTTTAAAAGATTTTATTTATTTATTTGAGAGAGAATGAGAGAGGGAGAGAGAGAGAGAGCATGAGAAGGGGAAGGTGAGAGGGAGCAGATTCCCCGCTGAGCAGGGAGCCTTATTCAAGACTCCAGGATCATGACCTGAGCCAAAGGCAGTTGCTTAACCAACTGAGCCACCCAGGTGCCCCAGATTTATTTTAGAGAGACAAAGCACACGAGTGCACACAAAGGTGGGGGAGAGGACAGGAGGATAGACTGTTCAAGCAGATTCAACATGGGGCTCCACCCTATGACCCATGAGATCATCATGTGAGCCAAAACCAAGAGTTGGACACTTAACCGACTGAGTTACCCAGGTGCCCCATTAATGTCCATTTTTTAACTTTAAGAACTTCAAGTCTACGAATTAATCTGTTCTAGAGATGACTAATTTTTGTTTTGTTATTAACATTATCTTTAAAATTTACTCTGACCCCAGGATATTTTACATTAATTTTTATCAGTTTATATTATATATACATAGAAAAGTACTCAAATCCTAAGTACATAGCTTGAAAATTTTCACAAACTGAACACACTTCTGTACAGCATCTACAACAAGAAAAAGAACATTTCTAACACCCCAGAAACAACTTAGATACCTTTTCTAGACACTATCCCTTATGTCTGCTCAAGTAACAATGATCCTGATTTGTAGCAGCATAGATTACTTTGTTTTATTTAAATGGAATCATACAGAATATACTCCTTTGTATCTGACCCCATTTTATCTACATTACATTTGTGAGATTCAATTAATATTGGTGCATATATTGTAAATTATTTATTCTCATTGTTGTATTGTATTCCTTTGTATGTAAAGATCCCATTATTGATTTATCCATTCTCCTACTGATTGGCATTTGGGTAACTTCCCTTGTTTGGCTACCATTATTTTTGATTAGTTGTCTTTTGGTCAACAGATGGATATACTTCTGTTGGGTTTATACCTAAGAGTGGAACAGGATGGTAGAGGGTATGCACATGTGTGTGTTCAACTTTAGAAGGTAATGCCAGTTTTCCAAAAATGGCTGTGCCGATTTCTATGTTCAATATACAGCAATGTATGAGAGTTCCAGTTACTTCACACTCTCATCAACCTTGTTATTTTTGTCTACTCTTATCCCTTCATATTTCCACACATACTCAGCTTGTCAACTTTTGTGAAAATCATGCCGGGATTCTGACTATGTTGAAAGTACAGAATAATATGCAGAGAAGTAATATCTTTATAATATTTTCTTCTATCCAGGATTATTGTATATTCCTCCATTTATTTAGGTCTTCTTTAATCCCTGTCAATAAGGTTTTAAAGTTGCCTTGCTGAATTTTAAACATATAAAGTAACTATGTATGTACAAACTCCCCAAATTTCTGTGACTTAAGCAAAAATAGAGCTCATCTACAGTGGAAGAGAGTAAGGCCAACACAAAGGAAAAGGAGGAGAGAGAAGAGAATCAGAGATCCAGTCTCTGAATCAAGTCGTTCCTGAGACAAAATTCCCCTCTGACCTTTTTTGTGTTCTTTTTCACCTTAACCATGAATCAATAAATTCTCTTTAAGTTATCTTTAAGTTGTTTTGCAGTCACTTGCACTGGAAAGAGCTCTAATACAGACATCTGGGATACAAGGAACTTTAAGTGTGACAAGCAAGGGGAAAAGAGTTTCTAGCTTTTGCAAGTAAGTGGAGTGTGGTAGGAGGCGAAACAGGTTGAGGGCTAAGGAAGATGACTAGTGCGGAATGGAACATGTTGATTTTGACTTGCAGGGTAGGACATTCAAATAAAGATGCCTAGCAGGCAACAAGAAATGTAGGTTTAAGTGTGTGAGAGAGATCTGGGTTAGAGTTAACTGATATGGGACACAGGAGACAGTAACTAAGGCCATAAGAGCATACATGATAACAGTGAAGGACATGGGATATAATTCTGAAGAACACCAACATTTAAGGTCCTGGAAAGGAGATCAACGAGTGGCCAGCAGGAGGAAAACCACAAGACTTCATCTGGTAGCCATTACTACAAACGATCACACCCATTTCACTTCAGTATAACATCCCCATGTTTCAATGTTAAATTACCGTGAATGATGGCTGAAAGACAATCTATATCCTCATTTGTTTTTTTCAAGGTTTGAGGTTTCCTGACATGTCATATTCTTTTCAAGTACAATCAATCTACTTTATTTCTTTCAAAAGATTAACTTACAGTATTTACAAGAATCTCTTTTTGACCAAAAAGCTGAAAGCTTAAAGCTTATACCAAACAAAACTGCTGAGAGAAAGAGAGAGTACACAACTAAAGAGGAATGTGATGTTATTTAAGAGTACAGCAAATATGTCATAGGCTTTTTATAGTGATCCTGTCACTCTGAATCCCTCTGAAAGCCTGTGAGAGGGAGGCCATTTTCACCCATATGAACATAGCTGCGATGTTAAGCTTATATTCTTCTCTTACAAGTTATAGCCTGATCCACACAAAGGGATCAATCGTATTCTGTAACAATTATATATGCTGTAGCATTTTATGTAATAATCCCATACATGTAATTAAGACCAAAAGACTCACCGTTACATATGCTTTTTAGTTATATCAGTTATATTCCTAGGATGAATTTTTCCTTTAGGTTTTTAAAACTTTAAAGACTGAATGAAGTAACAAATTTTGTTAAAGAAACCAGGTAGAGTATTCGGAGTTAATTCTGAGATGAGATAACCATCTACTTTGGCATTTCAGTAGCACAACATATCTGAAATATCACTGGAATTTGGTTGAAGGTACTTGACTATTTTATCTAAAGAATACTTTAAGAGTTGACCTCAGGATCTTTAGATACTATCACAGAAACTACAGATCATAAATAGGTGTTGTTTAAAAAAATATATTAAGAATGGTATTCTTAGTATCATTAGAATGATGGCAATCAATAAATCTAATGAATATGGCCAGTTGGTATGCTCTTACAACTTAAGGATATGCAATATACTTCCAAGGATTTGCAAAAAAAATAATGTATTCTAAAAAATAATAATTAAAACTTCTTTGATTTACCTTTATTTCTGCTCCTTTTGATTTTTTCTGCCAATCCCATACAGTAAGCATATGCTCATTGGAGTCATCGATAACACATAAATGAACACCTGAATCCTAAAGAAAAGCCAATTAAAGGCATTTAAAAATTTTCAGTTAATGTTGACTTTCTAAAAAGAAATACCATTTTATTAAAACTGCCAACATTAAGACAATCCCAAATCCTTTAAACTCACAGTTCCTTGAAAGAAAATGATTATACCATTTCCTGACTGTATTTTTTTCAGAAATATAACGAAGACTTTTTTTTTTTTTTTAAGGATTTTATTTATTTATTTGACAGAGAGAGAGAGATCACAAGTAGGCAGAGAGGCAGGCAGAGGGAGAGGGGGAAGCAGGCTCCCTGCTGAGCAGAGAGCCCGATGCAGGGCTTGATCCCAGGACCCTGAGATCATGACCTGGACCAAAGGCAGAGGCTTTAACCCATGAGCCATTCAGGCGCCCCTACAATGAAGACTCGTTAAAAAATATTTTCTATTTTTAGTTTTTTTCCCCAGGTTAATTTCCACTTGCCATCTAGTTACATCTGTTATTCAGAGATAGCAATTTAGTTTTCCATGATATACCTGCCTTACATTAACACGAATAAATGAGATAAATAAAACAAATGGTTTTCTATTTTCCTTTAAAAAAGTTTTTTTTTAAGATTTATTTGAGAGAGAGAGAGAGAGAGAGAGAGAACATGGGTAAGGAGGGGCCAAGGGAGATGGACAGAGATAATCTCAAGCAGATTTACCACTCAGGTGTGGAGCCCAATGCCCGAGATCATAACCTGAGCTGAATCAAGAGTCAAACACTTAACTGACTGAGCTACCCAGGCGCCCCTCTTTTCTATCTTTCTGAAACCATTTTTATTCACATAATTTAAGTCTCCCCGTTTAAGAAAATAAAATGTAGGTGTTAAAAAATTATTTGTTTTCTAGTCGCATTCGCAATATATGCCTAATGACATATATGGGAGAAAGAAATACTGTGGTGAAAAGAAAAAGGTACTGAAGAAGGGGAGAGCTTACTCTCTTCTCTTTCTTTTAGCCTGTATTAGAACAATTACCTAAACTAGGAAAAGTTAGAGTATGAGACAATCCAAGATAGTCTTAACACTGTAATAATGGTATCAACAAGATGACAACAGTTCCTGCTACAGAAATTTAGGTGTAAGAAAGATAGTGAAAGTCCTTCTGTCCATTTATCAACTTTTGTAAATGCCTTTCTCACAATTCTTGTCTCACCGGACCTCTGGACCTTCAGTACCTTCAAAGCTAGTGAAGTTCCTATGTCCACCCAAATTTATCTTTCTGTTCTAAAAATGTCCCTTCAGCCTCCATGTCCCACAAAACTCCCATAAATCCATAATAGGAACTGAAGAGGTAATATGAATACATACATATATTCTGAAGTATGAGTGAGGCCCAATAAAATCTGGAGGGGTATTTGTATTTCAAATTTAAAATCATGGCTCCTAAAATGTAGATCTCCTGCATACTCTATAATAATTGTATATAATTCAAGAATAAATAGAATGTTTCAATGGGTAATATCCCTGTTTTAGTTTCCCCTCAGAATAAAGCCTCAAGGTTTAGATAAGATTGCTAGATACTGAATTTTAAACTCATGTCGTCATCAATTCAGAACCAAGATAATTCATGATTTTATTGAGTACAAAGGTCTTTTTTTTTTTTTTTAATTTTATCCACACAGAGGATAATTTGTATTATCCTATATAGGATATAGGATATAGGATATTTGATATAGGGTATAGGATAGAGGATATTTGACACACAGAGAGTGAGAGTGTGTGAGAGGAGCACAAGCAGGGGAGCGGCAGGCAGAAGGAGAAGGAGAAGCAGGTCCCCGCTGAGCAAGGAGCCCGACGTGGGACTCGATCCCAGGACCCTGGGATCATGACCTGAGCTGAAGGCAGACGCCTAACCGACTGAGCCACCTAGGCACCCAGGTCTGATTTTTTTTTTAAAGATTTATTTATTTGAAAGAGAATGAGAGATAGCGTGAGAAGGGAGAGTTAGAGGGAGAAGCAGACTCCCAACTGAGCAGGAAACCGAATGTGGTACTCCAGGATCATGACCTGAGCCAAAGTCAGTCGCATAACCAATTGAGCCACCTAGGCGCCCCACAAAGGTCTGATTATTTTATTTGTTCCAACATGACATCAAGAAAAGCCAGTATTTATGCAGAATTGGCCAACTTTCACGTCTGTGAATTTTCTAAATAAAATATATTTCCATGATTCAAGCTATAGCAAAAGCACATCCTACAGCTTATTTCAATTATACCATGCTATGTATACATTTCTCTAACCATTTCCTGCTACTACAGGAATTCTATTTCAGAACAGAAAAAAGTATAATTAGGTATAACAACCTGTATCCCATTTAAACCAGATACTTTAGTAACTAGGTTAAAATACTGGCCATTGCTAAGCAATAGCTAACAATTCGTAGTTAGTACTTTCTATGAACACACACACACACACACACACACACACACACACACACACTGAGTTTATCTTCTTTTCTGCTTCTTTGTGCAGTTTGCTTACTTTAAAAATTGTTACTTACTGCTTTTGAAAAATCCAGGCATCCTACTCCACGCTCAAAGGTCCCAAGTCCAATAATTTGCAGTGTGGATAAACTAACTGAATCCCACACTCTGACATGGGGTTGCAGAGGCTGCAAAAACAAGGGGAAAAAACAAAAGATAGCAAGACTACCTGGTAATCAGGTGGGTGCAAAAAAAATACTGCTACCAAACAGAACTGTCTGCCATCTTTAAAAAGCAGCACGGATGGATAAACATCTAATAAACATCTAATATAATATTATAGACATCTATAATGTCTACTACATTAGACATGACCCCAAAGAATCTTTTTTTTTTTTAAAGATTTTATTTATTTATTTAACAGAGAGAAAGATCACAAGTAGGCAGAGAGGCAGGCAGAGAGAGGGGGGGAAGCAGGCTCCCTGCTGAGCAGAGAGCCCGATGCGGGGCTCGATCCCAAGACCCTGAGATCATGACCTGAGCTGAAGGCAGAGGCTTTAACCCACTGAGCCACCCAGGTGCCCCGAACCCAAAGAATCTTGAGGAGGTATTTTCTTCTCATATTACGAAAACAAGAAAATAACAACAGTGATAATAATAATAGCAGAAAATGATTTAGTATTTACTATGTCATATACTATTCTAAGTACATGTATTAATTCATTTAATCCTCGTAGTCCCATGAACTATGTACTATAATAATCACCATTTAACAGATGAGGAAATGGGAGATATAGAGATTTAAATAACTTGCCCAAAGTTATACAGTTATTAAAAGACAGAGTGAGAATTCTAACCCAGGCAAATTTGCTCTGGATACTCTGCTTTTAACATTATCTTAATTCCTGGAAAATAATACTTTTTTTCCTAGCCAGTGTCCAATAAATTGCTAAACGAACAGTTCTTAAATAGAATTTGAAACCAGAAGGGGCCTTAGAACTCATCCAATATAATCATTCCAATTCCTTTTCTTTAAATAAACTCAAGCCAGAGAATGTCATGGGTACAGTCAGACACATGTTAATCAGTCATCAATAATACTCATTGTTGATCCTTACAAGTAAGGGATCTATTATGTAAACCAACTTAATAACATTGAGTTGGAACTGAAATTTTTAAAGTGTTATCAGTTCTAGTCATATATAAAATCAAGAAGTCCAACAATGTAGTGAAATTTTACTATCTTCTGGCAAACACTGATAAGTTACACTATGTTAAAAAAAAAAAAAAAGTATCAAGCTTATGAGTCCTCCCAATTTTACAAGTAAATAGTTTCCTTAGGGAGAACATTTCTTTTTAGAGAAAAATATTTAAGTAGTATGACTCTCTTTTGTTTTTTGGGATGTTCTTATATTCTACCATTTTTTCCCTCCTTACACTAGAAATCCCTTAGCTGCCATTTAAAAGAATGAAATAAACCAGCCATGGTTAAAATTACAATTGATTCCATTCTAATGGCAACATCACTGGTACGCATGCAGAACTCTATGCCACTCACCCTTCCATCTTTATCCACTCCAGCTATCTGTCCAGTTGCGATCCTAATTTTGTCAGGATGTATAGCAAGGCTAAAAAGCAGTATTAACAGCAATTTTAAATATGGGAAATGTTAAACAGCCGAAATATGCCTTAGTATCAACATCTGTCAAACATTTTTCAGTTTTTAATCATTAAAAAATTCTCATCATGACTTATCTGCTTTATTTTCTTTAGCAAATCAACCATTTAAGTTTTGGTTATACTTTTTCTTTCTTTGCTAAACTAAAATAGACAAATTAATGGAGCACTAAATTCACATCTATCACAGGATAAGTTAAACTGTCTTCATCTGTTCAAATTCCTTTCTAGTCTTGCACATGTGCATGCAGAGTCAGATGGTTTTATCATAGTGAAGATGTGGTACTGCACTGTGCAAATGTAATCTATTACAACATCAGCATTTTCCCTGTTTGCTATATAATCCTTATGCATATTATTGACTGAACGGCTCCTCTATCATTTCTACTTTACTACAAAGGAACACAGTAAACATAGTACCTCCAAACTTTTAAAATTAAGAGTTCTTAAAAAAAAAAAAAAAAATTAAGAGTTCTTAATGCTGAACTCTTACAAGTCAAACATGGGGCAAGAAACTCTTAAGTACAAAATGAAAATAGTGCAGCATATATGCCCACATTTCTCATTAAAAACATATGAGTGACTAGCAAAATTTTTAAAAAGTTGTCTTCCTGTCTATATCTAGATTCTTTATACATCTTGCAACCAAGGGGTAAGCTCATTGAGAATATAAATTTTTTGTTCTTAGTATGTATTGCTCATTACTTTCCAGAAAAGTATCAATTTAAATTGTCATAAGAAACAAAAATGTTTTAAAAGTTCCACTACGACTTCCCCATATTAAAATGCCACTTTTTCAAATATATTGTACAGAACGCCTTTGATATCCTTAACATCTGAGCTCTCCACAAGAAACCATTTCTGAAAAAACCCAAGTTAAAAAGAAATGTAAAAATGACAAAGAAAAAAAGCAAGCATTCAATGATACCAACCATTTCACACAGTCTGTGTGACCCAGGTAGTGTCGCTGAGTTCTCTCCTCATAATTAAATAGTACTACTACTGATGCTATGAAATACACTATTTCTCCGGTAGGAAGAAGGTAAACATTAGCGCGACAGTCCTTTCCTCGATAACCATATCTTAAACATAAAAGTCAAGGTTTTTAATAAACGCAATTTTTAAGGTGTAAACTAACAAGTTTTTCATGGGTACCTAAGGGAATGAGGAAGGTATAAAGAAAACAGGAATGCATCGGAACTAAGAAACTCAAGTCCTGCCACTATCCAAGGTGCAGTCCCGACGTTTTAACGTGCATAAATCTTAGTTTCCTCATTCCCCAGACAAATACAGAATGAGTTTCTAACATGCGGCAGGCACAGGCTGAACATACAGTTCTGAACAAAACAGAGGCCCGTGCCCCTGAAGCTTATGCTCTCTCAAAGATGACAAAAACAAACATCAAATATATCATTAGAAATTGTGGAAAGAAAAGTAACAGTATACCAGGAGAAAGCATAGAAGGAACACCTAATTTAAATGGAGAGAAAGTGAAGAGAGGGATCAAAAGAAGGGCTGAGAAAATGACATTTGTGCTTGACCTAAATAATGAGTAAGGCAGCCAGGCACTGTTTGGTAGGCAGAGTGTTTATTAAAAAGTTGTACAAAATTACAGGATTGGTGAGTTTTCCCAAGATAATTTCTGCAGAAATGAGGGAATGAATGAAAGCGTAGGGGAAAGAGTGTAGAGCAGAATGGAGGCAGAAAGCTGACTTCAAACTACTAGCTCCATTCGGCTTTATGGAGTTTCTCAAAGGTTCTAAGAGAAAATTTTCTAAGCGAAATTAAGGGAGCTCTTTCTTTTTTTTTAAGATTTTATTTATTTATTTGACAGAGAGAGAGAGATCACAAGTAGGCAGAGAGGCAGGCAGAGAGAGAGGGGGAAGCAGGCTCCCCGCTGAGCAGAAAGCCCGATGCGGGGCTTGATCCCAGGACCCTGAGATCATGACCTGAGCCGAAAGCAGAGGCTTTAACCCACTGAGCCACCCAGGAGCCTCTAAGGGAGCTCTTTTATACAGTCATTTTTTACAAAGTCTGGCTGAGAATTCTGGAATTAGAATCAATCTTATTAATTTGGGCTCTTAATAAAATAATTTACATATTTCACAAGTTACAAAATGCTTAACTGATGTTTCCTTATTTAATTCTTACAACAGCTCAGTAAAGTAGGAGTTATTAACCTCTTTTTATAAGGAAAGTAAGGTTCACTGGGGGCAGCAGAGCCGAGACTCAAACACTAGTCTTCCCATTCCAGTCCAATGCCTTCTCTACCACACTGCAAGTAGCTGCCACGATGTTCATACAATACCGCTTGCCCTATCCAAAGATATTAATTTGGGTGGTTTTAAACCGCTAATAGCAAAATATACATAGTATGTGAAGGATGAGAAGTAACATCTCTTTATTTTCTCAAGTGGCTGCGATATTACAATTATTATTTTTTTGTATAAAGATAATTTTGATAGAGGTTAGGTAAATGAATTTTTCTTAAACTAAAGACAAAGCAAACAAATTTGCTGGCACAGTAGAGAAGGATACACCCACTCCAGTTTCAGCTTCTCAGGAGGCAGTTCTGTTCTGATGTCATCATAGTTTTCAACATCAGAAGGAATGAACATTGTAATTGGCCGACCTCGCATAAACATTTTAACATATTCTCCTTCTGTTGAAACACAAGACAAAAGTTAAGTCAATTTTCTGAATAATCATAGAAAAGTGATTAAGGTGATATAATAAGAACAAGACAAAAAATAGCTAGTTCATAGTTCAATTTTTATTATAATTATTTTTATATAAAGACCTTGTCTAAAACATTGTAGGAAAAAACTATTGGTCATTTCCTTAAATGAAAATAACTATTTTCACAATTAAACTAAACTAAACTAAACGAGAAGACCAGGAAAGCTGAGGTAGATTATCAGGGCAGACAACAACCATGTCTACCACACTACTTCATCAATCTACTGATTTTTTTAAAAAGATTTTATTTATTTTTTGAGAGAGAGAGAGAACAAGCACACAAGCGAGCACGAGTGCGGGGAGGGGCAGAGAGAGAAGTATGTTCCCCACTGAGCAGGGAGCCCAATGCAGGACTCAATTCCAGAACGTTGGGATCATGACCTGAGCCGAAGGCAGATGCTTAACCAACTGAGCCACTCACACGCCCCAACCTACCGATGTTTAATGAGACACACAAAACATGGCCTGAGACTATACCATGAGGAGAGGAGTCATACAGCATCATAAGTCAGGATGTGGAGAGAGAACAAGAGCTCTGCTACATATAGTGAGTATAGCTGGAAGGGAAAGAAGACCAACTTCCCTCATTTCACGACTGTGCCAACAATTAGGGTTGCGTCTAAACAATTAATGTTTTTAAAGATTTTATTTATTCATTTTACAGAGACACAATGAGAGAGGGAATACAAGCAGAGGGAGGGGAGACGGAGAAGTAGGCTTCCCGCCAAGCAGGGAGTCCGATGCGGGGCTCGGTCCCAGGACCCTGGGATCACGACCTGAGCCGAAGGCAGAAGCTTAACCGACTGAACCACTCAGGTGCCCCGGGTCTAAACAATTTAATTCAATTACAATACACTAATATTTTTAAGACAGTGCTAGGAAATAGTTTTTTAATTAGCAGTATAGGTTCTACGACATCTCTTATTTACGTAAAGCAAAGGTTGCTTATAAGATCTGCAACGATCTAAAACTAAAGATGCTAAAGTCTAGAATCAAATCAATATTTACTGCGTATCTTTTACAAAACTTCCCTAAGCAGTTGAGATTTTGTTCTTGGAAACAAAAACCCAAAACCAACACCCATCCTCCACCCTAGCATCCCAATGACCTACATATAGGTAAGTTTAGTAGATGGTGACAGTGATGGTGAAATGGCCACAAGAAAACCTAAACATTCAGGAGAAAGTAAGGGACCTGAGTACAAAAGCATAGCATGTGTCTAGCAATTACCAACTTGTTTGGCATGATATGAAAAAACAGCAGAAACAGACTGAAAATGTGGTCATTAACCATAGGCTGATACAACTGTAGGACCTCTAATAATGACCTAAACTACTAGGAGAAGAATACGTAATAATTCAATAGTTTATGTAATGAGAACCATGGAAGAAAGAAAGATAAGTTACTTGATGAATGTCTGCAAGTATTTGTGCTCGTTATGGGTGAGAAGTTCAAGTTATTTTTATTATTATTACTCACTTGTGCTTGGCCTCATGGTTAGATCTAAGAACAGCCTAAGACCTCCCACGCCACAGTTTTCACACCACATGATATAGGTCTTTATTACTTCTGAACCTAAGAGTGGGCTCTGCTTCCTGATGATTTTTAGCATTGCTGGACTTGACGCGAACTAAATGATTACCAGCTGCAACTATTTCTTTTCTGCAATCATCTTTATCAGCAACTTCTTGTCTTTTTTTGTATAGTTTGCTTTCTTATAGGTATCAATTTGTTATGTAAGTTCCAAGTTGTTTTTTTTTAAAGAATATAAATTCTTGGGGTCCCTGGCTGGCTTAGTCAGCAGAAGATGTGACTCTTGATCTTGAGGTTGTAAATTTGAGCCCCATATTGGTGCAGAGATTACTTGAAAATAAAATCTTAAAAAATATATATATATATAAATTCTTAGAGGCAGATATCCTGTCCTTTGGAATTTCCTGCAGGTTCTTTGATCAGAGGGCTGTGTCATAAATCCTTTCTAGATGAAAAAATAAAACTATTAGCAGATATTTCTATCACTTAGAAGAGATGTCCAGCCAAGGGAATGGATTTAGGAATAGCATTATCAAAGAAAAGAAAAGCTCTCCTTTGCTAATAGGGACAGCTCAGAATATCATATTGCTTCCTCTTTCAATTACCTTTATCAATTATTCCTTTATCCTTAGCAGCGCAAGCAACTAAGTAAAAGAAAAGAAACTAGTGCTTGTCGACTTTTCTAATATAAAAATGGCAAAGCATGTCAGGATGAAAATGTTTTCTCTGCCTGGAAACTGGCAGTACACATGTTGAGGGCCAAATACGTAATCTAGGAACCATGAATAATTCCTGAGACTGAGGGAGGCAATACGTTATAGTGGAAAAAACATGAGCTTTGGGAAAAGACTGATCAAGATGTGCATTCCAGCTTTACTGATGACTAGTTGTGTGACTCTGGCCTAATCTTCCTAATACACAAAATGATACTACTACTTACCACCTGCAATTATGATTCACTAAATAAGACAACACACTGTAAGGGGTAATATGAGGTCCTCAACAAGTATTTATCCCCTTCCCTTTGAGAAGGATTTGTACCATCCTGAACTTTGTCTAGGAACTGCTTATAATATGTCATTTAACACATTATAATATCTCTTCATAATCTTTAAATTGACTGTCCACAGAACAGTATGTATAGGTAAATAAGCTAGAATTCTCATTCTATCATGTGCACTTTTAAAAAAGAATTTATTTGAGAGAGAGAGCAGAGCGAGAAAGAGAGCATATGGCGGGGGGGGGAGGTAGGAGAGGGGTAGAGGGAGAGGGAGAAGCAGGCTTCCCACTGAGGAGGGGACCCTACATGACCTGAGCCTAAGGCAGATGCTTCACTGACTGAGCCATCCAGATGCCCCTATCATGTACATAAAACAGGGGTCACAAAAGGATTTAGCTAGTGGCCCACACAGGAAATGCAAAATGAGAGCAGTAAGAGAATACAGGATGACTGACTGGGACTCTGGGACCACTGGCACACCCCATGCTCATGTCAGGGAGGCAGTAGCTACTTAAGTCCATGAAACATGTGGGCCTAGTGTTGCTAGATATTCCCATTTTTTTCCAAGAGAAATGGGAAATCTATAGTTCATTGTTATATCTCCCAATTCTTATATATTTAATCCGTGTGAAGAAAAAAGGGAAAATACCATGTGAAAACACACCTTTAGCCTGCATACAGCAGTCTGCGAACTTTTTTTTTTAAAATAAAGAATATAGTCTTTACCTTGGGAATCAGGTAAAATACAGCCAAAGAAGAGTCTCTTTTCTCCTCAAGCACTGTTGACTATAGATTCTCACTGCAAATTTGTTCTTGAGACTGTCAGACTTCTTAACTTTACGGTCAAAGGACTTTATAGTTCGTTTATCTTTTACCCCAATGCTACTTTCTAGCTGTTCTCACTATAAAACTAGAGTACCATGAAAGTCAAGAAAGAATGGGCCATGGGACCAATGAAGATTATGAGATCGGTTATATTATCTGGTGGTCCAGAAAAACAAACCGGAGGAAAAGAAATTACTAAACTATCTCATGATAATTAGTAAACACAGTATAGAGCTTTTCAGTATTCAATAATGAAGCTGCTTTTTAGTGAAATGCAATTAATCTCAACATTTTATTTCTTACTTGGCACTGTGAAAATTCCTTGGACTGAGGGGGAGGCTATACACAATAGTGGAGAGAATACAAGATTTGTGATCAAGACAGACCTTGGTTTGAATTCCAGCTTTACCACTTAGAAGTTTACACCAATAAAAAAAATTTTTTGAGGGAGGGAGGAGGGGCAGAAAGAAAAGGACAATCTCAAGCAGTCTCCATGCCCAGCATGGTCAAAATTCTGAGATCATAACCTGGGCCAAAATCAAGAGTTGGACACTTAATCGACTGAGCTACCAAGTGCCCCTAAATAAATCTGATCAACGGTAGATTATAAAAGAAGAAATTCTGTGGGATGCTACTGATAAAAATACTATAATCAAAATACCAAAATACCATTAGTTTTTCTCTCTAGATACATACAATGTTGGAACTCGTAGAAATTTAAGAGTTCACCTAGTCCAATCCTCTACTTTTAGAGAAGGGGAAACCAAGGCTCAGAGAGGTCAAATGAGTTTTTAGGATGTGTTCCAAAATTCTGTTTGTGATTTAGAACTTGTGAAACATTTTTATTCTAAAACTATGTTCCAGACCTGCAGCATTCAAAACAATAGCCACTGGTTCTGAACACTCAGAATGTGGTTAGTTTGAATTGAGATATGCTATAATTGTACAATACAGATTTTTATGTCTTTGTATGAAAAAAAGGAAAATATCTCAATGACTTTTTTGTATTGATCACATACTGAAATGATATTCTGGATGTACTGGGCTAAATATATTAAGCTTACTCTTACCTGTGTCTTACTTTTTAAAATGTGGCTACTAGAACATTTTAAATGACATATGTGTTATACATTATATTTCTATTGGATAGTACTATTCGGACAGTAGCAAGGTCATCAGAGGTCCAATTACTTGACAATACAGATTACTTATAACCCAAATAGAAGCTTGAGCTTTGGACCCCAATAGTGGGAAATCAAAGAATACAAAAGACAAAGAAGATGTTTCTGTTCTATTATCTTTGGGAAGAGTGAACGCTAGGCAGGAATATTTAATTTCTTCTTTCTTTCTTTTTTTTTTTTTTGAGAGAGAGAGGAGAGTTTGCACAAGCCGGATGGACAGAGGGTGAGGGAGAGAAAAGCTCAAGCAGACTCCACGCTGAGCACCAAGCCGGAAGCAGGGCTTGATCCCACGAACAGACTACCACCGAGCTCATGACCTGAGCCACAAGAGTCAGATGCTTAAGAGGCTGAGCCACCCAGGTGCCCCTAGGCAGAAATTTGAAACACCTGATGTTAACACTTTCCTTCCTTTGTCCTTCTCACTGCTAGCACTTCCCCTCTGGTCTACTCCTGTTAATTCCATCTTCTACTTTAGCATCTCCCCTAGGCTGCCCTATCCTGCGAAGCACTCCAAACTGCAAAACGACCTTCATATTTCTTAATCCAAACTTTTTGGGATAGTTATCTAAGGTGTTCTGAGAAAAGTACCTATTTTTGAAATGATTCCGACAGATATAAATAACTAGTTACTAAAGTTATTTAAGTAAACTCTATCCCCAACATGGGGCTTGAACTCAGGACCCCAAGATCAAGAGTTGCATGCTCTACCAACTGAGACAGCCAGGTGCCCAAAGTTACTTACATATTTAAAACATACTTATCAAAATTCATTAATCTTTCACAGACTAATAGTGAAAGGTAAAGTGGAGAAGGAAGTTAGCACCGGGCATACTCTGCCCTAAGATCAATTCCTCCAGTGCTTTTTCTCCCACAGCTTGCTCCCTTTTGGACTTAGAGAATAAACAAACAAACAACAAAAAGGCTTTCAAAGGCAATAGCAGAGCTGTAGGGTTTTGGATTATGACTATACTAATTTGTATAATGGGTACTGCCTATAGAAAACCTTCTGGGGGTGCCTCGGTGGCTCAGTGGGTCAAGCCTCTGCCTTTGGCTCAGGTCATGATCTCAGGGTCCTAGGATCAAGCCCCACATCGGGCTCTCTGCTCAGCGGGGAGCCTGCTTCCTCCTCTCTCTCTGCCTGTCTCTCTGCCTACTTGTGATCTCTCTCTGTGTCAAATAAATAAATGAAATATTAAAAAAAAAAAAAGATTAAAAAAAAACCAAAAACCTTCTGAACTTCTAGAATGCTTACAGTTTAACACATCTTTCTCCCCAAAAGTTTCCACTTTAGAAATCCACTTTTATTTATATTATACAATCTTTAGAACTAAAGAGCCCCCTCACTCACTGAAAATTGGAATTTAAATTTTATATTTAACTATAATATAGGGGAGTGTGATGATATCTAGTTCCAGCAAACAGGAAATTGAAGAATCTTAATTTAGTTTGCGCTTTTACCAGTTTTATTCCCCAAAACCATAAAGCCAAAGAACAGGTGGGTAAACAAAAGGCTAGAAATACTGACTATAATTTTCTAGTAGAAAGTAACAAAGAGCATTTTAGGTAGGCTAAAATCTTTTCATAAAAAGAATAAATTCTCAAAAGATTTCAAGTCCTAATGATCCAGTTATATTGTAATAATAATTTAATATTCAAAATCCAATGAAACAATGTAATCTGTAAGAATCTTTGGACTTTGAACAAGTAACCTCATTCGTACCATAAAGTCTAAATTTCACCCCTTTCCAAAGGTCTAGCTATAAAAACAGATAAAATGTAGATCCCCAAATAAAAAAGGGGGTGTGAATATAGAAGGATATAATCTAACCCTCCTATTTTGAGACTAAAAAATTCTTAGTTGGGGTGCTTGCCAAATATTACATAGTTTTACTTGCTAGGATAAGAACCCAGGTCTGAAAAATATGACCGTATAGTAAAATGCTACTTTAATTTTCTTTGTTCGATAGGCAGACTTCTACTGGCTGGTAAATCTTACTGAATTCTTAATTACATAGGGGCGGGGGTGGGGTGAGGGTGCACAACGAAGGTATAAAAGAAGTGAACCTAGCCCTTTAGGAGCTTACAACAGAGACATAACCAAGTCTTATGTAACTGCTAATCAACTCTTATACTAATGACAGTAATAAGCCCACCTGTAGTTACTTTCTTGAATCTAAACCTCCTTTAATAAAATTTCTCTGTTATTTTGTTTACAACTGTCATAAAATCACTTCAAGATAATCAGATATGGGCGTTTACTTGAGCATTTTGGATTATACTACCTAAAAAAAGCTTTCTTTGGGAAAAGATGGGAACAAAGTCTAGTCCAACAATGAGACACATAAAACTTCCAAAAGACTTGTTGTGATATTGCTGAAAACTTTTCTGAACTAAGCAAAATATGGTTATTATGACTGTATTTTAAAAACTGCCTCAAATCACTCACTTATATCCCCAGCAAAAGTGATTTTAAGCACTAAAGTCTTTTTCATTTTATCTGAATATATCAAGTTGGATTTAATTTTTAAAAAATAATTTCAAAAGAGAAACTTCAGCAAAATATTTATCTCTAGCTCTTTTTTTAAAAAGATTTATTTATTTTAGAGAGAGAGCATGAATACAAGTGGGGGGAGGGGCAAAGGGAGCAACTCTTCAAGCAGACTCCTCTCTGAGCGTGGAGGCCAAGGTGGGGGCTCAAAGGGAGGGGGGCTAGACCTTATGACCCATGAGATCATGATCTAAGCCAAAACCAAGAGTCCAATGTTCAATCAATTGAGCCACCGAGGTGCCCTGCCTCTGGATCTTTTCCTTTTTTTGTTTTTTAAAAGCTTTTATTTATTTCGGAGGGGGGGGGGGGAGAGAGAGAGCACGTGTGCCTAAGGGGAGGAGCAGAGGGAGAGGGACAAGCAGACTCTATGCTGAGTGAAGAGCCAGACACAGAGCTTTAATGTCATGACCTGAGCTGAAATCAAGATGGATGCTTAACTGAATGAGCTATCAGGCACCCCGCTTTTTCAATTAACTGTAACAGGAAGAGAACCAGGAGGTCACAAGGAAGCAATAAAAACCTGTATACGAAATTCTAGTTAAAGAGAAGCTTCAACTTTACTTTTAATGTTTCATTAATTAATTAAAGATTTATCTGATAGAGAGAATAAGCACAAGGGGGAGGGGCAGAGGGAGAAAGAGAATCCCAAGCAGACTCTGCAGAGCGTGAAGCCCGATGTAGGGCTCAATCTCACGACCCTGAGAACATGACTTGAGTCCAAACTAAAAGTCAAAACTAAGAGTCGGACATTTAACCAACTGCACCACCCAGGTTCCCTATGTTTTATTTAAAAACAGCCCGAGTTAAAGCAAAATGTAAGGATTTAATAAATCTAGATCTTTAGTACACATGTGCTTGCTGTATTATTTGTACATATTTTTAGAAAGATTAAAATATTTCACTATCTTTTAAAAAATTCAAAAGCTTTATTAAAGTAAATAATCAACAGAATATTTTTGGTAAAACTGTTCCTTGCAGAACCAGCTGCACAGTTTAGGAACGTGGCATGTGATTTGCTACGGTTCTTTCTGCAATCTTGGTATATATCACTGATCAACTGTACCTATTTTCTGCTAAGCCTAATGACAAGTTTCAGAATTCTTTTCTAAGTGCTTCAGGAAAATAGTAACAAATGACAGAGAAGAAACACATATGGAGTCTACTTGCCATTTTTGGACAGAGTGGATTTCTAACTATGCTATCTCAGTTAACTGACATGCTTGAGAAATGGAGATTTTTCTGGTTAATTGCATTTTTCTAGTTTAGATTTTTAAAAAAGCTTTTGCCTATGGGTTGTGAAAATACAGTACGGATGAAGTCTTTAGCCAGAATAAAATAAATATGCACAAGATAAGGATGCTCTGTTATGAAATGTCATATTCTCCATGTCCAAAGGGGACAGGTTGGGACTTTTTTTTCAGCTGAAGAAAAAGAGGATGTCAAGAATACATATTCTTAAAAGTTGGGATTGTTTACATTAAAAAAATAATGGAACAGCTTTTAAACATATTTTAATCTAGAAGACTGCTAACAACATCAAGAAATAAGAATCTCTGCTTCATAGGACTTAAAAAAAATCTCCAACAGAGAAAAGGTTCCCCTGTCAGGTTTCCTTTTAAAATACAGAAAACACATGGACAAAGCCCAGACTCCTGGGGATACAAGTAATGTTTATGTTGCCTATCTACAGTGATCCAGTATCTAAATTTCAGAAGTGAGTATAGTTTTTGGAAGTACAATACCCAGTTTCCTGCCTTTTCTGCCTGTCCACACTAGAATAGACTTAAAGCTAACATTCTTCTTCCTAAATTCTGGCACTGCACAGTTTTGGACACCATCTTAGCAACAATAGGGATAAATTCTATCTGTAGCTCAATTAAGGGTTTTTGGCTTTTTTAGTTTGTTTCAAACTGCATACCCTCTTATCAGGTATACACTCCCTCTCAGTAGGTAACACAATATACAGACAGTGTCAGTAGAACACGGCTATCCTTTATATTCTTATAGACAAATTTCAGCTATTCTTTCAGACACAATGCTCAGTTTACAGAGGCGGGATCAGGTTGTAGGACAAAACATGCCTGGAGCCAACGAGTCAGAAAACAACACATAGCATGAACAAAAGCACCTACATTCGAATTCTTTAAAAGGTAAATTAAAAGCAAGTTGGTTAAGGTATGGGTAGCTGTCCTCTATTTTCTACTTGCTGCAAGAAAGAGCTTTAAAAAGTTATTAAGAGAGACTCTTAGTGACATCTAGTCTAAGCCTTACTGTATGTGAGGAAACTGAGGTCCAAGGTCTCAGAGTCATAGGGAAAACTTTATTACCAAATGAATAATACTTCATTTTCCCCATAATTTCCTTTGGCAAATTCCTAACTCATGCTCATATTTCAGTCATTTAGGGTTCTGATTCTTTAAACTTTGTATAGTGCTGGTCATTTCACCCCTAACTAGGTCTCATACTTCCTATTCTTGCACTCTTTCTGCCATAACACTTTACTTCCCCTTCCTAAGTGAGGTGCCTAATGAAGCTTCTGTTACTTAGAATGAATCTGTATTTAATAAATGTAATGATTAACAAACACAAAATTGTATGTTCACCATAATCAATGACCTCTTTGCTGTCCCTTAACACCGCAAGAAAGCTCTTGCCTCAGGGCTTGTGTACTTTCAGTTTTCTCTGCTCATGAAATTCTTTTCTCCAGATATCGATATATTTCACTCACGTCCTTTAGGTGGTTCAACGTCACTTTATCAGAAATGTCTTCCCTAACCACTCTATGTAAAATAGCAATTCTCTACTCTTCTCATTCTTTCTCAATATGTATTACCTCCTGACACATTATTATTATGTAGAATATAAGCTCCACAGAGTGCAGTGACTGTAACTGCTATCTCCAAGTGCCTAAGAGCAGGGCCTGACAAAATAAGCACTCAATAAATATTTGTTTTAAAAGAGTAAATGTTCGGGGCGCCTGGGTGGCTCAGTGGGTTAAAGCCTCTGCCTTCGGCTCAGGTCATGATCTCAGGGTTCTGGGATTGAGTCCCGCATTGGGCTCTCTGCTCAGCAGGGAGCCTGCTTCCCCCTCTCTCTCTGCCTGCCTCTCTGCCTACTTGTGATCTCTCTGTCAAATAAATAAAATCTTAAAAAAAGAGTGAATGTTCAAAATGTGTGTCTGATAAAGAACAATAAACATATCGGAACTATAATGGTTGTTAAAATGACAAGATTAGTCAGGTTTTTTTCCCTTTCTCCAATTTTGTAAACAAGTTTAGTAATTTTCAGATTATTTTAACAACTGTTTTGGCTACACCAAATTACTTAAGTGTTTTACATATTTCAAAATGTATTTCAAAATGACTCTTAAAGTATTTTTCATCTACAGTCATTTTTAGACAGCTAGTATGAGATACTTACTTCTCAATTCTCTAAGATATTATAATAACTGCTCTCTCATCTAAACACACCTACAGTTCTTGCATTGATCTGGTAGGTAAGCATGAAAGCATCTAAGATTAGAGCCATGAGGCAACACTATGAAAAGAAGTAAGAGTGCTTTAACGACTGATGATTTTTCCTCAATTAAGCCTATTTCTCTCCAGTAGGGGTCTGAGTCATTCAGGCTCTCAACATGACCAGACCAATTAACTATGTACTAATTCTAAACAATGCTACGAGATGCTGCAAGAGAAAAAGGATTTAAGATTATTTAAGTTTGGAAAAAACCCAGTAACATCCAATAATTTGAAGACATACAGGTTTTCCTCTAGAAAGGAGGACATATGACACTTATTTTCATATTAAAAAAATGTAATATACTTGATTACCATAAGGATGAGTTTATAGGCTGTACTAATTTTATTACAAAATTTGTCAGATTGTTACCTATTTTCCCCAATAGATAATTTTATAAAAGGTGTCTATAGTCCCCTAAGTTAGCTCAAAAAATTTTATCAGTAACTTATCAAATGAATAGTACTGTATCAGAACCTAACCACTACATCTAACAATGAATAACCCTATCGGAAAACTTATTCACAGTTTAACCTGATGTGCTAAGTCTTTCTCTTGCAGTGGGAGAAGAATCCAATAGAACTAGGGAGAAAAGTGATGAAGTGAGGTTCATATTTCAGGATCTGAGTGTAGGTAAAGACTGAACTCACTAAGACTCTCTTTTTGGTGATATAACCTGTCCTTCCTCCCACACCTAGCCTCAGATCATCCTGTGTACATTCCATTCCACTCCACCTCCTCTTGCTTTCAACTACGGTTCTCTCCTCTGCCTGAGTACTGATCAAAATATGCAGTTTTATAGCTCTTGTATTCTACTGTGGCTGAAGGATACAGGCCCTTCAGGTCAAGCTTTTTCTGCTACCACTCACCTAAATGTACCAAATGTAAATAGTCTTCTTCCCAAATCAAAGCAGATGGCTTGAAGCAAGTCATACTGGTCATTGTCAAAAAGAGCTAAAGAAATTAATAAATCATATTTTTAAAAGACTGTCCAAAAACGATAGATATTTTGGATTAATAACTAAATTGTAAGAAAATGTGTTTGTAAAATATGCCATGCAAAATGAATAAAACTTTAAAAATATATCTACAACTTATATTAGATGAAGATAATCTATTTAATGGTTATCTTTTCATTTTACTCCACCATTTAAGTGCAAAATTTTACTGTCATATTCACATATATTAATAATTAAATTTTATTTGGTACTATATCCTAGGTACTCCATTTTATTATCTTTAACTTTTATATTAACTCTTTGAGGATTTATGATTGTCTCAATAATGAGAAAACAAAGACTTATGGTAAAATAACCTGCTCAAGGTTACACAGCTAACTAAATGATGGAACTGGTCTCTGGACTCCAAAATATATGTTTAAACATTGATACTATGTTGGGTGCTACACATCTCTACAAGTAGATTAAGTCTTATAGAAGCTGAAAACCAAAACTCTTACTCTTTTGCACACATCTCCTCCACCTCAAATGTTCCTCACTTTACCAAGTTGCTCAAACTATTCTTCATAGATCTCGCTGTTCCTTATCTCCCATACCCTATCTCAACTCTTAAACCGTCTAGAATCCATCTACTAGGCCTCAATTACCTCACAAGCTGAAACAGAAGAGTTTTCTCTGAAGGTACACTCTAGTGACAAAGTCTATATCCAGACAGAATATAGCAGATTAAATTGGAAAAATAATAGACTCATATTCCAAAAATAAGGCTTCATGCAAGCACACTTGACATTATTAAATTCCAACATGTGGGACATTTTTGAGTTAAAATTCTTTTAACAGAATTTATTTTTCTATAACCTTTTCTAGCTTTTCATTTGATCCTTCTTCCTAAATACTGGTTAAAATCCTGCTTGGTGATGCTTCTGTAGCAAAATCCTTCTCTCTTAAATACATTTATTTGTCTGCTTACCTGAATGGCTTTGAAAACTGTCACCAACACAAACCACTCACTTACTATCTACTAATCTTATGTTCCTTTTTCCTTCCAAAGAACATACCACAACATGAGAAAGTGGCCGGCAGCTCTATAAGGACCTTACAAAATTTGAGCTCTTTAGCAAAATATGTAATAATAATAGCACCGTTTTATAGTTTTACAATGTTTTCTATTTTTAATTAAAAAAAAGATTTTATTAATTGGGGCACTTGGGTGGCTCAGTCGGGTAAGCATCTGCCTTTGGCTGGGATCATGATCCCTGGGTCCTGTAATGGAGCTTCAAGTCAGGCTCTCTGCTCAGGGGGCCTGCTTCTCCCTCTCCCTCTGCCCCTCCTCCCGCTTGTGCGCTCTCTCAAAAGAATAAATAAAATCTTCTTAAAAATATTTTATTTATTTATTTGAGAGAGTGTGAGCATGAGTGAGGGGGGAGGGGCAGAGGGAGAGAGAGAGAGGCAGTCTCCCCACTTAGCATAGAGCCCAAAGTGGGGCTTGATCCCAGGACCCGGGGATTATGACCTGAGCTGAAGGCAGACACGTGACTGACTGAGCCACCCAGGCGCCCTAAAGTGCTTTCATATACATTATTTCGTTCTTCAGCAGTCATGTGAAGTAAGATTTATAGGTACTGTTCTCAGATTAGAAAACTAACTCAGAGACACTGTCATTTTGCCTAGCTCACAAGGCTATTATGCAGAAAAGCCAGGACCAAATTCTAGACAGAGACTCTCCAGCCACAGCTTTTTCCACTATTTATTGCTACCTCTATTTTTAAAAAATATTTTGATATATAATTGTCTTTATAAATAAAATTTCATTTTTCCCTTTCAACCATTACTTAAGCTATATGCTTAATTATAAAAAAGGGAGTAGGTATGACCTAGCTATAGAAGAATGACAGCAAAAATCAACTTCATTTAGAATTTCTATGTAAAAACAAATGATCCAAAGATTACAAATATTTTTCTTATTAGAATAAAAAATAGTAAAAATCCATAGCAATCGAGTTTAACAAAAATTTCAACCACACTGTATCTAATATAATAACCCAGAAAATAAAGATAACTATGATACATAGAAATGAGCTGTAAAAAGCATGCACAGAAAGGACATGCTTTCATTTAGAACAGCATGCTTCAATTAAATGTGCAGGCAATTTAAGGAGAATGTGAAACTGATGAAATAGACCTTACCTACTTTGCAATTAAATTAAGTACACACTTATAAAAAGTTTGTTCTTCTTTTTTGGTCAGAACAAGCCAACAACAGCAAGTAGCCAGAAATTACAATTAATATAAAAGAAAAATTCAAGAGGAAATGGGTTTGCTAGACTCATTATATATTCAAGTCTTAGTTTCAAGAAATGAGTGATTATTTGCAATGAGGCTGGCAAGACAGGAAATTGAGTTAAAATTTATCAATCTTTTAAATGGCTTTTCTCAGTACAACTTTTCTCAGTATAACTTTTATTGTTTTTTAAAAGGGGGAAATTCTCTTTACTATTTTATACCTCTTTGTAATGACATATTTATCTCTAACGCTGACCATGAATCTTCAGAGCTCACAGGAATAAAATGGATTTTTAGAAAAATAGTTGGATTCACTAGTCCAAATTATCCTGTTTCTTGTATTAAGAGGAAGTCAGATAGTATAAATAATGAAAAGCCAAATAAGAGATCCAGGAAGAAATTAACTTAGAAGGCGACCAACTGTGTAGCTTATTCTTACCTTGGTTGTTTTTTTCACGGGTTGACATTTTTGCTGGTTGAGACAAAAATGACACATCTTACAATAAAAACTGGGCATTTTCTTAAATGACTATAATAAATGCACTTCTCTTTTGATTATTATGAGCTAATAAAGTACGGTGAATGAAAACAAGTCAATATTCTTAACAATTAGCAAAAATTTAACTGGTATAGAAAAATATTTTTTTAAAAGGATTTTTAATTTACCTTGGTTGATGATGACATCTTTATGCCTACAAAAAAAAAATTCAAAGACATTTATGTTATAATTTTACTTGGCTTACCATTAGAATCACCTAAAGAAATTGTGAAAGCTACAATGCCTAGGCCACACCCAAGATAAATCTTTAGAAGTGAAATTCAGACATTAGTATTTTTTAAAGTCTGTCACTGGTCTCAACTATTAATATATACATTTTTAAAATTTTTTAATTTTTAAAGATTTTATTTATTTGACAGACAGAGATCACAAGTAGGCAGAGAGGCAGGCAGAGAGAGAGGAGGAAGAAGGCTCCCTGCTGAGCAGAGAGCCCGATGCGGGGCTTGATTCCAGGACCCTGAGATCATGACCCGAACCGAAAGCAGAGGCTTTAACCCACTGAGCCACCCAGGCGCCTCAATATATACATTTTTTTTTTTTTTAAGATTTTATTTATTTGAGAAAGAGAGAGGGAGCATGAGTGGGGAGGAGGGGCAGAGGGAGAGGGAGAAACACACTCCCAGTTGAGTAGGGAGCCCAATGCAGGGCTCAATCCCAGAGCCCTGGGATCATGACCTGAGCCGAAGGCAGACACTTAACTGACTAAGCCACCCAGGTGCCCCTAACATATACTGTTTTAGAAAACAATGAACAGGGCTCCTGGGTGGCTCAGTCGTTAAGCGTCTGCCTTCAGCCCAGGTCATGATTCCAGGATCCTGGGATCAAGTCGCACATCAGGCTCCTGGCTCCGTGGGAAGCCTGCTTCTCCCTCTCCCTCTCCCCCTGCTTGTATTTCCTCTCTCACTATCTCTCTCTCTGTGTCAAATAAATAAAATCTTTAAAAAACAAACAAACAAAACAATGAATATTCCATAAGATCACCTAAACAGTGAAAGCATAGAAAGAACTTACAAAAAAACATTCAAATCTTAGGGGATTAGTGAGATTTTACTGTTTGAGTGGGGAACGTTAACAGGAAGATAGGTTGCTTTTTTTTTTTTGTACACTTAAAAGAAAAAAAAGACTTACAAGAAAATAAGATAAATCGTAATATAGATTTTTAAAAAATGATCCAAAGCAGGCATATAATTACACATGCAAGCATGACAGTCACAGAATTATTAATTTTCAGATATAACTAAGAAAGTGTAATACCTACTTGTCTGTATTTTTTATAACTTTTGATATTAATTTTGATGTTGAAACTGCTCTCAATAATTTATTACGACTCTCATCTGAATTTTCCCATGAATTATGTGACTTTTCAGCTGTTGGAGGTCGTTTTATGCTGGAAGAAACATATTAATGTCTTAGAGAAAAATTCTATGAGTAACAGTGACATGTAATTGACAGCTTAAATAGAACATAAAAGCAGCAAAACATTTCCTTAAAGCTAATCCAGAAAAGAGAAGGAAGGATTAGTTGAAAGGTTCTGCCTGGATGAGTGAAGGAGTTAAAGCAATGACCAAGACTGTTTATAATGTTCACTATTATTCAGAAGATTCACTAGAAGAAATTTTACTAGATCAAAAAATAAATCTGTACTTTTTGTTAATAGAAAAAAACACATATGCTTAAATCTTGGAGTAAAATACTTCTCATAATTTGTGAAACTGTGAGATTGTGAAAAAAACTGTACTTTTTTTTTAATACTTGTACTTTTTCAGTTATTACAAAGCTGCTGTTTTCATCTTTTATATTCTTGTGTAATTAGATTATATATGGTACAAATGACAATTTCTAAGTAAAACGTGGGATTAAAGGTAAAACTCTTATGACATCCTTTAAAGATAATTTTTACCCATGACCAGAAATAAACTGACTTAACACAAGAATGTTGTATTATCAACAATGACTCCATATATATATAAACGAAATTTTTGAATTATAAATGATTTTCAGCTGCATTGCTAACTATCCTACCACTCATCCAGTCTCCAACACTTCTTGCAATAGTATATCCAAAGAGCAATTTAGAATGGCAAGCACACTTCCAGGAGATCTTAAGAAGCTGAAAAAAAAAAGATCTGGGACAAAGAAGATACCAAGTCAAATCAGAACCTTAAAGAAACTGATTATAAAAAAGCCACTTTTAACCACACACAATCCAAAGTTACATAACATTAATAAATTATATCCAAGAAAAACTCAACATGAGACCAGGCAAAAAAAATTACAAACCATTTAGATAGCATAAGAATCTGCGTGAGACACACAGACAAAGCATTTTTTAAAAGTTAAACATGCATCAATCAAATGGAGAGTGTTTGTTTTCCCAAATTTCTATTAGAGATTTGAGGCAGAATATTAAACTGATCGAATAAAAATATATTATAAATCTTTGAGGAATGGCTGTCATTTATTTTACTAAAATCCTAATTAGTTCTGGGAATGGTTTAAAATTTCCTGAGATTTCCAAGCAGAAGTATGATGAATAAAATATATCTATACCTAATCATAAAGCTTGAATCAGCATTTTTATAGCAGGCAAATTTCATTTTAAGTTGGTCTAAATATCTGATTACAAGACAGGTATAGCACTGAACTCCCAGCATGCAGGTTTAGATCCCTAATTTAGGTTCACACACAATGTTAGAATGTTTCTTCCTTCTCCCCCTCTCATAACTTTAAAATATTAATTATTACAGACACAGAGAGACGCCCTCAAGCAAGCCTTTAGCATAGAAAAGACCGGGTGAAATGGATTTATTTCTCTACTCAAGCAAGAACTTATCCTCCCAAAACCCAAAACTGAAACTGAGATGCAGTCACAATGAAGAGCCATTTGCAGAGAAGGGCCCTTGCAAGTTCAAGGTTGTAATGATGCCAAAATATGATGAGGATAATTACAAATGGCAATTTTCTGTCCATGGTTATAAATTTATGCATAGCTTAGATAAATTTTTGTGATTTTATTATAAAAATGTTGTTTGGTATTAAAGTAGGTTATTAATAACGGCCTTCCATTCACCAAACTGTTTGTAACTGAGGTTTTCCTTTTTCCAGTTTTAACTGAGAAATTTTGACCTTAAATCTTCCTTCTCCAAAAGTGCTAAAATACAGATTTTAGCAACAAAGAAGTGGTGGGGAGGGGGGGAGCCACCGGGCTTTTCTCTTGGAATCCATGGATAGACAGCTTTTCTCAAGTCACAGAATTTAGGTATCATTACAACCATTCCCTAGCTCTGTACTCAGGGACAGTTAAAACCTTTTGGTGGGAGTAGAATTCTTGCTTTCTTGAGTTTGTCTGTGTATTTGGAGAGGCTGTGAAGAGGGCTGGGGAGAAGGTGATGCTCGAATTTGTGGACTTTGATCATTAGAATGAGATTCCTCTTTTTTTTCTCTCTGTCCTTGTGGTTTTTCTTTCTTTTTTTCTGTACCACTGTAAAATAAAGTATAACATGGAACAACACATATTTAAACAAATAAAAGATATTTCAAACGATGGAAAAAGTGATTATAGAATTCAAAATACTAAATCATACAACTAATATAATTTACATTGCTTTCATTTAATGATGAAAATATTTCTTTGAAAATTCTGGAAGCTATTAAAATCTTCAGTAAAGAATTTATAAGAATTTTAAGGCAATGTATCCTATGAAGATTGTTTAGGGACCAAATGGCCCAACGCATTTTGCCATATTTTGGGAAACAACAGCAGCTCTCGTAACTGACTTCAACTTACCCAAATCAGAGCATCAGTGACACTTCCCATTACCTTTGTAAAACATACTGAATAATGTGCAAGGCATACAAAACCCTATGTTTAGTAGGTCATTCTGATTCCCATTTCTTTTGTGTATTTCTCCTCTTGCCAGTTCAGTTTTAAATTTACCAGGAATTGCAGGTATCCCCCCACTAAACCAGAACCTGTTTATGCTAGTTACACTGATTATTTTAATTATGAAATTAATTAAATACAAAGAAAACTTACAAAATACGTGTAGAAAAGAGAACTGTAATTTCCATGAAAACTAAGCTGAATGCTCTGGAAGACTCCATAAAATAGAGTTACTAAAAAAAACTGCCATTAAATTTTATGTAGGTGAGACAATTATACAAAGTTCAGAAAAAAAAGTAAAGAAATGGGTTCTAAAAACTCTTTTTCTGCAAAAGTTTTTTTTTTCTGCAAAAGTTTTAAATTTCTTAGTCTTAAAGTTGAAAATAACAATTATAAAAAATAATTTATGGGTGTATTTTATGCAAGATAGTCGACAAGGAATCTAATCAGACACACAATCAGAAAGAGGGTGGGAATCTTGGCCTTTCATTAAAAATTGAAATCTATGTGAATATGTTTGGAGTTAAAATATTTAAGATACTAATGTATAAATTCTTGTGATTCTGCGCTTTTGACTCTTAATTTACAAAGCACTTGCCATTCCCAATCATTGGATAAGAGTCTTTATATTGCACATTATTGGCAATATTACAAACCAGATGGAATCAAGATTTGAATTCCATGGTTGAAAAGGGAGAAAACTATCAACTGTCTACAGTGCTTAATCAAAGGATATTTTATAATTTGACTATAAGGTGCATAATCTACAAGGAAGTATGTTTAAGAACATTTTAAACAAATATACATAGTAAATACAATTTATCACATAATAGTTAAAAATATTAAAATATAATTTTTAAATTAATTTAAGAGAGAGAGTGCACATGCATATGGGGGGGGGGCAGAGGGAGAGAAGCTCAAGCAGACTCCCCGCTGAGCTCTCCATACCTTGTCCCATAAGATCATGACCTGAGCCGAGACCAAGTTGAACGCTTAACCTACTGAGTCGCCCAGGCCCCCCTATAATATAATTTTTAAAATGACATTTAGTTTGATTCAGTTCTGATATCTTCTGACTTCAGACTAGCCCCCAACTGTCTATTTATTGTTCAGTTTTTAAAAGTATGTGCTGAGTAATACAGTTCCCACCTCAAAAATATCACACTAACTTTGAAATTTAAAAGTGAGTTAGAAATTCTTTCTTGTTGGTCTTCAAACTATTCTGAATGCACAGGCCACCAACCTTATGTGGGCCCGGTACAACCTAAGAGATTTTCCTCCTAGGGATTTAAAAGCAAAGTACAGAGCCTCTGCACTATAAAGTAAAAAATCAGCTCGTCTTAAGATTACTCAGTTACTACTGTGCATAATACTGATAACTGTACAGGACTACAGTTACATAAGAAAATGGGCTGAACACAAACTATTATTAAATACAAGGAAGTTTATTAAAAATTTCCACAATGCATTTGTTTTCTTATAATTTGTCCTTGTCTCCTAAAAGGGAAGCATAGGCAATACATTTTGGCATGCTTTGGAGGGGCCTATAAAAAGCTTAAGGATCAGGGCGCCTGGTCAGTTCAGTGGTAGAGCATGCAACTCTTGGGTCTCAGGTCTGTAAGTTTGAGCCCCACACTGGGGGTAGAGATCACTTAAAAATAAAAGATCTTAAAAACAATAATAAAATAATAATAAAGAAAAAACAAAATAAAAGGCCTAAAGATCTTGTCATTTCTTTACCATTCCTATAGCCAAATGTTTGGTTAACAACTATAAATCCACACTGATAAATAATTCAGTCACTGGCATTAATTTATTAAGGCAACCATTTTCTATCGGTACATTTTAAATATTATTCCATTACTTAAGGTTTTTCCTCAGTTATTCTTTGAAGAAAACAGTCGTAAGATTACGTAGTTGATCTCTTATGGTCTCTCCAAATTCTATATGGGATAATCTGCTAGGAATTACACAAAAGTGGAAAAATTCTGTAAGCAATTTTACTGAAATAACAGATTAATTTATTGATGACAAGAACATATAGAATGTAAATCTGTAGTTTACTGAAATTTTTTTCCTGCAGTATTTCTACTGCCCATCTATCTACCATCCCCTAACACACACACAGAGTACTATATTTGGAATTATGCTGTAATTTTATAGTCATGGTTAAAGAATAAAAGTTGTAATAGTGTTCAGCCTTCCACTTACATACTGAAGATTCTATTTCTCCTTTAAAAACTGCTGTATCAAATGCACTGCTTGCTACAGAAAATTTGCTTATATAATTAAATATAGTGATGCACATCTCATTAACAAATGCTTATTAAAAAGAAACAAAACAAAACCAGGAAATGAAAATACATTCTTTAGTAGGAACGCAAAGCTTCCTCACACAACTTGATAGATACATGAAGGTGAACCAGGTGAGTATAGGCTGGGTGTCTATATTCACAGTTAAAGAATTCAAAGGACATGCTCACTTTAATTCCATACAGCTCTATTTCATTCTTTTTTCAAAAAAGTAGAATAAATTATCACTTTCAGACAATTTTGCAATGTTAGCTTTTCTTTCCCTTATAAATGGATACCTTTTAGCAGCAGATGAAAGAGTTTCTTTTCTTGCAATTGCAACAGAGCTGGTGTGGCTTGGCTTTCTGTTTGCACCACTCCCGTTGGTTATACAGGACATAGAAATAGCTTCTCGGAGGCCTGGAGGGCCTAAAAGTGGTTAAGAAAAAATTTTTACATAAAACTTCAAAATACTCCTCAAAAATTGGGAGTTCAAAAATTAAGTCTATTAGTTTTTAGAACTAAGTAAGCAAACTGCTCCCTTTGGTATGCAGCATACAATATTAGTGTCTCTAAACTCAATCTCATCAAAACAGACCTATAAAAAGGCCATGCTAAATTACTACACTGCAGCTAGACTTACTCTGTAGTGAAATGGTTTGCCCTCTATGCACAACAGCTTTAAAACACATGATGCAAAGTAAATCACAAATTTCCACATCACTGATTTTCAGAAATTTTAGTTCTACTGAAATCAAATTATTTAGAAATCCTAGAACCATAAATGTTAAATCTGACAGTTATTTCATATAAATAAAGCATAAATGTATAAAGCAACCTTTGCTTTCTTAATTTACACAGTAAAAGGACTGGAATAAATATGTGGTAGGTATGTTGGTGTGATTAGGAAGATTCAAAGTCACAAGATAAAAGAGCCTTTATCTATTAAAGGCAAATTCATTTAAAAACTTGAGAATAGAGAACAGTTTTGAACTTTTGGACTGTTTTCTCACATATACACAAAATCTAATTTGGCCAATCTCATCTTTGTTTCCTTGCTTCTCTTCATAAAAGCACAGAGAGTAAAAAACTTTTATGTATGGAGCCTAAAATATTTGGCACCCTAGACTGTTTCATATATGATGGTATAATACTGCATTTTTGGCAAGAACAAGCTGCTGGGGGCCAACTTGTATCATGATCATCTATAATGTTTCCTTAATATAGAGATTCCTAGACCTAACCTCCGACCAAGTAAATGAGAAGAAAGGAAGAGGGAGACACCTATTGTATTTACTTTTTGAAATTTCCCAGGAAAAATTTCACTTATAAGAATGTACAATAACTTCCAAATTATGCTAATATCACCAGTCATCAGATCAACTGCTAGTCTGCCAAACAGGTGACTCCTTGTTGTACTGACAGCTTTTTTTTTTTTATTGTGGTAAAATACTTATAACAAAATTTACCATTTTAAGCATTTAAAAAGGTACACAGTTCAGTGGCATTTAGTATAGTCACAATGTTGTGCAACCATATTGGACTGCAGAACATTCTGATTACCCCAGACACTCTCTACTCAATGAATAGTCACTCCCCATTCCCTCCTTCTTCCCCCCCAGCCCATGCCAATCATTAATTTGCATTATCTCTATATATCTGCCTATTCTGAATATTTCATATACATGGAATCATACAATATGTGCTCTTTCGTGTCTGGCTTATTTTACCTGCACAATGTTTTTGAGGTTTATCCATGTGGCAGCATGTATATGAGTACTTTATTACTTTTTATGGCTGAGTAATATTCCATTGTATTAATATACCACATATTGTTTATCCACTTATCTATTAAGGGACATCTGGATTGTTTCAATCTTTTTTTTTTTTTTTTTTATTTGTCAGAGAGAGAGAGAGAGAGAGATCACAAGTAGGCAGAGTGGCAGGCAGAGGCAGAGGGAGAAGCAGGCTCCCTGCCGAGCAAGGAGCCCGATGTGGGACTCGATCCCAGGACCCTGGGATCATGACCTGAGCTGAAGGCAGCCGCTCAACCAACTGAGCCACCCAGGCGTCCCTGGATTGTTTCAATCTTTACGCTAATGTGAATTGTGCTGCCATAAACATTTGCATACAAGTTTTCATTCGAACATCTGTTTTCAATTCTATTGGGTATAGAACTAAGGAGTAGAACCACTGGGCCACATGGTTATTTTATATATAACTTAACGAGGAACCATTAACACAGCAGCTGTACCATTTTTACAACCCTACCAGCAACGTCTAAAGAATTCTTATTTCTCCACATCCTTGCTAACACTTGCTATTTTCATTTTATAAAAAAAGATAATTAACTGGGGGGGGGGGGAGAGCAGAGGGAAAGAGAGAGGGAGAGAATCTCAAGCACACTCCCCACTGAGTGTGGAGCCTGCCGTGGGGCTCTATCTCACCAGCCTGAGATCATGACCTGAGTCAAAATCAAGAGTCAGATGCTTACTTGACTGAGCCATCCAGGTGGCCCGCATTTTTTAAAAAATTATAGCTAAACTTAATATAATAAAGTGCTCGGTTAATATTAAGTGCCATTTCACTGTAGTTTTGATTTGCATTTCCCTAATGAGAATCTCGCTGAGTTTGTTGGCCATTTGTATATCTCCTTTAGAGAATTATCCATTCAAGTCCTTTGCCCATTTTTCAATAAGACAGTATGATGTAAATTGTTCACAATGCTCTCTTACAATCCTTTTATTTCTGAAAGGTCCCCACATTCATTTCTGATCTTAGCAATTTAAATCTTCCTTCTTTTCATTCTAAAAAGCTTGTCACATTTGTTCATCTTTAAAAAACCCAACATTTGGTTACATTGGTTCTACTGTTTTTCTGTTCTCTACTTCGTTTATTTCTAATCTTTATTATTTCTTTCCCTCTGCTAGCATTGCATTGGGTTTAGTATTTTTCTTTTTCTATTTCTTTACAGTTAGGGTACTGATTTGAGATCTGTTTCAGCACAGACATTTACAGCTACAGATTTTCCTCTGAGCACTGCTTTTGCTATACCAACAGCTGGTTTTGAAATTTTTTTTTTTTTTACTTTTTGTTACACACCAAAAAAACCCCATTAACCACTACGTAAAAGCAAACAAACATATAGTCTGCAACCCACTTTCTATGATCTTTCAATGTCACAAACCTCATCTCAAAAAGGAGATCAATCACACCCATGTATGATACTACAGCTGTATACCTGTTACATTATTGTTATTACATCAAAACCAAAAACCCAAAAAATGCAAGTGTTGAAAAGGGTGTGAAGAAACTGGAATCCTTGTGTATTCCTGGTAGGAATGCACTTCAACCTTCTGCAATCTGGCTATCATCTAACCATTTCACAGACATTTTTCTTGCCAAGACGGTGACCTTGGTTCTTTGTGACTAAATTCAATGGCTACTTTCCAGTGCGTATCTTGCTCAATGTTCCTTCAGCATCGAATACTGCTGATCAATCAGTCAAGGACAATGTCCTTAGTTTCTAGGACACTGCCTTTGCCTGAATTTCTTCTTAGCTCTCTATTTCTTTTCTCACTGTCATTTGCTAGATCTTCTTCCTTTGCTTAGATCTCCCCCCCACCGCCCTCAAAATGTATTTATTTGAAAGAGAGAGTGAGAGTGCTCAAATGGGGAGGGACAGGGGGAGAGAGAATATCCAAGTTGACTCTCTGATGAAACAAAGTGTTTACAAAAGAGTAAAAGGCAGTTACTGGCATCAAGGAGTTCAAAATCTTGCAAGAGAATCATACTGGCAATGAAAATATGTGGTAAGTACAGTAACAGTGATATGAACAGAATATCATAGATAGAAGTACAAAGACTCGTAATTCTGTAAAGATGATTAGGAACACAGAGCTCAAGAAAGATTTCCTAGAAGAAATGCACAACAAACTGTTAAGCCAGGTAAAACGTAGGTGATAAGATACTTGGATCTTATTCTAGTATGTGTAAAGAAACAGAAAGAATGTAACAGCTAAGTGGGGTGTGTATGTGTGCATGGAAGGGAGGAGGTAGACAAAAAGCTCTTTGTATGGTGAGAATGTAGAACAAGAGGGAGCAGAGTTCAGATGGCAGAGGTAAGCAACAGTCAGATCATGGAGACTATCTAAAGAGAATAGAGACCACTAAAAGGTTTCGAGCTGAAAAAAGGAGTTAGTTCAATTTACATTTTAGAGAAAACCCTCTAGTGGCTATGTGAAGAGCAGATTTCAGGGTAGTGGTCCAAGCATAAGATGGTGGGAACCTGAAATAAGAGCCTGGTAGTATGAATGCAGAGGAGGAATCAGTTTTAAGAAATGTTTAAAACTTAAAGAATAAGGAATTCAGTTTGGGGACATTTTACATTTATGAATTCTGAAGGATATACACACAAGCAGAAAAATCTAGTAAGGAGACAGACAATTCTGAAGTGCTGAAGTCCAGATCTGGGAACAATTTGGGAACTGGCACTAATAAGTGGCTGTGAAAATCATGAAGGTAGGTGAGCGCTGATGTTACCTCCTGCAAGGAACCTTCAACTCCAGTTTAAGTATTTATCCTAGGTGCTCCCACAGCACCCTAAATTTACCTTTTTAATACCAATTACTTATAATTTTGTAATACTGACACCTGTCTTCTCAGTTTACCTGAGGTCCTTTAGGGGCAAGGTAGTGTTTCGTTTTGTTTTTTTTTAAAGATTTTATTTATTTATTTGATAGAGAGAGAGATCACAAGTAGGCAGTGGCAGGCAGAGAGAAGGGGAAGCAGGGTCCCTATGAGCAGAGAGCCCGATGCGGGGCTTGATCCCAGAACCCTGAGACCATGACCTGAGCCGAAGGCAGAGGCTTACCAGAGCCACCTAGGTGCCCCTAGGTAGTGTTTTTTATTTCTTTAATCTCCAGAACCTAAAACAGTGCCTTGTACAGTGAAAAGATGAAGGAAATAGACAGTGTCAATACAGTAAGTGGTGTGGAGTAATATTAATGACCAAACGTTTGCTATGTGCTAGGCATTGTCCTAGGTACTTTACATATCCTTTAATTTTAAGCATAATCCTAACAGGGATTTACTACTATCATCCCAATTTTACTGCTGAAGAAATTAGAGAGATTATCAACATGCTCAGAGTTCTATTGTAGTAGTGAAATGAAAATTTGAGTCCAGGCAGAAGGAATAGTAAGTAAGTAGAAACAAAGAATTCTGCCTAATGTAGAGTGACATTTCAAGTTTGCCAGGATAACAGATAGGAATTTACCAGGGAGAGTAGGGGGAAAGGAAATTCTGAGTAGATAATAGTACTAAATCATCCAGGTCCCTAGATACTAATAAAAATGGCAAGAAAAGGCCAAAAAAAGATTTTCATGGTCTCTTTCAATCCTACAGTTTAATTTGAGATAGCTCTTGGTACTGGGAATCCTTCGTATTTGGATGAAAGACTGAATGATCTCCCAAGGTAGAGGCAATGCATTAAGTAAAGCAGAGGCAAAAAAACAAAAAGGAACTGTGGGTGAACGCTTGTTTTTTTCAGTTGAGAAGTCTGAAGTGTATTCTCTGAAAATCATGACCCGGAAGAATGGAACATAAAAATGAGCACTGCAGTTACACAAATCCATGACTGCAATGCACCATTAGCTACACGTGCGCGTACACACACACACACACACCCCACCCCCCCTTTTCCAGGGCTTGGGCATTATAAAGTCTGAGCTGTAATCTCGAAGATTAGCCTATGAGACTGGAGGCAACAGTAACCTCTAGTAACCAAAGGTACAAAAGTACAAGTAGTTCTAATTCTGAGCAGCAACCCAGCTGAAATAAAGAGAAATTTAGGCTAAAATCTATAGACCAGGAAGTTATTAATTTAGTTTTAATCACAGTACAAGCCATCATAATGCCAGTTAAAAGCCAACAATAATTTTTATGACCTTAGAATACTAACCATACGGTTTATATTCCTGATGACAGACCCAAGCATATGACCTTTCTGAAAACTAAGCCTGACAATTCCTAAATACTACTGAACTTCACTGTACTCTCGACTCACACAGAAAAGTTATCACTAGAAAATGCTACATATTCAAAATCTCACAATCTAAAGGCACCTGGGTGGCTGGCTCAGTTGGTTAAACAACTGACTCTTGGTTTTGGCTCAGGTCATGATTTCAGGATCATGAGACTAAGCCCCATGTAGGGCTCCATGCTCGGCATGGAGTCTGCTTGGGATTCTTTCCCACTCCTCTCCCTCCACCTCTGCTCTCCTCCCAGCAAATAAATAAAATCTTCAAAATCTCAAAATCTAAAATCCTGGCTACCCTCCATCCATAAGATCCTCTTGTTCCTGCATATATCCCAGTCCCTCTCTCTAAACCATTTTTTTTAAACCACAATTTCCTGCTTCTAAAACTTTCTTCTTCTTTTTTTAAGATTTTATTTATTTGAGAGAGAAAGCACAAGCAGAGAAGAGGCAGAGGCAGAGAGAGAAGCAGACTCCCCGCTGAGCAGAGAGCCGGGCGTGGGGCTTGATCCCAGCACTCTGGGATCATGACCTTAGCCAAAGGCATACGCTTAACCATCTGAGCCACCCAGGTGCCCCTAAAACTTTCTTCTTCCTACATTCAATTTAACAAGTACTTATTGAGTCTTCCCAAGAGTAGCTATGTAAGAAATTGTCCCGCCTTCAAAGAGTACAATCTAGCAGAAACATCAAATATACATACCAAAACAGACACACAAAAAACTTTTTAAATAATCCCAAGAAGAGACAAAAAAAATGGAAATATTTTCAGGAAATAGTATGAGCTTTATAAATAGTGGGAAAATTTTTGATCAGGAGAAGGGTAAAGGTGGTCCATGGAGGAAGAACTTTAGTTGATATTCAAAATCTTTTATTTATCTCAGATTCTCTATCATACGCCCCATAGCTTCAACTGCAGACCTCTTCCACTCTCCTCATATACTCAAGCTCCTTTCCTTTTGTCTCACAGGAAGGTGTACTTTACTCCTTTTAATTCCTAATGACCACTAATTTTTTAAAAGTATATTTTGAGCTGGGGGCACATGGATGGCTCAGTTGGTTAACCATCTTTTTTTTTTTTTTTTTAAGCATCTGACTCTTGATCTCAGCTCAGGTCTTGAGCTCAGGGTCATGAGTTCGAGCCCAGGATGGAGCATCTCAGAAGTCTGATCTGTTGTCAAATAATAAAACACTCTCCCATCTCCTTCTACAATTACCAGTCATTTTAGCCCAAGGGCCTACAAGGGAAAGTCACACCCTCTAACCTGATTAGTGTAATTTACTTATCAAGAGCGTTTATAGCAAACTTAAGACAATCTCTGTCTTCTCCCAAATGTTATTTGGAGTTAGAGGCAATGATACTGACTTGTGCCTATCTGCTATCCCAGATTCTATATAATTAGGATTGTTTTCTTTTAGAAAACTGACACCCTCTACATTTCAATTTTGCCTTAGGGTTCTCTCATTTCTCAAGAGGCATTTGCAATGCTTGATACTTTTGGCTTACCAGCAGTTTCCTGATTTAAAATGCCTGACTCCCACCTTCAGATAAATTTGACTCCTTTGCTTGTATACCATTGTATACTAACAGCTTGTCTTCACATAATGTCGCTGGATTCTCAAATTACACATTCATTTGGTCACCCCAAGAGGTCTTAATGGGTTTCCCAGGCACCAGCTGTGACATAATTTGTCTTCCTGGCAGTTAATACTGCCAAAGTGTTCCCTGGGCCTTCTCGTTTGTTCCAAAGTACAGGTAATTTTTTTTTCTTTTGGCAGGAACTCAGTGGCAACTGCTGCATATATTATGAACACATGCTGTCAAAAGGAAAAAAATTCTCCAACAGAAAAGAAGGTATATGAGAAACTTAAATGACTGGCTACCTTAAAAACTGTTAGGAAAACTTTCGACCTCAGATAAGCGTCTAGCATAATATACTCAAGAAAAAAACAGGGCTTAGCTTTTAATACTGCTGGCACACGGGAGAGGATAAACTAAAGAAGAGAATTAAAAATACTGAAATGACTAGTTAGGTGTATTTCTGATTTTGGCATTTACTGAATGGCAATACTACTATGAAGTAACACAGTAGAATGTCATTAAGCCATCAGCATACATACCATTAACATTTCGTTTTAGTCACATCTAAAGCCAAATCATGCCCTCCGTATCACTACCATCTACAAAACTAGTTGACTTTATCAGTAAGGAGGCTAACAATGCTTTTAACCACAGCTTTGTAAAAAAGTTTCGCACTTAAAATTATCCATGGGCGTTTAGCCCTACTCCTAAAGAAAAATCCTCTAGAAAATGTAATTATCTTAAGAAGATGATAGTGATTATTGTCCTGTCAGTAATTTACATGGAAGTGAATATGATAAATTCTAATTTCACAGAGGACTAAAAAAAATTCACATAAAATTTCACATAAAAATTCACATAAAAATTTCCACATAAAAGGAAATTACCTTTTCAATAAAGAAAATAAATACAAAATACCCACAAAATAATTTCATTTGTAAAAAAAGTTATTTTATAAAAAAAAACTTCATTAGAAAATACTTTGCTTAAAATGTTTATTCCAAATTTCATATCATTAATATATTAATCCTGTTTAATATCAAAACTGACAGTTGACTGCGGTGCCTTGGTGGTTCACTTGGTTAATCGTCTGACTCTTGATCAGGTCATGATCCCAGGGTTGTGGTTTCAAGCCCCACAACAGCCTCTGTGCTCAGCACAGAGTCTGAGCTTCTCCCTGGCCCTCTGCTCCTCACCCTGCTCTCTAAAAAAAAAACAAAAAAACACCAAACAAACTAACAGTTGATCTATTAGGTTATATACAAATGTCAATAATGAAGAATCACCTAATATTTTTTCCAATTATCTCTACTGTATACTATACATAAACTCCAAAATAAAGCAGTTTAGAATTTCTAATAATAAATTATAAAACTTTAAATATGTATTTTTCTTGATATCTAAATATCAATCTTGGAAAACATAACTGGTCAGGCAAATTTCTCCACTAAAGGCAACTAGAGTAATTAATTCTTCACAATGAATTATGCTCATCTCTAAAATAGTATTTCCCCAAATTATTATATAATCAACTCTCCCATTAATCTATTTTATGGATAGCATTTCAAAGTCTGTGCCTAAAGTAATGAAGTAACTTAAAGAATGGACCCTATTTCAGAATGTAACAAAAACAAAAACAAAAGAATGTAACCATGTTGGCACATTATAAGAAAAGCAGTCATAGTAAACTTATGAAGTAGTATCAATGGAAAGAAGCTCAGTATCTAATTAATAAAGTTAATAATAAGAATTAAAAATCGGTAGTATGTGGTGGAAAAGAGTTCCAATGTAGCAGCTAGAGGTGGCTCTATAACTCCAGGACTGGGTAAGTCTCGACTAAAGAGCCTTAAATAAAACTGATCCCAAATTCACTTCAGAGACAAAGAACCATGACTAAGGACAACTGAAAAAAATACTAGAAAGAGTAACTTACAAAAAGTATGCTCCTGGAGAATACTTATTTAATTTTATTTGTATTTTAATTTAATTTATTTTGTATTTTATGATATTTAATTTTATTTGTATTTTATGACACTGAAATAGTGCTAAGTAAGTGCTAAGTAACTGGTGTATATACAAACTACCATCGCCTACCAAATTATTTACTTATTTGTTTCATTAATTATTTTAAAGATTTTATTTATTTATTTGGCAGAGAGAGCACAAGCAGGGGGAGCGACAGGCAGAGGGAGAGGGAGAAGCAGGCTCCCCACTGAGCAGAGAGCTTGATGCAGGGCTCGATCCCAGGACCTTGGGATCATGACCTGAGCCTGAAGACAGACGCTTAACCGACTGAGCCACCCAGAAGCCCCAACCTACCAAATTTTTTAAAAGCAGTCTTTAAATTTCTCTATAAATTTTTTTTACTGAAATGCCTTGGTAAATTAAAAAAAAAAACAAAAACAGAAAAAATGTTTAAAATAAATTTGCATAAAATTACAACATGCTGTTGTTTAAGCACAATAAAAAATTCTTAATTTTTAAACTAACATGAACTATTTAAAATAAGCTTTCAAAAATATTGTGGATAATAACCAAACACCACATCATTTCTCTTTCGGAATTAAAATACTTATACAGAGTCAGAAGCTGAGGGTACATAACATCAGTTATAGACTGTAAGCATGTTCTTTCTCTACTCCAAGTTTACCTGCCCTGTAAATCCCACATACATTAACTGATCTGGCTCCCCATTCTACTCTAACAACTCCAGAATCCTTTATTAAAATCAATTTATAACCAAATAAAGTTTTGCCTGGCTTGCTCTTGGCAGTCCTCAAAGCTGGTTCTCAAAAAAATTTAAAGATTGCAATATAACATTATTAGCCCAAGTGGTTTCTATTAAGTCTTTTGCCAAACTTATCCCTCGTCACTGACACATTTATCTTAATAATCACTAATGGAGATCAATCCAGCCACCTCTCTAACTCTCCACTATTTTTTTTTTAAGATTTTATTTATTTATTTGACAGAGACACAGCGAGAGAGGGAATACAAGCAAGAGGAGAGGGAAAGGCAGGCTTCCCACCGAGCAGGCAGCAAGATGCAGGGTTCAATCCCAGGACCCTGAGATCATGACCTGAGCCAAAGGCAGAAGCTCAACAACTGAGCCACACAGGTGCTCGGGGTTTCTCTTCAGATCATATAAATCTATCGCTTTTTACTAACTCCCCACTATTAACTACCTAGGCCTAGCGTCTTTGAGGGTGGGAGATCTAAGAATGGGAATCATGCTGTGTATCTATACCACATCCTTTTTATCCATTCATGTACTAAAAGTACAACACAGGGAATAAAGCCACTAATGTAATAATGTATGGTGACAGACAGTGACAACACTTATCATGGTGAGCACTGAGTATAAACAGAATTGTTGAGGGACATCTAGGTGGCTTAGTCGGTTAATCGTCTGCCTTCAGGCTCATGATCCCAGGGTCTTGGGATTGGGAGTCCCGCTTTGGGCTCCCTGCTCAGCAGGGAGCCTGCTTCTCCCTCTGCCTGGCACTCCCCCTGCTTGTGCTCTCTTTTTCTCTCTCAAATAAACAAATAAAATCTTAAAAAAAAAAAACAAAAAAAAACCCCCACCAGAATTGTTGAATCATGATACTGTTGATAACCGTACACCTGAAACTAATAACATTATATGTCAACCACATACTTCAATAGTAAAAATAAAGAATAAGAGGGAGGGAGGGAGGGAGGAAGGAAGGAAGGAGAAAGAGAGAGAGAATGGGAACCACAAAGCCAGGCAGAATGAACCACCTCAATGCATTCAAGTGACTCAGCATCTTTTTCTTATGTCTATAGTCTTCCATTCTCTCATGATTCCAACTCACCCTTTTCACCACCTAGGAACAATTTTACCTTCTTAAAGAGCATCACTTTCTCCTGAGGAAGACTGATATGGAATGAAAAGCTCCAGCCCTAACAACTGTGAATATTTAGTTGCCCCATTTGGTTTTATCTCTTTCCAGTCTATCTCAGAAGTAGTCTTCCAAGGCCAGTAGTTTCTTACCTGCTCTACGATCCTTGCTCAAACTCTCAGGAAACTAGCCTCATCAATTACTACCCCCTACTGATACCCCCACTAAAATCTTTTCTGCCTTTCTGTCTTCAGCATATCTTTGTGCTCGAGTCTACAACATCTTAAAAAATAAAAATTAAAGCTGACCTTCAATTTAGCATCTTCCTCTAGCTACTACCATCTTCCCCTCCCAGGCAAATTTTTTGAAAGTGTGGCTACAGTTGCTACTCCCAGTACCACAATTCTCCTCAACTACTGCTTTTCAAAATAATGTAATTTGATTTGCAATCCTATCACTCCACTACAATTGCTTGTGGATGTTCCTAGTAATCTCATAACTGCAAATCCAATGGTCACCTCTCAGTCTTTGTTTTATTCAACCTCTCTGTAGCATCTGGCAACATGAATCACTCTTTCTTTGCTGAAATTCTAGAGCTCCCAACACAACAATCGGGAGCCTTGTTCTCATTTTACATCCTCTTTCTATGGCTTCAACGATTATCCATAAGCTAAATATTCCCAAATTCTTACTGCTAGCCAAGATTAGCATGAACACAAACATGCAATTCAGCTATCTATATGTGTCTATCTTCACACCATATATACCGCAAACTCAACATTCAGAAACAGAATTCATAAATAGCCTCAGTTTCCCCACTGCCAAAATAGGGGGTAATTATGCCTATGTCCACCCACTCTATGAAAAAAATCAGGAAGATATATGAAATAATAGAAACAATTGCTTGAGTATCATGAAAGAATTTTAAATTCTTTATAGGTGGTTGGAGGAAGGGAAAGGCCAAAGGTATCTGCTCCAAACTCAGAATAATAGCATCCTAGTGACTTTCTCTCAAACTGCGAAAACCCTCGATATCTGTAAGTTAAAATTAACACTGTACTGGCGTTGGTAATAAGTCTCAGAGCTTAAATTCTTCAGGATTCTGCTCACTAATGACCACTTAAGGCTTGGATAAGGCTATTTAAATTATGATGATTTTTATAATTTCTGACTGACTCAAAAAGTACATATGAGTGCCTACCTGCTATGTTCAAGACACAATGCTAATTACTATGGGAGACACAAAAAGAAGATTCAGTTCCTGCCCTCAGTAAATTTGTTATCTAACTGGAATATACTAAATTCACACAAATACTATGAAAGCCTTTAAGTACAATCAACAGTATTACAAAAAAATTCCCATTTAAAATAATAAATAGTAAACTTTTAGAATTTCTTAGGAATAAAAAAAAAAAACAAAAACAAAAAGCTGCATAGTTAGTCCAAAAGAGAAATATAGTTTATACTCCCGATTTCGATGTCACTGATAAAATACACAAGTTTTATATATTACTGCAAAGAAAGTGTTGCAAAAAGAAAGACTTTTCCTACTTTAACAATTACCTTTACTTGGAACTGATTTTTTCACTGAGGCTACATGATCTTCAGAGATTGCAAGACGCCTCAATACATCAGCCAAAGCTGCCTTTAGCACAGTGATTTCATCTTCTTGTTGCTGAACTCGTAACTCAAGAGCTGAGAGGCGATCCTGAACGTCAGATGTACTTGCAGCAGAAATACTATCATCTATAAAATGAAGAAAATATGGATTTTTTTAAATGAACTGTTTAAGAAAGAATTTAACAACAAATAAGATCTATTTAGGTGAGTCTTACAAATGATGATAAAAATTTGGGGAAAAAACCCCACCATTTTTACACAGATTAACTTCTGCAAACATTTCATAGCCATTTGAATGAATTAAAAATAGTAAAAGTTAATACATCTGACACATAATTAAAATGATGAAAATCTTCCCCCATGATCAAATTTTCCCTATTATTTTTTTTTAAATTAAACGTGTTCTCTCTCTTTTTTTTTTTTAAGATTTTATTTAATCTTTTGACAGAGAGAGAGAGGTCACAAGCAGGCAGAGAGGCAGGCAGAGAGAGAGCAGAGAGCCCGATGCGGGGCTTGATCCCAAGACCTTGAGATCATGACCTGAGCCGAAGGCAGAGGCTTTAACCCACTGAGCCACCCAGGTGCCCCCAAATTTTCCCTATTATTATACTATCACCTTAACTGTTTTTTTCATCAAAATGTTCTCTTTGGAGACTTCTGGAAACTTGTAAGACAGTAAACTATCCAAAGCATCCTTTTTTTTTTTTTTTAAGATTTATTTGAGAGTGAGCGTGCACCGGCAAGTGGGGGTGAGGAGGGCAAAGGAAGAATCTTCAAGCAAACTCTCTGCTGAGCATGGAGCCCAAATCAAATTCGGGCTGGATCTCATGGCCCATGAGGTCATGACCTGGGCTGAACCCAAGAGTCAGACACTCAACGTACTGAACCACCCAAGCACCCCACCAAAACATCCTTGTTAATCACCACATCATTATCCTACTTCTCTATGAAAATAAAAAAGGAGTACAAATCACTTCAGTTTTGCTTTATGTATCAGGTCGGGAACCACTCACCTTCAGCATCAATGATCAGAAAGCACTCTTTATTTCAGTCTTTACTATTGTACTCCCAAAGTGCCACAAAATACTGTTATATATTCTTGCTGTTCTTTCCTACTCACTGATGTCCCAACCTCTTGGGGGAAAAAATTGTGGTTTCTATAGAGTACATAGCTAATATTTATCTGCCTGAGGTATGTAACAACAACAACAAAATGACTAAATAAAATTTAGCTACACATAGCAATTACAAGCCACTTTCGAAGCTATGTAACTTTAGAATACACTGTTGGGTCAATCAGAACCTAAAAGTATAAAAATTTCAATTGTTGGCTAATTTACTATAAGCAGGAAAGTTCAGAGGGGAATTCAGATTCTTACATAAGAATGGTCTGAACCAGAGTGACATAAACTGGATCAGGCATTCACACAATAAGACAGTGTGCCATTTTTCTCATATTGAAATAATGTGCTATCCATCTTCTTAAAAAGACAATTTAACTCAGAGTTAAAAAAAAAAAAAAAAACCTTCAGCATTTAAAAAACAAAGCTATTACCATTTATTATGGACCAGTAAACAAGATTCACATTTAAGATCGTATATGCCTACAAACCTCTCAGGCATACATTTGTACTCTCTTCTGCCTTTAGAGGTGTTTCATCAACAATCTTTGAGAAGTACTGATATGGAAGAAAAATTATCTTCAACTTAGACTTTAACAACAACTAGTTGTATAATCTTAGGCAAATTATTTTACTTCTTTGAACTTCAATTTCTTTCATCTTTAAACAGGTTATGATGTAGGCGCCTATGATGCGTCTGACATCTCATAAATGTTAAGATACAACAGAAGAGTACAAAAGTTATAATTTGAGAGCTTTGGGTGCATTTTTTACATAAAAGGCAGTTCTGTCAAACTCTCAGATGCTTAAGTAAGAACAATTCCATTTCGAACTTCAGAAATTTTAATAGTTGAGGTCTTTTTCATTTCCATAATGGCCCAGCTAAAGTCTAGCTGAGCCACACTCTTTGTGTGTTGCATTATGTCACTATTATTATTTTTTAAGACTTACTTATTTGGGGAAGGGGGAGATTGTAGAGAGGGGTGCAGGGGTGGAGGAGCAAAGGGAGAGGGAGAATCTCAAGCTGACTCCACGCTGAGTGTAGAACCTGATGCAGAGCTCAATCTCATGACCCGAGCCAAAACCAAGAGTCAGATGCTTAACCAATCGAGCCACCCAGGTATTCCTATGTCACTATTATTTTTGTCTGCCCAGAATGCTTTCCTATTTTCCTTCTTCTAGTGGGAAGAACAGCAGCTCTTCTTTTTTGTGGAACTCCATCATTTTCTTAAGTCCCATTAGGGCCACCAATCAATGATGCCTCACTATCCCCTCTACCACCCTATACTATTAATAGGTTGAACCATACAAAATGGCTTTTTTAGTTGGTAAAAAATATGATTAACTACTAGCAATTTCATATGGTTTAATACTACCTACAGGAGTGGTTGTGAGATATGGGGTAGGCCAAATGGAATCCTCCTAAGATTCCCAAAAAGGAAATCATTCTTCCTGGTTTGCTAACTATAAGGACAAAGACCTAGAGCCATTAGTGATAGAGAGTTTTCACTGCCCTGAGATCCAGTTCTAGTCTCTGAAGTCCTGGACCTTCAATTCTCAGAGACACTTTAATACTCCTCCTAACTAATATTCCTCTAATAAATCCCCTTTTTGCAAGCCACTTCTTGTAATCCAAAGGTCCTGATGAAGTCAGTAAATTATATGGACATGCCATTCTACACTATTCTCAATTTCTGAAGGATGAGTTATATATTTAAATTACAGTCAGAGGGGAGTCTGCCTTCCACTGGGGTCATGATCTTGGGGTCCTGGGATCGAGCCCCACATTAGGCTCTTGGCTCAGCGAGGAGTCTGCTTCTCCCTCTCCTTTTGCCCTTCTGCCTTGCGTGCACACGCTCTCTCTCGATCTGAAACAAAATCTTTAAAAAATCACAGATAAAATATTTATGTTATTTTTATGAACACATGATCTTCTTAATTACTTTGGGAAGGTAACAGAGCCTGGTGGAAAGATTATCAGACTATAATGCCAAGGTTATAGTCCTGCATTTTACTACTGGCATGGTAACCGGCTTTTACTTTTGTCAAGTCACTTAACTTTTCTAAACTTATTTTTTACTTTTTAAATTTTTTTAGAAGATTTATTTATTTCAGAGAGAAAGAGGGAGCACAAGCAGGGGAAAGGTGGAGGAGGCAGAGGGAGAGGGGAAGCTGACTCCCTGCTGAGTGTGGAGCCTGATGCAGGGCTCGGATCTCCTGACCCAGAGATCATGACCTGAGCTGAAACCAAGAGCCAGATGCTTAACCAACTGAGCCACCCAGGTACTACAATGACTGAGGTTTTTATTATGTGAAACTTGGATAGTTACATGAAAGGTGGTTCAGCTTGTAAAAATCCTACCATGACCTGTTAGATACTGTGTAAGACACAAGGACAATTTTTCAAAGGGCATAACAAATACAAGGTTAACTATTAATAATGTCCTGCATTTATACTGTACCTTTCATATTTATTACCATATCCCCCTCCTCACACTATCTATATTTTATATTTGAGAAAACAGCTTGAGAAGTTAAATAGCTTCTTGCCCAAGGTCACCAAATCAGTATTGACACCTGAGACTCAAATACAGGACTCTTGACTCACAATTTAAGTGCCCTTTACTCTATTTCATGCTGCATTCTTTAATAATCACAGGAGGACCAAAAAAATTTTTTTGTTTTTCACAAAGCTACTACAGGGGTTTAAACTACTGAGTGACATAATCTGTTCAGTAAATAGAATATGTATCTACTTTCTGGGAGCTTTTTGCCTTTTTTTTTTTTTTTGGAGAGAAAAAGGGGTGAGGGGAGGAAAGGTGGAGAGGTGGTAGGGGCAGAAGGAGAGGGAGAGAATCTTAAGCAGGCTCCTTGCCCAGCACTGAGCTGATCTCACAACCCTGAGATCATGACCTGAGGCGAATTCCAGAGTCAGCCGCTTAATTGACTGAGCCACCCAGGGACCCCTCTGGGAGCTTTTTACACTCCCTTTTCCTAATCCAAGTATATTAGCTCTTTTTCCTTATATCGCAGTACTCTCTCATGTCTTAGCTTCTTCTCAAAACAGTTTCTAGCCTTGAAAGCTAAAATATGAACTACAAATGAACTCTCAAGAGTTGTTAAACTCACTGTAGGGTCAGGGGTTGAGGGAGGTGAATGGAGAGAGAAAGGAGGTCCATTAGTTTACTCTATTTATCGGCATAATTAAGTCTCTTTTATTAGAGGTGAGACCAAAGTTATATGTAACAAGTAAACTTCAATATTCACTATTATAGTTTAAAACTACAATGGCAACTATTATGCTTTTACTATAATGAATCAGTTAATTTGGCTTCTGAGTTGTTAAATATATTACCTTTGCAGAGGTAAGTATATTTTATTCTAAATATCCAAAAGTTGGCAATCCAGCATCACATCAGAATAAGACATGCCTATACATTCTAGCACCTTTTCAGTGCCAATGATTCTGTGTAAATCCTTCTAAAATAAAATAGTTTCTTGCTTTCCTAACAAGGGCATAGTTATAATTTAGCCACTTCTAGATGACTCAGTCTTCCTTGAGAATATTAATTACTTTGCGCTGCAAGCACTGTGACAGAATGGTGCCCTAGAGACTACTATATTTCTAATTACATAATTGAAAGTATTACATTTTCAAATTTCTAACTTTCTTGCTACCTTTTCTGCCTCCCTCTTTGCAGTCAGGATTAACTATGCCTGTCTATAACAACACTCCTTCCCAATCTAATTTCCTACATTATGGAATCTTGGTTAGCCAAGCTTTTTGAACTATTTATAAAAAGAGAAAATAATCTCTGAAATTAGGACTTCTATTATTAAAAAAAATTTTTATTAGATATGTATATTACATATACATTATATATTATTTATACAATCTAAACAGAGAGGAAAAAACAAGGCAGTCTCAGGCCTAATACTAGTGTCATTGGAGGCCCAGAGGAAGAGTGAGAAAAAGATTCTAGCTGAAAAAAAAATATGAATAAACTTTCCAAGTTAAACTAAAAATATGCTAAACTTCCCAAGTTAAACTAAAATTTACAAATTCATTAAAATTACGTATATTTTGAAGTCTCTATCTTCGCCATACACAAAAATCAAATCCAAGTAGATTAAAGAATTCAAAGCAAAATTATAAAACCTAAAGAAAGAAAGAAAGAGAATATCTTTATATCCTGGAAGTAAAAGGGAGGATCCTAAATGAGACACAGAAAGGATTACCCATAAAAGTAAAGACTGATACTTATTTACATTAGAATTCAGTACATATGCCTACTAAAAGACACAATAAAGAGAAAAAGCAATTTAAAAACTGGAAAAAGATAGTTTTAACATCTGTAACTGGTAAAAGATTAGTATCCTGAATAAAGAATTCCTAAAAATTAATAAAACATATAATCCTACAGAAAAACCTTGACATAAAATCCTACAGTAAAGACCCTGACTAAACATCTCAAAGGAAAAGGAAAAAATGGCCAATGAACATACGAAATGAGGCTCAATCACCTCATTATTTTTTTTTAAAGATTTTATTTATTTATTTGACAGAGAGAGAGAGATCACAAGTGGGCAGAGAGGCAGGCAAAGAGAGGGGGAAACAGGCTCCCTGCTGAGCAGAGAGCCCAACGCGGGGCTCGATCCCAGGACCCTGAGATCATGACCTGAGCCGAAGGCAGAGGCTTTAACCCACTGAGCCACCCAGGTGCCCCCAATCACCTCATTATTAATTTTGGAAAATTAAAACCATATTAATACTGTTCTATCCTCACCAAACTGGCAAAACATTGAAAGCATGACAATATCAAGTGTTCCCAAGGATACAGAGTAATGTGAACTCTCATACATTAAGGCAGGAGGTACACTGTTTCAATGACTTTGGGGGAAAAAAACCCAACTATGGAATCATCTGGTAAAACTAAAGATGCACTCATCTTATGATCCAGCAATTCCACTCGGTGTATATATCCTACCTTACAGCAGGGCTAGCAAATGTTTTCTGCTAAAGAGCTAGATAGTAAACATTTTAGGCTTTGCCGGCCATACAGCCTCTATAGGAACTACTCAGATCTGCCTTTGTAATACAAAAACAGCTATAGATAAATATGTAAATGACTGGGTATGGCTATGTTCCAATAAAACTTTATTTACAAAACAGGTTGTCTGCCAGGCATTCCCAATCTCTGCTCTTGCACACATACACCAAGAGACATGTTCAAGAACGTTTACGACAGCATAGTTCAAGATAGAAACAAACTGGGAAAAACCTAAATGTTCATCAACTGTAAAACGGGTAGATAAACTGTGATACAAACATTAGACAGCATATTACAGAGTGGTAAACTATGGCTACATGCAACATCATGTATGAATCTCAGGAATATACTGGTAAGTATAAAAAGCAAGTCAGATGAACTTTATAAAAGTTTAAAAAACACAAAAGTAAATAATATATTATTTAGAATAAAATTATAAAGCGAAAGAGTAATATACACAAAATTTATGACAATAGTTACTTCTGGTGATATAGGGTAAGGGATAGTACAGGGAGGAATCCACAGGTAATATAACACCTGTGTAATAAAAACAATTAAAACGTATATTGTGTTACACTGGTGGGGGTAAGGGGAGTCAAGTGCTTTTTCTCTTCTGAAAAGAACTTTGGGGATGAGGACATCATAGCTGGGTTCCTCACTTTATTTTCTGGAAAACAATGAAACCAATCTTTGCAAATCAAACTCCGAAACAGATAAAAAATTGAGATGTACTTCCAAAAAACTGAGGTCTTATGTCCTAAAAACAACTAAACCAGATGGTTTTTGATACTTTTGAGAGCTAACGGTAGGACCCTTAGTTGTTACCTATAAATCTTTGGGGGGAAAAAATAGCCCATTTCAGGAAAGTATACTTTTCAATATACAATACCTTCCAAAGAACAAAACTCTGATCTCCCTTGCTAAAGCACTTACGTTAAGACATTGGCAGGCCTTATTGGGTAGAAAGATAATGCAGATTAGATTAGAGGAGCTAGTAAGAATGAAGAAACATGAGAAAACAGTAACAATACCATGCACTGTTAACAACTTAAAAAAAACTGGCACTAGGTTAAAGGACTACCAGTAGGCAACTTTGTTTAAATAAATGGTTGCGCTATGGCATACTACATAGCTCTTAAAAAGGATTATGTATATTTGTAACCATAAACAAGTTTACTAAGAGAGACAACATACTATGAAGAGAAAAAATTTGCCAGGCAAACAATTATGGTATATTCTGTGTAGAGCTGCATATCCATAGGTATACATGTACATACAGGTATAGAGACTACAGGTATATCTCTGAAAAGCAGGATTTATGAGGATTTTTGCTACCTTATACTCTTTTAGATGAATTTTCTGCAGATATACACAAAATTCTGTGTAAATAGAATTTAAATTATTTTATCAGCTAAAAAAAAGCAAAGCTAATTTAGGCTGTGATGTAAACCTCTTTAGTAAATTTTCAATGCAAATTTGGTTAATTTGTAGATTTTTATGCATAGTGAATGAAAGCATTTCTGTAAAAGTATGAATATAATGATGTTCAAAAAGTATGTTCTCAGGCTAATAAGAGACACAAAAATCAATACGATATATTTGAAAGACCTGGTCTTTAAACATTATTTCTTCAAAACACAAAACACAATTACAAATGACTTGCCACATTAGTAAATTCATATCAGAAGGGATTTAACAACTTAAATGATTTTTTTGTTTTGTTGTAAATTGGAATTGGTTGTCTTCAAATATTATTGCATAAAGACAGAACTATTTAAGGACTACAATCAAGAAGTCATGCACTATGGATTCTACAACAGCTAAAATTTATTTGGGGAAATAAACCAAAGAAAATATATTCAGAAAAACACAGCAGCCATTAGGAAGATATATTTATGCAGGAAACAAGGTTTCCTATTTATCATAATCTACTTCCAAAAATCACACTTCTCTCTCTAACAAGTTTTAATAAGGCATTTCAACTGTTATAAGCTTGGCTATTTTATCTTGTTAGTAAATGACGATATTAATTACTTCCAGTTAATAATATGATTATATGAAAATAAGATTTTGCCTTCAATGAAATAACAAATAATGTTGGCTTATTTTCCATTTTTAAAAATGTGTTTTTTTTTTTTTAATTGTAATACAGCCTTACTAAAAAGTCATCTACTAGTATAAAGTAAAAGATAAACTGTGTTAAGTAAAAAAATGAAAAACATTTTTGCTGCAGTACTCTGAGCATGGTAGCTGGTCCCAAGGAAGGGCTTTACTTCACTGTATCAACAGGATTCATTCACAATTAAAATGGCTCCCCTCTCCAAACTCTTACTTAACACAGAATTAAAAACAGATAATTCTGCTTCTGATGAAATTTTTTGGTTAGACTTCATAGAAGCAAAAGTCAAGCTTAATTACACATTTTATGATTTGCTATTATTTTAGAGAAGCAATTTGGGACTATTTTCCATTAAAAGCTGCTGTTTTAATTTTTTCCCTCAAGAATAATATAATGGCCATCCTTTTCGGGGGGCAGGGAAAGAACAAGTTGAGCAAAGCCTACTCTGCCCTCACAATAGGATTATATTTGTTTATACAGTGGGTTCAGTCTTAAATACTTTATGAAGGTATGTAGGCAAATATCTATGCCACTATTGACATATATATTTAAAGAGAGGAGGCGGGGAAAAAAGAGAATTGATCTACAGTCATTCCTAAGTCCTCATACTTCTTTTGTCATGAGTAAAATCTACGAGACAGGTCTGAATTCCCGGGAAAGGAAAGATACGTTTACCAGTGCAGAAGTTCCTAAGTATGGAGGAAAAACACACTGAAGCGAGACCAGGCAAGCTGTGTTCCATTCTTGCCCGCTACGTTACAAGCAATATAAGCCAGTTCTGTCTACGTTTCCTGCTGCCTTCCCAGATAGTTCCAGAGCAAATCCCAGCTCTCTAAATCTCACGACATACTTTACATTCTGAGGAAATCCTCCCGGTACAGATGGCCCACCACAAAGCACGTCTATGTTGGCACAAATAAAAACTTAAGATAGCTCTTCTGTCCCTTTGCTCTCTGAAGTAAAGAAAAGTTTTCTACTTCTTTATAAAGAGGGACAAAGACACTGAAGAAGAGAGAGCAAACAGAGCATGCAGCCAAAAGGGGGTGAAGATACAGACAAAAAACTTGGGCTGCTTTGGGGAGTGGTTAAACTCCAGGCATAGGCAGAAACACATGAACTAATACACTACATGAATATTCACTACAATAATTTCGTTGTCCTCAGATAACTGTTTTTCTTATCTTCTTTTAATTAAGGATAAGATACAATTGCTTCAAATACAAAACTCAGTTTTTGCCCTCTGAAACATAAAACATACTAAGAGTTTCTATAAACAACAGTTAAAGCCCCCAAAGTGAATATCTTCTCTACTAGGAAATAAAATAAACAATGTGTGTGCAAAGTGGCAAGTCACATTTCCTCTTTCCTTTTTGTTTTGAATAAAATAAAATCCACTTGAACTGTAGAGAAATTAAAAGAATTATCACTTGTCAATGATTTTTGAAACTTTACTGTTAAAACATGGCTGATTCATTATAACCATTTCACTTAAGTAAGATGAATTAACAATGAGAACATTTTTCTTAGTTCACTAATTTTCCAAATTACTGTAAAATAATACAATTGCACTAAAAAGTAACCTATGATAAACAATCAACTGGTTGGATACTCCAATTTTAAACTGCTCGGGCTTACAATAATGTAAATGTACAAAGGAATTCAAGTTATAAATATCTTTACTCTGTCTTACAAAATCATGCAAAACCAAGTGAAAGTTAATGAACGCAGTATGTATTTATTCTTTTGATAATTACTTCTAAAGCTAAACGAAGAACAAATTCATGGAGGTAAGTGTCAAAACTAAGCTACTGGAGGTTTATCTCTTCAATTTGTTGGTTTTAAGCTGTGTATTTATAATGGAGAAAAGGAAGTTTAAATCAACCCAAAGTAAAACAGAAACAACATGACTGGTATAAACATAGACCCCAAAAAAATACTGTGAAATGGATAAAGCCTAAACCAAATTGAACATTATGAGCTGCACTACAAAGACTGAGTCAAGGATAAATAGAAAAGCTGTTAAGAGATGGAAAAACGAAGCAAAATAATCCAGATTTAACATTTTCAAAAAGCCTTTATGGAAAAAAGTGGGAGCCATCAAAGGAGTGTTTCCTCAAGTGAGGCTTGGGAAAGTACTTCTCTTTCAATTAATATCTGGTACAGATTCATCAAAATATAGAAGCAGCCTGAAAGATTAACAGGAGTTAAGTGGACCAGGGAGTGTGCAATGTGTGTGAAGTAAAGGACATTTTATCACCTCAGTAGAATAAAAGCAGACAGAATGGGAAATATAATTGATACAAAAGAAATGCGGTACGCTTGGCATAAACTAGAAAGGAGTTCAAATTCTTGCTACTGACTCCTGAGAGGCTCTGGGGCAGAATGTATGTTATATTTTTCTTCAATCTCCAGACAAACGTAAGACTTTAGTTTTATAACTGAGCTGTCAACTATTCTTTACAATACATGTAGCACAATTAAATGATAGTTCACAGTCTCCTAAGACTAGATGAGTTGTACAAAGTTCTGTAACCAAGTGCTTTCTAACTAATACAAAACAAAAAGGCTCCTCTTATACATAATGGTGTATGGGGCTTCTTTTCGCCACCTCCCACCTGTAGGTTACTAATAATTTGTAGATTATACACCTTGGACATTCCTTTCTTCTCAAATCAAAATCTCATTGGAGGCCAGAAAAAAATAGTTCCTAATCTCAGTTCAGTTCCTATGCTCAAGAATAATCTTCCCTCTTTACTATTACAGTCAAGTATCTTTTCCAACAGCCTAGTCGTTCATTAAAGTATTTGATTACCACTATACACAGAATATTTTCAAGATGCTGAGACAAATAAAAATTTTACAACCAGAAACTTTCCCACTAGAAGTGAGAAATAAAAGGACAGATTTAAGAAAGACACAGAATTGATGGAATATGGTCCTTGATTAGATGAGGGAATTAAAAATAGGATGATCCTGGTGTGCTTGGGTGTTTCAGTCAGTTGAGTGTCCGACTCTTGATTTTGGCTCAGGTCATGATTTCAAGGTTCTGGGATCAAACCCCCTGTTGGGCTCCACGCTCAGCACAGAGTCTGCTTGGGATTCTCTCTCTGTCCCTCACTTGGCTCACACTCTCTCTCTCAAATAAAGAAATAAAAATATTTTTAAAAATAAAATAAAAATAGGATGATCCCTATGGTTCTAACTGGACAAGAGAGTAAATGTTTAAGGTAACAGTGAGATATGGATTAAAGAAAAAGCAACAAGATGGGGAATGAGCAAGGAGAATGATGAGTAGGTTCTGGAGGTTTGACTTCAGAGTCTGAGTTTGAGGTCACTGTAACAAAAGTATAACTAGGTCTTGGTCTTAAGATAGAGGCCTCAAGGGGTTCTCGGGTGGCTCAGTCGGTTAAGTGACCGACTCCTGATTTTGGCTTAGGTTGTAATCTCAGGGTCCTGGAATCAAGCACTGCATGGGCTCCACATTCAGCAGGGAGTCTGAGGATTCTCTCTCTCTCTCCCTTTTCCCCTCCCCCTGCTTGCCCTTTCTTTCTCTCTAAAATAAATAAGTAAATCTTATTAAAAAAAAAAAAAAAAAAAGAGCCCTAAACTATGAGGTATACATTTGGGAACTATATTAGAATATAATTGCTAGCTGGAGTTATAAGGATTGAGATTTGGAGTGATAAGAAAATAGGGCCAAGGTATTTTAAGTGCAGCCAGAAAAAAAGGAACCTGCAGAGAATACAGGATAAAAACTATCAGGAAGGTAGTCATACATTAACAGACATTTCTCCAAAGACAACATACAAATGGCCAACAAGACACATGAAAAAATGCTCAACATCACTTGGAATCAGGGAAATACAAATCAAAACTACAATGAGATACCACCTCACACCAGTCAGAATGGCTAAAATTAACAAGTCAGGAAACAACAGATGTTGGTGAGGATGCGGAGAAAGGGGAACCCTCCTACGTTGTTGGTGGGAATGCAAGCTGGTGCAGCCACTCTGAAAAACAGTATGGAGGTTCCTCAAAAAGTTGAAAATGGAGCTACCCTATGACCCAGTAATTGCACTACTCGGTTTTTACCCCAAAGCAGTAGTGAGCGGAAGGGGCACCTGCACCCCAATGTTTATAGCAACAATGTCCACAATAGCCAAACCATGGAGAGAGCCCAGATGTCCACTGACAGATGAATGGATAAAGAAGATGTGGTATATACATATACAGTGGAATTCTACTCAGCCATCAAAAAAATATATGAAATCTTGCCATTGGCAAAGACGCAGATGGACCTAGAGGATATTATGCTAAGTGAAATAAGTCAACCAGAGAAAGACAATTATCATATGATCTCACTCATATGTGGAATTTAAGAAACAAAGCAGAGGATCATAAGGAAAGAGAAAAAAATAAAACAAGACGAAATCAGAGAGGGAGACAAACCATAAGAGACTCTTAATTATAGGAAACAAACTGAGGGTTGCTGGAGGGGAGAGGGGGTGGAGGGATGGGGTAACTGGGTAATAGACATTAAAGAGGGCACACGATGTAATGAGCACTGGGTACTTTATAAGACTGATGAATCACTGACCTCTACCTCAGAAACCAATAATACATTATATGTTAATTAACTGAATTTAAATTTTTAAAAACTTTTAAAAAAAGGAAGGCAGTCACAGATTCAGGAAGGGACATAATGTTAAGGCTGCAAAGACATCAAAAGAAAAAGCTGAAAATAATCCACTGGATTTGGTAATTATTAGGGGACTTTTAAGCAGAGAAGTTTCAGTTCACTTTTAAGTGGAGACAGAAGGAAGACTGATGCACTGAACTGTGACTAGGAGGTAAATCTTTTAACAAATTTGGTTGAAGATGAAGGGAGGAATAAATCAATGAGGGATGGGGACTGTGTTGTGCAAGGTTGATGATGGGATTTTTTTAAAGCTATTAGAGCAGTGTATTTTCAGGGTTTGGAGAAGGAAATCAACAACAGACTGATCTGTACTAATATGAATGGGCATACAGCAAAACTCTAGTGTTAGAGAAGATGTGAAGGGCTAAAATATAAAACACAACCCAGGGGCTCCTGGCTGGCTCAGTCGGAAGAGCACACGGCTCTTGATCTCAGGGTTGTGAGTTCAAGCCCCACATGAGATGTAGAGATTACTTGAATAAAACTTTATTTTGGGGGCGCCTGGGTGGCTCAGTCATTTATCATCTGCCTTTGGCTCTGGAATCGAGCCCCTGCTCGGCGGGAAGCCTGCTTCTCCCTCTCCCATTCCCCCTCCCCTGCTTGTATTCCCTCTCGCTGTTTCTGTCAAAAAAATAAGTGAAATCTTAAAAACAAAACAAAACCCAAAAAAACCACTTTATTTTTTTTTAAAGTGGAGCCCAATGTGGGGTTTGTACTCGACCCTGAGATCAAGACCTGTGCTGAGATCAAGTCAGACGTTTAACCCACTGAGCCACCCAGGTGCCCCACTTAAATAAAACCTTAAAAAAGAAAAAGAAAATACAGCCCAAAGAATGAGCCTTAAAAAGGGACCACTGTTAAAAAAAAAAAAAAAAAAAAAAGGGACCACTGTTTTATCTAAGAAGGAAGGGAAGAAGATGAAAACAGGCACAGATGTTTGTTCTATACCTATAGTTTTAATCTAATGAAGTAGAAAAGGTCACTTGCTGGAAAGAGCTGGTTAAAGAGGTAGAGCTGAGTATGTAAAGTTTATACCATCTGACACATCATAACACAGGGTATTGTTAATT
>CM052885.1:29290417-29581165 GCA_028534135.1 Potos flavus | reverse complement strand
CCCCCCCCCCCCCCCCCCCCGCATCAGGCTGTCTGCTCAGCAGGGAGCCTGCTTCCCCCCTCTCTCTGCCTACTTGTGATCTCTCTCTTGGTCAAATAAATAAATAAAATCTTTAAGTGCAACAGGCATATACCAAAAATTTAAAAACTACCCCGTCATATTCAATGTTGAAATACTGAAAGCTTTCCTTTTCAGATAGGGAACAAAATAAACAAGGATGTCTACTCTAACAACTTTTATTTTATACTGCAATCCTGCTCAGTTCAGTAAGACAAAAGAAATAAATATTAAAGAGAAATAAAACTATCATTCACAGACAAAATGATTATGTATATAAAAATCCCCAAGATATATAGACAGCTGATTAGAGAGTTTATTAGCAAGGTTGATGGATATAGGTCAACACACAAAATCTCCTATATTACTATACCCTAGCAACAAAAAGGAAAAAAAAATGGCTTTAAAAGATTATAAGAATACTAAAAATAAATAAATAAATAAATAAACAAATAAATAAATATGCGTGTGTGTATATATATGATGTGTGTGTATATGTATATATATATACCAATAATAAAAAATGATAAAATGATAAAATGATGTTCAAGATCTCTGCACATAAAACTAGCAAATGTTGTTGGGAAAAATTAAGGACCTAAATAATTAGATAAATATACTGTGTTCACAGATTGAAGACTCAATGAAAATATACCACTTTCACCCTAACTGAATGCAATACGGAAAAAATTCCAACATTTGTGTTGGAGTTGTGTGAGTATGCATGTATGTGTTCATGTGCATGGAATCTGGTACATTTATTCTAATTTATACAGAAAAGCAAAAACTCAAGAATAAGTAAAACCCTCTTGAACAAGAGGAAAAAGGTAGGGACACTTGCCCTACTAGATATCAAGAGACTTATTATGAAACTATAGTAATTAAGACCAAAGCAGACAATTAAGACTCATGGAACTGAAAGGAGAATCCAAAAAATAAACATACAGACCAAAAGCAGTACTTCAGAGATCCAGGGAAACAAGACTCATTTCAGTAAATAATGCTGGGTCAAGTGGATCTCCACATAGGGTGGAAAATGAAACTTGACCCTTGCCTCACAGTATATACAAAAATCGATTCCAGGTGGACTATAAATGTAAATGTGAAAGACAAAACAATAAAGCTTTTTTAAGATACTTAAACAAAATACAGAAATCACTACTGATAAAGGAAAAGATTAATAGTGGGACCAACCTTAAAACTGAGAATGTGTACTCATAAAAAGATACCATTAAGAGTGAAAAGGCAAGCCAGAGTAGGAGAAAGTAGTTGGAACATAACGGATAAAGGGTTCATATCCTGAATATACAAAGAATACTTATAAATCAATTAGGAAAAAACAGTCCAATACAAAAATGAGTAAAAGACCTGAATAGGAACTTTCTACAAAAGAGGATATTCAATTGGCCAATAAATATATGAAAAGGTGCTCAATCTTATTAGTAATCAAGAAAATGCGATTTGAAACCACAATAAAATACAACTACATACTCATTGGATAGCTTAAATTAAAAAGACTAACAATATTTAATGTTGGCAAAGATGTGGAATAACATGAACTCTTAAAACCGTGGTGGAACTATATACTATACAGCCACTAGGGAAAACTATTTGGCATTATATATTAAAGTGGGATAAACACATTCCCTACAATTCAGCAATTCCAGTCTTATGATTACACTCAACAGAAATATGTACAGACATGTACCAAAAGATATGTACAGGAATTAGAGCAGCTGTAACAGTCAGAATGTGGAAACAAACCAAATCCATCCACATCAGAACAGACAAATAAATTGTGGCATATTTATATAACAAAGTATCATTCAGCAATGATACTGTATCAGCTATGCTACATAAAACACCGGTGAATCTCAAACAATACTGAGCAAAAGAAACCAGACACAAAAGAATATATGGTTTATGATTCCACTTATATAAAGTACAAAAACAGGTACAACTATACAATATTGTAAAAAATCAAGATAGTGGTTATTTTTGGAGATGTGGGGGGGTAATAATTGGGAGAAGCATAGGAAAGGGGATCTTCTGGGGTGTTGGGTATGTTCTCTTTCTTGACCTGGATTATGATTACATGTGTTATATGGTAATAAAATGACTTAAAAATATTTGTTTATTTATTTAAGATTATATTTAGTTTATTTTTGAGAGAGCGAGAGCGAGAACAAGTGGGGGTGGGAGGGCGAGGGACAATCAGACTCTGCTGAACACAAAGCCTGATGGGGCGCTTGTTCTCATGACCCTAAGATCACTACCTAAGCAGAAACTAAGAGTCAGATGCTCAACCAACTACATCAACTAGGTGCCCCTAAAATGTTTTTAAATGTAGAGCTCACACCTCAATATATATATATATTCTTTATACATATACTGTTGTGCTAATGTTATGAACATTACAAAACCTATGTAAAAAATAGAAATTTGAAAAGTATGGATAAAAATAAATACCTTAGATATCCTAATAACAGCAATTACTTCATACTTTCACTAGAGTTTGTTGTGTGTCTGTGTGCTGGAAAATAGCAAACTTACTTCTTCCAAGTGATCCAAGTATTTTAATCTTGTGGTTATAACTTTTTATTACTTTCACACATTCCCATACATTGCCTTATTTTCCCAGTGGGATTTAATCACCAAGATGCTTAGTAATATTTGAATTTTAGGCAAGTCTAGAGAGGTGAATATTATTAAGACTTGACAAACTATTTTTCATTTCGGTAACTAAAGATTTTCAGTTAATATTTTAAGGCATAATATATATATTTAGGGAAAGATTCAAACATTTCAAACAAGTCTTCTCAATAATTTTGACTTTGGGGAGATTTTTTTTTTTTTTTTAAGATTTTATTTATTTGACAGAGAGAGATCTCAAGTAGGCAGAGAGGCAGGCAGAGAGAGAGGAAGAAGCAGGCTCCCTGCTGAGCAGAGAGCCTGATGTGGGGCTTGATCCCAGGACTCTGAGATCATGACCTGAGCCAAAGGCAGAGGCTTAACCCACTGAGCCACCCAGGCGGCCCGGGGAGATGATTTCTTATCAGACATGAGTAGATCACTAATTTTATTTATTTATTTATTTTTTAAAAGATTTTTTTTTTTTTTAATTTATTTGACAGAGAGAGAGAGATCACAAGTAGGCAGAGAGGCAGGCAGAGAGAGAGGGGAAGCAGGCTCCCCACTGAGCAGAGAGCCCGATGCGGGGCTCGATCCCAGGACCCTGAGATCATGACCCGAGCCGAAAGCAGAGGCTTTAACCCACTGAGCCACCCAGGTGCCCCAGATCACTAATTTTAAACCTGTAATTTTTGAGCTTGAACCAAAAATAAAAGATTTGCTGTGCCATCCTCTTCTCCTTTATCAACATTAACTTAAATCTCTGGTTTCTTCAAAGAAATCTTTTTTAAGTCACTTATCTATTTTGTGAGAATCAGATAATATAATAAGTAAGCACATTTAACAGGGTACAGGTAAATGGCAATATAATGCAATACATGGAGAGTGAATGAAAGAGAGCCCCATTGTAAATTCCTCTGCAGTGTGGAACTCCCATTCTACCTTAAATGATAGATGACTGACAAACTGAGGGAACATTTTCATCGTTTTATTCAATATTGGTAAGACATAATTTCTTTCCTTTATTTTGTATTTAAAAAGTAAACAAAAATTCTAATATTTTTTTCGTGCACTGCACCACCAATAAATCATCTTACACACCACACTCTGAAGACCCCTTGGAGGACAGCAGGGGAATGGCCAGATCAAATCTGTAATTTAAGTAGCTCATACCCTGGTGGCTAAATGAAGGGATGGACTTAAGGCAAAGGAAACCCTTGAGAGAGATGAGACTAGAAGCTAAGAAATAGATAAGAGGTTAGACCTGTGCAGATGAGAGGTAATGGTAGCCTAAATAAGGCAGTGGCAAGATAAGTAAAGGGGTAAAATACATTTCTGCCAGTGGTGGAGCTAATGCATGGCTTTGTCTTCCCCATTCCTTATCTCAATCAGCCTCTCTATCCAAGATACCCAAAGAGCAACTTTTTTCAACTAACTATATATATGTGATATGGACAACTGTATTTTTTCAATTCTGTGTGATAAATGCATATATTAATAAGATCATTTTAAGACAACTTTGCTGCTCTGAATGATCTATAATATACTGTATAAGGGAAAATACCGTGATTATTCAAAAACAGCTTCAAAACATAGCTTCACAACATCCCTCACCCACCCCAAATTGCCATCCCTAAGTCCTTCTTATAAAGAAATTTTGAACTAGCTCCCCTTGGCCACAAAGAAGTTTCAAATGCTCCTGTATCAAAACAAAACAAAACCCCAAACACATAAACATACATCTGATTTTTTAAAAAACTTTATGTTAAATGCAATCTGTCATTTTTTAATTTGTGAAAAGCTATGAGAAAAATCAAATATAAAAACTAAAGCAAGCTAAAGGTTTGCAGAACTTGGAAATTTTTATAGAAGGCCTTTTCAAAAGGTTTTCATCTATTTTCTTTCCTTTTTTTTTTTTTTTTTAAAGATTTTATTTATTTATTTGACAGAGAGAGACACAGTGAGAGAGGGAACACAAGCAGGGGAAGTGGGAGAGGCAGAAGCAGGCTTCCCGCTGATCAGGGAGCCTGATGCGGGGCTCAATCCCAGAACCCCGGGATCATGACCTGAGCCGAAGGCAGACACTTAATGACTGAGCCACCAAGGTGCCCCAAAAGGTTTTCATCTATTTTCTTATGAAAAAGGGTGCTTCAACAGATAGGGTTTCAGCTATAATTAATCAATTCAATATCTACAACTAAATTTATTCTTGGCTTCAGAATTCACCCTTCTAAGTTCATTGTGAGTTCCTCACTGCCAAGAGCCATCATTGTTTAAATGATGTCACTGATAAACTAGGCAAATATGTCTCAGTTAAATTCTTAGGAAAACATATAACAAACATTACCCAACTGTATTACACCTCTATTAAAAGTTTTCATTGACTTCAAAAAGAACAAAGAAGAAATCACTACCATTCTATAAGCTGAAGTCCAAAACTCAAATATTCTTACTGTCAAATAAAGCATCCTCAAAATTTAAAGAACCACCCAGGTACTTCTAGTATGGAATTTTACTGTGCTGTTTAGATAGGAACCAAGTATGAAGCTGACACCAAAGTAAATATGATGGGACAAATATAATTCTCCTTTCCTCCAGCCTTCTATTCTCTTCAGACCAACTGAGCAGGATCCACATAAATGAGAGATACAGGTAGTAAATCTCTACTCTGTACAGGATGATATAATCTGGATCACTTCAGATCTGACTAAGACCCATAAAACGATCAACTTAAGATTCTAGAAATTTTCCAAAAATGAGACAAACAGAGCCCAGATTAAATTCCCCATGTCTTTCCCAAAGTAAATCTACATATTCAAAAGTCAAATCAAACCCAGACCATTTTTCTCATTTCATTTTGCCATAATATTTGTTGATAGATCTGATACTTGGGTATATGTTTCCAACAATGTAGCAATCAAGCAATATATTTCAAGTTACCTAAACTGCTAATTAAGACAACGCATATATGCACACACGAACATGACCAAACATACAGAAGCATCTTTTTCACGGGCAGAAAGCTCTGTTCAGATTCTATATTATGTAAATAACTTAATTCGAGCACAGTGAAACCTAAAAGACAAATGTTGGCTTTCAAGTATCTAAAGTTACTACATGAAAAATAGTAACCATCTGTTCCCACCTAGGGCCAAACAAGATGAAATATACTTGATGTATCAAATGAAGAATGCAGGTTAGATAAGTTTGTTTACATATAAATAAACTATACACATATAAAATATATATCTATATATAGAGAGAGAGAGAGAAAGAGAGAGAGAAAGAAAAGGTTAATTCTAGGAAAAATGAATCTTGACAAGAACTGCTTTCTCTAAAAAATCTAATAAAACAAGACACTCAACTGTCTTGATGGGTTCAGTATAATCTCTTATCACTGTAGGAGGACTCAAAAAACTAACTTCTGTAAGATTGTATCCCTACAATTACAGAATTCAATTTGTTTGACTAGCCTTCTCTAATTAGCTAATTATGCTCAAGCTAGGAGAAAAATTTAAAAATACCACTTACATAAGTATACATTGTATTAGCAAGTGGTAATGTACTGCCTACTGCTTCTTAGAGTTCACAGGAGCTCCACAACAAACAGGAATAAAATTCAGAGTAAATACACATATCCAGTCCTTGTACTTGACATCAAAGGTTTATAATATGCTTAAAATTGCAGGTAAACTGTAAATAAGAAATTTACTCAACCCAAGTCACAGAATATCTGTCAGAACGCTGGTGGTAAAAATGAAAATTTACAATGACAAAAATGTTTCATCAAAGTTGAAACTATAGCTTTTTCTCTATCTATTCCTGATGCAGAACTAAAGTCAATTATTCCTTCCAACTTCTTTCTCTTCAGTTTCATCAATTTCAACTCTTAAGGTTGTGTTAGAGGGATGGGATAAACTTTACGTATAGCCAATTTCACACAATAAGTAATAACATGTCACTGTGTTCAATAGCTTTCCTCTTGGAAAGCAACTTAATTGTCCAATAGTGGCATGGCTAAAAACAGTGGTTGGAAAACAAACGAACCAATTAATTATTAATTAATTATTATAATCTAAATACTTCACATATTTTTAAAAATCTTAAACTATGTATACTAGCAAGTATTATAAAAATACATGAAATGGAAAAAACAGGAAACATTAATAGTTGTACTCATGCTGGAATTGTGGACGATAGTTTTTATAATTTAAAAAAAAAAGATTTCTTTTTTCCTCTAAAGATCTTAGACTAAAGCCAAAGTTTGGCTGGTTATGTGACAAATAAAGCAGGCTGAAAGTTCCCAACAGGTAAGTTTTCACAAAGAAGATACAGTAACAGATATACTTTATGTTTTCTAATTATCCTCCAATGGGAAAGGATTGGAAGGAAAAGTAATTTAAATTTGTATCTGGGGGCACCTGGGTGGCTGAGTGAGTGAAAGACTGGGGGCACCTGGGTGGCTGAGTGAGTGAAAGACTGCCTTCGGCTCAGGTCATGATCTCGGGGTCATGGGATGGAGCCCTGCATCAGGCTCTTTGCTCAGCAGGGAGCCTGCTTCCCCCTCTCTCTCTACTTGTGATCTCTCTCCTCTGTCAAATAAATAAATAAAATCTTTAAATAAATAAATAAACAAATAAATCTGTATCTGATTATCTGCAACTTACTTTTTTTTTAAAAGATATTAAAAGAAATTAATTAATCTGAGAGAGAGTGAGTGAGCATGAGCAGGGGGGAGGGGCAAAGGAAGGAGAAGTAGAATCCCTGCTGAGCAGGGACCCCAACATGGGGCTCGATCCCAGGACCCTGGGATCATGACCTGAGCTGAAGGCAGACGCTTAACCGACAGAGCTACCCAGGACCCCAGCAACTTACTTTTGAACTCATCAGAAAATAAGACATATTGATAAATAAACATGGGTAACCTAAGTATAGCAAAATGTTAATTACAGAATCTAAGTAATGGATACATAGGTGTTCGCTGTTCTTTCATCTTTTCTGTACATTAAATGTTTTTCATAATAAAACAGAAAAACTATCTGAGGTGGACAAACTTCTAGAGGAAAATACAAATTGCAGAGTACTCTGGGAGTTTTATAGGGAAATAAAGATATTACAGTAGCTGAGTTTTATGGAAAATCAGCTTGAATTATATGATTTGAATACTATTGTTTAAAAAAATTAAGTTTTATATATACTCTGTGAAGTTACAGATTTTTAGATCCTGTAGTGTGGCTAGTCTCCAAAGTTGCCCCCCCCCCCCCATTCCCATACCACCCCCTGCAGTATTCATGCCCTGGAGTAGCTCTCTCTTTGAATCTGGTCTGGCTCCACGTCTTGCTCTTACACAACAGAAGTTGCGTAACTTTCAAGACTAGATATTATAAGTCTTGCAGATTCTAAGACTCTAGTTTCTTTCTTCAAAAGTACTGAGCTGCGATTTTAGAAATTTAACCACTCTCAACCAACATGCTGGAGAGGCCACATATATGTGCTCAGTTTGACAGTTCCAGCTAAGCCCAGCCTGTCAGTCATCCAGAAATCTACCAGACATGTAAATAAAACTGTCTGACCTTCTAGTCCAGTATCACCAAGTGACATTATGGAGAACTGCCTTATTAGAGCTCTGACCAAATTTCTGACCTACAGTAATGGTGAGATATAACAACATGATTGTTTTAAGCCACTAAATTTTGGGTATTTTTTTAAAAAACAGAATAAATGAGGAACTTTAAACAGTGACTAGTCCAAATCCTTCATTTTTATAAACTGATCCATTCTCAGTGAACTGAAAAATAAAAAAGAACTCTAGGGGTACTGGTCAGTTAAGCATCCAACCCTTGGCTTCAGTTCAGCTCTTGATCTCGGGGTCTTGAGATTGAGCCCCTCGTCAGGCTCTGGGCTGTTGAGCCTGGAGCCTGCTTGGGATTCTCTCTCCCCTCCGCCCCCCCCAAAAAAACAAAAAAATCTAAACTCTAGGCTTAGCAGGTAAGAATAAAAAGATAAAGGAAAAGTCTAAATAGGAATATCGCTGCCTAGCTATTCAAATATACAAACCCCAGCATATATTAAAAACTCAACTAAGTAACAAATAGCAGACCATTTCTTAAACCATTATTTTTTTTACATTTTGGGTGATATTTATAGAAGAGTAAATGTGTTAGATACAATTTTTGCTATTTAGTTTATACTGAATCTACTGTCTGACATTCTGTTAATGATCTGTGACTCCCACCTAACTTGCTGTCTTAATAAAGAGGTAATAGAGAACGAAATGAATCTAAAAAGAGAAAATGCTGTAAGCCTCTACAGTTTGGTTTTCACTGACTCATTGGGAAAAATTTCAGGGATCACAAACTTGTGTGTGTTACCTACCACTTAACATGATACTTGATATAGGCAAAACAAAACAAAACAAAACAAACAAAAAAACCAAAAAACAAAACAAAAAAACCCCCAAAGTTCTGTGACTATACACAAAAGAGGTGCTTGATAAATGTTGATAGAATATAAAAAATCCTACATATTCAGCTTATAATTGTGTGAGAACCTTAAGTTGATGTATCTAAACAACAGTCATCAATACTCTTAATTTTATAGTAGTTCTAAGAAAAGGAAAAGTACTTTCTAACTAGTTGTAAGATATGAATTAAAAGTTCAATTCTTACATCTGTCATAAAACTAAAAATTTAGAAGGTATTAAATTATCGCCTTTATCCATCTTTTCTTTTAAAATGCTTCTAGAATTTTTTCATGCTATTAAAATGATCAAACTATTCCTTTCTTCCAGTAAAGGCAGCAAGGCAAGTTTCAAGAGAACAGGGAGATACTAGGTTAAATTAACTAAATTGAAGCATCCATTTGTAACTTGAAGCCTCATTAAAACGTATATAAAAGTATAAATTAGAAAGATTCAATCCCTAGAGTTTAAAAAATTAGCACATGTTCTTCACTGTAATGTAGTTCAATTTGGTTTTTTTCCTTTATGGTAAGTCCAACAGGAGACCAGATAAATCAACTGTATAGTTCTACAAAGGAACGCCACATAGCAATTGAAATGAGCAAACTACAACTCTAAAAATCTTGCAAATATAATGCTGAGCAAAAGAAGCCAGACACAAGAGCTACACTGAATGATGTCAAAAACAGCCAAAATCCACCTACAGTGTGAGAAGTCAAGATAGTGGTTATCCTTAGACAGGTGAGGAGGAGTTAACTAAGTCACTAGGAGCTTCTGGAATTCTGGTATATGTTTTGCAATTTGTGTTCTGTGTTGTTATGATCTGTGTACCTTTTCTTTATGTATGCTGTACTTCATTTAAAAGTTTACATTAAAATCTGCAACAACATGGATGGAACTGGAGCGTATTATGCTAAGCAAAATAAGTCAGAGAAGACAAATACCATATGATTTCACTCATGTGGAACTGAAGAAACAAAACAGATGAACATAGGGGAAGAGAAGGAAAAATAAAGTAAGATAAAAACACAGAGGAGGCAAACCATAAAGGACTCTTAACTACAGGGAACAAACTGAGGGTTGTTGGAGGGGAGGGGGGTGGGAGGATGAGGAAACTGGGTAATGGGCATTAAGGAGGGCACTTGATACAATGAATACTGGGTGTTATATGCAACTGATCAAGCACTAAATTCTACCCCGAAACAAATAATACACTTTATGTTAAGCAACTTGAATTAAAAAAAAAAAAAAAAGTTTACATTAAAATCGGGGGAGAAGGACGCCTGGGTGGCTCAGTCGGTTAAGTGGCTGCCTTCAGCTCAGGTCATGATCCCAGGGTCCTGGGACTGAGCCCCACATCGGGCTCCTTGCTCAGCGGGAAGCCTGCTTCTCTACCTCTCCCTCTGCCTGCCTGCCGCTCCCCCTGCTTGTGCTCTCTCTCACTCTGTCAAATAAATAAATAAATCGTTTTTAAAAAATTCAAAAAGACTGTGAAATGTGTAAGCCTGATGATTCACAGACCTGTACCCCTGGGGCAAATAATACATTATATGTTAATAAAAAAAAGATTGATAATAAAAAAATTTAAAAAGAAACTTTAAAAAAATGGGTGAAGAGGAAGAAGATTTTAACATTTTTCACCTGAAGAAGTGGTATTCCACTTTAGTCATGGTATTTTCCACTAATATGATCATTTGTTTGCAGAATCATGACATAAAATGATATAATTTATAGGTGGCTTGAAGATCACATAAGCCAAATGAGAATGCAGAAACTGACTTCCAAGGTTATGTAACACAAGGCAGAGCCAGGACTAGAAAAAAGCCCTCCAAACTCCTATTCTAGTGCTTTACTACTATACATACTAACAACTCATCTTTCTCTAGTACTTACTTTAAAGATACTTGCAGATATACCCTCCTATTCCCAAACTCAGAGCAATATAGTGGTACAATGTTGCCTAGAAAAAACACTGTTAAATTGTTATGAAAACACAGAAATATATGAAAGGGATAATAATCTGCTTTGTGTTGGTATGTACAAATACAGTAAATGTATCTGGCTACTTCATATCAATACATCCGTTAACTGTATAGAAAAAAGTTCTAATAGGAAGAAAATTAAGATAAAATTATAGCAATAATTTGTTGGGCAAGAAAACTTTCTAATAATGCCCCCCCAATAGTCTCAAACATTTATAAGATATTCTGATTTCTTGTAATAAAACACATGTAGCTAAAAATATTTACTGCAGAGTCTACCTTTTAATATGGTTCCCCTTCCTTCTCTTTAAAATGCTAAAGTAGCTACATAAAAATTTTAAATGGTTATTAGAAGGTAAATTTGGAAATCTAATATTTAATTTAAAATTCATTTAAGGTGACTTTAAATATACACTACCTCAAATTTCAAACACCATATATCACTCTGTAAACAAAGCATACAAAAATTGGAAATTTTTCATTAAGAAAATCAAACCAATAACAAGAACATCATAATCTTAACAGGTAATCAAAAAAGTCCTAAAGTAGTCAGTACCATCATGACTAAAGAAAGCCATTATGTATCTTATTCTGTGTCTAGGAAGAAAATATTACTATCTGCTGCCAATCTAAGTTTGTATTACCCACCAAAAGAAAGGGTTAAATCTTATTCTAGTCAGAATACTGGCAACACATTACTGTAGTAATAAGAACAAAGTTATACAACTTACTTTCATTGTTTCAATGAGAAAATATATAACCTTCTTGGAAAGGTTACATACTTGGAACTATCCCTAATAACATTTTTATTTGCACATTTTAAAAAAAAGATTTTATTTATTAGAGAGAGATAGCAAGAGACAGCACAAGCGGGGGGGGGGCAGGGGTTGGGGTAGGGGAAAAGTGGGCTCCTGGCTGAGCAGGGAGCCCAATGATGCAATGCAAGGTTCAATCCCAGGATCCTGGGATCATGACCTGAGAGCCAAAGGCAGATGCTTAACCAACTGAGCCACCCAAGTGCCCCTTATTTGTAATTATTTGTAATTAAGCTTTATTACATTTGTAATTAAGCTTTATTACAAAAGTCAAAGGGAATTTATCCATTGGTTCTCATACTTTCAAAGTACTCCAGTTAATATTGATGCAAGAATCCACCAAAGCCAACTTCCTAACCATTCTGCAGATAATTCTGACTCAGTTCACTTTGCGGTCTCAAACGACTTCACCCATCTTCAGGACCCCACTACAGGTCTCATCTCTAAGAAGCTCTTCCTTTTATTGAATACTGAACCTTTTCCTTCCTTAACTCTCATAAGCCTTACCTCCATCATGGCAGTACTTAATATCCAGTGGTATATTACGGACTTTTTTCAACTGTTCTTATAGACTGTTGACCAAATATGATTGTAAGCCTCTTCATGATAGACAATATTTCATACTTTTCAATCTCCCACAGTACGTACTATGGTAGGTACACCAAGTACATTACAGACATCCCAATAAATGTTGAAGTAAATACTAAAACAGTTACACTGTAGTTGTGAAAAAAGCAGCATGCTCTAATGTATAAAGTACATGAGAGTATGAAAGACAGAAGTTTACATGGCCTTCTTTTAATTACTTCAAGGAGAAAGTCTCAGTTTTTAATACCTAACACTGTCCCAATATTTAAACATAACTGATTCTTAAGATAAACCTAAGAATTTTCCTTAACATGACTTTCTATCTACTGAGTGATATAAAATCTTATTTTAAAATAAACTTGTCTAAAAACCAGGTCATCCTATAGTGCTAGAAAGTAAAGAAGTTCTCAAAAAAAAGCGATGGCGCTATGTCCAAAGGACACAGGAGCCAACTAAAAGAGCTCCTGATGGCCAAAGTTCGAACAATCTAAGCAACAAAATTAAGCAGTATTGTATTATAACCCAAACTATGACATAAATATCCACAAATCCACACTGATATAAATGACTGAATATATTAAGTAATGGGAGAGAACAAATTTGTGAAGAATTCCAAATAAATTATGTAGATACACTGCCTTCAAAGAGGTAGAGCATAACTCCCCATTCATTAAGTGTGCATAATGACTTCCTTCCAAAGAAACAGTACGGAAGGGTGGAGAGGAATAATTTCACAGCAGAGAAGTCTGACAAGTATTACTTCAGCCAGGTGACTGAGGTCAATATCAAGTTATAAATTATGTTACTACTATATACATAATAGGCACCCACGTGTGTGTGTGTGTGTGTGTGTATCTATCTATCTATCTATCTATCTATCTATCTATCTACATATGATGTTATGAAAATGGTACTTTATCTTTGTGGTCTTCCTCTCCTAATCCATAACCTCAGTCTAATCATGAGAAACATCAGACAAATTCCAAATAGGGACATCCTATGACTTACCTAACCAATACTCTTCAAAACTGTCAAAGGTCATCAAAAACAAGGAAAAACTAGAAATTGTTAGAGCCAAGAAGAGCCTAAGTAGACATGATAATTGGGTGGGATCCTGGAACAGAAAAAGGACATTAGATAAAAACTAAAGAAATCTGATAAACTATGGACTTTATTATTTTTTGAAAATATTTTATTTATTTGTTTGAGAGAGAGAGAGACACAGCCAAAGAGGAAACACAAGCAGAGGGAATGGGAGAGGGAGAAGCAGGCTTCCTGCGGAGCAAAGAGGCCGATATGGGGCTTGATCCCAGGACCCTGAGATCATGACCTGAGCCGAAGGCAGACACTTAATGACAAGTATGAAAATGAATGTTTACCTCAAAATCTGAATCTCCACTCTGTCATTTACTAACCTTATATTCTTAAGTCATTAACTTTCTATTCAGAAGATAAAATAAGACCTCCCTCCCAAGGTGAGTGAGAAGAATAATGGAATAAATACAAACATGGATCAAAAACCAAAGTGGTAGACAAATTAATTTTTATCTGTCCACTGAAGAGATGAACCAGAAAATCTAAATTGCCATCACAAAGGAGGCTCTTGCATACTGCTATCTGACTTCAGAAGTTGTCAATACTCATTTCCAAAGGACTCTCCATTACAAATCGGTATTGCAACATTTAAATTAGGCAAAAGCTTCCTGCAAACAAGATAATATATGATTGTCTAAAACACAGAATAATTAGAAAATGAGTCATCAGGAAAGCAAAGGTGAATTTACAATTTATTTTATATTATGTCAATTGAGAGAACTCTATTTATTTATTTATTTTTTAAGGTTTCTTATTTATTTATTTGACAGAGAGGAGAGAGATCACAAGTAGGCAGAAAGGCAGGCAGAGAGAGAGGGGGAAGCAGGCTCCCTGCTGAGCAGAGAGCCCAGGACCCAGGGATCATGACCTGAGCCGAAGGCAGAGTCTTTAACCCACTGAGCCACCCAGGTGCCCCGAACTCATTTATTTTTCAACTTCAACCAACCAGAACTGAGTCAGTAACTAGAAAATGACCAAAAAAGAACTTGTAATAGTCAAAACTTAAATCATAAAGTATTAAATTCAAAAATCACTTAATTTCAGGAAGGTTCCTCTGGCCCTTGATTAGAACTGTGTACAAACCAAAGTAATCTGTTTTTCCAATTCAGAGAAAATGAAAAGCAATACATTAAAAAGTAATTCAGGTGAAGCTACAGTAAACAAGAACTGACCAATAAGAAAACAACTATTTTTAAAAAGACACAAAAAGTCAAAGAGCATTGGGTCCAAGATCATTCCGTGCAGAAGCAAACCCTAAGACATTTCAATCACCCTTGAGATATTGTATTTTAAAAATTACTTATGTGAAAATTAATTATACCTGATATTTTTATATTACTATATATTTCAAAGTTGTATGCGTATACATATATTTAGTTACATATATTTTTAAAGTGTTGGTTATGTTTGAATATTACTCATATAAAACTTTCACAAAACATGTATATTATACTTGATATCAGGAAGTGTTATATATCCAACTCAAAAATAGTTGGAATGTGATCAATAATCATGCTGACATATGTTTACATTATTTATACATAACCATACTGAAAAATAGGAATAAATGTATTGCTAATGTGTACTGAACATTTACTCAGTGCTACATGTAGTCTTATTTAATCTTCACAAATTTAGAATTATATAAAACTATATGAAACCGCCAATATGCAACTGTTTTTGACCTACAAAAAAAGGCATTTTAATTATCTGCATATTCCAGATGTAGAAATTAACCAAAGAGAGGTTAAGCCAAAGATTACATAACCAATAAATGGTAGCTTCGGAACTTGAACCTAGGCCTTTTTTTTTTTTTTTAATTCCTGGAAGTACAGGCTACAGTTCTTTTTTTCCCCCAAGACCTCTTAGTGATTCTGTCATTTAGTACCATGTAATAAATTCTTTCTGCTCAAACTAGCTAGAAGAGATTCTGGGTTTCTGCAACTAAACGTGATACATAATGGTTCTATTTTTCCCAAACATAATTCATTAACTAATCCATCCTCTTCCCATTAATTCGAAATGTAACCTTCATCATAAGCCAAATACTTTATATATTTGAGTCTGTTCTTTTAAAAATATTTTCCCTGTTTATTCAACTGCCAACACCACACTTTTTTGATTATTGTAACTTTATAGTAATTGTTAGTATGTGTTTGGATAAATGCCCAGGCCTGTCTTGATCACTGTTCTATTCAAACTCACCAGTGACTATTATAATTCACTGTGAGGATTCAAATTTTATTATTTGCCAAATTAAACAGAAGTTGATATCCCTCAAGTTAACGCAGGTAATGCCCTCAACTGTTTCTCATATTAAAGAGCTCTACCATCGGCAAGCCCTTAGGCTCTGTTAAGAAAAAGAACCACTTTACCCAAATGATGAGAGAAAACATGACAAATAATAGAACAAATACCTACCATGTGCCTCTTCTATCATGCACTCTAAGGACACAACATCACTCAGTATATGTGCTAAAATATATTTCCCAAATCTAATCATGATGAAGAATCAGACAAAGCCACGTTGACAGACATCCTACAAAATAAATCCTCAAAAATGTTAATGCCATAAAAGGAAGAAAAAAAAAAAAGAGGGCCCAGGAATGGTGCAGTTCAAGATTAAGGAAAGCAAGAAGACTAAAGAAACATAAAAAAAATGTTAATGCCATAAAAGGAAGAAAAAAAAAAGAGGACTCAGGAAGGGTTCAGTTCAAGATTAAGGAAAGCAAGAAGACTAAAGAAACATAAAAACTTAAATTCAGTGCATGATCCTGGCTTGGAACAGGAAAAAAATGCTATATGGAACAAACTGGTGAAATTTTAATAATGTCTACAGATTTAAAAATATTGTAATGTTTATTTCCTAATTTTCATCACTGTACTATAAGTGTGTAAGTGAATGCCCTTATTATTAGGAAATGCACAATGAGGTACTTAGGGATAAAAGGGCAGTATATTTGCAACTTCCTTTCAAATGGTTCAGCAGGAATAAAATCTATGTAGAGAAAGAACAAAAAAGCACACCTGGCATAACGTTAACAACCACGAATCTGAACGATGAATATTCAGGAGTCCTTTTCTATATATTTGAAATTGTTGCAAAATAAAAAAGTTAAAGGGAAAAAGAAAGGAGAAGTAATCCATTTCAGAAAAAATTACCATATGCACAAACACAGAATTAATGAAGTTTTTACTTTTCTTCCAAGTTCTAGGACATACCAAAAACAAGTACAAGACACGGTCTCTTTTCAGAAGGAATTTTCCATTTAGCTGAGGTGACAAAAGCAAATATATTTTTTTAAATAAAAAATGTCATAAAGCAGGATAAGAATAGGTATCAAAAGAGTGACGGGCAGTAAAGTGCTAGGAATTTAAAGGGACAAAAGATCAGGATGGACAAGCACAGACCCACTGAAATAAAGGACATTAGATTCAGGTCTTGAAGTCTAAGTAAAACCTGGCTAGACAGAAAAGAGAAGAAGAACATCCCAAAGTAGGGGCGCCTGGGTGGCTCAGTGGATTAAAGCCTCTGCCTTCGGCTCAGGTCATGATCTCAGGGTCCTGGGATTGAGCCCCGTATGGAGCCTGTTTCCTCCTCTCTCTCTGCCTGCCTCTCTGCCTACTTGTGATCCCTCTCTCTCTCTCTCTCTCTCTCTGTCAAATAAATAAAAATAAAATCTTAAAAAAAAAAAAAAAAAGAACATTCCGAAGTAGAATATTTGTAAATAAATGAATGAGTACAGAGATTGATTACACAGTCTGTTAACAATGGAGAATGAAAATCAGGGCCAGAAAGGAAGGCTGGAGCCAAATTATGGAGAGCTTTGAATCCTACCCTAAAGAAAATCAGATTTCATACTACAGGCAATAGCCAATCACTAAATGATTCTGACATATTATTAATACAAATAATTTCTACATTTCTGTCTAGAATATGATTCACTCAACTTGACAATTCCTAAAAAGAACCTTTCCTTTTGTGCTAACAGATCTTTTGCTTCCTCCATTTGAATGCCTGCTGATTCAGGGCATACCACACAGAATTTAATACCAAACATTTATTTGGGGTTAGACAAGCTGGGGAAGCAGACTCAGCACCAACCATAGAGTGCCTATAAAGGACTGTTTAATTCAACACCACTGACACCTATAAAAGGTATTGGTCAAACAAATTATTATAGTTTTAGTGTATCTCTTTTCCTTATAAAATATTAAAATATAAACATTTGCTGATAAGCTTCACTGTGTGTAGGGATAGATCTTTATTAGTGTTGATCTGTCAACACTAAAAGTTTTCATTAAGCATTTTAATTCAGAATCATATATCAGTGATTACATCTGGAAGTATTTTTTGTTGCACATAAGTCAAACTTACACTAAATTCATTCTACAAGGTCAAGTTTATAAATGACAAATTGTAATCTAAAATGCCAGTTTTGTAAATTCTACGTGAATCACCTTTTTTGAGAACCCTACATTGTATTTCCAACACCTAGCACCTAATACACAAAAAGAAAAGGCCTAGAATCAAAGGGCTTTTTTTTTTTTTTTGATGATTACAGAATGAAATAGCAATTTAATAGGAATGACTAAGAGTTGAATATTTATGATTTCTAAAAGCATATGGTGTGGTAACGGGAAGAATTATAATATTAAAGGCTCTCATAATCTTGGCATTTCATGAATATCTGCTCAAAAGAACATTTACCTAGATTCATTGCTAACTTATAACCGTACCTAACAATACTAATTTACTGTAAAGAATCATTAGAAGAATTCTCCATTTCTGTTATCCTTGGTGGGGAAAAGAACAATTATAGCAAGCCATTCAACAGGGGTAGCAAACTACTGCCCAAAAGCTGAATCCAATCCCGCAGCCTGTTTTTGTAGGGCAGCAAGCTAAGAATTATTTTTTACAATTTTAAATAGCTGAAAAACAAATTCAAAGAACAGTTCTTGAGGACCCACAAAAATTATATAAAACTGTGCCCATAAATAAAGTTTTATCAGAACACAGCCCCACTCATTCTTCTAGGTACTGTGTGGCTGCTTTATAAAAACAGCACAGTTGAGTAATTCTGCCAGAGACCACGTGTCCCACAAAGCCTAAAATATTTACTATCTGGCCACTTACAGAAAAAGTTTGCCAATACCTACCACACAGCACAGTAGACAAGAGATTAAAGCCTTAGGCACTGAAATCCGACCAACCTAGATTCAAAATCTGTTTATGTCTCTAGTAACATAGCTTGTCCAATGATCAAATGGCTCTAAAACTCAGATTTCCGAATTTTTTTTTAAGACAGACAACAATAGTATCTACCTCATAAGACTGTTGCAAGGATTAAAAACGATAAACACATGCAAAGTGCTCAGCACTACATCTGATATGTAGTAAGTACTAAATATTAGGTGATATTATGTATTTTTTTAAAGATTTATTTGACAGAGAGAGACAGCTAGAGAGGGAACACAAGCTAGAGGCAGAGGGAGAAGGAGAAGCAGGATCCCCGCTGAGCAGGGAGCCTGACGCGGGGCTCGATCCCAGGACCCTGGGATCATGGCCTGAGCCGAACGCAGATGCTTAAGGACTGAGCCACCCAGATGCCCTGATGTTATATTTTTATTATTATTTTCATTATTACAGAGCTGCAAGGGAATCTCTCCTTATCAAACTGCTGGGGTCCAGGCCTCCTTCTTACCATATACATAACACAAAAGTACAGCACCTATTTCTTTTATGATTTTTTCCTTCTTTAGCTCCAAGAAGTAAAAGTCACACGAAAACATGTAGAAAAGGCCTTTATAAAATACAGGGTAGCTATAAACTCTAGAAACAAATACAGATTAAAATGATTTACAATATTAATCCAGACTTTATGGCTACCCTATACAACCGTTTCTATAGGAAATGATACCATTCATTATACTACAAATAAAATCTACATAATGTTCACGTGAACTGTGTTATATTCACTTTAATTACAGCTATGTTAAGACATTTGGTTTGCTTAATAATGACAAACTGAATTTATTCAAGTTCAGAAAAACTGTACTGTATATAATATCCAAAATGTTTTCAGTTCGGATCCTATGGTAAACAAAAACTACTACCAAAGAAAAATTAAGTCTACTGGACTATAAAGAAAAAATAAACTTCCCTTTAAATAGTATTTATGGAAAGTGTTATATCATACTTAGAACTTATATTTTAAATTCTTAAAGGTTTAATAGTCATAAGTTGAACTTAATAAACCAAATGGACATACACTGAGCCTAGCTATATGACCTTGAGCAAGTTAGTCAACCCAAGCCTTAGTTTCCTCATCTATAAAATGGGACAATAATACTCTTTCATAAAGCTTATTGTGAGAATTAAATGAGTCAATACATGTAAAGACTGGGAACAGAACCTGATACAGACATGTGCTCAATAAATGTTAGTTACTATATAATTATGTTTTCATTTAACTAAATCACTACACTTTTTTAAGTAGGCTCCACGCCCAGCATGGAGCCCAATGTGGGGCTTGAATTCACAGCCCCGAGACCAAGACTCGAAATCAAAAGTCAGATGCGCAACCAACTGAACCACCCAGGTGCCCCAAATCTCTACATTTTGATGGAAATGCCTTCAGTTACAATTCCTAGCTAACATGTAGCCAAGAAAAACAACCTGAATTAGCACAGATCACAAAACCTTCAGAAATTCAACTCTAATGATGTAAATTAGAATACAGGTATCCTTCGCTTAAAAGAAAATTTACATGGACTTCAAATTTTAAACAAGTCATAACTCTAAAGACCGTGGTCTTCCAAACTTGAGCACTTATACTATATACCACTGCCATGTTCCTATTACAGTCAACAATTAGAAGATGCAATTCACTTCATTCATCTGGGCCATCCCTAGGAGAACGTAGCAGGCAATCCATGGAGAATAGGGGAGGTGGCAAAGACCTGGACTAAAGGATGCAGTGGTAGTTTGTAGGTGGGCCATCATTTCCTGCCTGCTTTCCCTACACTTCCCTGCAAAGCACTGGAAATTTCAGTCCTTTGCTTTATTTGCTATTTTCTCCAACAAAGATTCAACAAAGGGCACGCCAATATTATTATACGAGTGTCTGCAAAAACACTAAAAATGCCAAAGAAGATTTAAAACAATCCTTTAGGTATGGATTTAGAAATGTTATGATATTCAGAGCCAACCCGCTGAACTTGAGGATTATTGTCCCTACAAAGAAAATCTGAGTCTGAATCAGAGCCACAATTTCCAAAACTATCTTTTCATCTGAGAAAATTCAAACCAAAAAAGATAGTTTTTGATCCTGATGACCAGTAAATAAGAATAAGAAAACATATTTGAGGGATATTTGAGGGGTCCCTGGGGGGCTAGTAGGCTCAGGTCATGATCCCAGGGTCCTGGGATCAAGCCCTGTGGCGGGCTTCCTGCTCAGCAGGGAGTCTTCTTCTCCCTCTTCCTCTGCCCCCGGCAAGCTTGTGCTCGCTCACTCTCTCCCATATAAATAACATGTTTGAAAAAAAATACATATGTGAATGAAGAAATTAAATTTGTTTTGACAGCCACAAATGAACATTTATCTATATAAGCATTTACACTGATTTCACAAAAGATTACTATTTGAAGCTAAGTATAGAGCAAATGCCATAAGTAACGACCTTCAAAAACACCTTACTCATCTCTACACAGTACTATATTTCTATTCTAAATATTAGCAACTTTATTTACCCAGCCATTGTTCATCCCATTAAGAAATGATAACCTATCAAAACTGTTTTTTAGACTGACACAAATGACATTCCACATAACTGTTATCATTACCTCGTAGAAAATGATCTCCTTCAATGCTTCCACAAATACACTTAGATAACTTTTGTTTCCCTAACACATTCACCATGTGACTAGTAAATGACAGACCTTAGATTTCCATAAGCTTGGTTCCTTCTCTGTCCCACCCATCCTCTCCCCTGAAAGGTTACCCTCCTTTCCAATGCTTTTCACTATGTCCTTTGTAATGCTGCTTCTTTTATAAACAAACTTCCCCAGAGCCTTTAACAGGACTTCACTCCACAGATCTTTCTCTATAACTCTCATACAACAGACTAGAAGATATCAGCATTTTATCTTCTTCCTATTTTGGCACACATATGATTATTCCAGAAGTCTCCTGTTACAACCTTTCTCTTTTACTTGTAATTAGGCTCTACCTAACCTTCATTATTATCATCAACCAACTTCCCACTCTCCCACTTACACAGAATTTTAATCCCTGTTTTTTACTATCTTCCTTGCTGTTTTGGTCATCATCAATCTGACTTTCAGATCCATGTGACCATCCTATAGCTGCTCTCCTTCTTAAGAGAAGATATCCAACTACAATGGTCTTTATCTCCAATATTCACTCAAAAATCCACCTGTGTGACCCCTCTGGATCTTATCACCCAGAACAGTTACACATCTGAAATAAAATTCATTACTTTGGCCTATATCCTTCAGCTTGTTCACTTTTTCCCCATCACACTTTACTCTCTAGCCTCATGGAAAACTTTGGTATTATGCTCCTCCATCTTCTCCCTAATTATAAGCCTTGTTTTGGCTTCAGTCGTTTCCCTATCCAGCCTAGGTACCCAAAATACATCCCCTTCAACCACTCTCACTACATTACCTTCGATTTTTGGTCCCTGGTTGCTTTCACACCATTTCTCCCTCTATCTAAAGTTTTGTCCTCCCAATACCAGCACACTGCAGAGAGAGTAGGCATGGAAGGGATACACACCACAGAGGCCACCACAAAATCCTCAGTCATCAAACTCATCTGAGTCCATTTCCCAAGTAAACTCCCACTCCCATTAGCCTCAGCAGCTATTTCAAATCTTCAGAATTCTCTTCTAGTTTTCAACTCCACATTTCTCATACTTTTAGAATGTGTCCTCACCTCCTCTTTGAAAAAGGAAATAGCAGACTTCAAGTAGAATATCCCTCTCAAAACTGGCATCCTTGCCTCCTTTTCTCCAAACCCCATGAAACAGTTGTTTCTTTGGTTAAATACTCATTCTTTCTCAGTGCTCTGTAGTTCTTGTGTCCATTATACATGTCCTACCCGTCTCACATCTCACCTATCTACTGGTCACTTGTTCTCAGCATATATACATTCAAATTTCTATCAATTCAAAAAATTTATGCTCAATTTTATGTCAGACCCCCTCTACCTCCCTGAAGAAAGCTCTGGTAGGAATAAGCTACAGTTGCTGGGGTTTTTTTTGTTTTTTTTTTTTACAGTTGCTGTTTTGACATTTTCATTTTCTACTCACCACCTGTCCCGTAGCAAACTAATCTCCATAGTTCCACTAAAGTCACTAATAACCTAATTTAGTCCTCACAACAACCGTATGAACTAGATATCAGTTCTATCCTCATTTTACAAATGAGGCACAGAACATTAAATAATCTGTCCAAGGACAGAAACTATTAATTGTGGGAGCCAGGATTTATACTCAGGCACTATGACTCTCTCTAGAGCCCAGAGTCTTAACCACTATCCTATTTTAGCTACATATATTCAAATTATAAGCATATATATTAGTCCTTTAATTCCATCTTACAAATCCAGGCTAGAGGAGGGGGGTGGGGATAGGCACAACTTGAATTATTTCCAGAACTGTAATCTCTGTCAAGAGCTAATGATACACTTAATTAGGCTTAATTGACATTTATTCACTATTCTATGTTCACTGGTTTCTTCTGAAGTATCAGTAAATGATTACTTTCAAATCTTTGTTTTTTAAGATGAAATATTCACTACTAAAATATATTTCCCAGGTATTTTTTTTAAATAAAGATTATATTTATTGAGAGAGAGTACAAACAGGGGGAGAGGGAGAGGGAGAAGCAGACTCCCCGCTGAGCAGGGAGCTAGACTCGAGGCTCGATCCCAGGACCTGGAGATCATGACTCGAGCCAAAGACAGATGGTTAACCGACTGAGCCCCCCAGGAGCCCCCCAAAAAGTGTATTTCCTAGATATTTAAAATTACTAATTTATTAAAAAGATCTACAATTTATGTTGAGTTTTAAGTGTAAACTCACCTTCCTTTCTAAAGTGTACTTTTCTTTTTTTTTTTAAAGATTTTATTTATTTGTCAGAGAGAGAGCACAAGCAGGCAGAGAGGCAGGCAGAGGCAGAGGGAGAAGCAGGCTCCCCACTGAGCAAGGAGCCCGATGCGGACCTCGATCCCAGGACCCTGGGATCATGACCTGAGCCGAAGGCAGCTGCTTAACCAACTGAGCCACCCAGGCATCCCTAAAGTGTACTTTTTTTTCATTTTTTTTTTTAAACTTTTTAGAGTGCGGGAAGGGCTGAGGGAGAGAGAATCCCAACAGGCTCCATGCCCGGCGCAGAGCCCGATGCAGGGTTCAATCTTATGACCCTGAGATCATGACCTGAGCCCAAATCAACAGTTGGATGCCTAACTGACTGAGCCACCCAGGTGCCCTGATTTTTCACTTTTTTAAAAACATTACATTATTTGGCTAAATTGAGGTCTTAAATATATCTTCACAAACAGAACTGTTATCACTTGCTGGCAAAAGATGACTTATGATTTTATTGCCTATGTTTATCTATTTCGGGCTGCCTTCACTATCGGTAATTTTTCTAATAAGTTAAGAAGACATAATTTACTCTTTTTTTAAAAAAGATTTTATTTATTTGAGAGAGAAAGAGCATGAGCGGGGGGGAGGGGCAGAAGGTTCCGTATCAATTCTGATTCCAAAATTCTCAATGACTATACTCAACTCAATGAAAATATTCCATCTAAATGTCAAAGTATGGCATGAAATATCACCAATAGTTAAACAATCTTCAAAGATACATTTGTCTGCCATGAAAAAGGAGTAACTGCTCCTATAAAGTTTGGTTAATGGAATACTAGGTTCTACAGAGAATTCAGTTACTGAAAAATAATTAACTTTAATAACACTTGGTGCAATAAAGATTGGAGGAAAAAAATCTCCAATGACCTAATGCTCCATTTCCGTCCAGGCTTCCTGTAGTAAATGTATAATGTTGCAATAAAACTCTTTGAAAAATGAATCATCTTGAACCAAACATAATCAACAAGATAATGATTAACCAAAGGCTGGCACAAATCCTACCAGAGTAATATAATGCAAATTCAGCCTCTTGAAAGATAACTCATGTTCAATGCTAGTATCTCAGAAATGTAAGACAATGACTGGGTCTATGCAATATGACTATGTATTGACACAAAATATGTAGAACTACATTTAAAATTTTCCTGTCTCAAATTTTTATAATTTTCACCATTTACCCACGAAACTAACAAATGGGCTTTATAGTGTCATATCTACATTGCCCACTTTCCACAAAACTCTGAAAAATTATTTGCTAATGTTTACTACAATTTATGTATTTCTGTTTATTTTAGTAAGTCATAAAAACTGAGCATGACATGTTAGGCATTATATTACTACAAACACTGTATCCTTTTAAAAATGTAATAATGTATTATCTTTCACAAAATTAAATCAGTGAATTTTCACATAGGGCATATGCTCTAATGTGTTAGCTAGTAGCACAATGGAGTTATCCTATACTTTACTTCAGAACAATAAAAATCTACCAAACAGCTAATGCAGGTTAGGAAAACCTGGCTAAATTAGGACAGCCACAAAACAAGGCTAAGTTAGCTGGATCCTAAAGGACTGAACCTATAAGTCTGACCTCAGAAGTACAGTTTCAATAACCAACAAGCTAGCTAACCATGTAACTACTCAGAGAACTAATTATTTTATAATGTAATATTCAAAATTTAATTGGGAAGTAAAGCAAAGTCTTTAACAGACAGTGCTGTTTGTTATTGTTTGTAAGGAAAAATAGGAACTGTAATCCTTATCTCATACCAAATACAGAAATCAATCTGAAACAACATAAAAGTAAAAGCACTAGCCACAGGAAACAAAAGATAAATTAGACTTCATCAAAATTTAAAACTTCCTACTAATCAAAAGACACCCTTAAGAAAATAGCTGCGCAAGCTGCGACCTGGAGGAAAATACTAAGGGCATATGCAGCTGACAAAGGATTTATAGTCACTGCACCTAAGTTCAACAAACAATAAAAATATAAATAATCCTATAGAAAAAATGTGAGGTGAAAAATATACACATATATTTTTGTCTAATCTCATTTCAAAGGACTTGATTTTCTTCAAAGACTGCATGATATTCCAGTTTTAAATAAACCATTTACATTAGAAAAGTTTATGATAACCGTCTTTATGGGTATATTTATATAGGATATAAAAATAAGGTATTATAAATATGATTTAAAATGAGCACATGAATTGCCTTGAAAATGGTAATAGGGAAATTCTACAAAAATTTGACAATAAAGATCAACACATTAAACACATTAAAAAGAACAACAGATATAATGGCTCTTAACAAATAACAAAAGTGAAAAAAATAAAAACAAAGTATATCAACAATGACCCTTTAAGAATAATCTCAAAAATGAAAGAACTTGAGAAATTAAATCATTTTCGTGCTTATGATAGCAGTAGATTAGGTTTGGGCCTAAGAAAGTTGCAACAGCAGTTTCTTTCCTAAGAAATCTTTCCCCTCTCAGTCTAAACAATTACACAACAGACATAACTCTAAAATACTTTTCCTCTTTTTATTCTTCATCCCCAAACCTCCTTCTATTAGTTTTTTCTTTAGTAAACTGTGTGCACATTATGTAGTATTTACTATGAAGCATTCTGTGATGCAGCTAATGATGAAGACTAATATTTAGCTAATGAAGCCAAAGAGCCAAACATGCCAATTCTCCCAGCCTCCTAGCTAGGCTCTCCAGTCTCGGAGCCTACAAAGCAATTTCACTACTGTTGTGTTTCACCTATCACTTCTCTCGATTAGCAAACTCCTGAATGTTTTTTACACGTGTACCAAGAATCTCAGGGTCTTCAGATAATGACTGAAGAAAACTGAAAACAATAGTGGAATCAACTATTCTGAAAACACTGAGACAACAGCAACTGCTTTCTAGGCTTTTGAATTCTTGTAGAAGCCAATTATTCCAGTAAAATATACTCGTATTTTAATATGTGAGGTTTCCAAATGATCCATCCTTATTTCTCATCCCACCCTTCATGTTATTATAAAAGTGACAGGAGAGAACCAAGATCTTTGCCTTAAAAGCGTTATTAGTATTAGAGGAATTGGAAGTGGTCAGGAGTCAATCATAGACTTCTTAAGAGAACAGAGTAACTTCCACTGAGGTATAAGACCTAGACTCTTAGGAAAGAGACATTCAATCGGGACTTTCAAAATTCAATTTGAGATGGTGATAAAACAAACAAGTGGCAACGAAAACTAGAGTGAAGGAAAAAAAGAAGTGAATGTGATACAAATAGGTTAATGAAAAGATCGTAACATTAAATCCATAAATTAAACAATGATTGTAAATGGATTCCATTTGGCATTGCTTGTCCAACTCATAACTCCCCCAAGTGGCCATGTATGTTCTACCCTTTCCCCTCATTTGAGAAACTACTCAATTCCCCTATTATTCTAAACAGTAGTTCCAACTGAGAACGGTTACCTTCCTACATGATGGCCTTGCCCTTCCTACACCCAATGAGTAGTTCTGGGATAAAAACTGGATGTAAGCAGGACCAAAGTCCTTTCTTTGGATTTTTCAAACTAGTGCTAAGGTAAGGAAACTTTGAGAATGTGGTTCCAGAACTACAGGGATGACCCCTGCTTATGAGAAAGGCTTATTTCAAAGAACGAAGCCTATATGTATAGAAAAATGGAAGAGAAAATTTCAATTATAACATGTATCTGCCCTCAATTATGGATAGTTACTGTAAGAAATAATAAGTATAAAGAAAGGCACTTTGTAAACTCTTGGTCTACCAGGATTTATTCAGATATTCAACAAATATAATCGTTTTAGTTTTATTTAAGTTTAAATAAAACAAAAAAATTTTTTAAAGATTTTATTTATTTGACAGAGAGAAAGAGGGAGAGAGAGAGAGCACAAGCAGGGGGAGAATCAAGCTCTCCGCTGAGCAGGGAGCCCAATGTGGGGCTCAAACCCAGGGCTTTGGGATCATGACCTGAGCCCAAGGCAGATGCTCAACCGACTGAGCCACCCAGGCGCCCCTAAATAAAACTTAAATTGTGCACATTTATACATAAATTAAGTAGAAAAAATAGGTAGTGAAATTCAACGCAACATATGACTGCAATCACAAAACAAATGCGTAAGTTTAGGGGTTAGCGGATGATGGCTGGACAACCAAATCTGGTCTGTTTTTTGTATGACCTGTGAGCTAAGAATAGTTTTTCACATTTTTTAATGTTTGGGGGGAAAAACATCAAGAACAGCATATTTTGCAGTATATGAATAAATGAAATTCAAGTTTCAGTGCAGTGTCCATAACGTTTTAATGGAACAGGAACACACACATTTGTTATATCATCCATAACTGCTTTCATACTACAATAGAGTTAAGTTGTTGCTTATACAGAAAGTTTGCCAACTCCTCTGCAACACAGTAAACATACACACCAAAACACTTAAAATGATTGTGTTAGGAAGGTAGGATCTCTTGCCTCTATCTTTCCAGTCTGAGATGTGATATTACTTTCTATGAAAACAAAACTTTAAATTAAAAAAAAAAAAAAACTTGAAAAAGGCTGTAATAGCTTCTGATTTCCCATCCTGTTGTACAGCCCTTCCAATTTATGAGTCTTTCCACACCAAGTCAACACCACCACCAAACAGATCACCAACACTAACAAACTAGGAGTTAGTTATTCATGATTCATTCCTTCTCTCCATCCTTCATCATCCATTCATCAGCAGACCCACAGGCTCTTCAAAATATATTCCAAATGCTACCACTTCTTTCACCACTACTACCCAAACCCCAGTTGTCAACATCTTTCACCAGTACTCCTTCAAGAATCTCCTGCCTAAGATCTGAGGTCGTAGGGTCTGAAAGGAAGGGACTTAAGGTAATAAGGTTTGACAATAGAAGAAAATATAGATAACTCACGCATACTCAAACAATCTAAAATTTAAGTTTTATTATTCTTGTTCTCATTTTGGCAAGACTATCTCAATTCTCAAAACAGTTCTTTCTTTCTCTCCTCCCACCCCATTTATTGACTGACTTATTTAGGATTATATTCCCTATGCTGTACCTTTCATTCCTGTGACTTATTCATTTCCTAACAGGAAGAGTTCTTTTAAGAGGAATCTGTCAGCTTTCACTTAACAAATCCTGCCGCTTCTTTCCTGTATTTCTAAATTTAAAATGAAACTATGAATTTCGGGGTGCCTGGGTGTTTCAGTTGGTTAAGCGTCTGCCTTCGGCTCAGGTCATGATCACAGATTCCTTGTTCAAGCCCCACGCTGGGCTCCCTGCTCAGTGAGGAGTCTGCTTCTCCCTCTGCCTCTGCCTCATGCACGTACTCCCTGTCAAATAAATAAATAAATACGATCCTAAAAAAGAAAAAAAGAAAAAAAAAAAGAAACACGAATATTGATTCCATTTATAAGACACACCACAGAAAAAAAATGAAGCCCAATTTTTTAAAAAAAGATTTTATTTATTTATTTGACACAGAGAGAGAGCACAAGCAAGGGGAGAAGCAGAGGGAGAAGTGAATGGGGACCCCAAAGCAGGGCTCAATCCCAGGACCCAGGGATAATGACCTCAGCTGAAGGCAGACACTTAACCAACTGAGCCACCCAGGTGCCCCCAAAGCCCAATTTTGATTTTTTAATGTGTGTTGTGGTTTGGGTGACCAAGAAAATGGACTGTTCTCTCATAGCTCTATAATTAAATGAAATTTAATGACTGAATTTTTCATAAAGCACTCATTCTCTAATATTCAACATAAGAGAATAGGAACAAATGAAAGTACTGTGGTATACTGGATTTTTGAAGGCATAAAACTTGCTTCACTATGCCAACTGTATGATCTCAAACTAACCCTCTTAAATCTTACGGCTTCCTCATTTATAAAAATAAAGATATTAATGCCTACTCTAACTCCTAAGATTGTTAGGGAATCAAGAGATCATATTTTTGAAACTTTAAAAAATAAAGTCTAAAATAGAAATATAAAATATTAAAATCTAAAATATAAACAATCATTGGAACATATCATTTTCTGTCTACAAAGCTTCAAAGTTAAATTTATTTCCTCTGCACTGTTTTTCAAACATAAAAGAGAATTTTACTGAAATCTTTGCTATACAGTTATAGCAATCAAGACAGTGTGGTATTTCCTTAATGATAAACATAGCAATCTATGGAGCAGAATACAGAGTCTAGAAACAGAGTGACACAAGTGGTCTACTGATTTTCAGCAAAAGTGCACCAAGGCAAATCAATCGACAAAGGTAAATCTTTTCAATTAAATGGTGCTGGAACAAAGAGGTATCAACGTGTAAATCTTACTTCATTCTATACACAAAAATTAATTCTCAGGGGATCACAGACTTAAAAATAAGAGCTAAAACAATAAACTTGAAGAAGAAAATAACAAGAAAGAAACTGTGACATAAGAAATATTTATTTATGGGGAGCCCTGGTGGCTCAGTCGTTAAGCGGCTGCCCTCGGCTCAGGTCATGATCCCAGGGTCCTGGAATCAAGACCTGTCCTGGATCCCTGCTCGGTGAGAAGCCTGCTTCTCCCTCTCCCACTCCCCCTGCTTCTGTTCCCTCTCTTGCTGTGTCTTTGTCAAATAAATATATAAAATCTTAAAAAAAAAAAATTGTTTGATTTCTGCCTCCAGTTTCTGGCATAGAACTCTTAAAATTCTTGTAATTTTCTGACTGATAGGGGTGAGAGGAGCACTTTTCAACCATACCAGAGTTTATGCTAATGGGGTAACTTTGGAGAATGGGAACTGGTTACCAGAGGAATCAATCAGGTAGGTGATTAGAGAGCTGGAACTTTCAGCCCCTCCCTCTAAACCTCTGGAGAGAGGAGAAGGCCTGGAGATTGAGCTCAGTCACCACTGGTCAATGATTTCATCAATCGTGCCTATGTAATGAACCTAAATGATATTCAAATGTTCTATGTAAAAACTGTAAATGGTGAGGTTCAGAGAGCTTCCAAGTTGATGAGTACATCAAATTGCTGGGAGGGTGACACTCCCAGACACGGCAGGGAAGCTCCACACCTCTTCCCACATACTTTGGTGCATCTCTTCCATTTGAATATTTCTGAGGTGTATCTTTATAATAAAATGATAATGGTCTAAGTAATGTGTTTTCCTGAGTTCTGTGAGGCATTCTAGCAAATTGCCAAACCCAAGGAGGGGGTCATGGGAATCATCCATTTATAAATGGTCAAAAGTACTTGAGGCCCAAACTTGCAATTGGCATTTGACATGGGAGGCAATCTTGTGGGACTAAACCTGAAGAATCTGCACGGACTCCAGGCAGTTAATGTCAGAATTGCCTGTTATGGAAAACCCATACATCTGGTGTCAGAAGTGTCATGAGTACAGGAAATAAAGAGTTTTCTTTTAGAATCTTTGTGACCCTGGATTAAACAAAACTTTCTTAGGAATAGGACAGACCAAAAAAAAAAAAAAAAAAGCACATATAAAAAAGAAAAAAATGATAAATTGAACTTCATGAAAATAAACTGATAAGTTGGATTTCACCAAATAAATACCTTTTACTCTTCAAAAGACAGTTAAGTAAATAAAAGTTTCGCCACAGTTTGGACAAAATATCTGCAAAGACAACCCAATTTTTAAAAAATGAGAACCATATATGCAAACCCATAGAGTAGATTAGTGGAAAGTAGATTAGTGGTTGCAGGGGCAATGCAGAGACACATATTCAAATGTTCATAGCTACTTTATTCACAATAGCCCGAAACTGGTAACAACTGAAATGTCCGTCTGGTGAATGGATAGACTAATCGGTGATATATTCATTATGTAAAGTGTTACTCAGCAATAAAAAGGAACAAATTACTGAAACATACAACATGGAAGAATCTCAAAAGCATTTTGCTAAGTGAAAGGCACAAAGACCACAGACTGTAAGGTTATAGCTATTCTGTAGAATAGAATAGAATAGAATTCTAGAAAAGATAAAATATAGTGATAGAAAGTAGATCAGTGGCTGCCAGTAACTGGGGGTAGAAAGTACCACTGCAAAGAGATATGAGAAAACTTTCTGGGGTAATGGAAATGTTCTATATCTTGACTGTTGCAACTACATAAAATTTCAAGGCTTACTGTGCATTTAAAATTAGCATATTTTATTATACGTAAAGCATAGCTTAATAAAGCTGATTTAAAAAAACAAATCTCGAGACACCAGGGTGACAAGCATCTGACTCTTGGTTTCAGCTCAGGGTCTTGAGATCAAGGCCCCATCAGGCGCCACACTGGGTGTGGGGCCTGCTTGAAGTTCTCTCTCTCTTTCCCCTTCTGCCTCTTCCCCCAGCTTGCTCTATCTCTTAAAAAAAACAAAAACCTGACAAAACTACTATGCTTTTTCACTAAAATCAAGATATGATAATGAGGTATTCTGTGATGCTTTAAAACAAATGACTGTGAGAACTTGCTATTAAGAGTGTATTTTAGAGTCACCTGGTTGGCTCAGTGCGTAGGTCATGCAACTCTTGATCTCAGAGTTGTGAGTTTGAGCCCCATGCTAGGGGGGGGATTACTTTAAAAAAAGTAGAGATTACTTAAAAAAAAAAAAACAACAAAAGAATGTATTTTATTTGGTAACAAAAATGTCATACAAATTCCCAAAGTAACAGAGTACACTCAGTTTTGAAGAAGTCTGATAAAGTCTGACAAAATAGGAGACTGACTTATCCAGGGTTACACAAAACTGTCAGTGAGGAAAGATAGGAACCTATTAATAAGCAGGGGAAGAAAACGATTTTCAAAACCTTACTCTAAAGTGCCTAAAGACACTTTCTTATACAACTCACAGGAATGTATCTTTATCTTATCTGTTGGGTTTCAAATTCCCTCATTTTCCTTAGGGTATATGGTAAGTCTGTCAATATCTTACAGCAAAAAAAGGGACACTGAAAGGATCCACAGAAGATCTCCCAAAAGTTGGAGCCAGATGGTGGGGAAGGTTGGATACCAAGCCATGTTAGTTTATCTCACAGAAATTAGAAATGATAAAAAGGTTTTGAGCTGGGAAATGACAAAATGTTGATATATTCAAAGAATAATCTGGTGGCCATATGGAGGTTAAATCAGAGTAGGAAAAGAGCAAAAGCTAAAACATTCATTTCTAGACATTAAAACAATTGCCTAAAGTGGGTCAGAACACTTAAAACCACATCAGTGGTTTTCAAACTACTGAAACAATTTTTTTGTTGTTGCCATAACAGTCATACCTTTATGAGTTTCATCCAAAAAACATCTAATATCATCTTATAGGTGCTACTATTGAACAACTGTTCAGAGAACAGCAAATAGCTCAAACTGCTCTAAGTACCAAAGTAGGTATTAAAGTCCGGAAAGAAAGAGGGCCACAAGGTGGAAAGACATGACCTCATGCTGATCACACAACCCACTGTTTGCCTCCACCATCGCCGCCACCCACAAACAGCTGTTTGGAGAGCTCCGCTGCATCCTGGGAATTCTCCTTAGTAATTGAACAGGAGTCCTGAATCTAGGCTGATAAATAGATAAATGTATAATAATTAACCTGGTAAAAAAAAATATTTTATATAAACACAATCAAATTCTTCCACGAGAAAAAAATATTAAAACTAAAAGGAATACATGTCCAAATACTAAAAAAAATAAGCAATAAAACCTTAAATATGAATGATGAAACAAAAATATAAATTAAGAATCTGAGAATGAACATCTAAGAAAGTATATATATTCCAAAATCCTATCATAAAATCAGATGCAGGGACTAAGATGTAGAATGAGAAAGTAGCCTTAGCACAGTTGTCAATATTTTACCAATCTGTTTTGTATCCCCAAGATTACTTTTCTCTAAGCTTATCTGACACAACCAAACCCCATTCTTTGAAAAAAGGATAGTGTGTTTATAATTGACAATGCAGACCATCAATGTTTATACAGGATTCACTGACATCCTACTGTGAATAATTTAATGAAATCTGTTTATCATCTAGCTCCCCTCGCCATAATATAGGCTTCAATAGAGTAGTGATTTTTGCTTCTTTTGTTCACTGACATATTCCCAGTATGAAAATAACTCCCGGCACATAGGCGTTGCTGAATAAATATTTGCTGATTTATTAGACTTTCATTTTGGGAGCTATAATTAATTTCAGCCACCAAAAAACTGTCACAGATATTACTATAATCATCATCTTCAAGGTTTTTTTTTTTTTTAAAGATTTTATTTATTTGACAGAGAGAGAGATCACAAGTAGGCAGAGTGGCAGGCAGAGAGAGAAGGGGAAGCAGGCTCCCCGCTGAGCAGGGAGCCCGATGTGGGGCCTCGATCCCAGGACCCTGAGATCATGACCTGAGCCGAAGGCAGAGGCTTTAACCCACTGAGCCACCCAGGCGCCCCTCAAAGTAAAGGTTGGAGCCAGATGGTGGGGAAGTTGTTTAATAACAAGTTCAGTTTTATTCAATCTACTGAAGAGTTACGCTTGAGGGTATTTTTTTGAGGATATTTTTAAAAGCTGAAATTAACATGTTTGGGTCCCTTAGAAAGTTATTAATTTATGTAATGTGTCTGACATTGTTCCTGAAATCACAGCTGAATAAATGTTAGTGCCTCTGCCTTACTACCCCCTTTCAAAAAGTTATTCACATAAATCAAATTTCTTGAAATGTCATCCACCAAAAACTATTTTCTAAAGCAAGTATACAGAAGATCATAGACTTAATCACAGGACTCACACTCCAACAAAGATACGGAAAAAGCAAATATCTTAGAAAACTACTGCTTACACAGGTGACAGAGAGAGGGCACAAGTCATAGAATTCAACTGTCTTAAATTAGGATGACATCATGAGAGCAGAGCTGACAACGGCAATGTACGTTGAAAATTGCAACCAAAGTTATCTCTACTGGTAGTCTGTCATTTTCTCAGGTATATGGCAGGGGGTGGGGGTGGGGGAGCAAATATCATTCCTGTAAGCGATTTCCAAAAGCTGGGAGGGCCACTGTGTCCTGACCTCTATTTTTCTGCTTACACCCTGAACAAAGACATGCATCTGGAAAAACAAAACAAAACAAAGAAAAACCCAAAAACCCACAAAGGCTGGATGGTGGAGGCTTAAGACAGCCCTCCATGTTTCCAAAGCTTCCTATACTTAATCAAAATTCTTATTACTTAGTATTTTAAAAGCCTACATTATAAGCTCCATAAGGGCTCTGTTTATAGCTGGAAGAGTGCTGAGCACATACCAAGCATTCAATAAATATTTCCTGAATAAATATGGTCTGAATCCCCCACAGAATTAAAAGCTTTATAAGAGCAGGGATTTCAAGTGTCTCATTCACCAGCTTTCCAATGCACTTAGCCTAAGTGTGATCCAAAGAAGCTAATCAAAATCTATACTTAATGAATGTGTTTATAACCAGGAAACAAAAAAAAAAGGTCTATGAGACACTAACCCATACCCTTAGCCACTATAGTATGTACTAATGAAGCAAAATAAGGAGTTTCCCAGTGTGCTAGTTTCAGTGTGCATATAATCATTAAATCTCATTCACAAATAAGAATTTCAAGAAGTCAAATACTAATTACTTTCCCAATCATCTCACTTTACTCCAAACTTTGTTTCCCAATAACTTATCTCAAGTAATCCACAATTCTAGATCATAAAATTTCAGAAATTTTCATGCCCGAAACACATCCACACTAATTATAATTGGAGACTAAAGAAATAAAAAGAATGCCAAGAGGTACTCAAAGCAGTCAAAGAAAAATCAAAGGCTATGCCTCAACTAAACTGAAAACAGGATATCCTTCAAAGTTTAAAAAAAACAAAAAACAAAAAAAAACACCTCCTACTCACTCATCAACAGGATTCGGTTATGACACTTTTCTGGAACAATTGGCTCAAAGAAAACTGCAAAAAATTTTGTCATTTGCTCTGACGTGGCACTTTAACATCAGCATTCTACTGTCACTTAAAGATTAGCATAATGTAGTCATCTCAAGACCAGTGTGCAAGAGCAAAAGATGGTTTAAGGAAAAATGTAAGATGTCAACACTAAATAATTTTGTTTTAAAACAGGAAGTCATCTCAACTTTAGGAAGTCATCAATTTTGGAAAGGTAGAAAAAGCGCATTCTCTGAAAAAAAAAAAATTTAAAAAGGAAAAAGTGGGCGCCCGGGTGGCTCAGTCGTTAAGCAACTGCCTTTGGCTCAAGTCCTGATCCCAGGGTCCTGGGATCGAGCCCCACATCAGGCTCCCTGTTCAGCAGGAAGCCTGCTTCTCCCTCTCCTTCTGCTGCTCTCCCTGCTTGTATTCCCTCTCTCGTTGTCTCTCTCTGTTAAATAAATAAATAAAATCTTAAAAAAATAATTTAAAAAAATGGGGCGCCTGGGTGACTCAGTGGGTTAAAGCCTCCGCCTTCGGCTCGGGCCATGATCTCAGCGTCCTGGGATCGATGAGCCCCGCTTAGGGCTCTCTGCTCAGTGGAGAGCCTGCTTCCCCCTCCTCCGTCTACTTGTGATCTGTCAACTAAATAAATAAATAAATAATCTTTAAAAAATAATAATAATAAAATAAAAAGGAAAAAATGCATTCTTATGGAATATGACAAATACAGCATAATTTGACTCCATAATACACTAACATCTCATTAGTACAGAGATTATCTTAAACCAAAAAACACAAAAAACAAAAGAAAGATAACCTTAACAAAAGAAAATACTAGGAGTATCAACAGTCTACAATTTAAAACATATATATATATATATATATATATATATATATATATATATATCATCAAGTTTGTGAACTAAAAAGTTCACGCATCTTATTATGGTCCTCATTCAGAAATCTATTATTTTCCTCTGAGGAACATCTGGTATCCTGTTACTCACGTTATCACTAACATTAGCGATACTTATTAGGTATGATCCTGTCCCCGTAGATGCTACACCATACAATTTAGATAGGGATAGGCCTTGATCTCTGGATTCCTCTTTTTATGAGAGTCAAATCAATCCTTATATGTAAATCAAACCGGCTTCGTTATCTAGTTTCCCAGACCACAACAGATTTAAAATTGGAAATCAAAAGAAAGGCTAGACTAGAAACAGTAACCAATCCAGTAACAATGAGCACCTCTAGAGCTTAGAGTACCATTTCGTGTCCAAAGGAATGAGGATTAGAGAAATAGCTGAATGCAGAAATTGCAACAGGAACTGTTTAAAAATTTTTTTAAAGTCCACCAAAAAGCAAGGAAGCCAGCAAAGACCACTAGAATCAGGACTCAGGAGTCAATCTGAAGATGCTTTTACAGATTGACGATGGGAAAATATAAGCATAAAAAAAGTAATGGAATCATACTGAAATACAAAAAATATATAAAAATCTGTAACTTTCGAATAAAGAATATACAAAATATACGAAAAGAGAGAAATATACGAAATAAAGAATATACGAAAGACAAAGAAACATGTTTTAAAAGAAAAAGAAACATGTTTAGAAAATGTTTTAAAAACACCAAATGATAGAATTAGCACTTGTATTAAACTCTACAGAACAAAAGGTCTGGTTTCTTCAACAAATTGCAAAAAGAAAAGGAAAGGGAAGGGAAATATACATATCAAAAGACTTAGAGGAGTGGTGCCTGGGTGTCTCAGTGGGTTAAAGCCTCTGCCTTGGCTCAGGTCATGATCTCAGGGTCCTGGGATCGAGCCCCGCGTTGGGCTCTCTGCTCAGCAGGAAGCCTGCTTCCCCCTCTCTCTCTGCCTGCCTCTCTGCCTACTTGTGATCTCTCTCTGTGTCAAATAAATAAATAAAATCTTAAAGAAAAAAAAAACGACTTAGAGGAGACACAGCAACTAAATGCACTGTTTGGATCTTGATTAAATGCTGATTTAAACAAACCACTGTAAAGTAACATGAGACAATCAAGATATCTGACTGGATATCTGATATTAAGAAATTACGGACAGGGGCGCCTGGGTGGCTCAGATGGTTAAACATCTCCCTTTGGCTCAGGTCATGATCTCTGTTCCTGGGATTGAGTCTCTCGTCAGGCCCGCAGCTCAGTAGGGAGTCTGCTTCTCCCTCTCCCTCTGCCTCTCCCCCTGCTTGTGCTGTCTCTCAAATAAATAAATCTTTAAAAAAATTAAATTTGAAAAGAAGAAAAAAAAATTACGGACAAATTTAAGGTCTGATAATGAAAGAAGAGTCCTTATCTTTCAAGAGATATAAACTCTAATGTTATGGGTGAGATTTCGCAAATGATACAAGAGAGAGAAAAGAGAAAAGCATACTGACACTAGGTGACAAGCAACAGCAAAGAAGACAGTTATAATTATGTAGAGTCATTTAGTGTATGGAGCAAACAGCCCTACACAAAAAGCTCTTGAAGGCACCACTGTGTTACAGCAAAGAACCATGTCCAACACTCATAATAACCACCATCAGTCATCAAAAATAAGTTAAATTATGTTCTATATGCACAGCTTAAGGAAACCAGATGTCCAAATAATGGAATACAATGCAAAAGTTTATATTTATACTTGCTGAGAAGGAAAGATGATCATAATTTTGTAAGTGGAAAAAAACATGGCTGATTTTGCTGCTTAAATATATTTTCTTTTACCCAATCACCCTAACACACACAGTACCTAACAGTACCTTACTCCAAGATAACTGCTGATTGTTTAAACACAGAAAAAGAACAGTAATGAATATAATCTTGAATCACTTCCCACTGACAAATATTCCTTCAAACTAATTTACATTAATTATCTAAACCCTGGTTTAACACCATTTTTAAGTGTAAGATAAAGTATTATGCAGTTATAAATTACTAAAGAACCATAAAATATTAACTTAAAATGATTTAATGCAAACTCTCATCTGAACCCTACTTAAAATTATATAAAATACATATGCATGTATTATGGGCTGAATTGTATGTCCAAATCATTTCACTGTGTCAAAAAGCAAGAAAGTCCTCAAAGAATGATGGGAACATATCAAAAGAATGCAGAAGCTAGCATGAATGGGCATCCACTAGCCAAAATGGGGCCAATGTGAGCATCAAAATAAATAGTAATGGATAACAGCCCATTGAAAAAAATAGAGGATACTTGAGTTCATAAAGATATAAATAAACCAATAAACTGAAAGTCTGATGAGGAACAAAATATTTACAAAGTTTCAAAGCAAGTAACAGAAAAAATGATCAAAGTGGACATCACTAGTAATGGGACAAACCAAAGTTATGCACCACAGGACAGGATGCAATGAGACAAAACACACTTCACCTCTGTGGCATTTGTGCCAAGGATACATGAACTGAATCTGGAGGAAACATCAAATTAAGGGACATTCTACAAAACAACTGGCCTGTAATCTTGTATCAAGGTCATAAAACCCAAGGAAAGACTAGGGAACTAGTCCAGACTGAAGGAGACTAAAAAGACATAATAGCTCAATGCAATACTTGATTCTGAGCTGGATCTTTTTGCTATAAAAGACATTAAGACAATTAGCAAAATCTCGATGGGTAATAAGGTATCAATATTAATTTCCTCATTTTCTTGATTGTAGTATGGTTATGTTGGAGAATGACTTTGTTTATAGGATATACACATTACAACATTAGAAGGTGACAGGGAATCATTTCAACAACTTAATTCTCAAATCAAATCGTATAAGCGCAAAGAACACAGACACCCCCACCACCTCTTGGGCTAGATAAAGGCTGCAAACATATGCCTACAGGGGTCAGGCAAAGTAAATACCTGAAACAAGGTAGGTATAAGGTAAGGACTGAGACTGCTTATCTGACACACCACTTAGTGAGTATATAAGTCATCTGGAATGCAAGCCCACAGGGGAAAGATCACTCCAGAGATCCAGATTTTTATGCAAAATTTCCCAATTTTTAAAACGCTCAAAAGGGCCAAAGAAAACATGTCTGTTGGCTAAATTTGAACCACAGCTGCCTCAGGCTCAGAGGCATGTTTCTCAAACTGAGACCTAGGGATAAAATGAAACCACATGGTATACATGGAACATACTCCTACAACCACAGTTTTATCCATGAGTTTGCCTGAAATTGTCAGAGAGAGGAGCCATTTCTATACTTTTAAAATGCTACATTATGGAGTTTAATGCAAAGTTCATGATTTTTTAAAAATAATTTCAATCTTACAGAAAAGCTGTAAGAACAAGAACAGTACAAAAAATACCCATACAGCTTTTACCAAATTCACCTATTGTTAACATTTTACTCATTTGCTTTACTTGCCCATGAGCATCCTCCCTCCTTGCATATACATACAAATATACGTATGTACACATACATATTACATCATTTTTTCTGAACCATTTGAGAGTAACTTACATATATCATGGCCCTTTATCCCTAAAAACTTAAGTGTGTTTTTCCTAAGAAAAATATTCCCTCACATAATCTGAGGATAGTTATCATCTTCCGTAAATTTAACACTGATGCAACACTTTTATCCAATCTACATCCATATTCCAATTTTGCTAAATAATCCAATGCTACCCTTTATAGCATTTTCCTTTCTAATATAAGATCCAATCTAGGATCACATACTGCAAGTAGTTGTCATGTCTCTCTATTCTCCTTTAACCTGGAATATTCCACAGCCTGTGTCTTTATAACATTAAAAAAAAAAAAAAAAGTCTTCCCACCATTTTAAAAAATAGAATGTTCCCCAATTCAATGTTCCCTCATGATTAGATTCAGGTTATCCATTCCTGGCTGGAGTACTACACAAATGATGTGTTCTTCTCAGGGCATTACATTCAGAGGCACACAATGTCTACTAGTGCTATTTATTTTGATCACATACTCAAGGTGCTGTCTGATTTCATCACTGTATAGAGTTACTTTTCTTTCTTTCTTTTTTTTTTTTTACCTCTTTGCAACTAAAGGGCAATATATGAGGAGATATTTAAAACTATGCTAACAACCTGCTCCTCATCAAAATATCCCTAGATTCAGTATCTATCAATGATTCCCGTCTGGACCATTTCTTATTAGAATGGCTGCAAAATAATCATATGACTTTTTAAGTTAAATAGACTCCAACTTTTGGCTATACTCTCCGATCCCTCAGGTGTAAGCACTCGGCCTCCTCTACTTTAGGAGCACCACGATACAATGGTTTGAGTACAAGACTAGAATAATCAGGCAGAGCTTCCAGAAAAAACAAATGTACTGAGCCATGCCTTACAGACTGGATAGATTTCAAATAGCTAATGAGGTGAAGAACCAATCAAGACACAGACAGCTTCACCAGGAAAGCTAAAAAACAAAAACAAAAACAAACAAACAAACCCCAATAACACAACATGGTGAATGCTTTCGCAAAGTAAAAAATATACCTTAGTCTATCAGTTTTATGAAAACATATTTCTACATACAGAGTTTGCCTAAATTACACTGATTCTAGAACTATCGATATATTTTTACTGCTATTAATTATATTCCAATCATTATATTCAGATCCTAAAAACTTTCGAAAACAGAGCACACATTTTTATTTATTTATTTATTTTTAAGATTTTATTTATTTATTTGACAGAGAGAGATCACAAGTAGGCAGAGGCAGGCAGAAAGAGAGGGAAGCAGGCTCCCTGCTGAGCAGAGAGCCCGATGCGGGGCTTGATTCCAGGACCCTGAGATCATGACCTGAGCCGAAGGCAGAGGCTTAACCCACTGAGCCACCCAGGCGCCCCCGGAGCACACATTTATTATAACTACTTCTGATTGTTCATCCACTTTTTCATGTGTATGTCAACCTTCCCACCTAGTCTCTCAAGGATTGGGATTAACCACTAAAAGTGTGTATTTCACCTGACTGTAACCCACAGTAAGAAATAAATTTTACGCTGCAACCTAAAGCAAACATATGCAACTGAAATTAAAAGTTTCTTGAAGCAGTATCATGTGAAGCACTGATACTTAATAATCTTTCTTTTCTTCCTTTATGTTGATCTTGACCCCAAATAATTTCTAATAATTATAATAATAAGTCATGCATAAGACCTACATTTCAAAAACCCTACCCTAGAACTTGGAATGGAATTCTTTATCAGATTCCCAACAAAGTCTGGGACAAAGTTTTCACTCATTTCAGGTAAAATGAGAAAAATAAGAATATAATGAGTGATTTTTTTAAAGGACTATTCTCAGATTGTGTAATTATTTCATCTTCAAAGCTCTTTCTTTTATGAAACAATGGTGAAAGAGAAGGCTATAAGTTTTGATTATATACTGGTTTTTTTTTTCCCCTATCTCCCCTATTTTTCCCCCCAAATTTTACTGGACCATAAAATCTCCAATGTTATGCTGTGAGATTTTAAAGACACATTAGGGTGTCAGCCTTCAGTGGGTTTACAATTTGGCTGGAGAAATAAGACTAATAATATTTTTAAGACTTGTCATAATTATTTCTACCTTATAAGAAAAAATATTCTGTGATAACTGCCCTAGGAATCCTCTTAGGTTAAAAGTTCAGTACTTTGGGCTAGGAATGAAAGGGAACAAATAAGGAAGGGTGTTTAGAAAGGAAACAATATTTGAGTTGGGCCTTAAAGGGTACTGAGAATAGTCACGGGGATGAGAAAGCACCAACAACACCTGGGGAACAAGAAACAGGATTTTGGCCAGATCTTGTTAAGACTGTAGAAGGAGATAATGGAGGACCTTGAAAACAAGGCTAAGGTGTTTGAATTCAGTCAAGGCAGTGAAGTTGAAAGAGGGAATGGCATAATCAAAGCACTGCTTTACGAATATTAACCTGAAGGCCACCCCCGCCCCCATATAAAATAAATTAGACAGGTGGAAATTCCTTAGGCTATGCAATAATCCAAACGTGAAATAATAAGTATTTGAACTATAGTGGCAGAAAAGGAAATTAAGGGATGAGAAAGGTGACAAGAACTTAAAAGTCCCAGAAGAGATGCTAAAGTGATAGGCAAAAACAGAAGGAATCAAACATGGTTCTGATGTTTCAAGGCTGAATGAGACAGTGGAAAATAAGGAAAAGCAGCTGATTTAGAGGAAGAGTTCAGATTCAGGTATGTTAGATGTATGAGTGGACCATGAATAATCAGTAGTAGGTAGGGAAAAGAACACTGAACACCATCAGAAAAATCTGAGTTCAAATGAAAAAAATGGCTGGCATCCAAAAAAAACAACTAGAATACAAAGTTTTATCTATAGTATGATTTTAACTGTGTAAAAAATTAGGCATAGAAAAAGACTAAAAAATATATCAACGTGTTAACATGCATACAGATGAGCTACAGAAAAGATCATTTTTCTTTCTTTCTTCTTCTGTACTGTTTTTCACTGGCTACAAATCTAACAAATCAAGCCTCCCACCAAAAAAAGAAGAAAGCAGAAAGAAAACTCTAGATTTAAAGTCTTAAAAAAAAAAAAAAAATCAAACTCTCTGAACCTCAAGTTCTTCGTCTATAAAAGGATAATTTATTCTCTCCCAAGATTAGTGTACAGATTAAATGAGATAAAGCATAAAACAATATGCAAAGTTAAAGCCTTATAATAGAGCTAAAACTATAGGACAAGAGATCAGACACAGAAATATACTATACACTTGGGAATCTTCCATACTGAGGTAATAGTTGAAGAAGTAGATTATAGACTTATTAAAAGTCTTAGAATCTATTTCAAAATCAAAATGTTCTTCCCAAATTTCTTATGAATATTGAAGTTTCACATGTTATAGAAATGGACTCATATGCATAAAGTTAAGACAGTACTTTTCCCACATGTTACTCAAACATAAGTTTGCTAAGTAAATTATTTCATTGTTTTAAAAAGCCAAGCTCTATAGAGGTAAATTCAGCAATCTCCAAATGTTCCCTCTCAGAAGTTACATGCTTTACATACATAGCACAGCATTCTAAATGGTGTTTCTCTCCTCTAGTCCCATTTCTTGTACTTCATTTTTGCTTAAACATCTCTGGATATCTATTTAAAACCAGATAGTAAACTCCTAAAAGACAAGAAGCATGTTTTATATTTGTCCTTCCCTTAAGAACAACCAAGCACAGTACTGGTCACAAAATAGATATTAATCCATATACATGCTAAAAAATACTCTAACTCATGTCATTGGTGTTGTAGAAACCACATGAGTTACTGCTCGTCTTGTTATATAACTGAAGCCTATCTTAAGCCCTTCAAGAGACAACTAATAAATCAAAAGAAAAAATTCCCCAGATAATACTGTATGAGAAACATTTTTATGTGACTAAAGAATGCTTAAGACTAGATTAATACTTAACATATACTGCATTGTTTCTTTAAGAAAGTGTATGAGAGGGGCGCCTAGGTGGCTTAGACGGTTGAGGGTCTGCCTTCAGCTCAGGTCACGATCCCAAGGTCCTGGGATTGAGTCTGCATCTGGCTCCCAGCTCAGCAGGGAGTCTGCTTCTCCCTCTCACTCTCCCTCTAGCTTTCTGTCCCTCTCAAATGAATAAAGAAAATCTTAAAAAAAAAAAAAAAGAAAGAGTATGAAAGAGTATGAGATGAGAAATAATAGATCTGATATTGTGATGTTAAAAAGACTGTTTTTGGGGAGGCTTGGTGGCTCAGTCGTTAAGAGTCTGCCTTTGGTTAAGCGGCTGCCTTTGGCTCACGTCATGATTCCAGGGTCGCGGATCGAGACCTGTATCCTGCTCCCTGCTCGGTGGGAAGCCTGCTTCTCCCTCTCCCACTCCCCCTGCTGGTGTTCCACCTCTCGCTGTGTCTCTGTCAAATAAATAAAATCTTAAAAAAAAAAAAAAGACTTCTTGGAATGCCTGGTGGCATGAAAAGTGGAGTCCCCTCAGCAATTCATCTTCATCTTTCAATCTCTATTCAGTCGCCTCGTGAATTGAATAAAAAGGGACAAAGTTATTTAACAAGATATATCTATCGTTTCGAAATAAACTTAAGTTCCACCAATTGGTGAGAAAGATTCCCTCAAAACACTTAAAGAAAATGAAGCCTTGGTAAGCCTTCCAGAAGTTCTTGGAATCAACAGGAAAGAAAAGCTGATTTCTACTCTGAGTAGTGCTCCCATCATTTCTAAATGCTGAGGAGGCAACAATGCAGTATCTCAGTCCCACATCTCCCAATATACTCAATTTCACCTCAGGTCAGGATCTCATGGGTTGCAGGATCCAGCCCCATGTCCCTCGCCAGCCCAGCACTCAGCGGGAAGTGAACTTGAAAAAAATCTTCTCCCTCTTCCCCTACCCCACCCTTTAAAATAAATCTTTCAAAAAAAGAGTATTTTATTAAAATATTTCCTAAATGGAAGGACACCACTTCCATTTTGTTTGTTCATATACCCTGCACCAAAATGTTAGGTTTCTTATAGATACTAACCCTACAATTTTATTTATTACAATTTTTATTTAAAAACTTTTGAGGGGCGCCTGGGTGGCTCGGTGGGTTAAAGCCTCTGCCTTCGGCTCAGGTCATGATCTTAGGGTCCTGGGATCGAGCCCCGTATCGGGCTCTCTGCTCGGCAGGGAGCCTGCTTCCCCGTCTCTCTCTGCCTTCCTCTCTGCCTACTTGTGATCTGTCTCTCTCTGTCAAATAAATAAATGAAATCTTTAAAAAAAATAAATACATAAAAATAAAAAAATAAAAACTTTTGAGTTTTTTTTTTAACTAAACTTTGGAGCAGAAAGTTAACACTGATATGGTTAACTGTAGGCTTTCTTTTTTTTTTTTAAAGATTTAATTTATTTATTTGACAGAGAGAGAGAGAGATCACAAGTAGGCAGAGAGGCAGGCAGAGAGAGAGAGGAAGCAGGCTCCCTGCTGAGCAGAGAGCCCGAGTGGGGCTCGATCCCAGGACCCTGAGATCATGACCTGAGCTGAAGGCAGAGGCTTTAACCCACTGAGCCACCCAGGTGCCCCAACTGTAGGCTTTCTTTAAAGTATAAGCACTGACTAACCTCTAGGCTAATTTCAAAACAAATGTCTCAAAATTAAAACCTTTATTATGAAAAAGAGATGGTAAAAAGACTAAGGATGAAATGTGTGTGTGTGTAGTGATCTGAAGGCAGGATATGAAGACAGACTGTTTAGGGTACTCCCTCCACAAATTTTTTTTTAAATTGTTTCCAAAGCGCTGCTTTTAAATTACCATAATCTGTGAATCAAAAGATACTATGCTTAAGGGAAATTCCATAGTACAAGCACCTGCCAGCCAAACTGCCTAAAATTCATCAGCGGCAGAGATTAAAAGCATCCTTTAGATGTTTTTATGTAAAACAAAAGTAATACGACAGGTATATAATTTCAACGTGGCACACAGAACATAACCAATCACCTAACATTGCTCTCAATGATCTCAAAAGCCAATACACAAAACTTTAATTTAGACATCTTATAAAATGCAGAGTGTTTTCCTTATCAAGCACTCAGCAATCAAGGGTACAGTTTGAATTTTAAGTTTTCCACTTTACAAAATGATCCAGCATAAAATTCCCTTAAATAATCGGTGTCTCTAGAATCAGTCTGTTTATAAAGCACTTAACTTTTCTGCTTATATAAATGAAGTTTTCTCACATTTTTTTTTCCCAAGAACCCACCTGGTATACAAAAGGAGATACACATGTATACTTCCTTGAGAATAAATAAATGCTTTCAATACTTGTGACCCCAGATGAACTTCACATATTTTGAATTCTTGTTTAGTTAAAAAAAAAAAAGTTTTTAAACACCTTCTAGAATACAAGTGCTTGCCTTTACATTCATAGCTCTCTTATGACAAAATAAAGATCAATGTAACTCTAAGCTCTAAACTAATGAACTGCAGGGAACAGAAATAAGCAATCTGACAAGAGCTAAGTAAAGCTCTGTTTAAAGACTACCAGTAAAATATACCAGCATTACCCCTCCCCCACCCCTTAGAGGTTTCAATTAAGATGGGGCCTAGTTTTACTCTTACAAGGGGGACAGAAAGAGAAAGCACAGAGCTCTTGCTGAAAACTATCTTCATCAGGAGCAGCTCCAGAAATACCACCAGGAACCATTTCTTTCCCTCTCTGCTGACACAGGTTCCTCTCTTTAGAGACAGGAATCTCCCTTACAGCTGATCAACACCTTATCTAAAGGAAAGTCTTACCCACTCAAGGATGGCATCAAATGAATACAAACAAACGAACAAACAAAAAACCCTAATGTTAGGGTTTTTTGTCAGCTATAACACTTTATGAAAAGTGGAGTCCCCTCAGCAATTCATCTTCATCTTTCAATCTCTATCAGTCACCTCGTGAATTGAATAAAAAGGGACAAAGTTATTTAACAAGGTTGATCTACTGTTTTGAAATAAACTTAAGTTCCACCAATTGGTGAGAAAGGTTCCCACAAAACACTTAAAGAAAATGAAGCCTTGGTAAGCCTTCCAGAAGTTCTTGGAATCAACAGGAAAGAAAAGCTGACTTCTACTTTGAGTAGTGCTTCCACCATTCCTAAATGCTGAGGAGGCAACAATGCAGTATCTCAGTCCCATATCTCCCAATATATTCAATTTCTGCCCTAGTATACGATCACCTCTTTGTGAAAACATGTAAGACAAGTCTTTCAGTCCACTGTGATTAGCGAATAAATATAGGCATGAGGGAAGGAAAAAAAAAGAAAAAGAAAAAAGAAAAGCAGTGAAAAATTGATGCCTTTTTAAAAGGAGCCAAGAATGAAACAACCTATGTAAGGAATTACAAGACATCAAAGGTTAGATAATGGACAACAGGTGCCCTTGGGAGGAAAGAGTAACACTCAGTTGTCTCCTATTTTAGGATTTCCACTCTCAAAGCACTCTAATATGTGTTTTTTTTCTTCCCATAGAGGCTCAGAGCCAAAACTATAGTTTTTACTATTTAATACCTACAATAGGTCCATTGCTCTTCAACTAACTTTTTGACTTTAGATTTAAAAAAATTCAACTAATCTCAATATGGCTGAATAAAGGGTGGCCTATGGCCAGATCATGCACTGATCCATGAACATTAATCAACCAGGGATTTATTACCAAGAAAGTTGTCTGAATACAAACTACCTCCATATAAAATACCGAAAATACAAATCCAGCAACAGTTATCACATAACTGCAGAATCAGCCAAAGAAGAAACTGTTTCTCTCACCATCATAACAGTTGAGCTCAATCTTTAGAGTAACCAGATTCCAATAGTCTCAAAGAATAGTAATTCCAGACACAGATTATAGGGCGCTCAGTACCAGCCTCTAGTTCTGATTCCCTTAGCCAGTTACAAAATACACTACCTTTATTCTGCTGAAAGGGAACACTGAAAGGATACTGCAGCCTACTTAATAACCTCTTCCATTCCACAAAGACAACATATTCCAAAAATGGAGAATCCTTTCTTTCCCTGACAGAGGCCCCCTTTCCTATGGATTCACTGGGCAGAATTACTTCTCCCCAGCATGCTCACAGAGCCAGAGAATACTTCTGCTTTCGCTCTTCTTTTAAAGAGGGTCCCCCAACACAGATGCACCTCTTCCTTTCCTGTATTAAGCAAATGATGCTTCAGTGCTTCTAGTTCTCTCCACCACTGCAAAATGTTCAGAGAAGTGGAAGGAGAGAAGGGAAGTTGTCAGACACTTTGAAATATACTTAAAAGAAGTCTCCAAATTTAAAGTGAAGACTGGGGGGAGGGGTGCCTTCTTCCTGAAAAGGGAGTGGGGGTCCCTACCTTATAAAGGGACCCTCTGCGTGCGTAAGGGGTGCCTCCACTCCGAAAGAGAGCTCAGTATGTGGAAAGGGGGAGGAATATTGTGCCCTGAAGGGGTCAAGGTTTCAGAAACGGGTGCCCCAACCCTGAAGGTAAGTCTGTGGGGGGAGCCGTGAGTACATGGAAAGGGATGTACCCAGCTACTGGGGGGCCTCTCTGAGAGAGGGGGTTTCCACTTTGCGGGAAGAAGGGCCCCGCACTGAAGGGGACGCTGGGAGGAAGGGAGGGTCTTGCAGAGGACTGGGCATGGGGGGAGGGGTTCTGAATCCACCGGAGCCAGTAGAGGGGCGGTAGCCTCGAGGGGAACATGTGCAGTAGAACTATTATCATCCCCAGGGGCAGGGTGGAGAGCAGGGCCTGGGCTGTGTGTGGAGAGAACAAGGCTCCCACTCCGCGGAGAAGACGGAGGGCTCCCCAGCGGTACTCACCGAGGCTGCCGGCGAAACCGTCCATCTTGCGGGGAAAGCGCCGGGCTCCGGGCTCAGCGGGGCGGGCACTTCATTCAGCGGACCGACAGACTGGCCGACGCTGAGCCTGACCCGCTCGCACTCTAGGTCGCCCGGCTCGGTTCCTAGCTCCCGCCTCCGTGGTCCGACCGTCCGTCTGCCCCGGGGCAGTCAGCCGCAACCGCCCGGGCCACTTCTCGGTCAGGTTAAGAGCCGCGCCGCTCCGCAGCCTGCCCGGCCTCCCTCCCAGGCAGCAGCCGCGAACGCCGTGCCCCGCCCCCGCGCCCGCGCACAGCGGTAGCCCCGCCCCCGCGCACGCCGTCACGCTTCCGACTCCGCCTCCCACGTGACAACATGGAGGCGGGGGCTTGCCGACCCTTCCCTCTCACCTTGCTTGGGCCTTGGGATCCGGCCGCCTCGCGCGGGACTGGTGGCTGCGCTTGCGCAGTGGTTCGGCCGAGGGCATGGGGACTTGGTTTTTGAGGCTGGTTCCGAGTGGGTCATGATAAGGGTTGGCCTCTGGCCTGAGGTTCTCAGGATCGTCGAGGGATTCTCTCTCATAGCCCCTAGGGAGCCTGCGGAGTCCCATTGAAGCCCAAGTCCAGCACCTACCCCCGTCCCAGCCCCACACAGAAGATGGCCACCGCGTGTGTCCTACAAGGACACCCAGGAGGCAACCAAGTGAGAGGAGGACTCCCTTCTTCCCAGGTCTCCCTCTACCCTCGTAGGGGATATATGGGAGTGAGTCTTCCTAACTAACTCAAGGCCACCACTGCTATAGCCTCAGAACTCAAAACAGACTGGAAGCAAGGAATGTTAGTGCTGGGCAAGACCCAAGAGTTCATCTTGTCTCCTCTTCACGGAGAACACAGCCTTAGAATGAACCTGCCCTGCCCAAGGTCATGGGGCCTGGTAGAAGCAGAGCTAGAACTCATGCTTCTTTACTCCCCCTGGTGTTCTTTCCACCAAAGACGCAAAGCAATCTCTTACAGGGCATATAATAAGATTGCCTATTAGTGAACTATAACAAAGAGTTTTAATGAAGTAGCTTGAGTTCTCAGCCCAACTTCATGTGACTAGGTGAGCGTCAAGTCACTAAACTTATTTGGGACTCAACTTTATCCATTTGCAAATGGAAGGACTGGACTTGTAACCAAGGCATTACATATAAACACAACCTTCCTCGTCCTCCTCCCTCCCCCACTCACCCCTATTCTCCATCCTTCTAAAGCCCTTCCAGTGATTTCCAAAGTTCTTCTTGGGACTTGGTGTGTGGATCAGAGTAATAAAGAGGAGAACTGTAAGGTCCTCATGAACTAAATTGATGTATGCAATAATTGGGAGCTGAGTTAGGGAAGAATTAGAGTCATTCTAGACAAGTTGCTGGAGAAAGGAACAGACTGAAGAAGGGAGATGAGAAATATGAGGTTAGCAACTACCATAATGAGAGGGACTTAGAATTACATAGTTAAGAGGATTGTTAAACATTTCGTTGCTGTCTTGCAGTAAACTTCTCCCCCCCACTGCCTCTTTAGAAATCTTCCCTAAAAATCTAAATTACTTTTCATATCTTTTTTTGGATATCAGACCTGTGTGTCTTCTGAATAGCATACCATGTGGAGACAGGCCATAAAGCAGCCAACATAAATTGTGTTACATACTAAATGGTATCGAGTGTCCTTCTGTTTCAAAATTAAATTATTTACCCAGTTTCCCCTATCATGGGCATTTTTATATCTGTAACTTTCTATTAAGTCTAACCACTTAATGTTTGAGAAGGTCTTAATTCTGACAGCTGCTCTTCTGTATCTGCATGCAACACTCTCTGCCTTAGGTCAATTAAAAGAATAAGAACTTTCATTGACATACTACAATATATATATACACACACATATATATATGTGTATATATATATATATATATATTTTTTTTTTTTAATTCAGAGAAGGATCCACATTTTGTGGGGCCTGAAGTTTTTCTATTTGTGGAACTCTTCTAAAGAAACAAGCACAAGGGACGCCTGGGTGGCTCAATTGATTAAGCAGCTGCCTTCAGCTCAGGTCATAATCTCAGGGTCCTGGGATCAAGTCCCACATCAGTCTCCTTGCTCGGCAGGGAGCCTGCTTCTCCCTCTGCCTCTGCCTGCCTCTCTGTCTACTTGTGATCTCTCTCTCTCTGTGTCAAATAAATAAAATCTTAAAAAAAAAAAAAGAAACAAGCACAAAATTACATTAAATGGAGTATTTATTTAGATGCAGAAAAGAAATCACAATAGATTACACATTTTAAGAAAGCCTGCAAATACTACAAATGTTACAAAATCAAGAAATACAACGTTCAGTTAACTGCCCAACATAACTCCAATACTTTTTTACTAAATTTCTTGGTTGCATACTCTTTGATTATTTCTTCATATGAGAATGATTCCTTTTTTTAATTTAATTTAATTTTTTCAGTGTTCCGAGATTCATTGTGTATGCACCACACCCAGTGCTCCATGTAATACGTGCCCTCCTTAATACTCACCACCAGGCTCACCCATTCCCCCACCCCTCTCCCTTCCAAAACCCTGTTTGTTTTTCAGAGTCCACAGTGTCTCATGGTTCATCTCCCCCCCAACTTCTCCCAATTCACTTTTCCTTTCCTTCTCCTAATGTCCTCCATGTCATTCCTTATGCTCCACAAGTGAAACTATATGATAATTGACTTTCTCTGCTTGACTTATGATTCTTTTTTTCTTAACAGATAATCTTTTACTGGGATCCTGCTATATGACAGGTTTTTATATCCAGGTGTTTTATGCCTAACCCCATTCCAATGTTACATCAAGCCTATGAGATCAGTGTTATGAATATGACAGTGGTTTTAATTTTTTTTATTTTTTAAAAGATTTTATTTATTTATTTGAGAGAGAAAGCAGAAGCAGGGAGAGGGAGAGGCAGGCTCCCTGCTGAGCAGAGAGCCTGATGTAGGACTCGAACCCAGGACTCCAGGATCATGACCTGAGCTGAACGCAGGTGCCCAGTGACAGTGGTTTTTAAATAACTTTAATAGAGAGGATAAAAAGATAACTTAGTTTTTCCTCTAGCACGGTTGATCAAATTTGTCTTTATTAGTGGAATATAGTTGGAATGCATAAAAAAACCACTTTGCACATATAGTACAGCTATTTGTAGTGCTACTGCAGTGATTCTGATTAATTCTATTTCACGTGATTCCCATTTAAAAAAAGAAAATAAAATGTATGGTGAATTTTAAATTATGCATACTGAATTACTGAGTATATTCCCGATAGAACTTCTATTTTGTTTGACATCACTGACAACGAGATATGTATCATATATATAACAATTAGAAGAATTTTCCCTAGTCTAGCTTTTGGCTTTTTATGTTTCAAACCTTATTTCTCCCATAAGACCACACAATTTTTCAGGGCTACCCATATGTCCCTAGTATATTATGACCCCTAGCCCTACCACTTCTGAGATAGGATGCTGGGTGAGTCAGTGCAGTGGCCCATAGGAATTTTCCTGGAATCTATTGCTAAACAAAGACAACCAGCAATAATGTAATTAAATGTGACTGTAACCCATGTAAGTATCTCATTAAGCCTGAAATTAAATGTATCCTCAACTCAACTTTCCGTTAGCTAGATACCTAAAATATCCAAAGCCACTCCAACACCACCTGACATAATGGGAAATGTGACAAAGGAGAGATTATAGTGGAAAGACACGGTTTTCTAGAGCCTTGGAAGAGGCTCTAGAAGAGCCTTGGAAGAAACTCTAGGAAGTTTCATAACTTCATGATTAATCTGCCTCTGTTTCAGTTACTTTTTTTAAGAGAGAGAGAGAGAGCGTGCTCGAGTGAAGGGGAGAGGGAGAGAGAGAGAGAATCTTAAGGAGGCTCCATGCCCAGCTTGGAGCCTGACACAGGGCTCAATCCCACGACGACAAGACCTGACCCCAAATCAAGAGTTGGATGCTTAACCAACTGAGCCTCCCAGGCGCCCCTCACTTACTTTTTTTTTTTTTAAAGTAACCCATGCTCATCCTAACTAGTGAGGACAATCAAAAATTTCTATATATATATATATATATATATGTATATATATATATATATATATGGGGCAAAGACAGGAAAAATGAAATAAATGCTGGTGCAGAAAAAGGACAACTAGGAGAAATATAGCGATTATTCCTCCACAGCAATTCCAGAATGCTGGGATAAGCATAATGTTTCTATAACCAGAATGCTGGGATAAGCATTATGAAGGGCAAGGAAAGTTCTTTGCTTAAATCTTAATCTTCTTTCCAAGAAATTTTTCTTGTCCGTTGTACTCCATGGCCCCTGGCTTTGCTGGTCTATGAGAGGGTGTTGAGAAATATACCTTCCTTATAGCCTGTTCAGCTCACTCCTTACTGGCACAAACATGAGATCAAAGGTTATTTCCAACTCAAATAATCAAAGAATTTCTTTGAGAACATGATTCCCTCAAAAACTTGGTAGGTTTCTGATCCATTTGCTTCCAGTCAGTAACATGTGCCAATAACCACACCCATACTTCTTTCCTACACATAATTCTCAGGCATGATTTTTGTCTTTGCTTTCCTTCTCCATTTCCTCTCTCTCCCTGAATTTAATGGGGGCTAATTCAAGCTATTAGATTTGGATGAGAAGCCCACACTCTTAGTCAGATCATTGTAGTCTGGATCTAGATGGACCTTTGTTACTCAAAGGTATTTAATATTTTGTTTCCTATCTAGAAGTAGTCAGCTTTCTAATCATTTAGCTTCCAAATTTCTGGACTTCTCTAATTCTCTTTTATTTCTGTTTCCAAATCAGTCAATTCTTGCTTGAGTTTTTCTCTTTCCTGCAATGCTTTACTAATGTTAGCCAATAGTAGCCAACACGTATTATTACTCTCTTTCCAAAAACTTCCTCTAGAGCAATAGGCTTAGTAAGCAAGTAGTGTGCTACCTTCCAAGTTGCATAAGCAACAGTTGTAGCAAACCTTTTGCCATGCCATGGCAAGTCTCTGGAGTAATTCAACCTCCAATATTTGTTTTCACACCATCTCCAACCTAACTATGAATTCAAGATCACATGTTTTAGTTCTTTTTTCCTTAGAGCAGCATTCGACTTAAGGTTTCTTTTTCTGTGTTAGTCAAGATAAGCTAGAAGCTATTACAAACAGTCCCCAAATTTCAATTAGCTTGATATAATAAAATGTTTTCACTTCTATCAGTATCCAATGCAGATCATCAGGGGACTCTACTCCATGAAGTCATTCAAGGATTCAAGCTTCTATCTTGAACTTCACTCTTTTCAGCTAGCAAATAGGAATAGTAGTGGGAGAACACAGAGGACCAATTAGGAAGCCATTATGTTTCAGACATGGAAGTGTATCCATCACTTTTATCCATAATCCATGGGCCACATTTTACTTACATGACTGCACTTAACTGCAAGGGAGGCTAGGAAGTACAGCCAAACTTTGTAACCAGAAGGAAAAGAGAAACATTTTAGTGACAACTAGCCAAATAGTTCCTGCCATACTTCTCTTCATAGCTCTTATCAGAATTATAGTTTTTATTTTCTTGAATGATTATTCAATAAGTGTCTCATCCATTGTATTGTATACAACAGGAAGAGCTTTTAGAATGTGGGAGAGGTAGTACATCCCAGAGGTTAAGACTGCAGGCTCTGAGATCATACTGCTTAGATTCAAATCCCAGTGCTACCACTTAGTGGCTGTGTAACACTGTCTCTGTGCCTCAGTTTTTTCCTCTGTAAAATGAAGATGATACCATTGCTACTTCCGAGAGTTACTGAGAGGATGCAATGAGATAGTAAATGTAAACCCCTTAGAACAGGGCCCATTATGTTCTAAGTACTCAGTAAGTATTAGCTGCTGTTGTTATTATAAGTGGGCTTGTATGGTGCCTGTTTTTGTTTAAACCATTGTATACTCAGTGCTTATTACAGAGAAGCTGGTCAATAAATATTTATTAATATTGGACAAACATAGAGGAACTCTGAAAACAAGTCAATCTGAATACATTATTCAACAACCAATGTCCCAGTATTTTAAAGCAACCAGTATTAATTTTTCTGTTTTATATTTATCAAATTCGATCTCACAAACTGTTTAATAATCCCATAATAAAGTGGATGATTGAACATAAATCCCTCAAAATGAAAATATAACCGTACCTTATCATCAAACACACATAAAAATCCAAATATGCTATATAATTACCAATTACTAGGTAGTTATTTAGATTCTTCAAAGGATTTATCTTTAGATCATTTTCAAACAGAACTCCCCTGCCCCTCGCTTTGAGCCCCTTAAGTGCAATTTAATTCAGGTAAATGTAAAATATACACCATTTTCCAGGAGTCCAGTTATTGCAAAAGGCTAAGTATAGCTATATCAAATAATACAAATTTAAAACATTATCTTTATATGTAGAATCTTGACTCTGTGCATAGTTACCTTCCCCTAAATGTTAAAATGGTTTATGGTGGGAGGAGTTTCAGAATGCTTTTTTAAAAAATATTTTATTTATTTATTTGTCAGAGAGAGAGAGAGAAAGAGCACATGCAGGGGGGAATGCCAGGCAGAGGGAGAAGCAGGCAGCTCCCCACTGAACAAGGAGCCTGATGCAGGACTCTATCCCAGGACCCTGGGATCATGAGCTGAGCCGGATCAAGACCTGAGTGGAAGTCAGACACTTAACTGATTGAGTCACCCAGGTGTCCCAGTTTCAGAATACTTTTAAAGACACACAACATCTATTGTCAAAGCTTTGACCTGAGTTTTGAAGGAAAATAAAAAATTCTTACACTGATTTCTTTGTTTTGCTCTCATTAGCTAGAGGACCTTTAAGGGTAACTATAAACTCTTCCTGGCTTCTCGACTTTTTCTCTCTCTGTCAGTCAAGAATACGTTATGTCATTGGTGTGATCCACAGGAGTCACATTGCATGGGGGTTGAGTTGACGGTTCTCGTGATCTGTAAACCCCCCAAGACCAAACTTGAGGGTTTACTTAGGGTTTTCTGTGTGTCCTCTGGGTTTTTCATTTCCCTTTGCTTTGGTACCATATCTCCATATACAGCCAAATCAATTTCATGACGTTTAAAACTTTTTCTGATGTCAAGTGGAGAAAAGGAACAGGAAAAAAAAAAAAAAAGATTTTTACAAAGTAATAAAAGTTAAAACTGAGCTATTTAAATGGTGCTGTTTTTACCTGTCTGTTCTTGTCCAAAAGTGGCACATACCCAAGAAGAGGAAGGTTCTACTTGGTTCCTTAAATTGCCAAAAGCCCCAGCCCAGATTTCCCCCACTACCGCCGTATTCTTGCAACATTATTTCCCAGTTGGTTGATGCCAAGGCAAAAAGACATCCTTTTAGTGGTTAGAGAGGATCAGTTACTTAAATGATTTCATATCGGTATTGTATTTGTGGGTTTGCAATAAAGCAACCTTCAGGGGAAAAAAGTGTCAGTCAAGAATAATGAAGTGTTTTTTGTTTTGCTTTGTTTTTAGTTTTTCTTAGGTATGTTGGGCTTTCCACTCCTTTTATTTCATTGTCTTAATGTTATTTTAAAGACTAAACCCTATATCCATGGAATTTTGTAGATTGTCCACAGGAGCTTATGTGTGATAGAGAACAAAACTGAAATGGTTTTTTTTTGGGGGGGGTAGTTTCTTTATTTTAATTATATGTTTAACATAAGCAGTGTATGAAAGAGCTCCAAAATCTGTAAGAGGCTAAATGGCAGGTTTGTTGTAGCTTCTAACCATAAAGAATGCCTAAGGCTAACTAAAATGATTGCAAGAAAGAAAACAAAGAGCATGGGAGGATATACCCCAAAGTGTCCAAAAGTAATTGCCTCAAGGAAGTAAAATTGAGTAGGGGAAGACAAGGATAGAGAGAGATACGGGGGATTTTGCTTTTATATTATTTTAATATCATAAATGTGTTTTAATTTTTAAAAACCATTAATGATGCAAAAATGAAAAAAATATGTTGCACACACTCACCCACAAATTGTATCTGTAGGGACTGGTTTAAAATATCATGCTTATTAAATAACTGTTTTACCAAACTTGGCATGATTGTTATCTTTCACCTAAGACTTTCCAGACTTACTGACCTCAGAAAAGAATCAAGCAATTACAGTCCTGTAAATTCTTGGCAAGAGCTTGTGTGAATGAAATCTATCCTGTGGGGATCACCAAACATGCCTGACTTAGGGGGAGTTGCTGTGTGGAAGCATGAGTGGGTGAATGAATGTGGACGCAAGTTAATGTTGATAGCTCTGTTGGTGCCACTCGTGACACGCAGAGAAGAGACCCAGCGTGAGCTGAGGAATTAAGTTCTTCCAATGCCAACCTAGGATTTATGCCATGAGGTGGGGCTTGAGACTGTGGAACCAGCTTCAAAATGTCTTTCTATGTGCTAGAGCTTCACCACATTTACTGGATGTTGGGCAAACCTTAGACATGATAACTAATAATTTTTATCTGTCCACCATAACTATACACTTTTTCTGCACAAAGAATTCATAGCAGCCTCTCACAAAATTGAAACTCTGCTGGGAAATACTTTAAAATAGCAATGTTATAGTGAAAAGTAGCCAATCAGGGAAATTCAACTCTCAAAATTAATAACACAGGAAGTTCTCTACTTGCAAATAAAATATTTCCAAAAGGTCATTGGTAAGTCAGCTGTTTGAAAATAGGAACAATGCTATAAACGATGGTTAGATTGCCAGCCCCCAAAACATGTAGAATGCTGATCCCAACCTGCCTGTGTTAAAACCACACTGATGACAACCTTATTCAAGGTTTTGAATCAGACAGGTCTGTAATTGAATATTGTCCATTATAAGCATCTGTGAGTTGATGTTGCAACCTAAATGCAAATTATAGCAACACCATTCTGACTTTCAAAGAGCTGACTTACAAATGCCCTCAGAGATATATTTTATTACCCCCATTTTTCAGACCAAAAAAATGAGCCCCAGAAGTATACAATTAGAATGTGGGAAAATCAGGGTTTGAGCCCATGTCAGTCTGCATCTGAGGGTCAAGTTCTTTTCACTGCACCAGTTTGCCTCTTAGTCTCATTGGGATTCTTGTTGTGGAGATCCTTGAATGCCAGGCTGAGACATTTATCAACAATGTAGTTTTAGCAGCAAGCGATATGATCAAAGTGTTGTCACAGAAAAATTAACCTGTGGGTGGATAACCTGGAGGAGGCACTGAAAGTGGGGAATGCAATTAGGAGGCTGTTGCAGGGGAGGGGTCGCTGCAGAAAGGTCCAAGAAGAAAAGAATGTGAAGGGAAACATCACATGAATGAACAATAAACAAAACCCTCACAGACCCGGATGATTGCCTCAGCAGCTGAGGGAGAGGAAGGGGTAAAGGAGAGTTTTGAGATGCAGTTCCTAGTGATGGAGAAAATGATGCCAGCGTTAAATGCAATGGGCAACTTCAAGAAATGAGGTAATTATAGAAAATAAAATATGGTGATTAACTGCCATATTTCATTGGCCTGCATCAGAATTCTTTTCCTTCTGTGGAAAGCTGAAGGGAATTAGAGGTCATTTTTGTCATGATTTAGACCAATTGGAAGCCCCAGCTCAGCTTTTTAAATTGGGGGGGGATAACACAAAAACTAGCAGTTAGGTACCACACTGGAAGTTAGGTTGAGAAGTTGAAGTCCAGCACTGATAGTGGGGGAGGGGAGGAAGATGGGGGGACAGCCAGCTCCAGGGCAGCGTCCTCAACAGACTCCTCCTGTGGGGTAAATTTGGCTGTGCCTTCTGTGCCCTAGACTGCCTGGGTTCCTGCCCGTTTTCCACGCTTGGTCCTCTGGCTTCCCTGTCTACCCAGTGAGCCACCTGATATCCTCCCAGTGAATTCATTTTCTGTGTAATTAGCCAGAGTGGGTTTCTGTTGTTTGCAGTTGAGAGCCCCGAGTGGCACAAACACTTTTAAACAGATTGTGCTAGCATCATGCTCTCAGATGCCCAGATGGAAGCCTCCAGCACACAGTTTGAAATGTGGGACTAGAGTTTAGGAGAGGGCTGGGTCCAGGAATATAGATTTAGGATATTTCTAAATAGAGTCCAAGATGTAAGCCAAGAGAAATCATCAAGGGAAAAGATTTGAGAGAGAGAGAAAAAAAAAAAATAAGCAGAATATAGGACTTGAGGGACCACCAATATTTACTTAGGAGGCAAGAGAATGAGTCGGGGAAGAAGCAGTAACTGCTGTAGGAAGCAAATTAAAACTAGTGCCATATTGAGGCACCTGGGTGGCTCAGTTGGTTAAGCATCTGCCTTTGGCTCAGGTCGTGATCCCAGGATCCTGGGATCAAGTCCTGAGTCAGGCTCCCAGCTCAGTGGGGGAGCCTGCTTCTCTCTCTGTCTCTCATGAATAAAATTTTTTTTTTAAATCTAAAAAAATAAAATAAACAGAAACACAAACAAACAAAAACAACCTAGTGCCATATCACAGAACCCAAAGGAGCCAAGACTTTAAAAAATGATGGAAATCAGATGATATTAAATACTAGAGTCCAAGGAAGAGAAGAACTGAGAAAGGGGCACTAGGTACAGTGATTAGAAGGTCACTGGTCTTTAGAGAGCTGTTTTATCATGATGGTGGGAGAGGGTATCAGGTTGTAGGGGGGTGAAGACTAAGAGTGTGGTGTTAATGCAGAAGGAGAAAATACAGGTCATCTTTTAAAGAAGTTTGGCAGGATTTTGTATGTCTTTTTCACTGTGGTTATTTCCAGCTCCTAGAAAAGTACCTGGCATATGGAAAGTGCTCAATAAATATCTATTGAGTGAACAAAGAAGAGCAGAAGCAGAAGATTAACTTGAGCTGAAGAACAGTAAAGGGGCACATTTCTAGAATTGGGGGTACCTTACCAAGTCTTCTCTCCTCCTTCCTCCTTCAACTGGAGAACCTGATTTCCTAGACTCTCCAGTAGTTACCTACTAGATGCTTCCTCTCCACCCCACACTACTATCCTCCTTACTCCACTATTCACTTTGTTGATACTGTAAGCTAATATAATGACCGTTCCTTAGATAACAATTTCTCATCCATATTAATTTCTTATTGTCTTCAGAAAATAATATTTCTTGGACTAATGTATGTCCCACTAAGAGGTAAGTCCAATATTATTCATCCATACTTATTTTCATGCCACAGTAGAAGTTCAACAAGTTGTTGCAGATGACCTGATAAAACTAAGCCTGATTAACTAGAAACTTAATTTCAGGTATACCGTCAGATGATATTGCAATTGCACATTTTTAGACATTCACTACTCTACGATCCTTTAAAACACCAAAATTTAAATCTAGTAACCAAATGACCAAATATAGTATCAAAACATTGTAAAGAAATCTTATAAAAGCCTACAGGTAAAATGGCCTCTGATTTAAATAACAATAAACACAAAATGTAAGATTTATTGTATTTTATTTTTATTTATTTATTTATTTATTTTAAGATTTTATTTATTTGACAGAGAAAGAGAGATCACAAGTAGGCAGAGGCAGGCAGAGAGAGAGGGAGAAGCAGGCTCCTTGCTGAGCAGAGAACCCAATGCGGGGCTTGATCTCAGGACCCTGAGATCATGAACTGAGCTGAAGGCAGAGGCTTTAACCCACTGAGCCACCCAGGCGCCCCAGATTTATTGTATTTTAAATTTTTATCTCTCCCGATGTCAGAAGTCTATGAGTAAAGAATTTAAAGGTATTTAAAAAATAGGGGGTCCTTGGTGGCTCAGTCGGTTGAGCAGCCAAATCTTGATTTCTGCTCAGGTCATGATCTCAGGGGTTTGGGATGGAGTCCCCCGTCGGGCTCTGCACTGGGAGTAGAGCCGGCTTAAGATTCTCTCTCTCCCTCTCTCCCTTTGCCCCTCCCCCCTGCTCTCTCTCACTCTCTCTCAATAAATAAGTAAATAAATAAACAAAAATAAAAGTTTAAAAAATAAATCGTAGGGACGCCTGGCTGGCTCAGTCGGTGGAGTGTGCAACTCTTGATCTAGGGGTTGGAAGTTCAAGTCCCATGTTGGGTGTAGAGATTACGTAAAAAAAATAAAATCTTAAAAAATAAAAAAATAATGAAAAAATAAAAAATTGTAACTAGAAATGTAAGAAGTCTAAGTGGTGCTTAAGTACAATGAAATGCTTGGCCTATAATAATAAGATTGAAGGCCTGGAGGTTTCCCACCCCTAGGTTATGGTTCTTCATGAGTGTAATTAAAGCACATAAAGGCTTTCCAATGTACTTAAGAAGCAGTTTCCTTTTTGCCTGCAGACTTTAGGGAGGTAGTCTTTGAGTGCCTATTATAGCTCCATCAGAGGAGTAAGCTGTATGGGTGTTACTGTATTAATTTGCCTTTAGGCAGTCAGAAATTATTTTTGGAGAAAGACAGGAAGAAATATAAAATGAATTCTTTGCTTTTGATCATGTCATTCCTTTTAGTTTCTTTTCTTGAGAATTTCATGTGTATGTGCATGTGCATGTACATGCCAACAGAATGCATGTGTGTTTATGTATGTGGGCCCCCATGTAGGCGGTCAGAAAGCTTTTTGGATCTTTCCTCATCCTCCTAGTCTAAAGCTTGGCTTTGCCCACACTGAGTGCTTGATCAAGGTATGAATGGTCTGTAATAGCAGAGCATTTCCAGTTGCATAGGCCAATGATGGTCATCATTCATGTCCTCCCGGCACAGGAGGGGTTCTTCATTCTTGGGTACCTGGGGCCTGCTCTTAACTGAATGCTCATTTCCAGATAAGGCCTCCATAGCATGTCCCCTCAATGTAAACTCTGAAGGCTGAAGTTTTGGGAGGATCTATGAATCTGGTAGTCTGTGAATGAAAATGTAATGAGAGTACCTTGGACCTAAAACCTTCATTTCAAAATGGCAACATTTTTGCACCAGCCTGTGTGGCAAAATGTGACCCAGGTGCACACAGTCCATGGCATAAGATGGGCTACTCTCACACCAAAGCTTCTTGTGGAAGCACCCCCAGAGAGCTTTCCGGGGCCAACGGTGTGGGGAAGCCATCTTCTTGTCAGTGTGGTACAATCGCCAGTCTCAGTCATCCAGGATTTTGCACAAAACCAGGCTCACCAATTTGGCCCAACTGCAGGTCAAGCAACATAGGCAAAACTAAGCACAGGAGCAGGCATTTCATAGAGGAAGAAATATAAATCACCAATAATTCTGTATAAGGGCAAGGATATTTGACATGTACAAATTAAAATAAAGAGATACCATTTGCCAGAAATCAAATTGAGAAATTTTTAAAAAATACTATTCAGCATAGATGAAGAGGCAGGTAAATAGGTAGTCTTATATACCACTAATAGATGTATAAGGTGGTTAACATTTCTGGAGAACACATAATTAGTATTTATCAAAAACCCTAAAATGTGATTTACCTTTAACTCAGCAACTTCACTTTTGGACTGAGCCCAAAGGAAATAATCAGAGCTATCAAGGTATCTGCCAAGAAGTCTCCTCACAATTTTATTTTTTAACGGTGCAAAATAAAAAACAACCAGCTACAAGAAAAGAGGAGATTACGAAATAATCCTGTATGACCTCAGGATTATAAAAGAGATGATCAGTATGTATTTAGATCTATGGATAAAAGAATGAAAAAATATCTACAAGAATGTTAACAGTGGTAATCTCTGAATTCTGGGATTCTGGGTGATTTTTATTTTATTCTTTGTATTTTTTCTATCGCTATAATGCACATGGATTACTTTGGTAGTCAGCATCAGTGCTGTTAAAAACAAAAGGCAATGTACAGCATCCCAAGTACTAGCCCAGGTTCGTTTATGATTTAATTACAATTCAGGAGATACAACTAACCTTCTTGCTTAGTTTTCCTATCTGATCAGTGGAGGAGTTGTGGTGTCAAGTATTTCAAGTGCAGAACAGAGTTCTAGTGTACTTCCAGGGAGCTATTGTCCATGAATTCATGAAGTCAGAGAAATTGAACAGCTTTTGCTTGGATGTCTTCTTTAACCTACACTTCCCTATTTGGGAGCCGGGTCGCCAACAGGGTAGATGTTCCCTCGCAGATTGTGCCCTACACGTTGCTGCCCACCTGGGTGCCAGGAACTCTGAGCTCCTCATGGTTATCCTCGAATTGAGGGGTGCACTGAAGGGAGAGCCAGGAGAGTTGGTGGGAGCACATAATTTGTGATGCTTCTCTCAAAGCTATGACATCAGATCCTCCCTGAAACCCTTCATGTTCTCACGGACAACATTAGATAAATCAATCTGGTCCTTAAGTGATCTCCATGCCCCAGTCCCATTTTCCCACCAGTGTTTCCCATAATGATATTTAAAGTCTTGGTCACTGTAAGTATATTAGGTGAGACCTAGTAGGCATTTACCTAGAGCCAGAATACCTACAGGGGTAACCTTGAGAGAATTGGACACAAGGTTTTCCCTCAATCATGTCACCAGAAGATGGATTATTTCACATTGCCTTCAAAGTAGAAAGGGGAGAATGAAAATAAGCTCCCTTTAAGGAATCCAGTGAGTTCTCTCTGTAAGGAATATTGATGTTTCCTCACAGCCAACCCTGCTAAAGAAAGACTATTGTGAAGGTAAAGAAAGGCAATTCTTTTGACATGGAAATTGAGATATATTTTCTTGGTGAAATCCCTTGGTAACAAGGGAATGCCTTCTTGTGTCTGTATCTGTCATATTCAGCATCTTTAAATGAGCACAGCTAATCCCCTCATGGTGCAAGATACCCCAGGAAGATGTAGTGAAATGGACACTCATACAATTCTGGGGGTATGGGGGAGTCCTTCTGGGTATGATGTTTCCAGTGGGCAATTTGTCAATCTCTATCGAAAGCCTAAAACCATTCATATCATTTGCCACAGAAAACGCAGTTCTGAGAACTTATTGTGAGAAACACATATATATTTTTAAAGTAGGCTCAACTCCCAGCATGGAGCCCAATGCGGGACTTGAACTCACGACCCTGAGATCAAGACCTGAGCTGAGATCAACAGTCAGACACTTAACCAACTGAGTCACCTAGGTGCCCCAAAATTAATTTTTTTAATATGCAAAAAGACTACATAAGAATGTTCACTGAAGTGCTATTTGCAAAAGTGAAAAACTAAAAAAAGTCCAGTAATTGGAATCGGTTAAATAAAGCATGGAATAATCACACTACAGGGTCCTAAGAGGCCATTATTCATTATATACTTATTATGTACTTGAATAATATTTAAGGATACTAAGAAAGCCTCATGCTCTAAAGTGAAAAAGTATGTAGTATAAACCCAGTGTAGATATATAGTACACACACATGCATACACATAATACACATTTATTTTATATACATATAAATAGAGAGAGAGAGTGAAAGAAAGAGATATACTCCAGATTTTCCAACCTTATTAGATTGCCTTCTCTTCATATATCCTGATTCTACTCTCCATCTCATAGGACTAGAGAAAGTCTAGTCCTCTCTCTGCGTATTTCTGAGAATCTTCAGAAAGTATTTACATATTCCATCATCTATGCTGGTTTCCACTGGTCACCTGCTCTAGGACTCTCCCCCAGTCACCCCTGCACTTCTCATAATGGCTTTTCCAGCTGGCCATCACTCTCCAATCTACCTTACCATGAAATGTGAAAACCTTCTTCCCATTACCCAAGACACATCTAACATAAGGCTGCAATTTCAACAAACTCGGTGAAGTCTTGAGGATTACATAAGGGAATTACAGTGCAGAGAAAGAAAACTTAAAAGTGGATCTCGGGTATCACTGCCTCTAAAGTTCCCTAGTAGAACCCTTTCCAGGGGCTCCCTCTGAGCAGTCCCTCCTCTTAGCTCTCAGCCTGCCATGCCTGGAGCCTCCCCACCCTCTTGGTTGGGGCTTTCCCCTGGTACACTTGATCAAGTCCGGGGGCCCCAACTTCTTTTTTCTTTTTTAAAAGATTTTATTTATTTATTTGAGAGAGACAGAGACAGAGAGCACAAGTGGGGAGGACATGGAGAAGCAGGCTCCCTGCTGAGCCAGGAGCCCGACTCAGGGCTTGATACCAGGACCCGGGGATCATGAAATGAGCTGAAGGCAGACATTTAACTGACTGAGCCACCCAGGCACTGGGGCCCCAACTTCTTATTTCTTTCATTTTTTAATTTAGTTTTTATTTTTTAAAAAGATTTTATCTATTTATTTGAAGGGGGGAGCATAGGGAAAGGGACAAGCAGACTCCACACTGAGTGCAGAGACTGATTTTGTCAAACTTTATTGGACTTCTTCAAAACTGAGTATACTCTGTTTCTTTGGGAATTTGTCTGGCATTTTTGTTACCAAATAAAATACATTTTTAAAAAGTAATCTCTACACCCAACATGGGGCTCAAACTCACAACCCCAAGATCAAGAGTTGCAGGCCCTACTGACTGAGCCAACCAGGCAACTCTAAAATACACTGATAGCAAATTCATAGTCATTTGTTTTAAAACATCATAGAACACCTCAACATCGTATCTTGATTTTAGTGAAAAAGAATGGTAGTTTTGAGATTTCAGGTTTTTGACTTTTTAAGAGATAGAGCAAGCTGGGGAGAGAAGAAGGCAGAGAGAGAGAGAGAGAGAACCTCAAGCCGGCTGCACGCCCAGCGCAGAGCCTGATGGGGGCTCGATCCCATGACCCCAAGATCATGACCTTGGCTAAAATCAAGATTCAGATGCTTAATTGAGCCACCCGGGCACCCCTCCAACTTCTTATTTCTGACCATCAACAGGGGACATGAGACATCGCAACAATCCAGACAGAGGTATACCTACCCCCAGTAAAAAATGGCTGTTGTGTGTGTGTGTGTTTTAAAGATTTTATTATCTGAGAGAGAGAGCACATGAGCTGAGGGGAGAGAGCAGCAGAGAGATAAGCAGACTCTCTGCTGAGCGGGGAACCCAATTCAAGGCTCAATCCCAGGACCCTGAGATCATGACCTGAGATGAAATCAGACGCTTAACTGACTGCACTAACCCAGGCGTCCCATGGCTTTTTGTGTTGTTAAACAGAAACCTCAGCATCTCCATCTAAAACATCTGCATTTGGATTACTCCATTGGTTCAGGGTGTCCCCAAGAACAACTGTTGCCACTTCTTTGGGTCCTCAAAAACATAAAAACGGTTGTTACTTAAAGATGAAGTCCACCTTCCATCCTTAGAACATTCAAGAAAAATTTTTAAAAGTTTGGAATGCAGGGGTGCCTGGGTGGCTCAGTGGGTTAAAGCCTCTGCCTTCAGCTCAGGTCATGATCTCAGGGTCCTGGGATCGAGCCCCGCATCCAGCTCTCTGCTCGGCAGCGAGCCTGCTTCCCTCCCTCTCTCTGCCTGCCTCTCTGCCTGCTTGTGATCGTTCTCTCTCTCTGTCAAATAAATAAATAAAATCTTTAAAAAGAAAAAAGTTTGGAATGCAGTTTCAGATGCATAATAACCATGAACAATAAACAAGTTCTCACTATGTACCAGGTACTACACTAAGCACTAAGCAGATATGAACTCATTAATCTTCCTGAGACTCCTTTACATTGAGTGCTATCATTGATATCCCCACGTGGATGGAGAAATTAAGAGAGAGAGCTGTTAAATAATTTGCCCAAAGTCACAGAACTAGAAAATGGTGAAGTGAAGCTATAGCTAGGTAGTCTCATTCTGGAGATTTAGCCACTCTCAGCTACTACATTGTATTGCCTCACAGGATGGGGGGAAGAGAAAAAATGGAAAGTAAAGGAGAAAAGAAAATGGTGACTAGATTTTTTTTTTTTTCAAATTGTCCAAAAGGAACTTTACTTTTAGAATTAGGAACCAGAATATATCTATATTATCTATATCTGTACCTATATTCATCTCCATGTCTCTATTTCTGAATGTGTTGGGGAGAGAAACGAAAAGCCCACTCTAGGCACTGCATCTTCGTCTCCATGGTTCACACCAACCCCTCCTACTTAACCATGACAATAGACATCTTTTCTCTAAGAAATGCTGCTCACTTCCATAAGTAGGCCCTCAGGGGACTATCTTTATGTTCTGTGACCTCATGCTCTAGCTTCAGTTGACTGAACTAGGAGACCACCTGACTCACATCAGGCCAATACAATTTTCTTACTTATAGATTTCAAATTGAAATTGAGAGCCAGACAGCCAATCTGGGATAGTCTCATATACAGAGGACATATAGAGTCAGAAGAAGTTAACTACTATAGCAACCAATCCCCAAATTTCAGTAGCTTTAGTTTATTTCTCCATAATATCACAGTTCAATGTAGGTAGATGGAGATGGGGAAATGCTATGCTCCACAAATTTTATCAAGTACAGAGGCTCCTTCCATCTAGTGGTTCAACTATTCTCTAAGGCTGTAGTCAAAGGAAGAGGGAGAGGATCAAGGAGTGCAGAGTAGGTTTTTCAGTTGGTCAGGCCTGGAAATCACATGCATTCCTTCTGCCCACATTCTAAAGGCTGTAACTCACCACATGACCTCAACTAACTGCAAAGAATACTGGGAAATGTAGTCCAGTCATATGCCCAGAAGGAAGATAAAATGGGTATGTGATCACCTAGTTAGTCTCTGTCATAACATACAAGTTTTGAACTATGGAGTTCATAGTCTGCCTGCTATATGCATGAAAAAGCTAAGAAACCCGATTTGTAGAGAGACAAGAATGAAGCAAATGTTCATATGGAAGCAGAGATGACAGCGAAGGGGAGAGAGAGAGGGAGAAAGAGAGAGAATTGTATGGTTTCTGGCTTTCTAGTTCATGACACTCCTTTTTTTGTTTTGCTTTGTTCTGTTTTTGTACATACATAATTTTTATAATAACAGTTTTATTGAGATACAATTGACATCCCATAACATTAAGTCTTTTAAACTATGCAATCGAGTGGTTTTTAGTATATTCAGAGTAGTGCAACCATCATCGCTATCTAATTCCAGAGTCTTTTTACCCCCGCAAAAGAAACTCCAGGGCTACCTGGCTGGCTCAGTTGGTGGAGCAGTCGACTTTTAAACTCAGGATTGTGGGTTTGAGCTCCATGTTGGGCATAGAGATTACTTAAAAATAAAATCTTAATAAAAAAAAAAAAAGAAACTCCAGGCACATTAGCAGTCAGTCCATTTCCCACTCTGCGCAGCCCTTAGCAACTATTACACTACTTTCTGTCTCTATGGATTTGCCTATTCTAGCCATTTAACATAAATGAAATCATACGGTGTGTGGCTTTTTGTGTCTAGCTCCTTTCACTTATTCAAAGTTCATCCATGTTGTAGTATGTATCAAATTTCATTTCTTTTTATGACTAAATAATATTCCATTGTATGGATATATCTATTTGTTTATCTATTCATCAGTTGGTGGCCATTTGAGTCGTTTCCCCTCATTGCCTATTATGAATAATGCTGCTGGGAACACTGGTGTACACATTTTTGTGCACACATACCTTTTCTTAGACTCAGAATTGCTGGGTCATATGGCAACAGCCCTATGGATTAACATTTTGAGGAACTGACACTAGTTTTTAAAAATTTTGGCTGCCCTTTAGTATCCTTCACACAAGTACATGAATTATTTTCTCTTCTTTAATCAACCTGAGTTAGTTTCGATAATATTATTTGTAACCTCAAGAACCTTAACAAAGTCACCTACTCCTATTGCTTCTGATTTAGACTTTCCTGATTCCTCCGTCCCCTTTATTTTGGCTCTACTTTTGCCTGCCTTTTTGATAGTGCTTTAGTTTGGCTTTTTTTGGCTACAAGTATCAGGCACTCATTCCAGTTAGCTCAAGTATGTTAAGAAAAATACATGATAAGATAATGCAAGTTTTCAGAAACCCAAGATCAGGAACCAGAATGGGCTGGCTTCAGAGAAACCAGTGCTAGGAGCTAGTTCTCAATTTGGGGAGGAGGGGAGTAGTACAGACCTCACCCATAGAAATCTGTAAGTGTTCACAGCATTTCATCATTAAAAATACAGATCAGCCATACTCCTTTCTGCCCTGCTACTAACTAGTAATGTCTCTCTTTGTTTTCATGCCACCTCTCTGAGAAAGGGACTCTAATTTGCCCAGCGTTTCTTTTCATACCTGGCTGCAGGTCAAGGGAATCTAGCCAATCTATGGATGGACGGTCCTTGAATCAGGTGCCCACCTCTTATCCAATCAGCTGTGAGAACAGAGAGCTGGATCACATGGTACAAAACATGACTGTTTTCTTTAGCAGGGACTAGAGGTTAGAGCAGTTTCCACTAGATGATACTGGTATAGGAGGGCATGGCGATGGATCTCTTTGCATGTGGCTTGATATTTTTAATAGTTAATGAAAATGAATCACTTCTTTTTCAATAAACTTCTGTCTTTGGTCTTAGCAATTCTGCCAGCATACAGTTTCTTGTATCCAATCTCCAGCTTTATCCATTGTAATTAAGGGTAAGATGAGCCTATGGTCACATCCCAAGGCTCAAGTACCTCCTTGTGAAAGGAACTGAATTAGGCATAGGTGATAGAGACATTCCGTCCCCTTGTATGGTGTGAAGAGTAAAGGAGTAGAAAGGAATCCCTGAGAAGACCTTGTTTCCTATTCCTATTAGAGCTCCCCCCATTCTCACTCTATCTTCCACCCTATTTCCTAAAACGGCATGGGCTAGAGCCACAGCCAAGGCTCGAAGAGTATAGCAAGCTGTCTGCGATCGTCAGGCCTACTTTCAACATGTCACAGCTGGAACAGAGCAGGAAGCTCCTTGAGCCAAACTTAAGCACTGGAATGGGTAGAAAACTGGCCTTAAGTACTTTCTTTCTATAAGGACAGACCCAGAGATAGAAGTTTATTTACAAAAGGAAAATGCAGGTTTTAGTATGTTAGAATGAGCAATAACTTTTGAAATGAAAACTTAAACTGTTATCATTAAAATAAATACTTTCCAGAATATCAAATTTCAAGTGTACGTCTACCTATTTTTTTCCTTAACAAAGCCAGACATTTTTTAAAAACCTATTCATTTTTAGAAAATCTTCCATTGGGAAAGATATACTGATTTCTAAAGAGGGCAGGCCCATCGTCTGCCCTAATTTTATTTCTTGTTCCTCGTGTGTGTTCTTTTTTTAAATATGCTTCCTGTAGCTAATATCAAGAATGGGTTTTCCAGATTGTCTGGACATATTCCAAAAGAAATATCTCACCCCTATCTTTAAGGAAAAAGGCATTTAGTATCCACATGTCTAAAAGCTAAAGTAGCTTGAGGGTAGGGATGGGGACAGTGATGGAGGACAGGGAAGACAGGGTTTCATTTTTTACTAGCAAACTTTTGACCAGACTTTCTGAACCTCAGCATTTTAGGAATTTGAGTTGGCCAAGTCAGTTGTGAAAGACTCATATGCAGCAGGAGTCGGAAAAAGAAAAGATTATTTGCATGAGTTTTGCACTACCTAATTGGATACGCACTGTTCCATAACTGGGCACAACACAAACATATTTGTTTATTTTAAGGCTGTCTGCTGACCTGCATTGTGAGTTTGCTCAGCGGGCCAGCATGGCACAGAGAGGCGGAGTCGAGAGCCCAGACCTGGGGCCTTTGAAGGCAGGTGCTGGTATCATCACTTGAAGGGCTTCTCAACCGCCAGCTGGCTATAGTCCAAACAGTCCTTAGTAAGGCTAGCTCTTGGTAGTTTAAGGAGTCTCGTTGATGTAGCAATCAGGTTGCTCTTTTAGAGTATTTGTATGTTCCTAAGTGTATTCCAAAGAGGCTGGATTCCCATTCACGGTATGGATGAAAATGTGACAAGATGAGGTTCAGGGTCTTCTAGAGTGATGCTGCGGATTTTAGAACAGAGAAGAGAGGTGCAGAGGTCAAGAGTATGAACTTGGGAGCCAGACTGCGTGGCTTGGAATCCTAGCCCTTCTTTTCCTAGCCCCGCAGTCTTGGGTAAGTTACTTAACCTCTCTGTGCCTCAATGTCCCAATCTGTAATATGGGGATTAAGTAATCCCTACTTCAGAAGCGTCATAATTAGTATTAAACGAGTTAACATTTTGAAGGTGATTAGGGCATTGTGTAACAGGTAGTAAGCACTGTACACGTTTGTTAAGTAGAAGAAGTAAAATATACTGATGGCTGGTGAAGCTAGTGTTGATTGGTTCCAGGACCCTGTATTTTCAGATGAGAAAAGGTTGCACTCTAGAAACAACCCAAATTAGAACAGATCTTTTTTTTTTTTTAAGATTTTATTTATTTATTTGACAGAGAGAGAGAGAAAAGAGCACAAGCAGAGGGAGCGGGAAGGAGAGGGAGAACCAGGCTCCCGCTGAGCAGGGAGCCCAATGTGGGACTTGATCCCAGGACACTGGGATCATGGGGATCGTGACCTGAGCTGAAGGCAGATACTTAACCAACTGAGCCACCCAGGCACCCAAATTAGAACAGATCTAAATACACTACATTGTGGTTGTAGTATGAAACATCGTACTAACCAATTTTAAAATGAGGTATATCTATATATACTGCTGTGGAATAATCCCTAAGATGGATTGTCAAGGGAGAGAGAAGTCCTCATACAACATATGTAGGAATTATGAGATCTAGCACTTCTTGAGGATTTTTCTATGCATCAGGCATTGTTTTAAAATCTTTGTATATACAGGGCGCTTGGGTGGTGTAGTTGGTTAAGTGTCCGACTCTTGGTTTTGGCCCAGGTCGTGATCTCAGGGTCGTGAGACTGAGCCCCACATTGGGCTCTGTGCTCAGCACAGTGTCTGGTTCAACTCTCCCTCTCTCTCCCTCTGCCCCGCTCCCCTGTGCACACACTCTCTCTCTAAAATAGACAATAAATCTTTTTTTAAAAAGCTTTGTATATATTAATTCATCTCATCTCTACACAAGAAAGGTACTTGCTTTTTCCCCATTGTGGAGATTATGAATTAACTGAGTTTCAGAGAGGTTATGTAATTTGTCTAAGGTAGGTAAATGAGCTGGGATTTGAATTCGGATGGTCTTGTTCCAGTGCCCATTTATTAATCGCTAAGGTAAAGTACTCTTCCAATAGCATAGGCACACAAATAAAACTATATACATATAAAGATAAATACATATGAAAAACAAAACAAAACAAAGTCTGGAAGCATAGACACTAACCATTAACTCCTAAAGAGAGAAGTAGGACTGAATGGGGTCAGGTAGAGGCAGATGCTTAAGGAGAAGGGGGACTTTCACTTTTTATTACATATTTACTTGTATTTTATTTCAATTATTTAGTGTGATACAAATGTGAATTCTTATACTGCTTTTGGAAATAAAAATTAATTGTAAAATAAATGAATTTATTTTACTTAACAAACAATTATGCACCCCAATGTTTACAGCAGCAATGTCCATAATAGCCAAACTATGGAAAGAGCCTAAATGTCCATCAACAGATGAATGGATAAAGAAGATGTGATATATATGTACAATGGAATATTACTCGGCCAAAATTGAAATCTTGCCATTTGCAATGACATGGATGGAACTAGAAGGTATAAGTGAAATAAGTCAATCAGAGAAAGACAATTGTCATATGATCTCACTCATATGTGGAATTTAAGAAACAAAGCAGAGGATCATAGGGGAAGAGAGGAAGAAATAAAACAAGATGAAATCAAAGAAGGAGACAAACCATCGGAGACTCTTAATCATAGGAAACAAACTGAGGGTTGCTGGAGGGGAGAGGGGTTGGGGGATGAGGGGAAATGGGTGATGGACATTAAAGAGGGCACGTGATATAATGAGCACTGGGTATTATATAAGACTGATGAATCACTGACCTCTACCTCTGAAACCAATAATACATTATATGTTAATTAATTAAATTTAAATTAAAAAAAACACCTCAAACAATTATGAAGGCCTTACTCTATACCAGGCTGTGTTCTTAGTGCTTGACAAATATCGAATAACTTAATTCTCTTAAAAATCTCTATTTTGCAGATGAGGAAAGCTAGGTGCTTATCACACAGCTGGTAAGAGGCAAAGCTGGGATTTGAACCCACAGAGTCTGGCTGCAGATTCTGTACTCTTGGTTACTCTACTCTATATGTATACATGTGTGAGCTGAGCCCTGAGCCAATGGTCCTCACACATTTGCAAGGGCTTGCCCAGGCTACGACCCACTCTATGTCACAGGGAACACCTTCAGTCAGGTGGCCAGAGGTACAGGATCTGCCATTACCCAAACAAGGATGTGGATTCCATCTCCACTACTTACCAGTTTTGTGACCTCGGGCGAATTAATTGAACAGTTTTGATCTCAGGATCTTCAACTGTAAAATGGAATGAATAATGGTCACTACGTCATAAGGTTGTTATGAGGATCAAAAACCATTACCATATACAAAGTGCTTAGCACAGGATCTGGCACACAACAAGAAAGAACTCCATGTTAATTGTTGCATTATGATTATTAGTTTATTGTCTTGGTACCTCCTTTCCAGGGAGGGCTTTTCTCCCATCTTTATTTGGGACGCAAAGGCACATGCCGTTGACCCAGCACTTGTAGTATAAGGAATTTACCCATTGATGTGCTTGCAAAAAGTACACTCAGGTAAATGCATAAAGATGTTCACTGAGGTATTGTCTGTTTAAGCCATCAACTGGAACGACCTAAACATTCCTCATTAGGAAACTGATCAAATACATTTTGATATATCTAAATAAGGAACAATATTTGGGGACCCTAGGAAGGCCCAATAAATGGCAGCCTTCTTCCCTGCTCTAGTTCTGAATAAACTGATAAATAAAGGACTGGCAGATGAAGGCCTAATAACGCTGATAAAAGACAAAGTTGGATGTGGTACCATACACGATCTCGCACTAAATGAGAGAGACATTTTGTACCACCGAAACCCAGAACTGAGCAGCCGTTCACCCAGTTCTGCCTATTTTTACAGCAGCAGAAGGCACACTCCCTACAGGCAGCTCGGTGCTAAGCAGAAAGGGCAGAGCTGAACCCAGCATGTCTAGGCTGTTCTTCCAAGCTCGTTAGTCAGATAAGTCACTCTGTCCTCAGGGAATGGAAGAAGTAAAGGGATGGGAAGGGGGCAGGAATTACATGAATTGAGTGCCGCTCATTTGGAAGTCACATTCTCTTCTAACAAAGACTCTGCAGACATTAAAAGAAGGGAGTATATCTGCAGTGCACATGTGGAAAGATCTCTAAGGTAGCTTTTTGGGTGAAAAAAACAAAATCCCGAATAAGTACAGTAAGACCGCTTTTATGTAAAATTTTGTTAAAAGGACATAGATAGATAAATATGTAGCACCAAGAATAAACAAAAAATAGTAATAGTGGTTATATTTGGGGGGAGGGACTCGGGCAGAATGGGAAGTTTTTATTCTCCCTTTTACACCTTTTTAAAATTGTTTTTATTTTCTTCCCACAGAGTCACGACTTCTGTGCTTATTATTTTTAATGCTATTGGAGTTGTCTGGACTGTGGGACTCATGACTATTATTGCTTTCATCTTTATACTGCCGTGCAAAAATAAGTTGTAATGCATGTTATTTAAAAAAATAAAAACAAGGCAGCATAAAAAAAAATAAATAAAAGTGCCTTCTAGCTTCAGGAGCCCTAATGAGCCATAATCAGAGAGACGCCAGACTAGTCAAAATTGGAAGAAAGAGCTATAATCACAGGAAAAAAAAAACAACAACCTCTCTCCACAACTCGAAGTGTCCCAGAAAAAGCAGCAGTAATGACAGCAGGCCGACTTCAGGAAAAGCAGAGACAAGAGGAGCTGGGGCGGGGCCTGCAGGGGCTGGCATGGGCGATACTGCAGAATCATGTCAGAAAGGGAAAACCGCTGTGAGGACCCAGGGACCCCAAGAAAGAGAGACAAAAGCTGCCACGCAAGGGCCTGGGGACCCCAAGAAAGAGACCGAAGGGGCTGAGGTGTAAAATAAACCAGAAGGAACTTAGCAGAAAGGCTTCCCGGATGCTGTCTGATGGTCCTCAGGCCTTGAGTGGCCTTGAAGAAACCAGGTCGGGATTGTATAACCAAAGGCACTATGCTGGAGAAACATGATGGACGGTCGAGTTGCTTCCTGCAGCCTCAGGTTCTCAAAACGAGGTCAGCGTGACAGACCCACAGCCAGGCAAGCTAGGGGCCTCAATGAAGGATCTCGTCTCTCCTCCTCCGGCCTGCCAAAGCTCTGGAGGAGAGGAGCAGCCTTATAGGAAAGCCTGCATGGGGCCTCATTACTTGTCACACTCCTCTGTCGCTAGACCAGGCCCTGTGAGAGAATTCTAAAGAATTGATTTTCATGGGGACGAAATACAGTAATTCATGTTGCAATCCTGCCCAAATCACGGAACAGATACTTTAAGACCCAGATTCCTTAAGGCAGTTTTGATTTACCACACACTCCACATTCCGACTAGAGTCTGAAGTGTCACTGCCCATGTGAAGCCACGTGTCACCGTTCTGTTCTCGGGCAGTTAAGTGCTCAAGAAGAAAGAGATTTCTTCAACTTCCTTTGGTGCTCACAAAACGAAAGCAGCCGTTACATAATAAAGCCTGTAAAAAGCTCCATGGGTTAAGAAGTCCCCAATGTTTTTCCTGCCTTCAGTCATTTTCTTTGTTTAAAGGGTTCAGAAACAGTGAAAGTTCATGAAGAAAAAACATCTCCGGCAGGAAAATGAGTGAGAGAGTTAGTCAGCAGCGAGGCTCACTCATACGGCCATGAGGCTGTAACTTAATCTTGACAACATAGTCTTTCCTGGAAGAGATTCGAACAGCGATTTATCATTTTATAATCTGTGGTTTAGATTTGAGCCATAAACCAAGCAAATGTATTGGTTTGAGGCACTTCTGATTCCTTTTAAAGCCCCAGGAGGCAGGAAGACAGCTTCAAACTTGAGGCCCCAGGCTCTTAGGGTTTCACCACGAGAGCACAAAGGACAAGGTTTCTGTATTCACTTTCCTTAGGAAATGTATGGAATGCACGCCTTTGTTTGTTTTAGACGCGGGGGTGGGGGGGTGGGGGGGGTGGGGAAGCAGACTTTGATAGCTGGAGCCCCGAGCTGGCCCCCTCATATCTTTGGAGGGGTGGGTTTTCATTTGTTCCAGGGTCCCCTGGGAAATGAGAAGCTGGAAGCCGGGAGGGGGGAAATGGGTGGAGAAAGGGGAAGCAAGGGGGAAGGGAGGAGTGCCGGAGATAACTCTGCTGACTTCACAGTTTTCCACTGGGGCCTGCCCTGCCTACCTCTGTTGACATCAAAGCTCTTTGCGCCTGCTCAGTCTGCCCTGCCGGCCAGCCGCCACTGGGAAAGAAGGAATTGGCTCGGAGCCCTAGAACAAAATTAAGAACAAAATTTCTGAAATTAACTTTGCCTTAAAAAAAAATAGGATTTTCAGCTCTGGGTGGCAGCTCCGGGATCGCCTCCCACTGGGGTTCCAAGCATCCACCCAGGACAAAGGGCACCTTTTACAGAGATGTCTCCAGAAACTTGAGCAGCTTCCCAAGGTGTCTCACTGGTTCTACAGCAGTGTTGGCTGTCTGTGGGCCCATGGGTGTGGCTTTCACAATCATGTTGGGGCGTCTGGATTCGGGAAGGCTTGCCTCCCCTCCTCGGAGCAATGTAGCGCCTCAGATCTTTGCTGGCAGCTGAGCTCCCATGTCTGTTGCCGTTCTCTCTCCTCCCTGCTCCCCGTGCTGGGACTTACTTGTTTTCCTGTTCCCCAGAAGGAAGCAGAGGAAGTAAGGTGACCATCCTGTCTGCTGTCACTGATGACTTACCATTCTAAGCCCAGGATGGAAAGCATCACAGCACCCTCGCCGGGCAGTCATCCTGGATTCCGCATGTTGAAACCAAGTTCTAGAGCCCAGCTGTAACAGATACACACATGTGTATTTCTCTCCTCCACCAGCCCCAGGCCGTATTGGAAGTGTTGGGTTTTGCCGTCTTCTACTCTTCCATGTGAACGCAAAGATGAGCCTGGGCGTCACGCGGGGGGGCCTTGGAAGTCCAGCTCCAGCAGCAAACCTGAGCGCTACAAGCTGTTTAGAAGGTTCTGTAACCGGTTATAGATCAAAGGATGCCAGTGCTCTTCCTCTTCTAACTTTATCACTGCTGGCCCTAGGTCCTGGCTCGAGAAAGTTCTTAGAGGAGTTTTGGCCTAGGCCTTTCTGGAACACGGCCATAGTGCAGGCTGTCTGTGCCTGCGGTGTCCAGCTTTGTACTTGGACGGAAGGGCATATTGAAGAAGAACACATGATTCTTGTCCTTAAGGAAAATAAGAGAAAGGTCACATTTTAGATAGGAAATGGGTGAACGAGATGGTCCGAACCCTCTATTTTAAAACCAGGGACTTTGAAATTGGGAAATGAAAGCTTAGACTAAGTTAGTTAAGAGACTTACCTAAGGTAAGGTTTCACTGGTTAATGCCACAGACAAGAACTAGAATCAGAGTCAGTTAATTTGTAGCAAATGCATCCCATGGATCCAAATCCAAATGTCAGTGTCACTTAAAACCAGCTTACTACAACAGGTGGACTGAGGTTCTTACACAGTTATGGTAGCTGACACGGAAACCTGCCCTTGGTTTTCTAGATTAAAACTTACTCTACCCACCCCCAACCCAGTTCTGGGGTTTCAACCAAGTACTGTCAACACATTTGAAATTGATTCAAAATGCTTTTCAGAGAACCATCTCAGTTCAGCTTTGCAGGCACACTCTTGGGGCCCCCTTCCAAAGAAGAAACAGACCGGCATTCTATCTGGCCTAGACCCAAGTCAGGCTCTGCCTTCCTGGGAGTGTGTTGTCTCTGTCTTTGACAGTCTGATGGCTAAAGCTCCAGGCTCCTGCTCTTCAGTCAACACAATCACATATCTGCAGTGTTGGCTAGACTCACACGCCTTAATCTTCAGCTCCCACAGAGTTGAGACAATTCTTTTTTTAAATAGGCATTAAGGATATATTAAGCTTCCCTTCCCTGAATTCTCTTCCTGAGACTTCCATCATCACCCCTTTGCTAATATTTACTAAGTATCCAATATGAACAGGGTACTAGAGAAAGCAAGACAGGCTCGGTCCATACACTCGTGGGATTTTTAAGTGCCATAGATAATCACTGTAAAACCAAATTGGGTTGAAAAATAAAACATAACGGACAGCCCACAGCCTTCCACCTCCTTAATCCTGCATCCACCCCACCTGACAAAATGAGAGCTCTAATATTCACGTTCTTCAGAGTTCTCTTGGCTCATGTCCCAGCTGCGCTCAAATTCTCTGCATGCTTATTCCTCCTTTTCTGGATTACTTGTGGAATTGCCAGGAGGGCAGAGACAAGAAGAATGCAGGCAGTGAGGGGGAAAAAAAAGCATCTGCAAACGATTGACTGAAACCGGTTGGAGTTGGACAGAGTCAGGGTTCTCAGTTGCAAGCAACAGAAACCAACTATGACGGATCTAAGCAGAAAAGGAATTTGTTGAAAGGCTATCAAGTAACCCACAGAATCACAGAGAAGGCTGGAGAAACAGGCTCACAGAGCACAGGGCCCAGGAACTCAGGATCACACCCCAGGCCATAGGCACAGTCACAGCACAGAAAGGGAGCGATGAGGATACCAAGGCAGCTGCCGCCCAGTGCTGCCCCACCAGCTCACGCTGCCACCACCTTCAGCCCTGGACACTGGACACCACCATGGGCACCACTGCCCCGGAAGCCTGGATACTGCTGTTGCATCCCCCAGAAAGGATTCTCCCCTGTCCCTCTTGGTTGGTACCAGCAACAACAACTACTTCTTCTACTACTACTTCTTCTTCTTCTTTTTAAAATTTTTATTTATTTATTTGAGAGAGAGAGATTGTGCATGAGTGGAGGTTGGGGGGGAGGGGAGAAGGAGAAGGGGAAGCAGACTCCCTGCTGAGCAGGGAGCCCGCCACAGGACTGGATATTTGGACCCTGGGATCATGACTTGAGCCGAAGGCAGATGCTTAACCAACTGAGCCACCCAGGGGTCCCAGTGCCAGTTCACTTCTGGTCCATCTGAAGCAGGAGCACCTGACTGGCCAAGTCCCACTGTGTGTCCACGTCCAAAGGAGACTAGAGAAGAAAGCATCTGGACTTTGGGGCTCTTTCTTAGGGTACTAAGACTCATGAGGCGGTAAACGTCCTAAGCTTGGGAGAGAGTTCAGATGCTGGGTAGCCAAAAATGACCCCAATTAACCCCCCTTCCTCTACTTCCAAGTGAAGGGGAGGGCCTGGATCAACACTGCTGGCTGACCAGGGAGTTGGAAATGAGTCCGGCATACACCTTCTAGCACTAAGGGCAGGGCAGTATCCACTGGCCTGAGAAGCAAGCCCTTTAGGAAGCGAGGCCAGCACATACAGTTGACTTCCTCTCAAGGAAGAAGGGAAAGACTTCTCCCTGGCTGCCCCTCTCCATCTCCAGCCTCCAGTGGGGAGAGGGGAGGGAGCAGTGGAGAGGCTTCCTGATGGCTCAAGCAGCCCCTCCACCTGCAGCTAGATTAGCTTTGCCTGCTCTGGCCATCCTTTTTGGGCCAGCAGGAAGGAAATTGAAGCTGCCACCATCTAAAAACAAACGACCAAAGCCTAGGTCAGAGAGTTTTACCTTTGGCTTTGATTGGCTTTGATCTCTCATCTGAGACCTGCTACTTAGTCTTTCGATAATCTGTGGATCTTGACATATGGTGATTCATCTTGGTTTTGTCACTGTTAGCCACCAAGAATAAGGACTGGTGTGTCTGAGATGGAGGCGGTGGGTAGGGAGGGGGAACATCTGTGCTAATCAGCAAGCCCTCAAAGCCCCAGGCCACAGTTTCCTCTCCCTGACGTTGTGCAGCCCAGGGAAGGGGTGTGTGTGTAATCTATGGTTTATTTTTTGTTTGTTTTAGTCTCCCACCCATTTAGGGAGTTGGTTAAAAAAAAAAAAAAAGAAGAAGAAGAAGAAGAAGAAGAAGACTCAAATAAAACCAAAAAAGGAAACTCTTTTTTGAGTCATCTAATTATTTGTTCTCTGCCTTTAAAGAGTGGCAAACTAATCCCCAAATGTAGCACTCATTGAAGGATGATACACGTGGTCAGGCAAAGGTCTCAAGCCATTCCCAGGATCCCGCCCTGGGGTGGGCCCTTGGTGACACACTGTTTTCCTTTATCCTTTTCCTGGGGATGTGGCTGGGAAGTACCTTCTAGGCAGGGTGGGTAATTCCAACAGTCTGATTCTAGCTCGCAGGGAGCAAGGTCGCGTGTGAAGTGGAATGTGGCTGTTCCCAGCCATCTTTCCTCTACCCCCTACCACAAGCCTAGTTTCTACAGCATCTCCACCTTTTCCTTAAGGCTGTCAGAAGCTGCTAGGGGAGCCGCATATAAAACTTCACAAAAGCTCTGGGCAGCTGAAAACTTCTCAGTGCCCCTTTACTAATCAGGTCACTGGAAACGAATACATTTAGAATATATTAGCTCAGCTTCTTATAAAAACGCCTTCACTGAGCCAAGGTTTATTAGTATAGTCCCAAATTTCTTACAAAGGAAACATAAGAGATAGGAAAAAACCCCCACATTTTTGGTATCTTATGAAAACTCAAGTGAAGACATTATCCATTATGTTTCTCAGAGTCCCGCCTTTTAAAGATCTGATAAATTTCACTTAGCTTTTAGCATGAGGAAAGACATTACGTTTCCTCTTGAGCTGATATTGCTTCCTTTTTTTCAGACAATAAGAGTGATGTAAACAATTTTGTTTCCCTTTTTGCTTTTACTGTCAAGGAGCCCAGACTTAAATTTAATATCCATTTACAAAATTATCTTATCTCCGGTTCCTGCTCTTCCCTTTCTTCTGTGTGGTTTCTCATCTTCCTTTTTATCTTTCCTTTAATTGCCTCACCTTTTTGTACATTTAATTTCAGCTACATCAGAGTTCTTCAAAGAGGCAAAGTATAACAAACAGCAAAGCCAACCAACATATCGGTAACATAATCAAATTCACCCAGACCTTGATCTCACTTTTCTGATGTTTCCAGGTTAGTTAGAGAGACTAACTCACAGGTCAGAACACACGCAACCATTACAAGAATATGTTCAAGTACTAAATTAAAAGAATAAAGGTTTTAGGGGTTGAGGAGACAGATCAGTGAAGATTGAAGCAGTCAAGGAAGGCTTCCTGAAGGAGGCAGTACTTATTGTAAGCTTTGAAGGCCTGGATTCATTTCCTTGGACCCGCTGTATGGTTGGGTTGGATTCAAGGAGGCTTTGGGACAAGTACCTGGGACTGCCTGGTTGGCTCTTTCCTAGGGGGGCACTCTCTGAACTTCTCTGAGTGGCCAGTGCACTGCTTCCTAGGGAGCAACTATGTGAAGGTGATATGGTCAGTTCTTAGTAAAACGGTGAAAGAGGTGGCACTGGTCTGGGTGCCATTGGCATTTTAGATGGGACAATCGTCCATTGGAACTATTCTGCCTACTGCAGGATGTTTGGCATCTGGTTCACACCCACTAGATGCCAGTAGCAATCCCAGTCATTGGGACAGCCCCATGTATCTGCTTGCTTTCCCTATGCCTCCTGGAGGGCAGTAACCACCCAGGTGAGACCTACCGCTCCCTCAAATGCCCAAGAGTCTCCTCTTTAGGAACCTGCCATCCTCAACTAGGATTTCCAGATTTGCAAACAAAATGGAGAACTCCCAGTTAAATTTGATTTTCAGATAAACAACAAATAATTTTTTAGTATAAATATGTCCCCAATATTGCATTATCTGTCACTTATCTGAAATTCAAATTTAACTTAAGGTCCTTATTTTATCTGGAAGCCCTACTCACAGCCTGTCATCCGCACATACAAACCTGCCTCCCAGAAATTCTAACTGGGTTGATGATTGCTCTGTGTGCTGAACACACACTACTACTACTAGTAGTAGACTACTTCTTCCCTGTAAGACCCATCTATTCTGCATTTCAGTTTCCCTGTTCATTCTCTGTTCTAAGTCTCAGTGGGATGGTAGATATGCTTAATCAGATGAACAAATTCTTAATACGTAGACGAGTTATTCCAACCAGATAACATCTTTAAAAAATTACATGAACACTTGTATTAAATGAAAAGAATCTATGGGGCAAAGATGTATTTGGAATTGGTTATGGTATACACATAATTCAAAATTGCATCCAATATTTTGTATAACCAGATACCATCTTACCTTAAGGTGGTTAAAGTACACACCAGACTCCAGAAGGCCCTCAAACTGAATGGTGGTGGGGAGGACAGACAGGGAGGTAAGAACCATTCTTAGGGCTTACGGTGGTTGATGCCACGAGACCCTAACATTTCTTTTTTATTTTTTTAAAAGATTTTATTTATTTATTTGACAGAGAGAGAGACAGTGAGAGAGAGAGAGAGCACAAGCACGGGGAGTGGGAGAGGAAGAAGCAGGCTTCCCGCCGCCAAACAGGGAGCCCAATGCGTGGCTCGATCCTAGGACCCTGGAATTGTGACCTGAGCTGAAGGCAGACGCTTAACGACTGAGCCACCCAGGTGCCTGAGACCCTAACATTTCAATGATTCCCAAGTTTGCCTGCACAATGGAGAGCTTTAGACATGACTGATGTCTGGTCCTACCCTCAGAGACTCTAACTGTATTATTCTGGGGTGGAGCTGGGGCATGGGAGGTTTTTTAAACCCCCTCCCACTCCCTGGGGTGGTTATAACCACCAAGGTAGCCAAGGTTGAGAATCACTCATGTACTTTCTGAGAAAAGAGAGAAAAAGGAGAGAGCAAGATTGGGCACGAGAGGGAAAGAGAGAGAATGAGACCCTGCTTTCCGGTGCTCTGCTTGGCATCGGTCATTGAGGGCATCTGGAAGAGTCCAGGGGCAAACCCATTCCACTCAAGCTGGGGACAAAAAAAGTTCAAGAGAGTAATATACTCCAAATGTGTTCCATGCCGAGCAAAACAGATGTGGAAAAAAGAACTTTTGAAGAACCCAGAGAGTGCTCCATTTTGTGCCAGACACTGTCCTTAGAGATGCCTCAGTGTACAAAAAAGTAAAAAAAAAAAAAAAAAAAAAAAAATCCCCTAGAGAGTCCCACTTTCCTTTATTACCGGGTGACTTAACCAATGCCAGCACCAGGTTTAGAGCCCGGGCTGCTCACGCGTTTGGCCTTGCTGGTGTTGGCTAAGGACCCAGAGTCGGATGTCGCCCTGGGCACCTCCGAGAGAGAGGCTCCCCTCTGGGGCTCCCGGGGCAGGGGCGCGGGGAGCTGCGAGCCCGGGGTGTCCCCGCGCTATCACACACACCCCGGCCTCGCCTCTCCGCTGACAAGTAGGTCAGCAGCCACAGGGCTCCAGCCTCCACCAAGAAGTGTTTGCCGCTGGCAGGAAGCTGCTTCTGCAGAATTAAAAACCATCAGAGTTGATCAAAGGAAGTGCAGGGTAGGCTGGCGGGCGGGCCAGATCCTAATCTCTGCTCGCTGGCCTCACACATCACTGCGCATGAGTCACCCCCTGAGCTCAGCGGACATGCTGTTTGGATTAGGTTTTTACAGGCGAGGTTTGCCAAGCTCGCCTTTGCCTTTGCCGGCTCGGCTCGCTGCACGGAACAGCAGAGAGGTGAGGAAGGGAGGCGGGGATGGGGGTTAGATGTGGTTGCCCAGGTGCCGGGGAGGCGCCGGTTGGCTCCCCAGGTCCACAGGATGGTGGCACCAGGGCGCGGTTGTGAATCCCCAGCCCACCTTCTGGGCTCGGCCTGATGAACCCCATCATGAGCCCAGAACCCGCACCGGGCCCACACATCCTTCCTCTCTTGCCAACTCTCCAATTAAGATGTACTATTACAGGATGCACATTTTGCCTTCACTCAATCATTCGCCTCTCAAGGAGCAGGAATTCCTTTTCTCAAAAGCAGGCAACACTTCACCACTCAGGCATCTTGCTCAAAAGCAGTGGAGTCCAGCAAAAAAGGGAGGGAAGTCAGAAAATAAAAATTCCTAAATTAAGAGCCAACCCATAAAAGCAGGGCTTCCCCTAGTGCCTGGCTGGCGTGACATCACCATGAATTACTCAATGAAAATGGTGTCAGAGCAGTAGCGTGATTGTATGTGGAAAAGTTCCCCAAAAAACAGAACTCGGCAGAAAATAAGTAGGGGTCGAAGAATCCCACCCTGCACTTAGGTCTTTAAAAGCTGCCTCCAGAATGGCCGATTTCCCTGGGCAGAGAGCAGGGTGGGATCCTCTTCTGAGCAGCCCCTGGCAAGATTTGGGTCCTCAGGAGTTGCAGTGGATAGAACCCAGTGGTTTGCTTTGCTTCCTTCTGTGGGAGCAATGGTAGGAACAAGACCAAAATCCTTTGTTTCAGATTGCCAAGTTTTGCTTCTGTGCATGGTAACTCGGGAAGAGGCAGCCCCCGTTATTTTGGAAGCCAAGGATTTTTGGCTTGTGATCTCTGCTAGGATTCTCTTTAGAGTATTTTAGACTCTCATTTATTAAAGGCATCTAAATGGACGTGGCAGTCCTTGACACTCAAAATAAATGTTGCCACTAGTCCCGACACCACCGTTGACTCTAAACCACAAGTTTTCCAACTGACCATTGCTCAACTGGCTGTAATTTACAAAGCATTTTTTGTTCCTGGCTTCGAGTTTCTTCTTATCTATCTTTAATTCTCAGGGTGATCGTATTGGCTCATGAAACCTGTCTTTCTTTTCCTCCTTTATTATCTTCACTTGGAAGTTTTCCACTGTAATGGGAAGGTACCGCCTTGGATAGCCTCCCAGTTATTAAAGCGTGGCGCAGAAGCACCAATATTGGCCAGGGTCTGGGCGGCAGAAAGCCTGTGTTGGAGCCCTGGCTTGGCCACCAACTGGCAGTGTGACCTTGGAGCGATTTCCTTAACCCTCCCTGACCTCCATTTTCTCACCTGTGAAATATGGTCAGGTGAGGTGACTCATTGGTGTGGACTAACGAGCTAATGCAACTTAGTAAAGTCCCTGGCACCAAGTAAACACAAAATCAATGTATTATTATTTATATTGCAATAATTACTCTGCAGCCAGCATTATGAAGCTAATGGTGGTAAGCTTAATGGGAATCGATAACTTACAATCCTTCCTTCTGTAATTCTTAATGCCCAGAGAATTGCTTTAATCAAAAGTATTTGCCTGATGGTGCCTGTGTATTACTTGTTTCAAAAAAGACCATAAGAGAGGAGGGGAGGATCATTTTAAGTGATTAAAATGTACTTTGCCTTGGGGGTTCCTTCTAGAACTGGAAGAAGAAAAGTCTCATAACTCTCCAGGGTTTGCTATGGATGGGGACCACAGGGCGTGGATTCACTTGCTAGTGGAATCTGTTAGGAGAGGAAGCCCTGGGTAGGAATTTCACATGGTTCAGTGTATCAAAAAAGCACATCTGTCAAGCTTCTACCGGTTCTCTGGGTAGCAGGGGATAATGGTAACCATTGAAGGTCTTTCCTTGTAGAAAGGCCCAGTAACAGGTGGTGTTTCTGGTGCACGGGTAGGCACAGTCTACAGGTGGAGGCCGAGAAGGGGGGATTGGAGCTGCTCTGCACAATAGAAGTAAAGCCATGTCTTTATTTAGTTGGGCAACATATGTTACCTTTAGGAAGGCAGCGTCCATAACACCGATTTAGACTGAGACTGATGGTTTGTCTTTGGGGTGTGTGTTTGTGTGATCTAAGAGTTCCCTGCAGGAGTTCAGAAGACCACAGGAAGAATGAGGAGGGGTATCTTGACTTTGTGTTGGCAGAGGGACCGGGGAGAGAACAAGAACTGGGGAAATGAAGGGTACCATGGATTATTCTGAGAATCATCTAGCTACATGGCATGATCCTTAATGGAGTAACTCAGATGTTGAGAAATATATTTTTGTGGGTTATTTGTATCTTACAGATGGTCATATTTGGGGTAGAGACTAAGGGTTGGGTGGACCTTGTTGGGTGGGAATATCATGAAAGGAGGGTTGCATTAAATGTAAGCCCTGTGATAGCTTGTGTTATTTTCTGTTGTGTTCACAGTTCTATTGCCAGCACCTAGAACAGTGCCTGGGACATAGTAGGTACTCAGTAAATGTTTGCTAAGTGAATGAATTTCACCATGGAGAAGGGAACAGTGGGCTTACAGAGAAAAAGAAGAAAAAGAGGGTGGGCCTTGGACTGGTGAGCAGTGCTAGGAAATGGGGGATGATGAAAGGACCTTGCGAAAGGCTTTTTTCTCCTTCCATTGGGCCCTGGGAACAATCATATTTAATATCCACCTTTTCCCGCTTTGTACTTGTCCCCAAACTTTGAGTGAAGTGGTTTATACATGTGTGTATAAGACAACAAAGGCAAGTATGGTTTCCCTGCATTGTCCCTTGCATTATTTTCTGTTGCAGGTGTAACAAATTACCACAAACTTGGTGGCGTAAAAACACCGCAGATTTATCATCTTACCCGTCTGGAGGTCAGAAGACCTAAAACCAAGGTGTTGGCAGGGCTGTGTTCCTTTTGGAGACTCTAGGCTAGAATCTGTTTTCTGACCCCTTCTACTCCTAAAGAATGCCTGCATTCCTCAGCCCCTTCCTCGCATCCCTCTGACTTCTGCTTCCCTCACCATCTCTCCTTTTCTGACTTTTACTCTCCTGCCTCCCTCTTTCCCTTATAAGGACTCTTGTGATTACGCTGTGTTCCCCAGGATAATCTCCCCATCTCAAAGTCCTTCACTTAATCACATCTGCAAAGTCCTTTGCCATGTAAGGTAACACATCCACCGGATCCAGGATACGGGCATTCTTGGGGGGCCATTATTCTGTCTACTACACCCCTGAGGCCACTGTCAGTGTTACACTGAAGGAGCATGGCAGCCTCAGAGCAGAGGCTAGGACCCACACTAGAGTGAGCAGAGACCTTGGCCGAATGTGGAATTTAGGAGCAGGTGAGCGCAGAGGAACAGGCTGCAACCTGGACCGGCTTTGGAGCTGAGAGACCAACTCCCTTTCTGCAAATACACTGGAAGAAAGTGATTCTTGGTAACAAAGGCAGAAAAAGAAAAAGTCAAGGTTACAGGGGCTGTCCAGACAGCGCTCAGGTTACAGCTCTTTTCCAGTTTGGGGGTTAAGAATTTGAGACAATTTGTAAGGTGTAGTGCCTAGTTTATAGCAGGTGTGCAATTCAGTAAGAGCCATCTGTTATTAATGCCAGATGGAGAGGGGTCAGGGGGCTTCCGGAGCCCCCGGTGCCTGGGGAGGCAGGTCTATATCCCCGACCTGGGGGAAGCAGGAAGAAGACCTATCGGAAGGGAATAAGGTATGAGGCAGGTGTGCCGAGGTAGAGTTTCAAATGCTCTTTATCTTAACTTCTTCCCACACAAGCTAGGAGGAAGCATCTGGCCAGTTCTTTAATGAAACTTGGAACTCACTACTATAGTCAAGTTGGAAATATTTTTGTGGTTTTTCTGTGGGGGAAGAAAGTAATAAATCTTTCTGTTGTTGAAGGAACACCTTTCAGTGGTGTAGCTCTGAGAGGGATATATTATTCTTAAAGCATATGTGCTTGAAAGTTTGTTAGAGTCAGGCCATTGGAAAGCTTCACATGGACTCCAAAGGGCAAGAACAAAGTATGAGTTGGTGGTTAGAAGCTCTACAGAGGATAGTCACAGAGAATACAGATTTAAGAAATAGACATTCCTATTAGAACAGCTAGGTTTTCAGGGTGAGTATTAGCTCTGTAAAGCTCATGTATCTCTCCATGGATTTCCTATGGAGCCCCTCTTCAGCTAAGGAGTGTCCATAATCAGTGCTTCTTCTGATGAGTTGGATGTGGTAGTAGTAGGGGATGAGATCGGGGTGCCTGGCTGGCACAGTCCGAGGAGCATGTGACTCTTGATCTCAGGGTTGTGAGTTTGAGCCCCATCTTGGGTGTAGAGATTACTACCAAAAATAAAGTTGAAGAAGAAGAAGGAGGAGGAGGAGAAGGAGGAGAAGGAGAAGGAGAAGGGGAAGGAGAAGGAGAAGAAGGAGACAAGACCTCGTTCTTGAGGGGATTGCTCATTCAGCATAAATGTGTTGAGCCCTTACTTTATACCTGGCACTGTTCTGAGTTGAAGGGATACCATAGTGACCAAAACAGACAAAAAATAATAAATATGTGTCAGGTTGCAATGAGGAAAAACAAGGCAGAATAAAGGGGTTGCTAGTGGGAGTGGATGTATATTATTGGATGTAGATGGGAGGGAAGGCCTCTCTGATAATGGGGATTGTGCAGAGACCTAAAACAAGTGAAGGTGGCAAAGGGGCAAGTCACATACTTCAGGCATCTGAAGGATGGTCCAGATGGAGGGAACATCTATCAAACTATGTGAGAATAGCTCAGTTTCTAATGGGCATTATGTACAGTGCTGGCTCAGGTTACAGAATTCGTCCCACTCCCTATGCACAGCCCTCACCCACAACTGCAGCTCCCAACAGCTCCTTTGTATGACTTGTCCCAATCTCCAGCCATGGTTGCCTGGACCTGGAGAGGGTATCCTGTCCGAACTGGGACAGAGTCCGAGACAGATGCTGTGGTAGCAAATTGCATAAAGTGATGTGAGCTGGAGGAGGGCATGAACAAGCGGAAATCAGCAGTGCGCTGCCTGTCTGTGTGGCCGACCTGGGGTTTCAAGTATAGGAGACTTCAGTTAGGAGGCCTGGAGGCAGGCCGAAGCCCAAAGCCAAGTGTGGGATTTTCTTCGTGACTGAGAGTGGGTCACTGTCCTTGAGTCAAAGCCTCCTCCCAAGGCTACACTTAGGCTTTCTCCATCATTTTTTTTTTTTTTAAAGATTTTATTTATTTGACAGAGAGAGAGAGATCACAAGTAGGCAGAGAGGCAGGCAGAGAGAGAGGGGGAAGCATTTTCCTGCTGAGCAGAGAGCTCGATGCGGGGCTCGATCCCAGTACCCTGAGATTAGGACCCAGGCCGAAGGCAGAGGCTTTAACCCACTGAGCCACCCAGGCGCCCCTAGGCCATCTCCATCTTTACTGAGGTAAGCCAACCCAATGTAGCTACTCTGCCTAAATCTCCTGAGTATAGATATATACAGATTAGGTGTAGGACTGCAAAGGAACAGCATATAGTAAATGGAAATACTTATACTAAGATTGCTTTTGCATGAAGCAACATTTCTCCTGTGCTCTCAGTGCATACATGCCTGAGAAGTCAAGTGGATTTGTCAAAACTCTTCTGCTCTTTTTTTAAGGTGTTACCTTTTCAAGAAGGCTGGGTGTTTCTATCTTGACAATGTAAATTCAAGTGGTAGGTGTAAGGTCGTTAAAAAAAAAAAAAAAAAGCCAGTTTTCAGATGAGGAAGTAATGCCCTTCTAATACCCTGAATGGGGGATGGAGCAAGTCAGGCTCTGACAAGCCTCTTGTTCCAGGCTTTGCCATCTCCTGGACTGCAGCCTCTCCACAGCTCACCCTGAGTTGGCTGAGCAGCTTTCTTCATGAGTAAAATGCAAATAGTAATGTTCTCCAGGCCAGGGCATTTCTTTCTCCTGGGGAGCTTGTGAATTTCCAAGGTGTTTCTCTGCTGAGCTGAGATTTCATGAAATAAACTGTAAAGAATCTTACGGTAATATCTTGCACCAAATACTCGATGTCTAACAAATATCCATAGTTCCTAAATAAATACTAGTGCCTTACAGAGGTTATGTCAAAAAACAAAGTCCTTGCTGGTTAGAGATGTATGCTGAAGTATTTATGACGCTGTGTCTGGGATTTGCTTTTAAAAATTCCTGTAAAAAAAAAAGAAAAAAGAAAAATGTGCATATTTGTGGGGGTATAGGAGTGGAGCGGGGTGATGGACAAAGCGAGACTAGTACATTTGGAGACTGCTCAAACTGGGTGGTGGGGACGTGGGGGTTATTATTCCATTCTCTCTTGCTTTGTGTGTCTTTGAAAATTTTCATGATAAAAAAGTTAAAAGAGGGGGCCCCTACATGGCTCAGTTGGTTGGGCAGCTGCCTTCTGCTCAGGTCATGATCCCTGGGTCCTGGGATCGAGCCCCTATCAGGCTCCCTGCTCAGCGGGGAGTTTGCTTCTCCCTCGCCCTCTGCCCCTCCCCCTGCTCGTGCTCTCTCTCTCAAATAAATAAATAAAATCTTAAAAAAAAAGTGGAAAGAGAAAAAAAAAAAGATGTCAGTGTCTGACCCACTGTTTTTCCCTCTTGACTCTGTTGTCCCTTAATAACGGCAGGGGTCCTAACTGGGGAATTTGATTATGGGAGTTTTCACAGTATGACTTCAACAAGGCGAAAAATCTGACGGATTATTTCTGGAGAGTGGAGCAGTCAGGGTTTCCAAGGAAAGTGATGTTGAAATGCAACACGAAGATTCTCTGCTCAGTGATGCAGCCTGCGGGGGCTCCTATCAAACATTCTGGGAAATAGTTGAAGGGAATGGTGTGGCTCATGCAGCTCAGCACTTACTTGTGCAATGTAGGAAAGATCGCATGCTCCCTGAAGTTTCAGTTAGTCCCTGGGTGGGATTTACTTGTACTTTAAGCCAGGGCTACAGCTGTGACTGTGTGGTAGTTGCGGGTCAGTCCTGTATCCCGGCTCTCTGGACATGGCATTCGCAGAACCTCGGTGTCTTCCAGCAGCGATGATGTTGAGGGAGGTGTGTGGTGCAAGAGGCAGTTTGCAGCCACTCTCTGGCATTCTGAGACGTTCCCACTAAGCCCAGAAAGGAGGACTGGAATGCAACACGGGAAGCTGTCTCCTCTCATCCCGTTCCTGGGCCTGTAGGGTGGGGTGGAAATCGGCCTTTGGGCAACCACACCCAGTTCCCTACCCACTCTGGCCAGAGACTTTACATTCTCAACAGCTGCTGTCTGTGTTTGGCTTTCAACTTGGCTGCCTTGACCCAGCTCCCAAAGACTAGTTTGCAGGGGACAACTGTGACACTGGCGTTCCAATCATATCTGACCTGCATCCCCTCCCTACCGCTCTCCTGCCACACACATTGTATGTCTTCATTTCATTTCTAGGGTTTATCACAGGAGGTGCAACTTTGATTTGCCCATGGTTTTGTTGTGGAGTTTAAGACTTATTGCAAAGGTCATCACTGAAAATGTGGGAGGAATTGATTTTTTTTTTTTTTTAGTAGGCTTCAGTGGAGTAAGGAATAAGCTAATGGAAATACATTCATCTTCTATTACTTGCACCACCCTGTGGGATAAGACTGAAGGAAGTTATGCTTTAGGAAGTATCTTGGCCCTTCCATGTCATAATTAATTTTATAAATCAAGATATGGCATGGGCTATGAACTTGATAGTACTACCTTTTTAAGGGCTCATCACCCTTTAAAATCATTCAAACCTTTCCACATAGCAATAGCAGTCCTAGAAAGTTCTACAAAGGAAATAACTCAAAACAAGAAGAGAGGAAATCTTTATATGTACTTAGATATGGGGTAATCACTTACAATGGTGAAAACTAGAAAAAACTTGAGGCACAGCAGCAGAATGGCTAAACAAATTGTGGTATATCTATGGAAAACCATGCGGCCACAAAAAGTGAAAATTAGAAAGACTATACCAGGACAATGAAAAGTGTTCAAGTGACATTAAATAAGAAAGTAGAACGCAGGAATTATATGAACCTTATATCATGAGGTTCTCTATCTGAATGAAGACTGGAAAGAAATTTGGGAGAAGAGAAAGTGGTGGAAAATGAGTTATGTTTTTCTTTTTAAATACCGTAAGTGTTGTAGAATTGTTTGGGTAATAAATAATCCTTTAAAAAAATCCCCAAGCTCCCTCACTTGTTGTGGTTGTCTTTTGCTTGGGGCAAAAACTGAGAAAACATTCAGAATATAGAAGAAGTCACATTAGCAACTACCAAGTCTTGAACTCAGAATGTGACTAAGTGATAATGAGAGAAGTCAGGTAAGGGGATCAAAGATAACAGATATAGAATATAGATCCAAGAAGGCAGGTTGGGGGAAAGGGTTTGCATAGATGAATATTTATGAGAAGGAACAAACTCACATTGATTCATTAGTCTATATTGAAGCTGCCGTACCGATGAACAAGAGAGAAAGCACACCAAAGCGCTTTAGTCTTTGTCTCTCATTAGTCTTTCTCTTTATCTCTCTGGAATGAACTTTGTCTCTAAAACATTAATGGTCTTTTTTTTTTTTTTTTTAATTGATCCTTTCCCTGGGGACAGCTGAGCAAGTCACTTAGAGGAATGATTCAAATCATTCCTGATTTTAAATATTAATCCTTGGCCAACATAATTAATCATAGTGTACTAGCACTTGGGCTTCCTGAGTGCTCAAACAGCCTTTACACATACGAGATGCATCCACCCCAACCTGCTCTTCCCTCATAATCTTGCCCCAAACTTGTATGGGTGGCTTGGGGCAAAACCTGGTCCCTGGTAGCCAATGTCATGTATTAATGGAGTGAAGCAGGTTGATAGTCCGCAGTCTGAGAATGTTTTTGGAGAAGAGCCCATATGTCAGGGTTAATTACAGCCTGGTTTAAACGCTAGGTTGTGGATGGACCATGAAAAAGGCAGATTGATGACTACTTTGTGGTCAGATGACCCCAGATACTTAAATATTTCAAGAGGAAAAAGAAAAACCTTTTTCTCTCCAGAGTACAGACACTGTGGTAGGTCCAGTGCAAATTATAAGCTTTAGGTTAGACGTGGCTCCTGCCCACAACCCAGAAGACTGTATTAGAGAGACAGAATAGAAATACAGATAGAATTCAAGTCAATAAACATACCTCACAGATAAAATACAAGTAGGTCAAAGCACTCAACTTTGAGTTAGGAAACCTGGGTTTAAATCTCAGCTAGGCTCTCTGATCAACTCTGTCATCTTGAACAAGTATCCAAGACTTAATTAAATTTGTTTTGTTTTGTTTTCTCTTGTTTAGTTAGTTTTTTTTTTTTTAGAGAGAGAGAGAGAGAGAGCAAGTGAGCGTGCACATGCGTGAGGGAGTGTGAGCAGGGGAGTGGTTTTTTTTTTTTTGTTTTTTTTGTTTTTTTATTTTCTGACGGAATCTTTTAATATAAAACAAAGATAAAACACATCTCAACCCTGCCATCTGCCAGCATGCCTTGTTTTTTACAAGACGTACGCTAGACCTTATGACTAAGTAGCAGAGTCTTTAGGAACACTTGGTCGAGAGAAATAGAAAAAGCAGACTCCAGGGAAGCCCGGGCAAGCCCCAAAGCTTGAGATTCGTCCCTGAACACTAAAGCAGTCCTTGTCTTTTCAGATCCTCATAGGTCTTCTTATTCACAACATTCCCACTGGAGTCTTCATATTCCTCCTCGGTGTCAGGCTGCCACCGTTCTGATGCCTTCTGCAGTTTCAGCTTGGCCCACAAGGAGACAGCATCTTCGATCTGTGTCACATTAGCGAAGTGGGCAGTGTTGGGGATGCCCAAACACCTCATGCCATGGGCATGACGCCACTCAGCAAAGTGCCGCTGGAAAGCCTTGGGACCTCGGTAGGTGTAATTTCCACAAATCTCACAGTTATAGTTGATGTTCAGACCATGAAGCTTGTATAGCCAGTAGGGAATAGGTTTGCCATCCCAGCCGAGGGGCAGGTTCTTGGGGTTGTAAATGATATCATTCTCTTCGTCTTCACTTTCACTCTCACTGATCTGCTCTTCCTCTTCTTCTCGCTCTTCCCCAGTCCTTGCCTGCTTGCGTTGTACGTTTTCATGAGTGAGATGTCGCTGTTCCCCAAGAATCTCTACATATTCATAGATCTGGGCTTCTAGGAAGGCAATGTCTTTGTTCCTCTCAGTGTCTCGCTTGGTGCCTTTCGACTTGGGATTTTTGGCAAACAGGGAGGTGTCAAGTGACTCCAGGGACTTCCCTTTGGTGCTGAAGAGCCTCTGGGCTCGCTCTTCCAGGGTCCCACCACACTTCAAGCCTAAAGCTAAGAGTGCAGATTTCAATCTGTCCAGACCCAGGGAGGCCAACTCCTCCCAGGAGGAGAATGCAGAAAGGTCAAGATGGGCTCCAGCATGAGTCAGGGCACTGCTTGTCTCTTTCGGCCATCCAGGAAAGGTACCATTCTCCCACTTCTTCTCAAAATCATTCTGAATCTTCCCAAAAAGTTCGTTCTGATCTTGGAGGGGCTTCACTCGATCTGTATAATCTTGAAGGTACTCAAGCAGCATCTCCAGGTATCTCTTATATTCGGCATTCTTCCTTTCTTTAGGAATGTCAAATAACTGGTCAAAGATGGATAGATATGTGATATAATCCAGCTTCTCTGAGGCCTTCAGGTTAATGTATTTGAGGTAACAGTCATGAAGGTCGAGGTAACGACCATATCCCTCTTCATCTGTGAACTCGACCAAGTTTTGTGCCTCTTCACTTGGATTTTCTCGAGCCTTCAGAAGCTCCTCAAATTCCACTGACATTGGCACACAGATCTCATTTGGGTGTTTCCGATGGAATTCCTTTATTTGCTTGAGTCTATTATAAAACTCGGCAAATTCACTGGGTCCTGAAATGGCATTGAGTTCCTCCTTTCGTAACCCATCTTTATCATCATACAAATCCCGCAGGTTCCCACTGACTTCCATGTACCTATCTTGCATGGCCCGTGTGCGGTGGTCAGAATTGATCTGGTCCCGGAGCGTGGACTTCTTAGTGAGCATCTCTTTGGCCATGACGTCCATGAGCCGTTCCTTTTCCTCATGATACCGCCGCTGCTGCTCCAGAATTGTCTCCATTTTTCCTCCGCCTCTGCACCTCGATTCAGACCACCGACACGGCCGGAAACGACGGAAGAGGAGAGAGAGAATCCCAAGCAGTCTCCAGGCTCAGCACCAAGCTTGATGTGGGCCTCCATCCCTTGACTGAGGGATCATGACCTGAGCCGAAATCAAGAGTCGGATGCTTAACTGACTCAGCTACTCAGGTGCCCTGGCTTAGTTTCATTTTCAAAATGGGAATGAATAATGCCTACCTCAAAGGTATTAAATAAGACAATGCATTTGACAATCTGTTGAATCTATAATGTGGACTGCAGAAGGCAGTGGTTCTCAAAGTTGGCGGCACATTGGAATCATTCAGAGATTTAAAAAAAAACTGATGCCTGAATCACACTCCCCCCAGAGATTCTGAATTAACTGGTATCATATGTGGACTTGGCAGTGATATATTTATAAGTGTAAGGGAGAAAGAAACAAATCCACAGTTATAATTAAAGGTTTTAATACCCTTGCCTCAATAGTTGATAGAACGAGTAGATAGAAAATCAGTAAGGATATGAGAGACTTGAACAATATCATCAACCAATTTGACTTACTTGATATTTTAAGAACATTGCACTTACCAACATTAGAATACACACTCTTTTCAAGTGCACACAGAAAATTTTCCAAGATAGATCATATTCTAGGCTATCAGATAAGCTTTAAAAAATTTAAAAATATTCAAATGAGACAAAGTGTGTTCTCTGACCACACTGGAATTAACCTAAACAGTAATAACAAGAAGATATCTGGGAAATATCCAAATATTTGGGAACAAATTTACACAATTCTAAGTAATCCATGGGTCAAAGAAGAAATCAAAAGGGAAATTAGGAGATCTTTGGAACTAAATGGAAACACAACATACCAAAATTTGTAAGATTCAGCCAAGACATATATTTATATGGAAATTTAACACACTAAACACTTATATTAGAAAAGAAGGAAGGTCTCAAACTAATGATCTTAGATTCCACCTTAAGCAGCTAGAAAAAGAAAAAATTAAATCTAAACTAAGCAGAAAAATGTAAATAATGAGTATGAAGAAGTCAGCAAAATAGAAAACAAAAACAATAGAGAAAAATCAATGAAACTGAAAGCTGTTTTTTTTGGAAGATCAATCAAATTGATAGACCTGTGGCCAGATACATCAGGAAAAGGAGAAAGGATATAAATTATTAGTATCAGGAATGAAAGAGGTGGTATCATTACAGATTCTATAGATAGTAAAAGTATTATAAGAAAATATTAAGAACAACTTTATGCCAATAATTTTATCAACTTGGAGAAGATGGAAAAATTCTTTGGTAAATGCAAATTACTACAGCATATTCATGAAGAAATAGATAACCTGGATAGTTCTATATCTATCAAATAAATAGAATTAGCGGTTAAAAATCTCTCCACAGAGAAAACTTCAGTCCCAGATGGTGAATACTATCAAATATTTAAGGAAGAAATAATACTGATTTCATATACAAACACTTCAAGTAAATTGAAGAGGAGGGAATATATTCCAACTCATTCTATGTGACCAGCATTACTCTGACACCAAAATCAGACAATAACATTACAAGAAAACTAGAAACCAAAATTCCTCATTAGTACAGATGCAAAAATTCTTAAGCAAATTTTAGCAAATAGAATCTAAAAATATATAAAAAAGAGAATAGATAATAATCAAGGAGGATTCACCCCAGGAATGCAAGAATGGTTTGATATTTTTAAATCAATTTAATTTACCATATTAACATATGACTATCTTAGAGTTGCATGTAATTAAAAGAAAAACCATATGACTACCTCAGTAGAACCAGAAAAAGGATTTGACAGAATCTAAGATCCATTTCTGATTTTTTATAAAGCAACTCTCAGCAAAGTAGGGAACTTCTCAACTTGAGGAAGAGCATCTATGAAAAACATAAAGCTAACATCATACTTAATGGGAAAGACTGACTGCTTTTCCTCTAAAACTAAGAACAAAGCAGGCTTGTCTGCTGTCATTACTTCTGTTTAACGTTGTACTGCTTCTAGCTAGTGTAATAAGACAAGAAAAAAATTAAAAGGAATCCAGATTGGACAAGAAGAAGTAAACTGTCTTTGTTATCAGATAACATAATTATCTATGTAGAAAATTCTATGGCATGTACAAAAAAAAAAAAAAAGAATAGAGAATTTAGAATAGATCCATAAATATATGATCTATTGACTTTCAAAAAAGTGCAAAGGCAATTCAGTAGAGAAAGACCATCTTATCAATAAATGGTGCAGAAGCTATTGGATATCCATATGCAAAAAAGTAAACATCATTCCAAACCTTGCATCACATATAAAAATTAATTCAAGGTAGATCATGGGCCTAATATAAAATCTAAATTATAAAACTTCTGGAAAAAAATATAGCACAAAATCTTTGTGACCTTAGGGTTAGGTAAGGATTTCTCAGATATATCACAAAAAGCAGAATCCATAAAAGAAAATTAATAAATTGGACTTCATCAAAATTAAGAACTTGTCTTTGAAAGACATTGCTAAGGGAACAAAAGGATTGGGAGAAAATATTTGTCAGTTATATATCTGACAAAGGACTTATATACAAAATATATAAAGAACTCTTAAAACTCAACAATTAAGTAAACAAAACAAAATGTATTATAAAAAAATGAGGAGGAGCATGGCTGGCTCAGTCAGTAGAGCATGTGACTCTTAATCTCAGGGTCATGAGTTCAAGACCCACACTGGGTGTGAAGCCTAGTTAAAAAAAGTGAGGAAAAGATTTGAAAGACTCCCTCAAAGAAGAAATACAGATGCAAATTATACACATGAAAATATTCTCAACATCAGTAGTCATCAGGGAAGTGGAAACTAATAGCATAATGGAGATACCATTACAAATCTATTAGAATGGCAAAAATAAAAAATGCTGACAGTATCAAATGCGGGAGAGGATGTGGAACAACTGGAATTCTTACACATTTCTAGTGGACAAGTAAAATGGTACAACCACTTTGAGAAACAGTTCGGCAGCTTATTTTAAATGTAGTTAAATGTATGCTTGCCACACCTACTTCTAGGCATTTACCTGGGGAAGTAAAAACTTATATATTCACACCTGTACTTTAAAGTTTATAGCAGTGTCATTCATAATTATTTAAAACTGGGAACAACCCAAATGTCCTTCAGTGGTGAATGGTTAGACAAAATGTAGCATGCCCGTACAATGGAATATTACTCAGCAATAAAAAGGTCTTACTATTAAAACATGCAACAACATGGATGAATCTCACAATACTTATGCTGCATGAAAAGAAGGCAGACCAAAAAAAAAAAAAGTAGGGTTCCATTTATGTAAAATTCTAGAAACCGCAAACTCATGTAGAGTGGCAAAGTAAGTTGTTGCAGGATGAAAGGAGGGATTACCAAGGGGCACAAGAATTTTAGGGGTGATGAGCTTGATTGTGGTGATAGGTATAAAGCATATATCAAAATTTACCCAATTATACACTTTAAGTATGTGCAACTTACTGTACGTTATTTACATCTCAAGAAAGCTGTTTTAAAAACAAGTAATCCAGTGACTAATGTGCGGCTAAGTTTGAGGATCACTGGAACACATGTATAACTACCCTAAGTCTTTGGCTTAGAGGTTGGGCTACCATTAACCCACAGAGTTTTTTGTTTTCCAGATTCCAGCCAGTTACAAATCTGAAACCTAAAGATAGCTACAGAATGAGCATACAGATCATCAGATAGATTCGTTTTAGTAGTTCCAGAGCCTTCATTTTAAGCTGCAAGGAAGTACTAGATAAAAATTACTAATCTGAAATGAAATACGGCAAGAGACTCAAGCCTTTAAACGTCCAGGGCTATAAATCACCCACAGTGCAGAGACAATTTTGGAACTGGTAGTTTGATGAAATTGCTCCTCCCGTCCCTTACAGACTCAGCTTCTGAACTACCCTTACTTTATTAGAGGTTGTTATTTGAACCCAATCCATTTTTGCTTCTCTTTCCTTTGACTTCATCTGCAGGGCTTCCAAGAAAAGGCACCTGAATGTATTGAAAAAGTTGCTTTGTTATGCTATGCAAGACTTCCCTAAACAAGTATATTTCCCCTTTCCTCTCAATAACTCAACTAGGACAAACTATAAAGGACCTGAAATTGGCTGAATGAGACCAGTCTGTCCACTGTGTCCGGTTTGCTCAGAGGCCGGGGAATGATCTACAGTAGCCTATTTAACCTTCAACACCTGGTGGTCCCGTCAAAATGCAGATTCTGAGTCAGTAAGACAGGGGTGAACTCAAGATTCTGGATTTCTAATCAGCTTCTCCCTAGTAATGCCAATGCTGCTAGTTGGGTTGCAAGACGAATGACCTTTCAAGGTCCTCTCATCCCTGGTACACTATGAAGCAATAATGATCCCAATAGGGAAGACGTCATTCAAGTCAAAGGGAGGAAGAAAGTATTAGCGCTGCATTTGATGACACGCTCCCAGTTATGAAACTCCTGCATTACATAAATGTTTATACATCTGGTAAGAGCAAGGATGCATTTGTTGTGAATATCTCAGGAGGTTTTCAAAATGTTGTTGATTGAATTTTCTTACCTTTTTCTGAAAAGGATTTGCAATAGGTAGAATGGTTTTTATATGTTATAGTTAACCAGCTGAAGCCATTTTATCACTGATGCTTCTAAGCACCCTGTGTGGGCTCCTCTCCCCCTGCTTTTTTTTTTTTTTTTGCAAAGGATATATAATATCGAGGTATGAAACTCGAATGTGTAGTATACCACATAGCTGATGTTTTCAGTTCTTATGACAAATGAGCTGGTTTCTCTCTTAGATAGTGAGAGGATTATATTGCATATCCTGAACTTTCCTCTTTTTGAGGCAAAGACGGTTCTGGGAACAGCAGCAGTTGCTTCTGATGATTTAGAGTTAGAGTAAAATCTGTTGGATGGTGTTGAGGCCTGGTCATGAATCTTCCTGGGGAAGCTGGCTGCAGCCCTTGGGTGGGTCTTTCTCGCCCACTACTTACTTTCTTCCCCCTCTGCTTTGTACATCAAACCACATGATTTTTTTCCAAAGCAAATGCTTGATTTTTGGAAAGGAACAGAGTAGTTTAGTTGTGCCTAAAACTGACACATTTAAGCAAACACATTTCAAATATACGCGAATTTGCAATTTAAACCAAGTGTCCTTGATGTGCTTAAAACCAGGCCAGACTAGATTTTCATCAAAATTCTTATTATGGGTAATTTTCCATCTCAGTTTACCTTGCCATTTAAATAAGTTCATCATAATTTTCAATGAAAATAATGGAGAAAAATACGTCTGTGAAAGCGAAGAGTAAATCCATACTCATGGTTCTGTATTCCTTGTCCAGGATTCCTTATTTGCTGATTACAAGAGCAATTTTCTGTCTTTCAAGTCCATTTCTGCAGAAGAATTTGAATCACCACTGGAATGAATGTGGTAACGGGAGTAGCTCTGTCAACAAGACAGGACACGAGGGAGGGGAGCAGAGGAGCGGGGCTGTCTGGACGATGGTTTTGGATGGGGTTTGGGATTTTTGTTGTTGCCAGCAAACTCAAAGTTCAAAGAGAGTAGGAAAGCATATTGATTAGCTCTGGACTGGTCAAAGACTAGATTTATATCTGAGTTTAACTAATGTTTTACACATGGTCTCCTTTGTGTTTAAAAGATGTTGTACCCGGGTTATTTAAAGACGAGGGCCAGCTGAAAGCAATTCCTCTTCTTGTCTTCTCTCCTCCAAATCATGATCATTTAATAGGCAGTTAAATATTAAACCTCTAGGAACAAAAGGAAGCGTGACTGGCCCAAATGGCCTGTGACCTCTGAAGTCCCCAATGGCGCCACAAGATCTCTGTGCCTTATTATTCTTCCCCCAGCCCCCATCCCAGAGGCCACGTACACGGGGATATCTGGAGAACCAAGCGGACCCACTTGCCTGTGCCAATTCATCTTTCCTTTCTCAGTTTATCAAAGATATTTGGGTTTCCTGATAGAATTTCAGCCCCAATCAGTTAGTTTCCATAAAAAATTATGTTGCTTACATCATTGAAGGTATTATGCTAAGCACTTTACACACATTCAGTATTTAATTCTCATGATACCCATTTTACAGGTGAGAAACCTGAGGCTCAGGTAGGTTATACAACTTGCTCAAGTCCTCAAGGTCAGGATCCAAAATACAAAGACAATTTACCCCCAGGTCATGTGCTCTTAACCACTGTGGTCTCCAGCTTCCCTCATCCATAGATTCCTTCAGGACTTGGGAACTGAAGGAGTTTGGGAAAGGGACAGGGACACGTATTCTTTAATGAAGCTGCTTCAAAGCTTCATAGTCATTCATCCATTCAGCGGTAGCCTGTTCCTGCTCAACTCTTCCAGAAGTATACTTTCAATTAAAGGTCACAGTATCGCCCTACAGCGACACCTTTCCCTGGTAAGAGGCCTCCACACTAATTCTCTCCACATTGGGTAAGTCTCCTGCAATCATGTTTCTATTTTAAAACCAGTCCTCCTGGTCAGAGTGGTGAGTCCCAAGCTGGGTCAACAAGATTCTTTCTATGGGAAATCTGAAACTGGGGAGGAGGGATGGAGAGTTAGTTTCCTGTGTGTCTGGAATCATTATATGCAAAGTTAGTGTAACACGCAAACTCAGGTATGGAAGCCATTTTCTTCCACAAATGAGAAAAAGGAGAGAGGAAGGAAGGAGAGAGATGAGGGCAGAGGAGGGAGGAGAGGAGAGAGACAGAATATAAAGAACATGAAGCAGATACACAGAGAAGCTGGGACCAGATAGGGAACTTTTTGCCAGCTTTCCAGTACATGCATCCGGTTCTTAGTGAAGCATTTCTATGTCCCTAAGAATACGCCCCTTTTACTTAAGCTGGCCCCAGTTGGTTTCTGTCCCTTGTAACCAAAATCCTGATTAATACTCAAACTCCTATAAGATCTAGGGACTGCCACTTCTGTATCTCCCCAGAATCCAACAAGACTTTGCATATAAGCAATGTTTTGTTCTCCATTCTTTGCCCCAGTATTCTTCAACCCTCCCTGCTTAGTTGAATCTTGATTCAACCATCTAATTGTATTGTCTGAATCCAGACTCTTCTCTCCTGTTCACCTTATATTCTACCCGAGATTGGTCTTCCAAAACTTTGTTTTCCCCCCATGTGTTGCTTTCCAGCTCAAAAACCTTCAGTGGCTCCCTAGCCCCTAATTTTGCTTCATGCACACCAGAAGAGATGTTCCATGACAAAAACAGTTCTATGGTTAAAGACTCTTGGGGAATCTGGTTCCCTTCTCTCGACTCTGCCACAGACATCAGCATATTAAAGGCTTTGAGAAGTTCTGCTTATAAATCATCTCCACCACTCACCAAAACCAAAACCAAAACCAAAACCAAAACCAAACCCAGCTTGAATGTTTGATTTCATGTTTCCTTTCTTAGTATAACACCGGCAGTACAAGGGGAAATATCCACAGAAGCTTTTTGGCTCTCTGCTTACGTGCCCCACACGTGAGTTATCTGATTTGACTGGCCTTTTCTCCCTCAGCGGCAGCCAGACGCACCAGCTTGCTTCCTGTGTTCGTCTCCTCTGCGCCTCTGGCCCCGTGTCCCCTCGGCGTGGGAGGCTCCTGGTCCACTCCACCTCTGAGCTTCGTCTCCACTACGGAGCTTTCTCAAACCGCCCAAGTCGACATGGTGCCTATACTTTCCTCACCCTCTAAAGCCCTTGTGATTGGAACCAGAGTTAGCCTATACAGTCTTGGGTTTCTACCTAACTCTCTCATAATTATATGTTTATCAATCCAAGAAGACTGCAAGTTTCTAAAAGGCAGAGATCACATCTTTTCTTCTATAATATCCAGTGTGGGACTAGCACAAATGCACTGAAAGAGGTGGGCTAGCTCCCGGAGAGAATGACAAATGTTTTCTCTCCATCTGCTCAAGAATGGTCTAGTGTTGGCAGGTAGAGGTAAGATGCTCACGCCAGGCTTTATCTGAAGAACACAAGGACAGCTGAATGCTTGTGAAGAGTTACTTCTGCCATGGCAAGGTTCTCTTGGGTAGAGGATTTTAAAGGGATCCTTACCTGTTTGTAAGGGATGGATGTCAGTAAGCCTGAAAACAGGGGTTGTGCAAGATAACCTTGCCACCGTTAAAATTCTATGCTCAGAAACAGCCTAAATGCTCTTCCATATTAAACTGGTTAAATCTATACAGCACATTCATAGCACAAAACCATAAGTAGCTTTAACAAATCATACTGTTGAAGACTATTTAATGACTTGGGAAGATATTTAGGATATATTGTTACGTGTGAAAACAATTCCAAAAAAAGCATTACACTGCTTTTATAATTTGATTGAAAAGAATATTTAGGCATTGAAACAGCACTGGAAAGACGAATTAACATGTTATCACTGGTTATATCTGGGTAGTGGGATCACAAGTATTTTTTTTTAATCCCTTCTTGTATTTTTCTGGTTTTCTACATTTAACGTATATAACTTCTGTAATCAGAAAAAAAAAAAATCGGGGCGCCTGGGTGGCTCAGTGGGTTAAAGCCTCTGCCTTCAGCTCAGGTCATGATCTCAGGGTCCTGGGACCGAGCCCCGCATCGGGCTCTCTGCTCAGCAGGGAGCCTGCTTCCCCCTCTCCCTCTGCCTGCCTCTCTGCCTACTTGTGATCTCTCTCTCTCTCTGTCAAATAAATAAATAAAAATCTTTAAAAAAAAAATCATCCAAAGTCCAACTCCATGTTTTCTCTCTTTCCCCAGCACTTGCCTTCACATTGAACATTTCAAGTCAGGTCCAGAAGCCTAGAGAATCCTCTCTATTTTAACTTTGCGCCTTAACCCCTTGTTGGCTGTGGCCAGCTTTCCTTTTTGCTAGGTGTTGGGCTAATATAGGAATCTCTCAGAATCCACTGATATTCTAGACACTGTTCAGGGTCAGCATCCAAGTATAGAGAGATCAAATAACCTCTCCCTCTTTCCTTCCCCACACATGTTCTGATTCCTTTTATTCCTTTCTACCCGTCTCATTCTCTTTTCCCCTAGACATAAAATACTGACAGATGTGGATATTAGAACCCCTTCTGGGGGCTAAAAAGAGACATAGAGGAGAGGCGAAGGATCATGCAGTATCTCCACAAGAGTAAGCTTTACCTACTACTGCCTACGATTCCAGCTCAGCTGCTCTGCTCCTGTGCTGGCCAGAATAATAACCAGAAAGAGTTAAGTCTTGGAAGCAGCCAGAACAAGCCAGAAACCCTTATGTTGGAAATGGAGCAAAGAAAAGATCCAGGGAGGCAGGGAAAGAGCAAAAGCATCAAGAGCTGTGTGTGTGTGTTTGTGTGTGTGTGTGTGTGTGTGTGTGTGTGTGAGAGAGAGAGAGAGTGAGTGTGTGTGTGTGTGAGAGAAAGAGAGAGAGAGAGACTGAGAGAGAGATGAAGGTGTAGGGGGTGGGGGAGGGGTGTGGGTTGAGTTTTGGGAGAGTGAAGAGGAAAAAAATGGGGCAGCTCTGAATGGAAAAAAAGAGAGGTTCGTTTGTCTACTGAGAATATACTTAACCCCACTGACTTACTCTCATGAGATTGAGTAAATATTTTAACTGACTTAAATTACATTTCTCTACAGGAGTGCCATTTCTTCTATTGTGTTTTTGTGCTTTACTCTGAGCAACGCAGGGTTCCCTATTGTACTTGGGTTACACAAACATGAATGCATTCCTCAAGAATGGAAGAATTCTATGGAGAAAATGACACGGGCTTACCCTATTTCAATGCTTACTGGCCACTCTTTTAGCACCAGGTGGCCTCCTCAATGCACATATATTTTATGTGATGAAAGCTGCAGCTGAGCGTGCCCCTGTTCTGGAAAAGGCGCTGCACTGTGGTTTGAGTATCTCCTGTGCATTGGGGTCTTGTTATCATGTCTGGTCAAGAGATATCCTCTAGAGCCTCTGCCCAGTCTTTTGGAAACTAAGGGATGCTTGAGGGTTGTTTAGGTATGTTCTGAGGTGAAGTCTCAAGACTGTAAAGGCTTCTGAAATTCTACTTCTCTTTAGGGCAGGGAAAGCCTCCTGCCCCAGACCCTACTTTGACCTCAAGCCCCTGGGGCAGAAACCTGATACTCCAGTGTCTGTAACCAAACAGTCTGGAGGACCTTAGAAGCCTCATTTCACTTCGTTTATCCTGAGTGCACAGGCTCCTTGCATAACACTGGCATCTTTGGAGAAAGGATACATTGGCAGTCAGCCTTGAGGCTGCAGTCCCTGAGGGAAAGGAAGGAATGGCCTCCAGAAGGCCTGTGTTAACACTGGACACGGTGGGGGCCAGACATGCAGAACTGTGAACCCATCTGCATCCAATGATTCCAGAATTCTGGTGAAATGGGCCTGGAGAATGCCCGAAACGTCTGATACTGCAATATCCTCTACGAAGGCATTTAGGGGAACAGGAGAAGAGAGAGGAGTTTCTTTCCCCAAGACCTCGCTCATAGGATCCACTCTTTTTCGCCTTTACTCCTTCTGGTGCCTCTCTGTCAAACTGCGTGAAGGGCTCACATAGGGCCGGGAGGGCAGCTAAAAAGCAACTATCCATGAATGGCAATTGGGTAAGTCAGTGCCATTGACCCAGGCCTGTATTTACTCTATATGTGCTAAGTAAATAAAGTCACTTTATTCCCTACCATGCAGGAGATCTTATCTGTCTCTCTATTGTAATTATAAGCATGCAGCTTGGTTGTTCATTTCGACTTGACCTGACTTTGCTCATTCGTCACGTGTTGCTGGTCAGGTCCAGCTGCTCGCGCTCGTTCCATTCTCTTCTTTGTTCTTGGGCTAGCCATTTCTGACGGCCAAGGGAAGAAGTTCCCCTCCGTTTGGATTCTTTTCATCTATTCAATATATATATATATATATATATATATATATATCGTCTCCCTACCATGTGCGAGGCATATTCTGAGCATTTGGGATGGATTTGTGAACAAAACAGACAAAAGATTCCTGTGTGTTTTGGGGGAGGGAGATGGATAATAAACATAACAGATGTAAATTACACAGTATGTTAGAAGGTAATAAGTGCCATGGGGACCAAAAAACCCCCAAGATCGTGCAGGTTAAGGGTGCCCCCAGAGTGTCGGGACATAGGGGAAAGGGCAAATTTCAGTATTAAACAGGGTGGTTAGGGTGGAACTCATTGAAAAGATAAGATACAAAGATTGAAGGAGTGAGAAAGTTCATCAGCTAGATTTCTGGGGCAAGAGTGTTCAGGTTGAGGGTAGAGCTAGAGCAGAGACCTCCATGTGGAAACATGCCTCGTGTGTCGGGGCACAGGAGCAGCAAGGAGGCTAGACTCCCAGAATGAATGAAGACGAGAGTATCAGGAGAGAAAGACAGAGAGGGAAGGGGTGCGCAGACTGGACAGATAATGCGAGACCGTTCTGGCCGTTGTAGAGACTTTGATTTTTACACTGGGAGAAATAGGGAGTTACTAAAGAATTATCCTAAAAGAAATGGAGGGGGTGGCTACTGAAGGGATTTCATTAGAGAAGTGCTATGATCTAAGGTATGTTTTAAAGAGATAAGTCTGGCTTCTGTGTTGAAGGCACTCTGTGTTGAGAGTAAAAGCAGGGAGACTTCACAGGTGGCTACAGTGGTAATACAGGTGACAGATGATGGTGATTGGACCGTTCGGCAGCAATGATGGAGATGAGATGTAGATTTGGATGTACTTCAAAGACAGAATTAATTCCTGTCAGATCTCATGTTTATGTAATAGGAAGACAGGAGTCAAGAGTGACTCAGTTTTGAGCCTGAGCACCTGGAAGAGTAGAGTTGCCATCAGTTGTGATGGGAGAGGCTGCAGGCAGATCGAGTTCAGGGAAGCAACTCATGAGTTCCATTTTGGACATCCTGAGTTTGGAGATGTGGAGGAGACAGTTGGAAATTCGGGTCTAAAGTTCAGAGAAGAGATCTGGGCTAGAGATATAAATGTGAGTCATGGACCTATTGACGGTATTTAAAACCACATACCTGTATGAGAGCAAAAGAGGTGGATGAGGAAGAGAAGAGGACTGAGGTCTGAGTCCTGGGTATGTCAACATTTAGAGATCAGGCAAAAGAGGTGGAACCAGAAAAAGAGACCAAGAAGGTAGGAGTAGTGAGGTAGGAGGAAAACCAAGAGAGTGTGGTGTCTTTGAAGCCCAGTGAAGAAAGTGTATCAAGGAGGAGAATGTGGTCAAGTCTATCAGATGCTATTAACCAATAAGATGAGAACTGAGAATTGACCACTGGATTTAGTTGATATGTAAGTCATGGTAAATTTGACAAGAACAATTTCTGTGGCGTGGTGGGGCTATAAGCCTGATTTGGGGTTGGTTTAAGAGAGAACTAGAGGAGATGAATTGGACATAGCAAGTGTAGAGAATTATTTGAGGAGTTTGCTCTAAAGGGGAGCAAACAAATGAAACAGAGGCTGCCAAGGGAAATATGGCCATTAAAAGACCTTGTTGTTTTTTAAGATTTGGGAGAAACAATGGCATGCTTGTGTACTCATGGAAATGGTCCAGTAGAGAGTGACAGTTTGGTGTAGGAGAGAAAAGGAAGAGTTGCTGAAGTAATGTCCTTGAATAGGTGAGATGTGATGGCGGGAATCTGCAGAGTTCTCTTCTGGTTGCTTGTATTTTTCCATTGGAAAAAGAATCCAATTAGCAGCTGAGGGTGAGGTTGGGAAGGAAATGTTCAGGGTTTGAGAAAAAAAGGTATGGAACTGTCATCTAGGAGCCTAAGTGAGTGAATGGATCAGGGAAATATAGGTATGACCGCCGGGCAGCATTGAGGACCCACTGAAGTGCCATTAGCATGGATTTAAAGCAAGATCGAGCTCTGTGGCTGTGTGTTTTTCTCGAGCCATGTTCCGTTGCCGATGTGGAGTAGTCAGAGTTGATTTCACTAGGTCTATCATCAGGCCAGGTGAGTATGACAAAAAAAAGAGGCAAAGAATTGAAAGTGTGTAGAAGAAAGAGGGGCTGGGGGTATAATTAAAAGACTGATCAGAAATTTACATGAGGTCAGGGGGAAGTAAGAACATCACAGGCATGGACCACAGCAAAAGCTGGTGGGCTCAACAGATTGTGGAGGTTCTGGTGGGGTCAAAGATGGCTGGGATCAGGCAAGGAAGTGAGCTGGAAAGGCAAAAGGTTGGGGTCAATGAGTGGGCTGTGTGAAACCGAGATGACGGAAGGGTTGTAGTGGTGGGTAATCTCAACAATCATAATCATAATCATGGACGGAAAATTATTAGAGGAGATACGTTAAGGGACTGAGTGGCCTGGGTGTTGGAAGGGTCATCTGTGTGTGTATGGCAATCATCAATAGTTAAGGCAGTGATAGAAAGAGAGACAGTGAACCAGGATCTAGAATAAATTGAAATATGATCCCTGGAGGTCAGGAGAAGACAGTAATGTTCGGGTTTTTTTGGTTTGTTTTTTAAGATTTAATTTATTTGCTTGAGAGAGAGAGAGAGAGCAAGCATGTGAGAGAAAGCAGAGCAGGAGGCAGGGGCAGAGAGAGAAGCAGGCTTCCCGCTGAGCAGGGAGCCTAACACGGGGCTCGATCCTGGGACCCTGGGATCATGACCTGAGCTGAAGACAGCCGCCTAACCGACTGAGCCACCCATGTGCCCCAAGACAGATTATGAACTCTAGAGGTCACGGAGGAAGAATTTCAGGAGTTAGGAAGGGTAGAAGAATGCCACAAAATAAGGGAAAGACAGGGCCTCATGGGGATCAGAGGCCTGGAGACAAGGTGAGTTGGGAGCCAGGGAGACTGTAGAATTGACACAAACAGGGACAAGGACACAATGAAATTAGTGCCACTGGATGGAAAGTGGGTGATGGTGGCAAGACTTGAGTGTTGGGGTTCAGGAGGGATTTCAGGGGCTCCTAATGATGGAGGAAGGTTAGGGGAGATCTCTGAGTAGAGTGTGCCCCTGACTCAGCCTGGCAACTACCCCCACCCTCTGTAATTTTTCACCTTCTCCAAAGGCTGCACCCAGCAGTTACGCCAATTTTGACTACCATATTGTCCACTGGTTTTGAAAGAAGTTGGATAGATTTTCCTGTCTGATTCCAGAACTTCCTGTTTCTCTAAAAGCCCTAAAAGTAGTTCATCACATCCACCCCACTCCCCCTCCCAGAGTACACAGCCAGGGCTCTGCTGACACTTGTCACGTGGGCTGCTGCCCCTAAATAGGTCTGAGGTGAAATGGTCATGGAGCTGCCAACCTCCCGGATGGACGTTTGGGGAAGGGCAGGGCAGCCTCAAGGTCTGTCAGTCCACCTAAAGCTATGTCATCAATTCCCACATCTCCATATGAAGCCTCTTCCCCTCTCTGCCTCCACAATAAACTGGGAATAAACAGGGAAGATGGTTTTCCCTCATGTGGTCCACGTTTCAGAGGACACATCTGCTCACCATCTTGGTGAGTTAGATCGTGCTTCAGTCCTCGGCTGCCCAGGCCCCAGTTAATCACTTGGTCCTCATCTTCATTCAGCTCCTCTTCTGGGCTTAGCTCTATCCTGGTCAAAAGCCAGACCCATTCCTTTGGGCTCGCTCACAGCCTGAATTGGCGGCTCTCTAATCATCTCCAGGGTTTGCTTCTGGACATTACCCAAGGCACTTCCAGAAGGAGAATCGAAGAAGGCAGCCCAGGATGCTAATAAAAACTTGGTGTTTGCTGAGTTGGGAGAAAGGATGAGCTCCTGGGAAACAGGTGATGTATTTGTTAGACATCCACAACAGTTGTTTAAACACCAATTTCTCATCTTGTGGTCCTCCAGGACCCTAGAAATCTCTTCTCTGCTCTGGTATGACCTGATGCCTTGTCTGGGGGAGCCCCGCTTTCTCTCCTATCTTCACCTTAGTTTACCACAATTAATCTCCCTAATACTCGAAGTATGGTAAAATATCCACACTGGTATGTGACTAGGCAGGTTTAACAGTTACCTCTTTAGTGAATGTTTGTATTTTAGTGAGGGAGATGAGGGCCAGCAAATTCCAAAGCCAATGGAGCAGGCAATAGAGGGGAAGACAGGATGGACAGCTGGGACCGTGGTGGAAGGCAGAGCACTTGTTAGTGCAACCAGATCTTCAGATTGGAGAGAGAAGCTTAAAAAATCTAGATATTTCTGTACAATCTTCCAATTTTAAATGTTTGGTAACTAACTCAACTTAAAAAAAAAAGTGCTAGGAAATCCAGACAAAATATATCTTGGGACCATGGCCCAAAGTGGGATACCAGTGACCTATATAAATTTAAGCACACATCTGGTTCTTTTATGGTTGAATTTTAGTAAAAAAAAGGCACTTGGGCCTCCATGTGGTCCTGAAATCACATAGGAAGGGCTGGTCCAGGGCTGAACCTGACCTGGGTGACTTGCATCCAGTCCATTTAGAATCCTGCTCATGTGGACAGTTTGTTCCTCTATACGCTGGGGTCTTAGAGTTGGTTGCCCGGGCCACTCCGGAGAGCCACCAAGTTCAATGAGGCTGCAATCACTCAGGTCTGCTAGGGATGGGTGAGTGTTGTAAGAACATCTTCCTTACTGTGAAAGGCAGTTAAAGACTGTGGCGGAGCTGTTTCCATTTCTGGTCAGAGAGACCATCAGAGTGGTTATCCCACAGCAGAAGTTCAAGTCATGACCACTGGAGTCAGATCCCTGGATTCAAACCTCTCTAGTGCTGGCCGGGTATCCACTTCCTCCGCTGTAAAATGGAGAGTTGATAGTACCTTCTACATAGGATTCATTGAGATAGAGCTGGCAAAGTGCTTCCTTAGCACAGTGACTAAAGAGTGTGCTCCCATCGGAAGAAGAATGTGACCACATTTTTAGAAGGATTACCTACTATGTGTTAACATGGGGAGTTATCTGGTTAATGTTTCTTTTTATAGTCACATTTAAAAGCTGGTAGTTCAAATCTGCTACCCTCTCTCCAAGCCATCGGGTCTCTGAGTTTCCTGGAGACATTTTTTTTTTTCTGAGTCCCTTAGCCCTAGGTGGTAGAACTTCAGTAACTTTCCCCCCAGTGGAGTCTCTTGGTGCCCAACAGACTCTGCTTTGGTGAGCTGCACCCCGCAGAGTCCCAGGCCCAGGAGACTGGCTTAGAACATCCCACTGAACTCCTGGGAACCAGCCTGCTGGGAAAGCAATTCTCTATTCTAGTGGGACTTTATCCCCTCGTTGCACAGACTCCTAGCCTCTGCTTTCCCCTCTTTTAGATCTACTCTGCCCCCAGCCTGTTTCTTCCCCCGCAAACAAAACGCGCTACCAAAAATTTAGAATCTGTAAGTTGTAAATTGTAAAATTGCTTGAGGTTGCTGCCTTCCAGCCAAAGGCAGCATCTCACTCATCTTGAAAGAGGAGTCGGCCTTTCTTGAAGACTGGCCTCGCATGGGGGTTCTATGGGAGAAGCTTTCTAAAAATACCAGGGAAGAGAGGAAGTGCTTAGAGTTGGGAGTTAGGGAGAGGTATCCTGAGTAAAGGGAAAACCCTCAGGCTGGGGGTTCCGGGGGTGTTAGAGAGAGAAAGGGGAATCAGGCCTCTGATACAGATGAAGTCCACCCCTCCCACCCTGGGAGATCAGCCTGCCGCAGGGCAGTGGCCTGGAAGTGCCAGGCTCAGAGAAGGGTGGGTGGGAAGGGGGCTGCCTGAGAGCTCCGCCTCCCGACCAGACTAGGATATTTATAGCACCTGTGTTTCTGGACCTGTCTCTACCTGGATTTATGCGGTCTGTGGCTGTAGCCTGTATGGGGAATGAGTGGGGCACATCTTGCTGCAAGGGCTGATTCTTGGCCTTGGGACTCTGGCTGGAATGAAAGTTATAAAATCAAAACAAGGGGCCATCTAGGGGAACACAGAGGCAGAATGGCTCTTTCGTGCTGTGTCTGCAGAGCAGTCGGTGGTCAGGCTTGGCTAAACCCGGGGCTTTCCAACACCACCTAGTGTTATATTTATGGCAGCTGTGGACCTGGGTGAGGCAGGTGTGGGCGGTGGGGGAAGCGCACCCCACTCTCCCAGTTGCCTGGGGCTGTGGCTCTCTGTTTCCTGGCTGTTCCTCCAAAGGGTTAAAGCCTGAAAAAATGTTCTCCCTCTCTGGGGATCTGCACTTTGAAAGAGGAGCCCAGAGAGCACGTGGTGACCCATCCTCTGTTCCAGGACAGCAAAACTAGAGTCCAAGTTTGCAGACCCACCGTCCAGGTCCTCATCTTCATCTTTCCCTAACCAGTATGTGTCTGGCTGCTCTCAGACTACATTAAAAAATAATAATAAAAAAAAATGTAAATAGCTGTCTTTTAGGCTTTTCGAGAACCCAGAGGACAAATAATCCATAGGAAGACTACCTTTGGACCTTCGGGCATTCTGTACATATTTGAGGGAGCAGTCTTGAGCAGGCTGGACTGGGAGGCAGCCATCCACTGTGCCTACCTGTGAAGCCGGCCCTGACTGCAAGTTAGACTGGAGAAGAGGCCACGCCGGGTGGATAGGAAGATCTACGAAAGCGAAGGACAGTAGCGATACCTAGAGAAACAAAAACCTCGTTGATATTTATCCAGCACGTCATTTTCCTCATTTAACCCCAAGGCGCCACAAAGGAGGATGCGCTATTGTTAGGGTCACCATTTCACAGATGGCAAAACTGAGGCTTAGAAAGGCTAAGGGACTTGCCTGAAGGTGACTCAGCAAGTGCGAACTTCAGTATCAAACTCGGATTCTGAGGCACTCCCAAGGGTCGGCGGCGGCCGGGAAGGGGGCGTAGCGGGGGACACCGGAGGCGGCAGGGCGGCCTCGAAGGGCGGGGGAGAAGGAGGCGGCGGCGGCCGCGCGGGGAGGAGCCGAGCCCGGGGGCGCCGCACAGGCCGGGGCTGCCGGAAAGGCCGGTTTGGTGGCCCGGGACGAGGGGCGGCTGGCCGGGAATCCCGAGCGGGGCAGCGAGGCCCGGGCAGCTGCCAGACGCGCCTGGTGACTGGCCCGCGCCGCCCGGCCCCCACCTCCCCACCGCGCTGCGGTCGGGCAGCGAACAGGCCACATACCGCGCGGTGCAGAGGAAATGGCTGGAATTCCTCCCGCGGCGCCTCGCTTGGGCCAGGGGCGGGCGGGGGGCGGGGCGGGGCAGGCGCCCGAGGGAGCGTGCGCAGGCTCTGTGGGCGCTGGCGGGGGGGGGCAGAAGGGAGCGGGGGTAGGCGAGGGGAGGCGAGGGGAGGCGAAGGGAGGCGAGGGGGGGCGGGGGGCGGGGCAGCCCGGCTCCCAGCCCCCGGCCCCGGCAAAGAGGCGCCGGGCCGGCCCAGCCTCCTCCCCCCTCAACCTGTCCCTGGCTCAGGTCGTCTCGGTGGCCATGTGGGGAGGGGTGCTGCATCCCTGCTGATCAGGCATCGGGCCCCCAGCCTCTGGGATGACTCGCAGCGCGCACCACACACGGCAGGCGCAAGCGTCGGCCCCTGCGAAGGAACGTGCTAAAGCTCTGCAAGCTCTGCAAGTCCCAGCCTACACTTTGGGAAGGCCCTGGCCCTGTATCTCCCAATGTTCTAGGCCCTGGCCTTCTGTGGCGTTGCTGCGCAGGCCTTTCTTTACTACCGGCCTTGGGAGCAAGGCAGGAGTTGGCTTGAAGGGAGAGGCTGACCCTGCAGGAGCAGGCAGGCCGCCGGATGGTATAGGGTGAGGAGCTGGGGGCGGGGTGCAGGGTTAGTAGAGACAGCTTGAACGGTGAATTGGCCCCAGTAATGAGGCTCAGACTGTTCCAGAGTGTGGAGTCACTCTTGGGGTCAGCCTAGCCTGGGAAATCTCCCGTGCTTCCCCTGGACAGGACCAAAACGTAACTAGGGGTGGGGAGGATTTGGATGGAGGATCTTAGGTTGGGGTCCAGGTAACCTCTGCTAGGAGGATAGCCCCTGGGGGCTTGAGCAGGGGCTGGTTGACTCAGAAATCTGTTAAGTCAGGAATGGCATTTGCCCCCTTACTGGAAAGTCACCCCCTAGGACTTGTGCGCTTACTACACTCTCTAGGAAGATCCACACTTCCTTTCTCTGGCTGGCGAGTCCCACTTGGGCTTTCAGCTCAAATATCTTTGTGAATTTTTCCTTGACCCTCCACTATATTCTCCTCCCTCAATCTGCTTCCACTGCCTACCTTATTTCACCTTTCACACGGGATTGTGACCAATTTGTTAATAGATCTTCCCAGTTAGACAATAGCTCCACAAGGTCGAAGACTGATCGAATCTTATTTATCTTTGTGGACTCACTATGGAGTATGGTGCTTGCCTTACAGGAAAGAAACTTTAAATGTTTGTTGAATGAGGGAATGAATGAATGAGAGGAGGAGGAAGGAATTGGGTGCACAGGTACAGACAGAAGCAGAGATCAAAGGAAAAGCCGTCGCGATAAGGATCCTGCTAGAAAGCTCTAATCTTTGCTCCCTGCATATATAGAGAGAACCTACTATCTAGGCCCCCCTGTTCTGTCCTCTCTCACCTGCAACCCCCAGGTGGGTCCAGTCCAGAGGGCCTGACAACAGTACTTACCCCAAACCACTCTGACCCTCACAAGGGGATCCAAACCTTTATCCTCATGCCCATTCTCACTCTTCTTTAAAAAGGATTTTATTTATTTATTTGAAAGAGAGAGAGAGCGCGCGTGAGAGCATGAAGAGGGGGAGGGGCAGAGGGAGAGGGAGAAGCAGGCTCCTGGGTGAGCAGGGAGCCCGAGAAGGCCTGATCCCACCCAGGCGCCCTCTCACTCTTTCTTACCCTGGCTTTAGCCTCTAGGTTTGGCTTTGTTGAGTTGTGCATGTTTCTGTCTCCTACCCTTCCCCATCTCCGCATCCAGTACTTCCCATGCGGGCCCTCCTCATTTCTCTGTTCCGGGCTCGGGAGGATCTGATTCCACGTTGAGCGGTGCTGTCCACCTTTTCCGAGGTCTAGAGCACAGAAGGTGATGCCCTGGCCCACGGCTGGGAGCAGCGATGGTGGTGACTTGATTTGGCTCTGGAATGGAATGGCTTCAAGCTTGGAAGCAGGGCAGGGACAGAGTTTCCCAAACTGACCCACATCACTTCTGATTCCAAGTTACCAGCTTAAATTTCCACCCTCTCCAGGGGCTTCTGAGAAGCCAGACAAAGGCGTGGGGAAGGACTTCCTGCAAGTCCCTGGGAGGAAACAGGAGCCAGAGTCAGGCCTGTGTCCTAATGCACTCGCCCCTCCTCAGGCGGGCCTGGTGGGTGACAGCAGAACCGGGAAGGGGTAGGGGATGAGGTTTCATTTCCGAGGCTGCCCTGGACACTCACGCATGAGGAGCAGGCTGAGGAAGCCTTGGCAGACCCTCCATACAGACACAGGCAGACACAAACACTGACAGCTCACAGTGACAGTATTGGTTCTGGGAATTTTGGAAGTCAAAACCGCTACAATTTTTCACAAGAAAAAGGAACAGATTTTGGAATCTTTGCTCCAGAAACAGGAACTGACCAAGACGGTGACCTCTGACGATCACTTCCTCATCCCCGTGCTCAGGAGGGGGTGGGTTCCCTAAGGCCTTCTATTTTCTGCCCAGGGTTCTGTGGGCAGGAGCCCTAGGGTTTTATGGAACAGTAGAGGAAGGAAGGGAAGGGAAAGGGAGCTAGGCATGGCAGAGGGAAGAAGGGGAGATATTTTTAAAGTGGCGTGCCCTTGAGGATTGAGGAGGCCAGGAGCCTGATGGACACGGGGTTGGGGCCAGAAGGCACCTAGTAGACGCTCAGTGTTACTTTCATCTCCTCGTGGAAAGAGCATCCGTATTGTGTGTCCCTTAGAGCTCACGGTTCCTTGGACCCATATCTCATAGCACTGACGTGCAGCAAACACCCTGACCTATCTCATTTCCTCTGCACTGATTGAAGACCTACTACATGTCAAACCAGTTGCTAGGTATCAGTTGAATCAAAGACAGCTTTTCCATTGCAGATCTTAGACCTGAATCGAAGGAACTGGATTCACATAAGAGAGCATTAAGAGAATGAAGCTGACAAAAACTATTGCCAAGAGAGGGGGGAGAGGCCACATCAGGTTGGGGTAGGATATAAAAGCCTTAGGAAGAAGTTGGCTTTAGAGTGGGCCTTGAAGGCGAGTGGACATTTGGTGTGTAGAGATGGGGACAGAGGACCTTCCAGGGCGGGGAAGGTCGCACATTAGCAAAGGTGCAGGAGAAATCAAGTGCAAGCACATCAGATACTGAGAGCATAGGGCAAAAGTGGGTACTAAGGAGTAACAGAAGAAATGGCTGGAGTAGGAGGTGGGTCCTGGACTTCGTAGAGGGTCCTGAATGTCAGACATAGGTCTGTGAGATTTCTCGGAGGGCCATGAGGAACACTTGACTGCCAATGGCATAACAAATCATGCTGCTGGCAGCTCAGAAAGAAAGCAAGGCAGTGGGGAGGATGGGGCAGAGAAGGGGAAGCAGCCAGACCCATGCATAAGTCAACCAGACCATTAGCATGTCTTATATTCCCAGCCCTTCACATGTGCAACTGACATGAAATTGGTTCCATTGAGTAGGTCTTTGTTGGTCAAAGGTTTTTGCTATAAAAGTCTGAGCCTCAGTGCTCCTGTGAGAGGTGGTTTCTGTGTTCCTGTGTGAAAAGGCCAGAGAGGTTATCACTGTGGGCAATCAGAGGCCTTCTTCCTCCTGGACAGGCCAGTGAGGAGAGCCTGTGCTAGCACGGGGAGGGTGAGTAGGAGAGGGCACAGGTCTGGTCCCTGAAAAGGGCAAGACCTCGGGCTAGCCCAGGTCTGGGGGAGAGCCAGTCTCCCGAAGCAGCTGGGTGGAGAGGGGTCTGGGAGGAGGTGTTGGGGGCCAGAGGGGTACTGGGCAGAGGTCTCTGGGTCAAAAGATCTCTGAATAGACCCAGCTGGCTTTGGGGCTCTCTCCTCAACAGAGCACTTCTCATGTGCGATAGGCAGAGAGAATTGTATTGGTGGTTGTGTGTTTTTAAGTGAGCCCTTACACTCAACGTGGGGCTTAAACTCACGATCATGAGATCAAGAATTGCATGCTCCATTGACTGAGCCGGCGAGGTGCCCCTGGTTGTTGTGTTTTTTAAGATAAACCTTATCTTCCTAAATTGTGAACACCTGGAGAGCAGAGGCGGTATTTCCCACAGGTCCTAGTACCCACTGGGTGCTCAATAAAAGCAGAAGGAAAGAATCAGAGTCAGACGCCACATTACGAGGGGAAGTCTTGGGGGTGACAGCAATGGCTGAGTTTACTGTTTTATCACGAATCCCCCTCTGGGCCCCTCTGTGACTTCTATGAGCATGGCTGACATCCCCACCACTTTCTCTGTACTTCTCTGCTTTCCCTGGCTCCACCTGCCCCCCCCCCCCATCTCCCATGTCTCCCATGGAGCCTGTTAGCATTTCATCAATTCATTCCATACATATTTATTATTTCAATTTGCCAGGTTCCACACTAGACACGGGAACACAATGGTGAATAATGCTAATGATGGAAACAGATAAAGGCCCTAGAAGGGCCTGGAATCTTTCCATGCATGGCCTGATGGGGTCTGAGACTTGTTTGGCTAGAAGAGGCACAATGATCCTTGCTAATTATGATTTTATGGCGCCATCTGCTGGCCACATGTAAACACGTAGACAGGGTTAGGTGTAAAGGTTCCCCCAAAGAACTGCACTATTAAAACAGAGAGAGCAACACAGCTGTGTACATAACCAAAACACATATGTGTTCACAGACAAATATATATGGAAACATAGACATATAATCACAGGTAGAAATTCAGGATCTGGCACAGTACTTTACTCTTGGTAGGACTACAATCAATGCAGTTGACCTTTGAACACCGTGGGGTGGGGTTGGGGGGTGGTTAGGGGCTCCATCCCCCCGCGTAGTTGAAAATCTGCCTATTTACTTTTGACTCCCCAAAACCTTAACTTACTAATAGCCTACTGTTGACTGGAAGTTTTACCATTAACATAAATGGTCAATGAACATATATTTGGTTTTGTTATATATATATTGTAATCTTACAATAAAGTAAGCTAGAGAAAAGAAAAATGTTATTAAGAAAATCAAAGAAGACAAAATACACTTACCATACTGTACTGTATTTATAGAAAAAAACCCACCAGTAAGTGGACCTGCACAGTTCAAACCTGTGTTGTTCAAGGATTAACGGTACTTGCTAGCCTAGAAAATAAAATCCAGATTCTTCAGATCAGCATTCTTTCAGGCTTATTATTCACTGCCCTTTCTAGCCAATTGGCTAAGAGTGTTCTGTGGTCACTTGCCTCCTGCCTACATTCCTTCCCCTCCACCCCCACTAATTTTTTAAGGCTGAGTTCAAATGCGACCCTCCCCCCTTAACTCTCTAGCTAAGGTAATCAGTTTCTCTTCTGGACTTTCATAATTTTATGATATTTATCATTTCACTGACTTGCATTTTAGCTATGGGGACATGTGTTTCTCCTTTCCTAGTCTGTAAGTTCCTCAAGGGCACTGGACTTGTGCTTGACTCATGTTTGTGTTCCCCTGTAGTGCCTGGTATATGACTTTGTACAAAGCTGAGGCTCAGTGAGTATTTGCTGAATGAATGAATAAATGATACAGCCATAGATGCAGAGAAAAGCAAAGGTAATACACAGAAATGAACATCTATTTCCATACATTTCTTTATCCTTGCAAAAATGGTACACATTTAAGTGATAGCATAGAAACACATAGCTGTGAATAGACATGCTGTTTACGTGAAACCCTTTATTTCTGCTGTCTTCATTCTAATCCAGATCGTCTTCCCACCCACTAATAGCAATAGCCTCTTAACTCCTTTCCATTTCTAGTTCTTTCCTTTCCACTTTTCCATGGTCCCCAAGCTGTACTTTGCTAAAACACCTCTTTGATGATATTATTCTTTAGCTCAAGAACTGAACTCAGCCGTTTTTGTTGCCTTGCATGCTAAAATCTGGAAAAAAAACCCAAAATCCTTTCTTTTCTACTCTCCCTTCAGGTAAGGGAGCCACGTTATAACCAGTGAGAAATGAGTGGAAGTAGTTTCTGGGAAAGTTTGTCATTGCCTGTTAAAAGAGATAATTGTGAGTGCTTCTTGTCCTCCCTCTTTACTACTTTGAATGTGGTTATAAAGGAGCTACAGCAGCCACTTTGCAACCATGAGGAAAAAACCAAGCTGTTGTTCCTGAGCTCACCGAGTAGCTGAACAAATGCTACTACTTCCTTATTTATATGAAAAAAATATAATAAACCTCTGTTTAAGCCATTGCAAGTCATGTTTTTTGTTATGCTCATCTGGACGCAATCCTAATTCATGATTTTTAAATACCTTTCCCTTCCTCCAATACCCACAGGATTAAGTCAAATTTCCTTAAACTGGTATTTTTTTATTTAAAAAATTTTTTTAAAAATTTTAAAGTTTATTTATTTATTTTTAGTCATCTCTACATCCAACGTGGGGCTCAAACTCATGATCCCGAGATCAGGAGTCGCATACTCTTCCAACTGAGCCAGGCAGGCATCCCAACCTGGTATTTTTTAGACTGAGCCTAAATGATGAGGAGACATAGGATGAGCAAGGGAAAGAACCTTCCAGGCAGAAGGAGCAGCATCTACAAAGGTCCTGAGGCACAGCACTCATGTTCTGGCCCCATTTTACTCATCTGGCCGGTATTCCCAGTATTTTCAATATTCTTTTCATGGCCACACCCTAGCCCAAGGCTCTATCCTCTTGCCTGGTCAATTTCAGTAACTTCCCCATTTATCTCCTTGCTCCCACTACTTATTTCCTTAAATCTGTTCTTCTCACAGCAGCCAGAGATCTTTTTAAAAATAGTTCAAATCAAATGTCTTTCCTATGCTTAAATCCCTTCAGTGGTTTTTTATTACTCTTTGACTCAACCCAAACTCCTCAATAAAACCCAAACTTCTACAAAGATCTGCAGGGTCCAGATCTGTGGTCCTCAACCCTGTCCTCACATTAGAATTACCTAGGAGAATTTTTTAAGTGATCAGTGGCTGAGCTCCACTTTACACATTCTGATTTAATTCATATGGGATGAGGTCTGGGGCATGGACATTTTTACAAATTCCTAAAGTAGATGCCGAAGTAGAGTCAGGGTTTAGACCCTCTGATTTAGAGCCTGACTATTTTTCCTTCCTCACCTAACACCACCACGCATGCGTATGGCTCACTATGCTTTTTCTGTGTTGGTTTTCTTTCATTTCTTCAAATGTGCCAAACTCCAGTTCTGCTTCAGGAGACCTTTGTGGATGCTGTTCCTTCTGCCTGGAAAGCTCTTTTCCTGCTTATCCTATGTCCGCTTGCTTTTCATTCTTTAGGCTCAATTTAAATATCTCTTGTTTAGAGAGGCCTCCCTTAATCATTTCATTTAAAATTGTCTCCCCTGTCATTCTCCTGTTGTAATTTTCTGATTTCTTTTTAAATACTTATTGCCATTTAAAAAGTATGCTTGTCTTTTAAAATCTTTGTTGCTCCAGACTATAGACTGCAGAAGGGCAGATTAGGACTTTTTTGTGTGTGGTTCACTTGTGATCAGAGCCCACCATAGTGCCTAGCATATAATAGGTATGTTAAGAACTGTGAAGGAGGCTGAAATTCTACTTATAAGCTAACAAATTAGCTTGCTGCTCTTTCATGGATGCTGGCAGAAGACATGAGACTCCGGGGTCAAAGACAAAGACTTTATTACTCACAGCAATAGCAGTGGCCAGAGCTTCTGCATTTGCACTGGTTCCTTGAATCCCAGTTCTCACAGGGCGATGTGAAGAGGTCCAGGTGACACATGCAAAGGCAGTGGGTTACATTACAGAAGAGGAACACTGAGCTTAGGGAACCGGAATCATTTATAATGGGCAGTAAGCCTACTTGACCTTTGCCTTGCAGGGAGACATTATCTTTATAACACTGGACAGTACACAAACCTGCCCTTTGCTCCACAGGGAGACACTATCTTCAATTTTCAAGGCTGTCCATTGTACCAACATGTTTGAAAAGATGGTCGGGAACAAAGAAGTCAGCGCCTTGGCTTGCAAGATGTGCAGAAATGGGAGATACGCAGGGAGAACCCTTTGATCACCGAGGCTTTCTTCCTGGACCGAGGCTTTCTGCCTGGCACCCTTTACAGACTCAGCACAGGGATGGGGGCAACCCACACACAGTCTGCAGGGCTCGCTGAATTGAAATGCCAGAGATTAGAGGTTCTGGAGGTTGAGGCAGCTGGAGTTTGTGGGACAGAGTACTAGCAAGGAGGAAGCTATGCAGAGAAAGAACTCTAGCAATTCACATAGGGTTCTCTTGAGTTTTGGCTGAATACTAAGCTGTGCATGTGTGGGCTAGGACTCTCCTAAGTCAGGCAAGGGCCAACTACTGGAAAAACTACTACAAGGAAGCTGTAAGCCGAACAATGTTCAGAGCTCACATCAGGTTGGAAGATGTTTGAGTTCTAACCAGCCAGACTGGAGCGTGGAGAGACATTGACTCTCTGAGGCATTCAGTAGATAACTTAGTAGTGGGGTTAACACTGGCCCTAGAGTAAAGGTAATCCAGATCAGGGGTTTTCATGCTTGGTACCATTGATATTTTGGGGGAAGGATAATTCTTGTTTTGGGAGGCTTTTCTGTGTACTGTACAATATTGAGCAGCATCTCTGTCCTCTAACTCTTAGAAGGCAGTAGCACTTTCCTGGTTGTGACAACCAAAAATGTTTCTAGACATTGCCAATATGCTGGAGATAGGGATGGGGGAAAATTATACCTAATTTTGAACCACTGCTCTAGACCCACCATAACAAAGCACAAAGACAAGCCTTGAAAGCTTTTAGATGATCTTTAAGTAAGTCAACTATGTGTCCCCACCCCGTCTCAATAATCTTCAAAGAAAGAACAAAATTCAGCCACTCAATGATGTAGCATTCACATTGTCCAGCAGCATCCAGTAAAAACTTACTAGCATGCAAAGAGGAAGGAAAACATTACCCACACCTAAGAGAAAATCAATGATGAGAACTAGATCTATAAATGGCAAAGATTATTGAATTAGCATATGAAGAACTATTATAAGAACTATTACAAAGAACTATTAAGAGAACTATTATAAAGATGTTCAGGGATTTAAAGGAAAACATGAATATGACGAGAAGAGAAATATAAAATCTAAAAATGAACCAAAGTATTAAATTTTCTAGAACCAAAAAATACGATACCCAGAGAGAAAAATTCACTAAATGGACTCAACAGCACATCAGTTAGAAATTGAAGAAGAAAATATCTATGAACGGGCAAACATAGCAACTTTCCCATCTGAAGCCCCCAGAGACTCAGTGCCCTGCAGGATAATATCAGGAGTCTAATACATACGTAATTAGAATTCCAGAGAGAAAAGAGTGAATGTGGCAGAAACATATTGGAAAAAAATGTCTGAAAAATGTCCAAATTTGATGGAAGCTAAAAATGCAAATATCCAAGAATCTCACCAAACCCCAAGCTGTATAGACACAAAGAAAACCACATCAAGACGCATCATATCATTGCTACAATTGAATCATGAAGAGAAAAATCATAAAAGCAGCAAGAAGAAAAAGACACATTATGTATAGAAACCAAAGTAGGAATGAACATTGAATTCTCATCAGAAGGAGTGAAAGCCAGAAGAGGGAAGAATGATATTTTTCAAGTTCTATAAGAAGAAAGATGTCAATCTAGAATTCCTTATCCAGAAAAAAATATCCTCCAAAATGAAACGATCATTCAAAATCCTTCAAATGAAATGAAAATAAAGGCATTTTCAAACAAAACCAAACCAAACCCAGGGGTGCCTGGGCGGCTCAATCAGTTAAGCGTCTGCCTTTGGCTCAGGTCATGATATCGGGGTTCTGATATCGAGCCCCATATCCGGCTCCCTGCTCAGGTAGAGTCTGCTTTTCCCTCTCTCTCTGCTCCTCCCCTGCTCCTGCTCTTTTTTGCTTAAAAAAGAAAAAAAGAAAAGTTTTTTTTTTTTTTAAACAAAACAAAAAACCCTCAAAGTTGAGAGAACTCAACACTGGCATAATGTGCCATGTGAAACGCTAAAAGAAGTCCTTCAAACTGAAGGAAAATGATAGCAAATGGAAACTTTAACAGAGAGGGATGAATTATCAAAGCTGACAAAGGAAGAAATAAAAACATGAATAGCTCTGTATCTATGAAAGAAATTGCATTTATAATTCAAAACCTTCCCACAAAGAATATCCCAACTCCAGGCTTTTCTGGTGAACAGGTAAAGTAAAAAATAATGTCAACGTGTCACAAACTTTTTCAGAAAAAAGGAGAGAAAACACTTCTCAACTTATTTTAGGGGGTTAAAGGAGGGGTCGGCAAATATTTTAGACTGTTTTAGGCTGCTGCTGTTCATCGTCCTCGTCCTCCTTTTCCTCCTTCTTCTCTTCCTCCTTCCCCTCCTCCTCCTCCTCCTCCTCTTCCCTCTTCTCTTCCTTCACAATCCTTTACAATTGTAAAAGCCATTCTTAGCTTTGAGTCCGGAGCAAAACTGCCCAAGGGTCAGATTTGTCCTGTGGGCTCTAGTCTGCCACCTACTGGGCTAACACATTAGTAAGCTACACAGATTTTACTAAGGACTTCCGTGAGGCGGTGGAAAAGCGCAGTAACAACTTACTGAATACACCCATCAGACAATGTACAAATATTTGGGGGTTTTCCAGGTATCTTTTTGTTATTAATCTCTAGTTTAACTCCAGTTTGGCCAGAGAACGTGCTTTGTATAATTTCAAGTCTTTAAAATTGTTGAGGCATTAGTGGGTTGTATTATATGTCCTTCAACTTTGCCCTCGGGGAACTTTTTTTTTTAATTTTTTTTTTTAAGATTTTTATTTATTTATTTGACAGAGAGAGAGAGATCACAAGTAGGCAGAGAGGCAAAGAGAGAGAGGGAAGCAGGCTCTGTACTGAGCAGAGAGCCCGATGTGGGGTTCGATCCCAGGACCCTGAGATCATGACCTGAGCCAAAGGCAGAGGCTTTAACCCACTGAGCCACCCAGGCACCCCCCTCGGGGAACATTTAAAGTTATTGAACAGAGGGGTCTGTAGTGAAATGGAAAGAACCAGGCCACCCTTTGGAAAATTAACGCAAAGAGCCAAGCATAGTAAGGAGACTTTTCCCCCCCTTGGGGAGAACTGCAGCATTGGAACAGTGCTGTCTTGGGCCCCCTGGGCTCCCACAGAGAGTGGAATTGTGGGAGCAGGAGGAGGTCTCTCATTACGTGCAAGCTGTCCACTGGGGAGCAGCATTCTGACAGAGGATACTCGGGTGCTCCCATGTCCTTAGGGGAACACTCCTGGCCATGACAGCTTCAGCATTCCCATATAGAATGAGTTAGGGCCAGAGGGGAGTGGCAAAGGGACACGCACACCGGGGCTTGCTTAGTGAATGCACTGTTTGTTCTCAGTTGGCCTGCTTATATGGGATGGTTTTGGGGCAGCACTGCCACTTTCCTTCACCCAGTTGCAGTAAGGAAAATAAAACATGTTCCATGGAAATATAAAAAGACAAGTACAAAACACATACGAGTAGGATTATTAACTCAATTTATAGGGCGGCTGTGTTTCTGTGAACCGGTCCTTTCAATGTTCAGTTCTCTCTCAATATTTCATATGCATTTTGTCTTATGAGGTAGCAAACAGGAAATCATTACCCCAGTTTATTACCGAGGATGAGGAACACCATGGTAAAAGCTGTGTAATTAAAGGCTGCTCCATTAGAATCTAAGCTCCCTCAGGGGAGCTGCCTAGTTAATCTCATTTCTCTAGTGTCTGTAGTAGGACTTAGTGCAAGTCCTTAGTGTGCAACGAATATTTTTTGAATGAGTGAAACTGTAGTCCCTCACGCTGTAAAGCAACTAATCCTTTATGTTGCAGGTAAAGTTCCATTTTCTCTGTCATAAACTTGGTTTGAATGTTGGACTTTAAAAAAGTCTGGGCATGGGATGCCTGGGTGGCTCAGTCGGTTAAGCATCTGCCTTCAGCTCAGGTCGTGATCTCAGGGTCCTGGAATCAAGTCTCACATCCGGCTCCCTGCTCAGCACAGAGCTTGCTTCTTCCTCTGCCCCTCCCCCTGCTCATGCTCTCTCTCTTTCTCTGACAAATAAATAAATAAAATCTTAAAAAAAAATTCTGGGCACCATTGTAATGTTGGCCAAGGGATGTTTGGTTTTAAAGGAAGGATAGAGGAGAGGAAGGGGAGAAAGAGAGTAAGTGCAGAGGAATGCACTCATCCATCAAGGAGAAGTCTTAGAAACTATATATTACCAGCAGCCCTACCAGCACACACTGCCCATAGTGGGTCAATCCAATTCACACAAAAAATGACAGCATCTTTGCTCTACATGATGGCGACTGATCCTGATTAAAATACCCCCCCCCCCACTGCCATCTTATTTCTGTACCTGTTTTGATCAAAGTCCCAAGTGAAGCCTCAGATGATGAGAAATTTTCATTTCAAATTTTCATCAGGGATGTTTGCTCACCCTAACCCTAACCCTTTCCCTGGACTAGTTGCTTTCGCGGATGAAGGGCTGAGTGCAAAGTTAGGGAGGAGTGGGGCTGAGCCCAGCCTGAAGCAGGCAGGGCTGGGTGACCATGATGTGAACACCCTCAGATTTGATGGGGGTCAGTGGACTGACGAAGGGGCAGTCCAGCGCAGGGTCTGCATGACCTCCATTTCCTAGCCTCTTCTCGCTCCATTCCGCAGGTAGAGTGGAAAGCTGGCGCTGATTTCTGTGTGGCTGGGGGCTGGACCACAAGCCGAGGGGCGGCTGCTGGCCGCCGGCTCTTTACACCGCGGAGGCTGAATTGGGAAGGATGGCGGCCTCCTCTCAGTGTATTTCTCCATTTCGGCCACAAGATGGCAACACCTCCCTTCAAACAGAACCAAAGTCACCTGACTCTTGACGCAAAATTGTTACTTATTCTGCGGCCATCCAGCTGCCCTGAAGAATTTGGGGAGGGGCTTGGCCACCCTGACTGTCCCAGAGTTGTTTGATCACATTTACTGAGAACTTACTATGTGTCCAGCCCTGGGCTATGTGTTGGGGTGGGGGTACAGAAGTGAAGAGCCTACGTGGCTACCCCTTCTGCGGCTCTTAGAGCCCAGTAAAGGAGACGGGAATTAAGCAAATAATTGCAAAACAATGAACTCATTTCAATTATAGTAAGTGTTGTAAATGATAAATATAAAGTGTTACTGAGACCACATTAAGAGGAAAAAATTGATCTCATTAGGGCTGCTGGGAAAAAGTTGCTCTGTTAATGACCCTAATGTACCCTAATCACCCCTTCACATTCCCTGTCACACCCACCGGTGCACACTCCATCATATTCTCAGTTCACAGTTTATGGACTCCCCACAACATCCCATCATAAAATCCCATCACGGACTCCGCGGCAATTAGAGGCGCTATTTACCCCCCGACACTCCCTGCACGCAACCCTTAACATGTCCCTTATTGATTCTTTCCCAATCTTCACCATGACCCTTGTTGTAAATCCCACCACTTGCCCCTTTGAAATACTTCCTCACAAACCCTCAAAGACCCTGGTCTTACTCAGCTTGGCATCTCAAAGCCTCCCGCAGCATGGGAGATAATATGTTTTTGAAAATATTTGGCAAGCCCAAGACCAGATGGTTGCATACGCTGCCTCACATACTCTATTACAGCCCTGTCATGGCTCTTATCACTGAGCCAGGGTCTCAGGCACCAGACTGGAAAAGCTCAGGCCTCTGCTGCCTTCTTCCTTTAGGAGGAGGCTGGGAAGGAAGCTGCTCCTGCTGGATGCTCCCTGCCCCCATCAGGCCCCATCAGGCCGGACGGGCTCCCTCCCTCCACAAGCTAGGTACTGCCTGGGCACTGGCCCGGTCCTGCAGGCTGACTTGGTCTAGGTCACCCACACCCGTGAATGGTCACCCTTTGACCTCCAGAGGGCACCAGGCCTTGATTATGGGTCTGCCGACTAGGCTCCTACTCTGAGGTTTCACCTTCCCTCCTTCTCTGAAGGGCGAGAGAGCAAAGAAGGGAGCATCCCAGGACCGAAAGGGGCTTCAGGGAACCATCCAGTTCAACACCCTCCTCTTCCCCCCACTCCTTCCCTGTCCCCTCCTGTTTATCTAGTCTTTCTTCGGGGAATGTAAACACATGGTTGCTTTACTTAGCAAGTGAGAGCGGGAAGAAAACCTAAAGACCACGTGTAACTCTGTCATGTAACAAGTGAGAAGATCAAGGTCCAGAGAGCGGAAGGCATTTGCCCACACCTCCCAGTGGTCTGGGCAGAGCCAGATCTCCCATGCTCCATGCTGCATCCCAGAGACCACTCCTTAAGCAGCCTCTTTGCGCACATTAGCCAAGAAATGCTACTTCCATTAGGAAGGCACGTCCAATGCAAACCACTCTAGAGATTGCATTTCAAAGATTGATAGACATGGCTTTTGCATTATCTGCTGTTTCAGATTAGCTATGCTGTGCCTTCATTCTTTAGTGCTGATATTGGGGGTGGGAGAGATGGGGAGTGGGGGGTAGGGAGCCAATTTTTGAGTCCCTCTTGCAGGCCTCAGGCTCCAGCCTGCAAGACTAGACCTGAGAAGGACAGGGTGATCCATCCTCTATTTTCAGTCCGTCAGGAGATTTCATTGTTTAAACAAACATTTCAGCAAAGTCATCCAGCTGGGCAGTGATTTATGGCTCTGGCTGCAGTTTTTCCCCAACAAAGATAAACAATCATACAACTCTTGGGACTGGAGCTGGGACTCCTGGTTCTAATAACTTGGGGCCGGCTGGACCACGCCAGCCATCGCCTGGTCTGGGGTTTGGTTAGGATCTGTTCACACTGGTCCTGCGGCTAAGCCACAAACCTTGGAGGACCATGTTGTGTTTGGAATCTAGACCCATTGCCTACAGGGCAGGGGAGAGTGACAGGCAGGAGAGAAATGGCTCAGGGTTGAGGCTTCAGGCCCATCCCCCTCTTCCAGAAGGGCAGCAGTGCTCTGCGTTCTGCATGGTGGTTACTGGGTGGTTTTGGTCAATAGCATCTGTTCTTCCTTCTTTTGGTAACATTATGTTGATTTCCTTCTGTGGAGCGATTTCAGGATGTATCCCATGCCTGTGGGATCCTAGAATCCACTCAGTCCTTGGCTCCAGGAGCAGAGATGTGTTCAGGCCCTACTTATGGGGGCAATCCATTGCTGTGGTCACAGTGATTGGCTCTATGTGGACATCTAACCCACGAAAAGAAAGAGAAAGGCAATGAGACCTCTGCTGGAGCTGCTAGGAGGGAGGCAGTGACCCCCTTCTCTTTGGACTTGAATTTGAGAGGATGTGCAAGTATCACAGACCACGAGGGCTGTTGCCACTATCCTGCCTCCATAGGAGACAGCCTCTCCAATAATGGGGCCAATACACAGTGGGGCTGAGGGTGGAGAGAGAGAAGGGACCGGCTCCCCCACCCAGCAAGTCCCCTTTTTGTTTAAAGGTATTCTTTCACTTGCACCTGAGAAGATTAAGCAATACCTAGCATCTGACACAGCAGGGGAGACCTCACAGGGGAAGGCAGCTCCAACAGCCTCCAGCCCAGCTGCTTGAGTGTGATGGTTTAGCCAGAGAACAGTAACTCCTGGTTATCCCCCCTCTCACCCCTGCCACTGCCCCACCCAGCCCCCCATCAATCTGATTACTTGTGTCTACAATTTATTTCAACAAAAGGTTAAGAAAATGGGCAAATGCAGAGATGAATGAATTGCAGCTCATGTTTCCCCTAGAGTTCTTGGTTTGTTTAGGACAAATTGAGATGCACATCTCAGGAAAAGAACAAAGAAGGCACCTTTGACTGTGCAAGGGAAGAAAAGCTCACATCTGATTATTGGGGACCAGTGAAGAATTTATGGGTAAGGGGTGTTTGGGATGAGTTTTGAAAGATGAAGAGAATTTTGGTAGGCAGAGATGGGCAGAGGCTTTACAAAGGTGAAATAGTGATGAAAATCAGGCAGGAGGGAAAGACTATTAGGGGAATATTGAAAAGTGTAGTTGGACTGGAGGGCAGGAGACATTTAGGGGAATCAGCAGCTGGCAAAGTAAGTTGGTGTCATCTAGGTAGATTCTTCTAATGAGAAGCTCGTTCTTAACTCATGTGGTAATAAGGAGTTATTGAACACTGTTGAGCTGGGCTGTGCCTTGATTAGACTTACACTTGACTATAGATAGAAGAGGGAGAGACTTAATGTGGAAAAGCCACTGAGGAGGTATTAGGAGATAACCTTGGCTCATTCATTGGACAGGGAGAAAGCAAGGGGAGGAAAGGCAGGGAGTAAAAACAGGAAGTCATTCCAGTTGCCATTCATTCTTTAAGAAGTGCGAGATTCCTGGAGCACTGCTTAAAGTTCAAAAGTCATAAAAGGAAAGGTTGATATATTTAACTACATAAAACTTGAAAATTTCAAAAATGCCATAAATAAAGTCAAAGGCAAGGAAAAACTGGGAAAAGTATTTGCCACACATATGACAGAGGGTTAATCTCCTAAATATATATAAAGACCTTTTGTGTTTCAGAAATAAAAAAATAACAATGGAAAAATGCACAAAGGATATTAATTGACATTTCACAGGAAAAAGATACAATATCATTAAACATATGAAAATATAATAATGATAATTAACATTTATGTAGTTTTATATTCACTTATGCATTTTTCACAATAACTATATGAAGAATGTATTATTTTCATGAATCCCATTTTTTGATGAGGAACCAAAAACATACGTTCAGTAAATTACCAAAGTCACCCAATTAATAAATGATTCGTTTGGGATTTGGACCCAAGCAGTCAAGGACCAGAGTTTGTCTTCCAAAGCTTATGCTACCCTTCTTGCTCAATATCACCTATTCTAAAAGAAATTCAAAATGAAAGTATAACAAAACATCATTCTTTATATATCATATTGGCAAAGATAAAAAAGTTTGGTGGACGATTGGGAAAACTGGGAGGGAGCTAACACTTCCGTATTGTTCGTAGAAGTATGAACTGGAAACAATAATTTTGGAGGCAATTTGGCAAAATCTATCAAAATTTTAAATACACATTTGCTTTGGCCTAGACATTTCATTTCTAGCATTTTTCTAAGGGACGTACAAAGGGAAACATACAGAGATGTTTATTGTACCATGTTCATAAGAGCAAAAGATTGGAAACAAGCTAAATATCCATAAATAGGGAACTCGGTGTGTAGATTATGGTACATCCCTAAGGCTGATAAGAATAATAAGGCCTATCTATTTGTATACTATGGAATAATTTCTAAGATATAGTCAATGAAAAAGGCAAGGAGAACAGGGGGTAGAGTATGCCATAGCTCACGCATCTGTATATACACTCACCAAGGGACAGTGTCTGCCCCTGGGGAGGGGAGCTGGGTGTCTGGGTCAGGGATGAGGGGGAGCAGGTCTTTTCACTATACGTATTTTGGTATTGTTGAAAAACATTTCTAACATGTTCAGGGACCATGTTTTCCAAGATAAAAATTTGCGATAAGATATAGTACTACATGGAACCAAAACTACAAGGGAAGATGTGATTTCCATTTCACTCAATGTCCAGCTTGTCATCCCCTTGGTTCCAATGGGAAGGAGAGGTGGGCTATGCTGTGGGGTTGCATGCAGGACTGAGGACAGGGAGCCAGGGTTTGGGAGTTCAGTGATCTTGACCAGGAAAGCGATATCTTGCCAGGTGGGCATTATTTTAAGATAGGAAACAGGCAAACTTTCTCTCTTCTTTTTAATGTTCCATATATCGAATTCATCTCCCTTCTTCTTAAGGAAAAAAACCCACAAAGAAAATTAAAATTCCTTTTGAAAAATTCCAGTCTGTTGCTGATGAACTAGGAGAAAAGGGTTTTGCCTATACAGGCAGAGTGGTGCAGTCATAAGAAGAGTCAGAGAAACTCAGAAGCCAGATGTTGGCAGGCACTCATAAGCCACTCTTTTCTCACCTCTGGAGTGGTCCTTCACAAGCCTTGCTTTGTGTGCCCTTCACAAGGATGCTCTGTCTTCAAGGTGGCTGGTTTGATATTCTGTAGGTGGCTTAGGGAGGGTCTGAGCTAGGCTGAAGCAATTGGATGGGGTAAGAGACACGGAGGAGACTTTAGGGTGGGATGCGGGGACTTTTGAGATTTTAGAGAAAGGGAGCGGAGAAAGAGAAGCTAAAAGAAGGCCTGAGTAGCTGAAGCCCAGAAAGAAAAATGGTACAAAAACAAGGCTAAGAGGGTACGTTTTATTTTTCATTTTAAAATTTCTTTATTATTATTATTAAAGAGGGAGAGAGGCAGAGGGGAAGGGGCAGAGGGAAAGAGAGACTCTTAAGCAGGCTCAATCTCAAATCCCTGAGATCATGACCTGAGCCAAAATCAAGAGTTGGACCTTTAACCAACAGAGCCACCCAGGCACCCCTAGGAGCGTGTGTTTTAGAAAACAACACTATACAGAACAACTTTGTGGACTTTTTGGCGCACTTGTTCAATACTTTCTTTAGAATAAAGTTGTAGAAGTTGTAGAAGTTGACCATCTCAGTCAAAGTTTCTGTGAAATTTTGATTCACATCACCAAATTGCTCTCCAATAAGATTTTACCAATCTCATCCAGGTGGTGTGTGAGTTTCCCTCTGCCCCTATACCTTTTGCCAATCATTTCGGAGAGATTTTGAGGCAGAAGGATGAGAATGTCATATCAGACATTCTTCTTTTTCTCAATAAGAGAAGAGATCCTGGCCCGAGCTCAGAATGAGGGGCTCAGGGGGTAAGACTGGGGCTCAAGGAGGGTGGAGGAGGTGAGAAGGACCAAAGGGAGAAGACTCAGAGCAACTGCTGCGGGAGAAATTAAGCTGTGAATGGGAACAGGTGAGACCGGATGGGTTTATCCAATTGTGTTTTTCTTATTTGCTTTAGGACGATCTCCTTTGCTCTGGAGGCGATTTAATGAGGATTTCTGTTCTTAATTTGAAAAAGAGAATTGGGTGGACAATTCAGTTTAACTACAAAAGCATTAATTTAGTGTGCCATTAATTATTATGTGCCAATGACAAGGTATGCCAAAATGAGTAGGGCTTGGGCCCCCATCCCAAGCTGCTCCCGTCCAATAGCAGATACAGACCTGTTGTTAGTCAAGAATCACAACGCTGTGTAATACTGGGCTGACAGAGAGAAGGAAAGGTTGCAGATATAACACCGAAGAGAGAGTAGCTTTTCTATGAAGGAGAGCCATGAGGGAAGGCTTGGCTGGGGGGCCGGGTCTGAGTCCAAGTGTTTTTTTTCCCTGAAGATTTTATTTATCTGAGAGAGAGAGAGAGAGAGAGAGATTGAGAGAGAGAGAACAAGTGGGAGGGGCAGAGGGACAGGGAGACAGAGAGAGAATCTGAAGCAAACTCCAGGGGCCCACGAGCCTCTCTGTTCTCAGTTCTCATCATCTTCCCTCCTTCTCCTCCCCTCACTGTCTCAGAGGAATCTTCCCTGTTTATTTTTGGGGAGTGTAGAAGAAGGGTGGAGAGAAGTCCTGCTCTCACGCAAGATGTTTCTCCTAAATATTTTAATCTTGCCCAGACATCAAAGCTTGTATTTTTCCTTTTCTCCCTATTACATCCTTCCCCTGAGGCAGAAGCTGCTTGCCTGTTGAGTTGGGGTAGGAGGTGGGGTGTGGGGGCAGCATGGAGCTCCCAAGAGGAAAAGCATAGGTCATTATCCCCAGAATGTTTCCTGCTGTGTTTTAGTAGCTGGTCCTGGGGCCACCCCCCACCTGGTACCCCAAGAGGCTGCCTGTAAGTAACGTAGTAAAGGAAAGTCACTTGGGGACCCATCTTGCAACTGAGATCTCCAAGGTGGCAATTTATATTCACAAAATGAAAACACGCATGAGGCTATGCGGGCTAAGCATGGCCTGGGTTTCACTGGAACCTTTTGTTTTTCTCAAGCAGTTGGTGGGAGACTCTGGCTTAGGACCCCACCGTGGTTACACATCCTAGTCTCTGTGCCTTGGGTCTCTGGTCACTTAGTTTTGCCTGCACTGTCGCCCCACTTCAGGGAAGGATGAATTTTGGGGGAGTTGGTGTCATAAGAAGCGGGGCCATGTGATTGGAGGGTATCATAGGGAGGGAGTGTCATGTTAGCCTGGGGTTCTGGACCCTGTTGTACCCAGTTGACATGGAAGGGATCCCATCCCCAGCCAAACTGCAACTTCCGTCAGCCTGGAGCCTCATGCTGACTTGGTATCCTCCTTGGGCTGCTGCCCATGATGAGGTTTCAGGGGAGAGGCCAGTATGACCCACAACTGGGAGAGGAACTCACCGGGCACGAGAGGAACTCACGGGAGGCAGAGGGTGAGGAGAGGGAGAATAAGGGTTGCGAGAAGCCGCTGAGCAGAGAGGACGGCTGACGGAAATTACAAAGTCTGATAATCTTCCATCTTCACAACTTTTCATCTGAAGCATGAAATATAATCAGATGTTTGAAGAGCCTGGAGAAACAAACGAAAAAAACTTAAGAGTGGAAAATGGAATCTGGGGGCAGGTGCGGCATCTGTATTATTATTACAGTGAAGACAGATACCGGAACTGGCTGTGAGATTGGTTTTGGAAATCTTGTTCTGTTGCTATGGGTAAACAGGCCCTGGGGAAAAATCGCTTTCCATTTCCTGAGATAGGAAGGGTAGGAACGGGGTGGGAGGAAGCGGTCATGAGTCTCTGGAGACAGCAGTATCCGAGCCCTCCTCAGCCAGGAAGACATCAGGTTGAAAGCAGATGGCCAATATGTCACGACAAAGGACACCCGCCAGAGGAAGGGCTCTTCCTGGGCCAGGGGGTTCCCATGTCTGATGCCAACACCCTGGTGGTCAGGAACGGCGGTCAGCCTTTTTTGAGCAACTACTGTGTGTTCGGTGAGTGTGCTGTGGCACACAACCGAGGCTGTCTACATCGTATCCCAAATGGATGCCATTCCTTGGAGTGTGTCCCAGTTAGTTATTGCTGCATGACAAGCCACCACAAAACTTAGCTTTTAAAAACAACAATTTATGATAATTGTTCATATTTTTGTGAATTGACTGGGCTCGGTTGGGTGGTTCTCACTTGGGGTTTTTCATCTGGTTTCAGTCAGATGTCTCTGGGACTGCAGTTCTCTGGAGGCTCAGTGGGGCTAGGCGATCGCGGTGGTTCACTCATGCGACTGGCTGTCCACTTGGGACTCAGCCGGGGGCCGCTGACTTACATGTGGCTTCTCCGTGTGACCTGAGTTTCTCACAGCATGTTGACTGGGCTCTGGAGAGGGAGGGAGTGTCCTCAAAGCAAGTGTTCAAGAGGTCCTGGCAGAATTTGTAAGGCTTCTTATGATTTGGTCTTGAAGGTCTAAGAATGTCATTTCCATTGAGTTCTATTGGTGAAGTCCAGGTTCAAGGGAAGGGAATTAGACTCCACCTCTTACTGTGGGAGTGGCATGCAGGAACAAGGAGGTAAGGAATTGACTCTTTGGAGGGAACCTACCACTCACACCATGTAGGACCACTTAGAAGAGTCCTGTGCTTGGTCCAATGTTCTGTTGTCATCATCTTGTAATTTTTAATCATTGTTAACAAGGAGCTCCTCTTTGCATTTTGCAACAGGCCTTGCAAATTAGGTAGCTTGTCCAGTATAGGCCACGTTGTGAAGTATTTGTGCAGCAAAGCAGTTGTTAGCTGGGCCTAAGAAGGAGACACATGGGAGCCGAATCCAAGGCAGGAGCTGTGGGGACCTTTCCTTCCTTAGTTGGGGTCCAGCTCCCTCCAACTATGTTGCTCACTGCAGCTCCCTCCACTGGGTACATGGCAGAAGCCTGTGCCCAAGTCACTTGCCAGATGACAGTCAGGGGAGCTGTTGGTCCCTGATGGGTTGGGCTTTTCATTTAAAAGAGCCTGACCCTATCTATTTTGTTCTTCCTTATTAGCAAGTAGGATTTGGGGGAGAAAAACGACAGGCAAAGGGGCAAGAATCAGGAAAACTGGTGCAGAAGCTAGACAGAGAGAGAGAGAAATTACCCCATGATGACCTTCAGCTTCTCTTGCCTGCATCCCCCTCGTGGCCCAGGGGTCACAGGTCAGGCTGGATCATGGTAGGACCTGCACCACACAGGCCTTCTCCCCTTCTGAAGGCTGGAGGCCAACCTCTGGTGATGCCCCCTCTCCCTTCTTTTTCTGGGCCTGCAGCCTTGTCTTGATAACCTGTGTGGGGCCCTGCTTTATTCTCTCTGGCCTCTTCCCCACTAGATCCAGCCCCTGGTGGGTGCTGGGACCTGCGGAGGGACCTTCACGATGCAGTGTGCCTGCTTAGATTTCAGAATACCCCTCTGGAATTGCCCATTGCTGTGGCCCATCTGCTGGTCGGGACACACCATTACCAAATGCTGGAAGGTCCGCCGCTCCCCTCCCCCGCTGTCGACGGTTGCCGGGCTGCCACCTGCTGTGTGTTTCCACGCCCTTGCACACTGCATTCTGCCTGTCACTCTGGACAGCTGCCCAGCAGCTGCAGCTGAGGCTGTCCTGCCAGCACCTTCCGAAGCCCAATGGGTGGTCCCGTCCAGTCCTGGCCCTCCCAACCAGCCTCATCTACTGCGTGTGCCGAGCTGCATCTGGCTGGACACACTGCTGGAGTAGCCTGGATGGGCCGGGACACCTTGACCCCCGGAGAGACGGGCATCCTCCCTCAGGACCTCTTGGGAGAGGGTCGGTGTGGAACCCAACAGTACAAGACAGTAATGCTGATGACAGCTCACATTTACCGAGGACTTACAAAGTGACAGGCTCAGTGATTTACCCACGGGATGTATACCTCACAACTACCCTGTAAAATAAGGATTATCATGTCCCCATTCCACAGATGAAGAAACCAATGCTGCATGATACGAATGAATCATGTGAAGGTCCCACAGGGCATAATTTATGAAGCCAGGATTAGGCACTTTTCCTTTTTGATCCTGCTTTCTGGGCACCAGGAAGAAAAAAACAAAAAATGTTTTTAGCCTTTAGGTGATTAAGACCCAAGAAACAGAAGGGAGGAGGATAGACTGGACAAGTCTATGCTGAGGACAGGGTGGGCAAATGAATAGACCATCCCTCCTTGTCCAGATGAAGGCGGCAGAAGGTGACACGGGATCAGGAACTTTCCTTCAGAGGGTATGGATTGTAAATAATTGCCTGCCATGTTTTTGGAAGACTTTGGCCCCCAGTGGGGAGAACCTGCATTTGCACTGGCTTCTGCCACCAGCTTCAGCTCCCTTTAGGGACACAAGGTCCCCTGTGTCGTACTGGATTCCACAGGCTGTGATGGGATCCAGCAACAGGGTTGTAGCTGCAAAATGGATCAGGCTTTGTGGGCTTCCTCGGTTAGTCTTGGGGTCCTCCCATCGTCCTGACTGCCCAAAGTGTGATTTTCAGAGAGTCCAAATCATTTAAGAGGAAATTCTGCCTTTTGGTGTTGCCAAAGAGGGAGCCATTTCGAAGGGGACTTTGTGGTGGGGAATCCCCCTCTGAGGGTGCCATGAGGGCTGGTGGAGCCCAGGCACGATCTGAGTTAAACAGGTGCGCCCCACATGGTGGGCCGTCTGTGCGGCTGCCTGGGCTCTGGAACCTGCAGGGTCCTCCGTGCTTGGAATAGTCTGGATCTGCTGACTTGGCAAAAATGGGGGTGGGGGGGTTGGTCCCCATCTGGAGGGGAGAGGCAAGGAGCCCCCGGTGGCTGGGCTGTGGAGGGGCTTGCCAGCTTTGCCCAGCCCTGAGCTCCCCCTTCTTTCCCCTCAACCACAAGAACAGTGCAATTGTCCTCACATTACAAGTAAACATCTGGCAGCATCTGCCATGCTCAAAATAAACCAAGAACTAATAGGAGGCTTTCGTAACCACAAAGGTCCTGGGTAGGGAAGGAAGGGGTGATTCGTTGTGTATAAGCCAAAGCTGGCTACTTGCGGAGCCTCGATTCATTTGTTTCTCGATGAGTGGCTAAGTAGTCGATCAGTGCACAAGCTGCTAGAGGGTCCTGCTGGTGCAGTTTGCCTTGGCTTTCGGGGCAGCTCCCAAGGACATCACATGAACCTTGTGGGGCCAGATGGTCCATGGCATAGGAGGGACTGGGAATGATGGTCAGTCCTGAGGAGTTACCTGCCCCTTGCTGCACATCCGGGGTCAAATTATCCAAGGACCTGGGAAGAGGGGGGAAAACAGCGTGGCAAACCAGTGCGGTCACTGCAGGGAAAAGGGCCATCTTCCAGAAGCGGAGCCTGCCTGGGTCCCTTCACGGAAGATCAAGAGTGGATGCTGGCGTGGAAGCAGGTAATCATGCCAATCATGGTGCCAAAAGAGCTCCCAGAGATGAAAGGGTGGGGGAGACAGAGGGCGTGGAGATACAGCAGAAGAGGGGGCTACATCTTGAGGTCAACGGGTCTTGGAAGACACAGCAATATACACACTGATTCCTCAAGTCTGATCGACAAGCTGGAAACAGCCCGGGCCTGGCTGGCAGCACCTGACAGCTCTGATGGGGCTCCGGGATGAAATTGGCCATATTCGAACGGCATCGAATCCACTCCTCTCCGCACACTAAGTGTAAGCGACGGATAGAAAAACAAGTTAATATTACAAATGTCACCAGCTTTCATGGTCTGGCAAGAGAAAGGCTTCCAACCAGGGACGGGCTCACAAGCCTTCAGAATTCTGAGGACTACTATCCTTCATCACCCTCACCAAACAGCCAGAAGTGGGGTAGGGCTCGCTGGAGAAGAGCGAGTGGGAGCATAAGGGGAAAGTCGGGGTGCCTAAATGCTCGGAGATCAGGCAGCTGGCTGTAACCTCAGAAATGGCTTTTATGCTAGAGGTCACAAACTGGCTGCCAGCTGGCTGAATCCAGCTTGTAGACAGACATGTACTAGTTGGCCCACGAATGTCTTTATTTTTGAATTTGAATTAGAGGCCAAAATGCGCAAATTAGGAGAATCACACAAACAAAAAAACCAAAAAAAGAAAAAACCCTCACAGTCCCTTGAAATACCTATGCACTCACGCCTAAATTCTCCAGATGGCACCAGGCAGCACAACTCCCTTCCCTCCCTGCCGGCTTCTACAGTCATTTGTGATTTCAACTCTATTATTAAGCCATCAGGCACATTTTATGGATCAGGGAGTTAGTGGGGCTGACTTTCCAAAAGTCCAACTTAAATGGAAGTTATATAACAAAATGGGAGCAAGATTTTGCTCCTACTTTAGGTGAAAAGATTGAGCTACTCCTTTAATCCATTGAAACAATTATCTAATTAAAATCATTTTTTTATTAAGCAACATCACAATATGCGAGAAAAGTTCCAGAAATTAAAAAAAAATGCTAATTGAGTTGTCCTCCTTGCAGAACTTTTCATCGTGTGCATTCCTTCCAGTCTTTTTTCACACACATTTTTACACAGTTTCATACGTGGGTATGCAACCTGCTTTTTTCATTGAACACTGTAATTTACATATTTTATCCCATTGCTTTCTAATCCGCATTTTTTGTTATTCTAAATAATGTTTTGAGGCATATCCTGCCTGCATCCAGCCTGCATTTGGATCTTTTTGTATTTTGAAGTATTTGTTCAGAATATAGTTTCAGAAGAAGCATGAATGGGATATATATATATATATATATATATATATATATATATATAACAGCTTGCTTATCGTGTGTGTGTGTGTATATATATATATATAAATATATGTGTATATATATAAATATATATATATAACAGCTTGCCTATTAAAGAGTTAACCTGGAAATTCCTAACCCACAAGTACCTTGTATAAGTCTCTTCATCTCAGCAAATCATTGGAGAGGCTGTAGAGGAAAAAAAAAGCTCATTTTAGCATCTGTGATAGGATTGTGGGTAATTAAAAAAAAAAATTCAGCATGTGAAGTCCATTCCGGGAATAGCACTATCTTGAGACCCAAGTCAAATAGTACTAAATGTGCTAAGCAGAGGCCTGTGTTTAAAGAAGAAACTCATTTGGTCTTAATAACTGCAAAACGCCGCCGCATAGCTCGACGATGGAGTCAGAAAACTCCGCAGAGCATCAAAGCCTCGTTCAAAAAGATAGAGGGGGCCAAGCTACAAGACAAACTGTCTTTCTCCATTAAAGCACCTTTGTGCCCTAAGTATGAGAGTCATTTCTTAGAACAATGGCTGCCTTTAAAATTTTTTATTGATGGGAGGAAAAAAAAAAGGGCTAGACAGGACCAGAACGTTTAAAGGTGTTCTGTATCCTATAAACAACCTAAAGAGGGGTGTAAACAAGGTGCTATGTCATAAAATGAAATGTGATACAGATAACCTTACCACTATCTTCTGCAGGAGTTCAGACGACTAACGGTGCCTTAAATCTCCCGAGTCGTGGAAAGCAAGCGCACTGTATTTTATTTTCATTTTGCCCACACGTCTTTCCCCAAGTAAGTAAGAAGATCGAGGGCCCCTGGGTAGCTCAGCGGGTTGAAGCCTCTGCCTTCGGCTCAGGTCATGATCTCAGGGTCCTGGGATAGACCCCTACATCGGGCTCTCTGCTCAGCGGGGAGCCTGCTTCCCCCTCTCTCTCTCTGCCTACTTGTGATCTCTCTGTCAAATAAATAAATAAAATCTTAAAAAAAAAAAAAAAAAAAAAAAAAAAAGAAGATCGACCTGACGGAAGGGCAGGACAAAAGGAGAGCCTTTTCTAAGGACGGGCCTGCTCCGCGCTGGAGAACCTCGGGGTGCCCCAGGGGCTTCTGGGAAATGGCGCGCAAGTTTTGCGGCCAAGCCAAGCCAGTCAGCAGCACCTGTCAGGGCGGGATTATGGAGCACTTGAGCAAGTCCCACCTCCCGTGGAAAGGCAGCCTGTCTTCGGTGAGGAGAGATCGTGCCTCCCTAATCTACTAGAGCTCTTTGAAGGGCCAAGTAAGTGTATGGATAAGGGGGAAACAGTAGACACACTCTGTTTACACTTTTACGAAGCTTCTGACAGGCTCCGTCCCAGAGGCTGTTGAGTCGCCATGGGAATGGGGGAAATGTCTGGGGACCGTAACGAACTGGCTTAGAGATAAGAAATACGGAGTAAGGATAAATAAGCCTCTCTCCGGATGGAAAAGTGTTAATGGTAGGGCTTCGGGGGGGGGGGGGGGACCGATGCTCCCGAGGGTCCCAGTTCACCCGGTTAACTGGCCCCTAGCCATCTGAGATGGGTCCATCAGGCACTCTGCTTTCCCAAGCCACGTATGTGAATCAGCTTCCTTGCCCTATCGTCACAGCTCCTCTCTCTTGAGTTTGTGACAGCTCTAGTGATGTTTTGGTGACATCTCTAGTGACATTGTGAGGTCCCGAAAGGCAGCGGCATGTCTGATAATTCAATATTCATGGTAGTGATTAGCACAGAAATATTTTGTGGCCCGAGCCCGAGAGAGAGAGAGAGAGAGAGAGAGAGAGAGAGAGAGGGGAGTTGTACATTGAATTTGCCTGGCTTGCCAGTGATGTCTTCCCGGTGGAGAAATCTCAACCAAAAGCTGTAAGTAAGCTGCAGGAGATGCAGGAGGCTCAGGAGACTCGTGAGTGGTCTGAGGTTCAGCAGGGACAAGGGCAGGTTGAGGAAAGCATTAGGTGAAAAATAATTCAAGTTGCACTTTAATTGTTTTTATTATACATTTTTTGTTTTTATTAAACATATGTAATTGTTTTTATTATACATTTTATTATATACACATATATGTATATAGCATATATTATATGTATATAATATGTGTATATACACATATTGTACATTATACATTGCACAGAGAATACATATAGATGTATGTTGGCATCTATATCAGTTTTGAGAAGAGTAGTATAAACTGTACTTTTGAGGGTGACAGAAGCTCTCGGTGACAGCCCAAGAAAGAGTTTTGGGTCCCTATAATCCAGTGCCTCTTAACCTATTTTTCATGATTGCCCCCTCCCTTGCCAAGTCCTTTTGTGGATACTTTTATCCTAATTGCACCACCCCCATGAAATTTTAAGAGCTTGAGTATACTGTGTATCTGTTTATATACTGCGGACCTTTGGAGGGCCCCCAGCCATTGGGATATCTAAGATTTTCTCGCGTCCCGAGAGCCCAGTTTGGTCTCCTCGGGGATGATCACGGCCCTCATAAGAATGCAGGCTGTAGAGGACTCCCTGACAGTTACGGACCTCACATCAAGGTCCCTCTGGCTTCAGGTGGGTTTGACCAGTGGAGAGCTCCACAGGAGATGGGGATGGGGCAGAAGGGTGGGGAGGAGAGCAACGTGAGCGAATGTATTCGTCTGGCTCCTTGTGAGGTCACCCTGCCTGGCTGTGTCTTTCGGTCACTTGACTCCTTCTAGTTCTCTGGGTTGTGGCAACAGATTATATTCCCTTCCCTTGGTAGGGGTTGGTAATGGCTCTAGTGTTATTAGAGCCAAGTTACAGCACTATCCCTTGGGGTTCCCATGTACCTACACGTTTATAAATCTGTCTTATGTTCAGTGTGCTCTCCTATTCCTGTTGGGACCCTGAATGATAGACGGGGAGGTCTTCTCACTATACCTCAGGAGAACACGCTGGAGCTGGGAGGAGGCCAGCAGAGGTAGGTGAGTGATGGAGGGTGGGGGGCCAGGTAGGATGGGGCAGGAGGACAAGGGATTATAGTCCTAAAAAAGGAGGCTGAGATGGGCCTTGTTCTGATTTATGGAGTGGGGTGAGAGAATGAATGCCCCGGACATGGTCATTGGGGAGCCTCTAGAACTTGAGAGGTAATTTTAAGAAATAGTGTGGTCACTCTCCTTCCCATAGTTGGGATTTATGTCACACTTTCTCCACCTGATGGTGTAGCGTTGGCCTGGATTCACAAAGAAGTTACCAGGGGAAATAAAAGTCCTGCATGATAGACCTCAAAGGCACCCTTAAAAATGTCGAGCTCTTTGGGGGAACATCCTCAGTCTTATGGAATGAGCCAGAGACGCAGACCTGGTCTTCTAAAATTGCCTTTTGGGTTTTCTCTCAAAGGCAGGTGTGGGCCTGGGAATCCTTCCTAAGGGAAGTGCAGGTCTAAGACATTCCTGATCTGGGCTCCGGGGTACCCTGTGCTCCCACGTGAGACAGTGGGGAGAGGGGAAGGAACACACGCTTTCAGAGGCTAACATCCTGGCTCTTCACCTTTGGGGCCATCCCCTGCTTCAGAGCTACCACGGGGATTAGATGACAAAGTGCACCTAAAGGCAACCTGGCCCTCTTCCTAACAGACTGAGTAGTCTCATGCTTCGAGTCTACCAAATCTTTGCCGGCTCTGCCCCTGGGAGCAGGGGGCAACCGAGCTTTACATGCTTGGGCTCCAGAAGCCAGAGAGTGAAAGCAAGAAGCCGTTGTCATGGATGGCGGGCGGGTGGGCACTTTATCCTGAGGCCTCCTAATCCCATTTTCTGCTTTCATGTTAATCCTCTTCCTCCTGTCTGCCACACACTCAGCTCCCGGGGCACTGACCCGGAGAGCCCGGCTCCACCTCCTCCCGGCGATGGCAGTGCTCCCCATCGGGGGTGCTGGAGGTGGGGCGTGGGGACAGCCTGGTTGTGCCTCCGTCCTCCCCAGCCCACCTGGATAGTCTTCCTGGCCAGGTCGCAGGTGCACACTGAGGGCTCAGCTCACTCACAGCAACGACACTTCCTGAACATTTACTGTTCGCTGACACGGGCTGAGACCTTTACTTACATAATTTCATTTGGTCCCCGTAACACTCCTGTGAAGCAGGTGCTATTTATTTGAAATTTGCTGTTGAGGAGACGGAGGCTCGGGGAGTTGTCACAGCCCAGATAGCACAGAGGGCAATAACCCAGGACTGGCCAAAATTCCTCCAGAGCCTCTTGGGGGACCAGTGGCCACGTGACCCCTCTCATGTTGTTCCTACTTGCCCAGCCCTGGAAGGGACCCACCTCTGGCTTCCCTCCTCTGGGAATGTCACCTGAGGCTTCAGTTGGGTGAGTGTATTTCTCTCAGGCACGAGGCCCCGGGGATCACCGGCTGCACAGCAGAGTGGAAAGAACATAGACTTTGGGGAGAGGGGGTGTGGTTCTGGCTTCCGCAGGAAGGGGACAAGATGTACCCAGGAACTGAACGTTTTCCAGGGAGACAGGTGGCTACATGGTAAACGGCCATCTGGGGGGAGGGATGATTTTGCCTCAGGCTTCTTACTCACTGTCCCTTTCCTTTCAGGGCACTCTGTCACCTCTCCATTCCCAGGTGCGAATGCCCTTTTCTGCACTCTGCAGGACTGAGACTGGCCATTTTCGCCCCGGATATCTAGGTTCTGAGGCAAGGCTCACTCGCCGAGGAAGAAGCAATCTACCATCCCCTCAGCCGCCCGGCCCTGAGTCTTTCTAAAGAAGTTAAATGTGCTCTGGAGCTCCATTTTAAAAATTTATTTATTTATTTAGATTTTATTTATCTGAGAGAGAGAGCACAAGTGAGAGAGAAAGCAAGAGTGTAAGGGTGTGCGGGGGCAGGGGGCGGGTGGGCAGAGGGAGAGGGAGAAGCAGGCTCCCTGCTGAGCAAGGAGCCCAAGGGTTTCCATCCCAGGACATGAGGATCACGACCTGAGTTGAAGGCAGATTCGTAACCGAATGAGCCACCCAGGCGCCCCTGGACCTCCATTTTAGTTTGTCACACGCTCCAAGTAAGCGAGGGCTCCCTAATTCTCACTTGGATTGCTCTTGCTGCGATTCTCCCCTCTGGGACAGGCTTGGAAGTTAGGGTGGGATTTGAATGCTTACCAAATCCCTTAGCAGCTGTCACGTAGGCTTCAGTCTTCAGGTCCATAAAATTGGAATGATAATTGTACCTTGCTGAGGCCAGAGCCTGCCCCTCTCCTCGGGCCACTTCTAGAAGCTTCTAGAGCCTATAAGGCAGTTCTGGGTTCATCTTCAGCCTTCTCTTTCCTTGTTGAGCCACACACTTCCTGGGCCCTATGGGCCTGTCTGCTGACTGTAATCGGGGTCTTTGCTTCCCTCTGGGCTGCACAGACCCTGCAGACTTCCCTGCCCCAGTCCCATGACACCTCCTTGGTCTCCGTGTAGTGATGTGGGTCCTCCTATCCTAAAACCCCACGTGCTGGTCGGCAGCTGGAGAAAAACAGAGGGCAGTGGAAATCTAACACTGGACAGCATGGGGCCAGCTACGCATGTTGTAGCGAGTGAATTCAGCTGAGGAAAGGGGTCTGGGGGCTGAAGAAAGCAGAGGTACTCCGTGGAAGGGTAGGGTCTGAGAGGGGTGAACACGGCTGGGATCTGACTTGGCTGAGTCATGAGGTGAGTTGCTGTGATGGCTCTGACCTCCCCACGATCACCAAGTCCAGGAAGCCAAGGGCGAGATGTGGCACATGTGGGCCAGGCATGGTGGTAGGGAGGTGCAACCTGGAGGGTCTGAGCAGCATCCATGATTAGGATTCCAGAACTAAGACTGCCTCCTCAATCTTGGACATGAGAACTTAACAACAACCACATCTGTTGAGGAGAAATTGGGTTCTGAGTTAAAGTTTGGTTGTTCTTTTTAAAGCCCTCAAAGGTTTGTGTGCTTTGAAAATATTCTAGAAGCAGAATAAGTGTACAGGAGAGAAGATGCAGGATTTCAAGTTAGAAGATGTGTATCAGTTAGGTTGGGCTCCCCCTGGCCTCAGTGTGATTGATCTTGAACCCTTAGGTCCTCATTTTCCCTCTGTGCTTCCACATACTTGGGTCTTCCCTTGCTAGACCCTCCCTCCTAAAGCCCAGGTAGAGGGGGCTGGTCTTTCTATAGACCTTCCTTTCTCCCCACTTTCCATATATTTCATGCTCAGAGAAAGGCTCAGTAAAACAAATTGCCCCTTAGCTTGTGGTGGGCAGTGGTGATGATGACCAGGCCCAGCCCTGTAGGGGACAAAGCTGACCTGACTACAGGTTGCTCAGAGCCCCCCATTGTGGCTGACATCCCACCATTAGGACACCGGTGCTTTGGGTAAAAGCTCCGTATATAAAGAGCAAGTGTGTGTTAAAGCGTGAATGTCCCTAGGGGAAGAAGTCCCTCCTGTCATTTGTCTGGATACGGATGTGAGGGCCATGGAGGGAGGTGGGCGCCATGGGAACAGAGCCTGCCAACACATTTTGGCAACTTCAGTGTTTGCCATGGAGATTTCACTCCTCCAAAGGTCATCCCCCATGACCTCCTGCCCCTACGTCCCCAAACAAACACCAAAGACATTAACTGAGGACCAGTCAGCCCAAGAAACTGTGGCTTGGGAAGAGTCCTTGCCGTGAAACGTCGTTTATTAATTGACTTTTTTTTCTTTTCTTTTTTTTTTTTACAAAAATAAACATTTTAATGAACAAGAAGTACAAAAGCTTCTGGAGATACAAACTCCAGGAGCGGGGAGAGGCTGGTTTCTGCTGCTTTGCGGCTTTCACTGAAAGCAAATGAGACAGAAAGGCCCCGGCCCCACCCCCACCCCAGGTACTGGCTCAAACAGCAACCTGCTCCTGACCCCGCGTCTTGGCTCATACCTTGTGTGCCCCTCTGTCCCTGCCCCTGCGCTGGCCTGTGGGTGCCCCCGGTTGGGTGGCCAGAGGCGGCTTACCCAGGTGCAGAATCCCCCACATCCCAGAGCATCCCCGTCAAGTCTTCTGTCTGGAGCCCAGCTGAGAGAACACTCCGTGACCGATTGTCCCCACGCAGCCCCTACCAGATTGTGACATGCAGCAGCAGCAGCAGCAGCAGCAGCAGCAGCAGGGGCCCTGGCTACATTCTCACACTATGAACACAGCGATGGGGCTGCCTCCAGAACTGTCCCAGCGAGGGCTGGAGCCCCCCAGTGGGGGTACCAGCCTGAGCCTTGCTGGCCGCCCAGAGGGCTGGAGAGGCAGTCGGCCCCCCACCCCGCCCCCGTGATTCCTGGCCCCGGGGCCAGCAGTCCCATACCTAGACTGGTAAACTCACATTTTAACATTTGGCATTATTGCACGTTGTCCTGGTCACCTCACTGCCTGGGGTGTCAGCCTCGTCTGCAGGGGCTTCCAGGTGACATGCAGTGCTGCTAGTGCAAGGCACACCCTCCCTCCACAGGAGAGTCCAGCGGGCAGGCGGGCTGGTCCGCTGGCAGCTGAGCCCTCCGAGAGGTCAGCCCGAGGCCCTCACGTACGCCGTCTTGTTGGGATCGGGGACCATGTGGCTCCATCCTGTCTTGAAAAATACCAGCTGCCGACCTGGAGGCAGAGGTGAGAGGTAATAGGACTGTTTCTCTCCCCGACGGGACGGCCTAAAGGACACGTAGACTTGTCTCTCATCATCCCGGCCTTCTTGTCTTCTCATCACAGCCAGCGTCTGACAGGGGACCACTACCTGTCGATCTCTTTCAGGGAACGCCAGTCACCTCCCGCAGGACGTCCTTTCCCTTCCCACTGGCTCACCTGTCCAGGTGGTCTGGTTGGTGACCACGAAGGCCTGGCACTGGGTGTGGCTCTCGCAGATGTCCACGGCCTCAGCCAGGTTGAACACCGAGAGGAGGCAGGTCCCGTGGTGGTAGGAGGGCCAGCAGCGGTAGTCTTCCTGGGGGATGGTGCTGTCTGGGAGGCGCTGGTACTCTGCGGGTTTGGGGATGGAGTGTGAATGAGAACTCTGTGTTTCCAGGCAGGAGGGCTGGGGCCGCTTCCTGAAAAGCTAAGACTCCATTGGCTAGCAGAGAGCTGAAAGCTAGCCCGGTCACCCTAGCGTGGAGATGAAGGCAGCTACCACTGCGGAACTGGGATGACCAACCAGTAAAGGCAAAGCTCAGCTTCTGTGATTGGGAGCCCCACAGTTCCCAAAGCTAAGGGTGCCCTGTGGGTTCTGACGGCACCTGACGGCGGGCGCATCATGCGATAAATGCACACTCAGAGCTTGAGGTGAGGACGTTTTCGACATTTAAGGCCGAGCTTCTCAAACTTCAGTGTGCCTGTGAATTTCCAGGGACTCTTGCTAAGCTGCAGATCCCGATTTAGGGGGCCTAGTGTGGGGCTTGGGGGTGGGCATTTCTAACCAGCTTCTGGTGCTGCTGGTCTGCAGACCACACTTGAGTAGCGACAGTTCAGAGCACCCCTGGGTCCCGCTTCCTTTGGGCCTTAGGGAGAGAAATGAGGCAAGCTCCTTAGGGAGCGGGCAGTTGGGGATTTCTGAAGTTAAGAGGGATGCAGAGGAATGTGAAACACAAAGATGATTACTGGGGACCCCACAGCTCAGGTGTTTGGGGGGAGGAGGCTGGAGGAAAAATCTTCCCATTACACAGAAAGGGCCCCCCAGAGGCTGTGCGAGCTCCTCAGTCAGGAAGCTGCTCAACGGCCGGCCGCCCAGTCACCTGCGTCCTTCCTGCCGCCTGGGGAGCCCCAGCTCCGGGACTGATAATGCAGAAGCCCTGGGCCTCTGGCCACCCCACCCTCCTGCCTCCTTCTACCAGGGACTAGACCAAAGTCCAGGGCTTGCTGTGATTTATGGCCCCATAAACGGCGTCCTCAGGGACAGAGCCAGCCATTGTTCACCTCGTTAAACTTTATTTACAAGGCTAACGAGGGCTCCCCCACCCCTAAGACTGGCCAGAGCTCCTTGAATACAGAGGCTGCCCACTCCTGGCCCCCCTTCCAACCAGGATAAACCCCAGGGCCTCAGCAGAGGGACGGCGGCAGGGGCTGGGATTCTCCCCCTGCTCTTGGGCTCCTTCCGTGTGGAGCCACAGCCTCGTCCAGCCTCCCTCCTAGCCCCAGAAGGGCCGAGGAAGGAAAGAGAAGCCAACACGTAAATTGTATTCCAGCTGCGTAACAGGAACCGAGTTAATTGCTCGCACACACTTCGCCTGGCATTGAATCCCCATAAGTGTTTTGTGAGGCATAAAATATTAAACCCAATTCACAGGAGAAAAAAGGGAGGCTCAAGGTGTAGGGAAGCTGCTTAAAGTCACACAGTCAATATAGAGTGGGATCCGGAGCCACCCAGAGAAGGGGTGTCAGTGCCCCCCTCCCTGCCCCCCTGCCCCGAGGTCAAGGCAGAATTATGGTCATTCTGGCTCAGCCAGAGAGAAGGCCTCCAAGTAGAGGCTAAACGGTCAGTGGTCTCTTTAAGTGGGCCTTGGGAGGACGGGCCACTTAGCCCAATCAAGGGGCTCACTCACCCTCCCACCCGCTCCCCAGCTCCTGGGCCGCTGGAGCCCTGCGGGAGCCACTCACCGGCTCTGTGGCCCGCTGTGCCGTTCTGCAGATACTGCCCGCTCTGGAACAGGTGCAGCACCCTCTCCAGCTGGGCCAGCGTCTCATCGACTCCCCAGCTGAGCTCTCCTGTGCGGCGCAGTGTAGCTGTGAGCAGGTGCCTGGGCTCCTACCCCTCCCCGAGGTTGGGAACCAGCTCCCTTTCCCTCTCTTCCTCTGGAACCTGGGCCCAGATGCCCAGTGGACTGGGAAGGGGGTTTGCCACAGAATGCCACTCTGGGAAATGATGGCTTCTGGGCCATGTGCTGTCCTGGGTCATTCTCGCCCCCTTGCCTGCTGGGGGAGGGTGATGGGAAGCAGACGGGGCCTGGAGAGCTCACCCGTGGCGTTGACAATGCTGTCCAGCAGAGGCCGTAGTGACTGTGGGGCACTGTGGGGCAGAAGGTATGTGAAGAAAAACCTGGGGCAGAGAGAAACCGGGGGCTCAGTCCTCCGGCTTTGGGGACACATCCTTCCTCTGCCCCAACTTGGCACAGAACCCTACTCTGGCCCAGGAGCCTGATCCCTCAGGCCTACCACCTAGGCATAACCTCAGAGCATACCAAGAGGTCCACTCTGACTCAGGTAGGGGGGATCAGGGCACATGCTAAGGCCACCCCTTAACTTCACACCACGCTACAATCTGAGGTCTGTTTCCCCCATCCATCCCCAGGACTCCCCCACCACCCAGTGCCACCCTGTCCCCTGAGCTGATCACCGTCACAGCAGCCCCATAGCTGGGGCCCAGGGAGGAGCTTCCAGAGCTAAAGGACCAGGGGAGGAAGGAGTAGTGCCAGTCCCACCAGCCCTAGGCTCTGAATTCTGACACTATTTTTAAGAGGCCTCCAGCTGCCACCCCCACCCCAGATTCTCCTTGGAGCTGACTATTTTTAGCCTCATCGTCAGGAGCCTGAACGTTCCCTTCTTGAGTGGGTGGAAGACTTTCCCCACCCCTGCCACTCCATTGGGCAAGGCTGAGTCTCCCCACCCTGGCTGGCCTCCTGGACCCCATGTGGGCTCTCTCCTTGCCATGCCCCCCCCCTCCAGGCCCACTCTCCCTCCCTGGCCTTCCTGGGGTGGGGGTGGGGGGCGGAGGTCACCTGTAGGCATTGTAGAGGTTGCGCTTCTCATTCATGCCCTCACACCAGCCCTGGGCCGAGCAGGGCAGGCTGAAGTTCCTGGCTGGAAACTCCAGGATGCAGTCGGCATGGCTGGCACACGGCGTCTCCTCCACGCGTGCGTCATCCAGATCTGTCACCTTCAGCTCCCCATCCACCAGCACAAACTGTCGGGGGCGGAAGTCCAGCAGAGTGACCGAGCCCAGTGGGGAGTGGGCCAGGTGGTGAAGGAGCCGGCCCAGGCTCAGGCAGATCTGAGGGGCAGACACAAGGCTGCTCATAGGCTTGTCTCCCGGGAGGGGTTCTGGGGGACTCCGGGGCTCACCCCTTTGGGGCAGGGAGCGGGGGGTTTGGCTTTTCTCTTAAAGGCCCCAGTGCTTACTAAGGGCTGAGGGCCAGGTGCCTCACAAAGCGAGTCAGTGATTTTCTATTAACCCTGGGCTGGCCTGACCCTGAGAGTAACGTGATAGGAAAGAGGCAGCACGGAAGTCTGGGGATACCGGGGCTCCTCCCTTGAAGCTGCATCTTAAGCGGGTTTTAGTCCAGTGTGTGGAAATAGAGGGAGGGTCAAGATGACCTTCAGATCTTTTCTAGTCCTAGGACACTGGCCCTCTTGTAGCCAGGCTACGAGCGTGTGTGTGTGTGTGTGTGTGTGTGTGTGTGTGTGTGTGTGTGTAAGGGGGAGCAAGAACACAAAAAAAACATCAGGATCCTCTGTGTCTTGCTTCTTTTTTTTAACCCTTTGGCTGATAGCCGAGTCAGCTTTGCTCCATCTTTCCCTCCTTTTTCTGACTGAGGAGGAGTCCAAGCTGCTCTGGAGGGCTGGCCTTCTAAGGGAAAACCATCCCAGCAAGGAGCCCAGGGCCCGGCCCTCCTCCCTGCTCACTGGGCCCTCCTCCCTGCTCACGCGGAAGCGGTCCTCCCAGGAAGTCTGCAGCAGCTGGATCATCTCCACAGGGGCGCCCAGCTCCGTGATGGTGGTCAGGGTGTCCGGGATGTCCTCGCTGTCCTGGTAGCAGTAGCCATAGAGCTGGGGGAGGCCCAGGGCAGGTCATTAGGTCACAGGGTCGGGGTGGGGACAGAGAAGGGCTGGGCTGTCAGAGGCCCCCCTCCCTCTGCGCTACGCGCCTCCCACCCCCATCCCTAGGCTGTTGCTTCAGCTCCAGCCAGAAGAGAACAGCAGCACTGCCCGGGGAAGCCTGCCCTCTGCCCCTGCAGCCAGAGCTCCTGCGGATGGACATCAGCCTCTTACCTCCTGCCGCTCAGGTAAACGGGCAGGTCTGGACACCACGTGTCAGCCGTGTGCCAGGCACTGTGCTAAATGTTCTACACGCATAACCTGATTCTTATAATAACCTTACACAGACATAGTAGGTACTATTGTTAATCTCCAATTTACAGGTGAGCAAACTAACTCAGAGAAGTTAAGTAACTTGCATAACGTTACACAGCTAATAAATGCATGAGCTAGCATTCAAATTTATGTCACTTGGATTCCATAGCCTGGTTTTTTCTAATACCATTTGTTAATCAACAAGCCAGCAAATGGGTAGTATACCTCCTCCCCTGCTCCAGTCTTCAATTCCTTTTTTTTTCTTTTTTTAAAGATTTTATTTATTTGTCAGAGAGAAAGAGAGCGAGCATAAGCAGCAGGAGCAGCAGGCAGAGGGAGAAGTAGGCTCCCTGCCGAGGAAGGACCCTGATGCAAGACTTGATCCCAGGACCCTGGGATCGTAACCTGAGCTGAAGGCAGACCCTTAACCAACTGAGCCACCCAGGCATCCCAGTCCTCTATTCCTTATCATTTCTACTTTCTGGCAACTTTATTTTTTCTCAGCTCTGGTCTTGTGGGCGGAAAAACCAGCTCCCTGAGGATTCGTAACAAGCATTTATAAGAACAAAGCATCTAAGGGGCACAGCCTTGGCTGTTCTTTGCATATGTCGGTAGTGGGGGCGGTCATACCCACCAATGGGAGTAGTAGTTAAGGGATGATTTCTGGGGAAGATCAGTTTTTTGGGGGCATGCTCACAAAGGCCTGCCCACTCCACAGGGCCCGAGGGTGGGCTCGGTACCGCTCGGCTAGCCAGGGGCTTCTGGGAAGCACAGCCTGACTTTGTCATTAACACCTAAGCTGACATCCAGAGAGAGAGCCCTGCTTCCTCCACACTGCACATCAGATGCTGCTCAAAACAACCAGCACCCTGTGGGGTAGGAACACAAAGGCCGGGTTGTCCAGGCCACAGGAGGGAGAGCGGAGAGCTGCACGCTGTGGGGGCTGGGGTGGGGCGGGGGAGGTTGCGGCGCAGGGGGGAGCCAAGCCCACAGGCTAGATGTCCCTGCATACTGTCACCCTCCTTACCATCATTCACACCCCTCCCAGATCCACTCCAGGCTCTCACGGGCCCTCTTCTGTCCCAGGAGTGCCCTTTCAGCTCCCCCTTCCTGGAGCCAGCTGCCCTAGCCAAGCTGGCATGAGGGCAGGAACGGCTCAGGGCCGCCATCAGATCACCAGGGCTGTGAACTAGAGGACCAGGGGACAATCCTAGGCACCCTCTTCTTCCCTCTCTCTCTGCTCCCCCACCTCGCATCAGCCCAGGGAGGCCCCAGGCCCCAGTGGGGCGGGGGGGTGGGGTGGGGGGTGGGGGGGAAGGTAAGGGGAGCAGCCCTGGGGCCTGGTTCTCATTTTCTTGCCCAGAGTCTGAGCCTTTGTGGGAAACTTCTGAAGGTTATTAAACACCCGGAGGTCGTTAAATGCGCTGTTAACGAGGTATTAATCAACACCCCTCAGGAAAAAATAAAAAGACACCATTAACCCCCCCAGGAAGCGTGAGGCTGAGCATTTCAGTCTCATCTTTTGTTCGTTTGGGAGAAGAAATATACTCTAGCAGGGCCAGAATCTGGGCTCAAGCAGGCCTGGGGCCCCATCTGAGGCCTGAGATCCTGTAACTGTGGAGGTTGGGGGGAGGGAAGACCCTTTTGCCCTTTGACCCTGGGCTATAGAGGCATCTATCACGTGATGAGTGTGTGTGTGTGTGTGTGTGTGTGTGTGTGTGTGAGGGGGTGACGGAAGAAGGATAGAGAGAACTTGCCCAGGCAGTCCCCAGAGACCAGAGAAAGTGCTGGGAGGTGCACGGTGGGACATGCTACCTGGGCATTTTCGATTAGAACTTAACAGAACCAACTTTGGGGCTGCCAGAGATGGGAACAGGGCCTCGGGTGGTCTAGGGGAGCCAGAACTCTAAGAAACATTCTTTGGCTCCTCCCCAGTTCAGCAGTCAAATGGTTTTGAAATTTTAAATGAGTAAGAGGTATTCAGACATTATTTCTAGTTCTCCGCACAACCTCACTGCAGCCTCCTGAGCGAGAGGACCCCACAGAGGGCTTCTGTGGAAGCAGAGGCGGACCCGTGAAAGAGGCCAGAGGACCCTGGCTGGCAGTCAGGAGATACATGAGGGAAATCACCCCCAAAACAGTCCCTAAACTCACACTCAGGAACTCTTTCTTCTCCCTAATGGTAGATTAGGGAGATCCCCAGATGGAAAGGCCTGGGACCCTCCCCACCTTTTAATACCTGTGCCCTAGGGCAACTGCCCCTAGTATCCGACCCAGGAAGAGTCACACAGCCGACCTCAGACAGACCCAGCCTTGGTCTAGTGAGGGAATGGGTGAAAACTTTTTGGCTGTAATATGTATGTATTACCTATGTAATACAGATGTATTTTTGGGGGTGTGCTTTCAGAATCGGGCAGGGGCCTGACATTAAAGCAGGGGACCATTCTGTGAGATGCGTGGGGGCAGTTAACTAGATGCTGGTCACAAAGCTTGGGTGGGGTGAGGGAAGGAGGGAGAAATTCCTTAAGAGACAGGAGAGCACATCAAAACCTCAAACCTGTCCTAAAGGGGGGGGGCTCTTGAGTCTATTAACTAACACTTAATGTCCTGCTTCTCCACTGCCTCAGAGTCTGGCTGACACCCCAGGTTTGCCAAAAAGTTCCCAAGAGCCCCTGGGAAGCAAAGAGAACAAGATCCTCCCAGTGAGAATGGCCACGTAACCAGTCACTCACTCCCTGACGCTCCAGGCACAGTGTCAGCTGTGCAACCAGGCATAGCCGCCCATAACTGTTGGCTCTGGCCGACCTCCTGCCACCAGTTCAGGGCCTAGGGCCTGGTCACAAGTGCCTGACCAGAGTTGGGGGAGCCTGGGGAGACCTGGAGTCAGCAGGAATATAAGTAGCTCTCTGGCCTCTCTCTGTCTTGTTCTGTGATACCCACCCAGGCCTGGGGTCTATCTCAGTCCTTACAAAAGGAGGGAGGGACTCCCAGATTTCTGGTCAGTTCCGCTGGGTGCAGAAAGGTTAATCTGAGCGGGCTAGGAGGTGGAAGGCATGGGCAAGATTCCTCTGCTGGGGAGTCCGCCCGCACGCTCTGTTCGGCGGGCCAAGACCAGTCAGGGATTCCCCTCTCAGTCTGCTCAGACATGTGCAAAGGGAAGAGTTTGTCTAGTCCTAGGGCCGACTCAAGGACAGAGAGCTGGGGGAGAGGAGGAAGTGGGTGTGTTAGGGCAGTGCTGGGGCGGTGAGAGGCCCAGTCTCTTAGTCTAGCCTGGAGGGGACAAGGTGGGGTCTCATCTCTCCCCTCTGCCTCCCAGTGAACAGAAAAGACAGAGTCCCATCTAGTAGGAACCTGGGCATTTGGCCTTTTCAGTCTTCCAGCCACTGACCACATCTGCTCTGATAATGTGACACTGAGACCCTCAGGCCTATAGCCTGTCCCCTGAGCACTGAGCTAAGAACCTAAGGCTTCCTCAATGATCCAAGGGCTGTCTTTAAGGCCTGGAGAATGGCAGGGTCACTTCTGGGAAGGGCTGTGCATTTTCTGGCCTACTACCCAATTCCCTCCAGTCCTTCCAGTGTCTTCTGGGTGGGGTAGGGGGTGGAGATATCTCTGGGAATCAAGCCTGATACAGGGTCTCTTTGTAGCCCTTCCCAACCTCCTTGCTGTCCCATCCCATCTTCAAAGCCAGACAAGTCACTGGAAGTTGAGAGAAGCGGGGTTCAAATTCCATCAAGAAAGGGGGCCCCATCACTGCGGTTGGAATCCTGACTCAGGGATGACCTCTGTGTCTTGGCTTGGGGTCATTTTGCTGGTGCTCAACACCCTATCTCCAGCCAGAAGCAGGGTCCTAATTCCTAACAGACTCGCAGCCCTACCTCGAGTTTTGGGACCCTCTGTCCTGGCCTCTGTCTTCCAGGGATATGGGGTGGAAGCTGAGAGACCCAGGAGTCCCTCCATTCGTGAAGAGCCGCTCACTCAGCAGTGAGGGGCAGGGTAGTGTAGTGGGAAGCGGCCGCGGTCGGGGTTCCGCCTCCAGCTTAACCTGAGCAGAGTCACCGGGGCTCTGTTTCTTTATCTATATGGCCGAGGGTTCTCTTCCAGTCAGAGTGACCCGGCCTGGACACGTCCAGCCAGCACCCTCACCCCCTCACTCCCACCGTCGTACCTGCAGCACGTTGGGGTGCCGCAGCCGCTCCAGCAGCACCATCTCCTTGAGCAGCTTGTGGGCCGCCAGCCGGTAGCAGCCCCTCCGTGCCCCGAACTCGCGCACGCAGCTGCCCAGATCGTGGCCGCTGAAGTCCACCGCCTTGAGCGCCACCGCGGCGCCGCCGGGCAGGCGGACCCGGTACACGGCCTTGGTGTAGCCTGAGCCCACGTACTGGGCGCCGGACACGTTGCGGAGCGCGGCGCAGCCCAGGCGCGGGCCCGAGCCTGGGGAGCCCGGGCCGGGGGCCGGGGGCCAGCTCGGGGCGCCGTCGGGCAGGGGCCGGGCCCGCGGGGGCCGGGGACGCTGCAGGCCCGGCCCGCCCGGAGCCAGGTCCATCAGGCGCCGCCGCTCTGGCCGGCCGGCCCCGGGCCCGGGGCCCCCGCGGGAATAGCGCTGCACCTCCTCGTAGCGCGCTCGGATCTGCCGGGCCAGTTCCCCGCGGCCCCCGCGACGGCCCGGGCCCGGGGCTGGCGAGGGCCCGGGGGACTGGCCTGGCCGCGGAGGCTCCGACCCGGGTGCGAAGAGCACGTTGAGGACGGAGCCCAGCAGGAAGGAGGCGCAGAAACCCGCGGCTACCGCCGCCCGCCGGCGCCGCATCGCTCCCCTCCCCCCGGCCGGCCGGCCCCGCGCGGCTCCCCGGCCCCAGCCCCGGGAGGCTCAGGCTCCGAGGCGGCTCCGCTCTGCGCCCCTCCGGCCCCCTGCCCAGTCCGAGCGCATGGCCCCGGCGGCCCCGACCCCGGCCCCTCGCGGGCCGCTCATCGGCCTGACACTTGCCTCCCTCCCGCCCTGCCCCCGCCGCTTATAAGGCCCGGAGCCGCCCCCGCCTCCGCCCCCGCCCCCTCCCCCTCCGCCTCCGCCTCCCAGCTCCCGGCCCGAGCCCGTCCTCGGCGCCGCCCCCTCCGGCCGCCCGGCCCGGCCTTCCCCGCTGACTGACAGCGGGACCTCCTCCCGCGGCCGTCCGGGCCTGGGAAGCGGCGCGGAGGCGGCTCCGGCCCTGCCCAGCCCGCGGGCCCCCGGGGCTCGGGCCGCGAGAGGGGGAGGGGGCGGCGGCGACCCTGCGACGCGCGGGAGCTCGGGGCCCGGCGCAAGGGCGCATAACGGGGCGGGGGCGGCCGGATAGCGGGACCAGGAGGCGGATAACGGAGCCGGCCGGGCGGGGTGGGGGGGGAAGATAAAGGGGTGAGGCCGGCGGGTAACGGGCTCCGGAGGGGACAAGCAGCTGGTTCTGGGGTGCTGGGGGTCCGTGTGATCTCAGAGCTCTCTCCCGGGACCCAGGGCCTCCCTCGGGTGGGGTGGGGATAGAGGCTCCGCGCCCAGTCCCGGATCCCGGATCCCGGATCCCGGGGCGAAGGGGTGGGGGTGATGTGGGGAGGTGGACGTAGAGAGGTTGGCACCTGCGAGCCTGCGTGGGTCGGGAACTCTGGGATCAAAGATCGAAGATGCCCTATTCAACCTCAACCACTTTCTGGTTTCTCATTTTCTTTGACCCTGAAGCCCCAGATCTAACTCCTCTCCTCGGGGTCCCGGCAGTGAGCTGCGAATCGCGAACCATATGCATGCTAGTAGTTTGTGCAAAGAGTGCATTTGTAACTCACGGACTTGCGTGGTCCCGGCTGTCTGTGGAGTGTGTGCATTCGTGTGTCTGAAGGGGCCACTGTGTCGGAGGAAGGGAGCGTGTACCCTGTGTGTAGGTTGGTGCTGAGTCCGCCAGAACTTCTGGTCCCTCCTCCTCCCTCCCTGATTACATCATTAGTGCTAATTGAGGGGCTTTCACACGCCAGTGCATTAGCTGTTTGGAGTGAGCTCCCCCCTCCTGGGAGAGATAAGCCGCTGCCCCTCCCCATCCCAGCCCTCCACTTCACCACAGCCCTGGAACTGTCCACCCAGAACCTGTCACCTTCCTGGGCACCTTCCTGCTTCCTCTGGTTCTAGGCTGGTTAATCTCTTTCCTCCCCACGGTGTCAGAGATTGGCTGGAGATGAGTCAGGGAGGTGTCAGAAGGACACCTCTGTGAGGGGGTGTCAGGGAGGGGAGATTTTCCTCCAGGGGGCCAAAGAGGTCTGGCATTCCTACAGAATGCAGAATCCCTGTGAAGAGAGAGGGGACAGGAATCTCTGCCTGATTCTTTTGGACATGGAAGGGCAGAGGAGAGGACTGAGTCTTTGAGCTCTGGTCTGCGATTCCACTGAGGTAGAGGCATCCATCCCTGACTCTTGGGGTGCCCTAAGACTGGAGAGTTGGGGCCTGGTCTAACTCGGCAAGCATGGGAAAGGCCGGGTAAGAGAAGCCACGGTTCTCCTGAGAACCTTGGGTTTGGTGGGTTCCGTCTGGTCCTATTTAGCTGCTCTGCCCTATGCTGGCCCACGGCTGCTGGGGGTGGGGGGAATGCTCTGAGCAGATGCCCTCCCCAGCCCTCACACCAGATGTCTTCGTTCTAATTAACTGTGCTGGGAAAACCAACCTGGGTTTGTAAACAGAGCTACTGGCTAAAGTCAACAGGGAGCAGCAGCAAACAGCAAACATTCTCCTCACACAGCCTCAGTCCAACCCAGCCCCTGGGGAAGAAGAAGGGAGACTTGCAGATCCTGAGGCCCCCCGGGCCCACTGCTGAGTCAGGGAAAGCCTATCTGCCTCTGTGACCCCAAAATGGCTGTTCTCTTCCCAGTTCCAGGCTGTTCTCTTCTACTGGTGAAGACTGGGGATTCTGGGAGGAACAGAGTTGCCACCCAGGATAGGCTCTGCCTCTCTTCCAGCAATCTCCTCAGATCTCCCCAGCCAAACCTCTGCATCCAGGAGGATGCCATGGAGTGGGGGATGGGGGGTGGGGGTGGGTATTCCTTAAAGAGCTTTCTTTGGGGCCTGCTCTGCTCTAGGGTCTCGGAGAAGCTCCTGAGGTAGGACTTGGCATCGTGAATCTCTAACTAAGAGTTGGTGAATATAACGCGAATATTGTTAAGTTTGTTACACATCAAGTAGGTATTATAATAACATGTTCTGAAATTAGATAATTATTCCTGTGATATCTTTGCCAGGCTTCAGTGTTTCTATTACGGTTTGAAAGTTCCGTGGACGTGGGGGCCTGAGAAACAGGCACAAATGTACATACAACACACATATAGAAGCCCACAGAGCAGTAGCTTCACACACAGGAACGAAGGCATTTCAACTCTCTCCTCACACCCACTCTGTCTCCCCCGCCAGCCCTCAGACACACAGACATATACAATCTTTCATGGAAATAGGTTTTTGGCCTCTGAAAAAAAGGGGTTGCACTTTTGGACAGATTAGAGTTTCTGAATTGGCAGTTCTTGAGTTCTTAACTGAATTCTGCTTGTTTGCTTTTTCTTTTTCCTTCTTCTTCTTCTTTTTTTTTTTTTTCTTTTTTGCCACCCGGGGAGAAGAATCATCATTTCAAAGAATTGAAAAAGACACAAAATACTGTTTCAAGCTCAGCATCTATAGTGTGACCCCCTCCCCCCCATCCCGGAGACCTGTCTCCTCCTCAGGCCAGTGTCCAGCTCTGAGCACTGAATGCCATCTTCACAAGTCTTCCTCAGCTGTCACTCAGGGCCACAGCCGCCCTCAGACCAGAGTGTCTGCTAGTGTGAAGGTTCAGGGCTGCAGACACGCCACATCTTCCTGCTTCTCCCTCTGCCTGCCACACCCCTACCCAACCCAAAGGCTCACCTGGAGAGCAATCCTGGGGAAGGAGGCAGGGGGTTCAGACTCCAAAATGCTAGATATCCCTGGAAATGTTTTTAGATTTTCTTGTCAGGTGGTCCTGGGCTGCCAGGATTGTGATACCAACCTCTCAGAAGCCCTCTTCATCGTCTCCCTTTAACCTCCAGCCCTGGTCTCAAACACCTCTTTTGGACTATTGTGCTCCTGCTTGAAAACTTGGAGGATAAACTGAACCCAGCCGCTGGGCCTCCGTGAGCTGCCTCAGCCCTCCCTCCAGCCCTGTTGGCCCCTTTTCATTTCCCTGCGCGGAGCCAGGCTTCCCAGCCCCGTGCCTGCTGTGTCCTGACTTGCAGCCATCCTCCGTGTTTTCCTAGGTTGCCCTCCCAGCTACTCCTTCCTGAAGTGCTCTCTCCTAGCCTCTCCGTGTAGTCTTTGTTAGCTGGTTCTTCTAGGCCTCCCGGAAAGCAGCGAGTTACAACTCTAACAAGGGTGCCTGGGTCCCTGGGACCTTGATGGTATATCCTCAGAGTTCTGTGGATTTATTTTCTTTAAAAGGAAATGTACAAAATACATCTCTCTGGTCTTGGAAACCTTGATGTAGAGTTGAGAGCTTGGGACTTGGAGTCAGAGAAACCGGGGTTCAAATCTCATTAGCTGAGTTACCTTGGGCAAGGCAGTTGACCTCTCGGTGTCGAGTTTTCTCATGAAGAAAATGGGAGAAAATACTAGTACCTACCACGTGAAACTGTTGAGTGATGAAATGCAAAGACATGTAAAGTGCCCGGCACAGGGCAGGCCCTCAGTATGTGTGATCTATTGCTAGTATTCTCAGTCATATCAAACAAATAAACATCTGTGACCACATTGCTTGCTTGGCTGTAACTCTGCCCAGAGGCAGAAATGACTTTACTCCCATTCTGGCTTCCACTGGTGAAATCCCTCAGCCTCCCGGGCTTTCACTGTGCCTGGAATTTTCACTTTTCTCCACATCAGCAAACCAGTGGTCAGTTGATCAGAAGAGGCCTCCCTGCCTCCCCCACCCCACAGTGAGCTGTGGAGAGAAGACCACGAATCAGGGCCTGACTGATGCCAAAGTGACTGAGAGCAGGATAGGCCTCCCTGGGGCAAGCAGCTGGGGGAGGGGATGGATTCAGGAGAGGAGGGGGGAGGGAAAGGGGTAGAGTCAGGCAGCCAGCTCTCCCACCCCCCACTTCCCTCAGGTAGGAAGTGAAGCTGACTTTCCAAAATATAAAAAACAGATGATGAAGGTCAGGTTTCCTACACACTGGAGAGCGGGAGCCCCAAGGCAGAGTCCCCAAGAAACGATCTGAGACAGAGATGGGGGCAGAGGGAGAAAGAGAAGAGACAAGATAAGACAACACGATGCAGAGACAGGGAGGCAGGGACAAAAGCCCCGAATCCTGGGAAAGATAGTCAGACAAAGAGACAGAAAGCTGTGACTCAGGAGAGATCTTTCTGCTCGTTTCTGGAAAAGAGCTTAGTTCCTCTGTGTGGGTCCCAGGAGGCAAACGTGAGCCATTATGACTCCATGAACCTGTCAGAGGTGAGGCCCTCCAGGACCCTAGCAACCTTAAGGCTTTGTAGCCTCTGAGAGCTCTCACTGCCCAGGCTGTTCTCTCTGGGGTCTCTGGGTCCCAAGGGTCACTCTAGTCTCCCTCCCTAGGCAGGGCTCTTTCTTTTTCTGTCCTCCCTCCTGCTCAGCCTCACCCACCAGCCCAGAGAGCTGCACTGCCGCTTCTCTTTCTCTCCCTTTCCTCGTTGGCTGAGGTGTGTGTCCTCCTCTTACACTGCTTCCTTTGACTGGAGGAGGTGGAGGGTTGGGTTTGGGGAATTACAGAGAAGACTGAGAGGTACCTCTTTAAAGCCATTACCTGGGGGAAGGAGCAAGGGGCCTGCCTTGGTGTTGGACCCAACCCAGAACTGAAATTCTGCAAGAGCTGAACTCCAGGGCTTCTGCTCCTGGGGCAGATGGAGAGGCTAGTAGGTAAATGGAGAGTTGACCATTGACCACTACTGGATGATGGATGGACTCTGGTGGCAGAGGTGGTGAAGGGAGACCTTTGCCTTTGTCCAGAGACCTTTGCATCGGAGAGGGATTGGAATGGAGCATAGGGTCTGGGTGATAGGATCTGACACATTATACCTTCTTCGACCAAGCCAAATGCACCCCGAGGGTACATGGGGCCAACTTTTCTTCTAGGCCCTTGTCAAATAGAATCAGTTCTTTTCAAGCAACCTTGGGGCTGTGGTTTGGAAAGCGGTTAGAAAAGGGGAAGAAAGGGAGGTTGTTGAGTTTATGCATCTGGTTCTGGACCTCTAGAGGGCCAACAGTCCTCTCCCTCTTCGGTGGCTGCCCAGGAGGCTGGCCGGGACTGAGGCCTGGGAGGAAGACATCTCCTTACTATTCAGGGGACCTGGGCCCTGCTTGTGCCCTCAGGAGCTTATGGTAAAATTGGGGAGATTCCCTCCAAACCATCAGGGACTCATACCAAGGGGGGTCTGGGGTGGGCCGGCAGGAAGAAACCAGCTCCTACGTGGAGCCCCGATGGAAACCATCTTGAACTGAAAGCCTGCTGTGCGCCAGGAACTATCTAGCCTCTTGACCCACAGTGTGAGGTCAGTATCGTCGCACTTGTTTTATACAGGAGGGAATTGGGGCTCAGGAGATTAAGGAATCTGTTGAATGTCACACACATCTTTAAGCAGAAGAGCAGACCACCGTGAAATGGGCAAGCAGTAACTTGGGCCCTGATTTAGGTTTTTCTCTCCGCTCATTGGTTTGGGAAAAGAAAATTCCAGTCGGCATGGAGATGGAGAGAGGCAAATACATGCCACCAGTGGGAACCGAGATGGAGGTGTGTTAAGGTTATCTTTGTCTCCAGGCAACAGAGTTTGGTCATAAAGTTTTATTATTTTATTGTTCATATTAATACTAATGATAGAGCACGCTTATTAAATGCCTTTCATCATGGTTTGATCCACTTAATGCCTCTAGGAAATAAATACTATTATTATCTCCAATTTTCAAGATGAGAAGATTGACATACTGAGAGGTGAGGTAACCGGTGACAGAGCTGGGATTTGGACACAGATGCCTGTGCGTGCGAGGCTCGTACTCTTCCAGGTCCGGTCCGGCTGCCTGTAGTTTAGTTCCTGGGCTGGGCCGGGCTGAGCTGATCTCAGCTGTAAAAATCCCAAGGCCAATCTTTTCCAGCCTGGCATTGCTATCTGACAGGGATAGACGGCTGTCTGATGATATTTGAGCCGGTGAGGAGAGAAGGAGGGAGACGCAGAAAGAGGTGCATTGAAGAGCCCTCCCCGCTCACCCACAGGGAAACCCACAGACTCAGGAGTAGAGACTGAACCCCTACGATGTGTTTTTCAGAGACCCCAGCAGACCCTGTGGATCATTCCGTCCTTCCCCTTCCCCACAAGGGGAGAGGGAACAAATCACGAGTGATGTTTTACAAAGGGTTAACGAGACTCTAGCAGTCTGTATGAAATTAAAATAATTACTTGAGAAATCTCAAAAAGCACAAAAAAGGAAGTAAAAATTATACAAAATCCCTCCATTAAAGGAGATTATATACCATAAGACGGGAAAGCCACCTTGCCTGCCCCTCCAACCCCTCTTGCAGAGGTAGCCGCCATGAAGGATGGGGTAAAAACTCCCTAAGATGGCCCATGCATTCATCATCTCCCCCAGTCCCATGAGCTTCCCCTGGTGACTGTCTCATTTCTGTACCAGCAGGCTCCAAGATGCCACACAGTCTCTCTGCTGCTTCTAAACTCAAATTCAAGTCCTGGGCTTTAAAAAAAAAATGTCTCTTGGATTTGCTCCTTTATTTGCTCACTGCCATCCTCCCCAGTCCAGGCTCTTCCTCTCACATCTGGTCTGTTGATTGGGTCCCCTCGAAGTTCCCCTCCCACCTTGAAGCTTGTACGGGCACCAGATTCATCTGCCAAGAACATTGCTTCCAACACATCATTTTCCTGTTCTAAAATCTTTGATGACTCCCCGTTATTTGGAGGATAATTCAGCTTGGCGTTTAAAGTCAGTCGCGACCGACTTTTTCTATTCTTGTATCCACAAATACTTCCTGACTCCATGCGGCAGCCTGGCTGGTTGCTGCACCAAATCTTAGAGAACATTCTGCGGCTCCTGACTGAATGTTCTTTCCCCACCTATCCAAAGCTTGTCCGTCCTTCAAGGCCCATCTCAAGGCTTTCTTTGTTTCAGCAAGCCCTTCCCTGATGGTTTTAGTTCCCATTTATTGCTGCTTCCCCAAATGCCTGAACACAAGGAAGCTATACTTTGTGGTTCAGAGTACCCTGGTTGGAAGAGAGCTTGGGTACGACCATAGAATAGGAGTTCCCAGCCTGGAGCCAAAAGATGTCTGTAAGTGTACCGGGGAGTGGGGAGCTATTGTCAATATCTCAGAAAGCCTATGGGAAATTATACATATTTCGTGATAAGTTTGCCCAGTCAAAGGAAACATTGAATTTCTTTACTTGTGGCCAGAATCGTATCATGCATCAGGTTTCTTGTCCTGCTGAATGACATTGGTTGTTTATTGAGCAAAATGGGGGGCAATTCTATTATGTTTATGTATCCTAGGAGGTAGACTCTAAAAAATCTGGAGTCTGTGGGGGCAGCAGGTTGAGTAAAAGGACCCTTGATGGTGAAAAAGTTGAAGACAGTGATGCTGCTCAAGCTCCTGGCCAAAGGAGGACCTCTCCCTGGCATTCAAATAGCCAACCACTTCCCCACTGTTGCGATGGACAAGCTCACTCTCTTATGGGGGCCAAGACATTATTTGATTGTAGTAAATCTAAATCACCCTCTTCAGGACAGCCCGTCAAGTCTTTAAAGATACCTCCATTGGCTTCTGGTTTCCTGTAGGCCAAAGATGAACTTCCTTCTGTGTTGTCTAAGGCCTCCCAATACTAGAGCCTTATCCACTCCCACTACCCCCTTCACTGTACCCTGCCTCCCTGTCTCTGCTCAGGACCCACTTACCCTCCCCTGCTTCTCATTTGCACCTTGCTCTCTCCTTTCACTTACTGTTCCCTCTGCTTGGAATACTCTTGTGTGCGCTCTTTACCTAGTGACCCCACTCTTCCTTAGAGCTCGGCTCCTAAGACACCTCCCCAGGGAAGCCTTTCCTGATCACCCCCAGTATGGGTGCTTGCTGTCCTTTGTACCTATCCACCACAACACTCATTGTGGTTGTAATTTCTCTCATTTGTGTCATTTGGTTGACTCTGTTGACTCTGGGCTATACAGTCCTTGGAAGCGGGGCCTTGTTTGATTTCTGTTCCCAGTATATCCCTTAGCACAGTGCCAGGGCCTATAGGCAATTCATTAAACGTTGACTAATAGTGTTATTTTCGATTTCATGAGTCTGAGAAACAGGAAATGTGTGCAAAAGCATCGCTTAAGCTATAATCAGGGCCTATAATAACTTTAGGAGTGATTACTATTACTGTTTCTTCAGTTACATTTTGACCTCCTAGATGGGTGCAGATGTATATCTTCCTTTGGGCATTCCTTGGCTCTGTAACGAATGACTAACTAACACTAACTAGTGTGCAGTCTCAGCTGTTTTTCCCTCCTCTTTCTGTTTTAATTGGTGGTTGGCTAAAAAAGTAATCTGACTAAATGAAGTTCCCTCTAAATGTTCAATCTTCCCCTTCTTCTCATTCCTTTCCCCTTTCAATCCTATATTTATCAATCACCTATTCTGTGCTAGACACCAAGCAAATAACCAGGGACACAAAGACGAGTGGAGGACTCTCTGTCCTGAGATTATTTCTTGACATATTCTTACATTAGAGGGTCTCCTGGGTCTCTCCCCAGATCATGCTCCTTTGATTCCTTAGTCATTTGATAATGCTCTTCTCAAAATGGGGCCCCGGGATCTTTGCACTGCTGCTCCCTCTGCCCGGAAAGCTCTTCTCTCAGACCTTCCTGTGGTTGGCTCCTTCTCCGTATATTCAGGTCTTGGCTCAAATGTCTTATCACAGGCCTCCTCTGACATGTTTTGATTTGACTCTCTATCAAATCACTCTGTTTTGTACTCAGAGCACTCATTGTCTGAAATTATCTTGATATGTCTGCTACATTTTCTGTTGTCCACGTATGCCCTCATTAGGATGTATGCATCACGAGAGTAGGGGCTCTGTTTTGTTTACTGCTCTAGCCTCAAAGCTCCAGGAAGTGGCGGCATGAAGTAGGTACTCAGTAAAATAATGGAAGGACTGAATGTGACATTCCCCTGATGTCCACTCAAGCTGAGCCCATCCCCTCCCATGGTTTGGATAGCATACATCTACTGATGTGCTTGTTCTGTGTCTTTTTTCAGGGTCATCAGCCTTGTGCCAGTGGCTAAAGAGCAAGTGTCTCCTCATCAGCAGAAAGAAAAAAAAAAAAAGAACTCTCCTTTTGTCTTAAACAAACCCAACCTCTTTATTACGTGCCTGGCTTGCTGCTTTCTGCAACTGTGACCCAAACGGCTCCCCAGAATTTACCTCCTTGTGACTCATTCCCTCAGGGCTCTACTTTTGTGACTTTTAAGGTGACAATCAGTTAATCCAATAACAGAATCCTGCTAATGTGCTAACGGGAGAAGGTGAAAAAAAGGCTCCCAGCTCCCTCCCTTCTGACTCAGGTAACATCTGTGCATTTAACAGGGCCCTTCTGGAGACAATTAAATAAATACTTTATTGAAACAATAAAATTAATAGGGGTCTCATGGAACTCAATGAAAGGTTTTTTAAAAATTAACTTCATTGTTTTTTAAGCTTCAAATTAAGCTTTGCTAGGCAAGGAGTGGGGCAGGACCAAATTACATTAAAGTAGGTCCCTGCCCACAGGACTACCCTTGGGAGGTTGAGATCCTAAGCCTGAGCTTTCCCTGGGGAACGGCCACTGCTGCCATTCTGGGGTCCTGGCTCTGATGGGCTCCCACAGCAAGAGGAGAGGTTTTTCTAGATGGTAGGTCTGGTTCCATTTCTGGGAGCCTGTGACCTTATAGATTGATTAACTCCATGAGATCTGGGTGCCCTAGGTCAGGTATCCCATCAAAGGAAATGTCACCGTGACATTTGCCATGTTGATTGAAACAGTGCACACTGGGAATACTTTTTCTGCCAGGAAGCGGGTGGGACATTTGTCTGGTTCTTCGTTTCTTGGATCCAGGTCCATCCACTCTACTGTATTGCCTCACAACCCCTGCCCGGCCTTGTAACCGGTGGTCACCCGTTTCTCCCTAGGAACCATTTTCAGCCTCAAGAAAAGCCCGAGAAGTCAAGAGTTTGTCAAATCAGACCTGAGGCCAAAGTTTTTGGAAAATCTGTGGGTGGTTTTGCTGCTGGGGGCCGGGGAGCTGGTGTGATGTGGGACTAGGGGACACCCTCCTGAAGGACTTGCCCCGCCTGGTGGGCGATGGGACCCTGGATGGGGAAATTCTTGTGAAAGATAGGGTTCTCTGTCCAGACGGATAGAGCTGGCATAAGACTGTCTTCAGGACTCCTCATTATTCCTATCAAGGTAGCACATTGATTCAAACCATCTGTGGGCTTGTGAGGTCTGATTAGACTTGGCGTTTCCAACCCTGGGCTCCCGACTTACGCCCTATGTGAGTGTGAGGAGCAGGCTGGAGGTGCTGTTGAAGTCCGGGGTGGACCTCGTCTCTGAGCCCCAGACTCCTTGCCCGCGGTGACTCAGGGCACATGCCGCTCCAGGCCCCACCCCTCTCCTGGGCTGCCAACAGGCACTGGGAGGGGTTCTGAGCCGAAAGCCAGAAGGCTTCTGCTTCCAGCTCTGCCCTTAACTAGTTGTGTGACTTGAGAAAGTTGTTTAGTCTTTCTGCGCCTCAGTTTTTTCATCTGCAAAATGAGGATAATGATACCGACTGTGGTTGTTCTGACGATCAAATAAGGTGCAAGTGTGAATCACTTTGAAGTGCATGAAAAAAAGATTGTATAAAAGTTATTGTTTTCATTAATGGTGTTCACATTGTCAGGGAACAGGGCTCTCTTGTTGTCCAGGCTCAGGACATCTCTGGGCTCCGGAAGGGAGCGTGAAGCTCTTGGGGGTTTTGTTTATTAACTCCTCTGGCCCCGCACTTTCCCTAGAGGGCTTCTGCCCTCTTCCCCCTCCACCAACCTCCTAGTCTCCCAGACTGGAGATCATAGAGGTGTCTTTGACTCATCCCACTCCTTTATCCTCTTATATCTATTCTGTCAACACATCTTTTTCCTCCTTTGAAATCTATCCCAGACTCACCTTTTCTTTCCTGATCCCACTGCCATCACCTTCGTCTAAGCCATCATTACTGGGCTTCCTCGGGAGCTCCCCAGCTGGCTTCCCTCCTTTGCCCCCTTCCCTCCATGCCTTCTTACACGGGGGGCTGCCACATTAATCTCCCCAAGGGCCACTTTTTATCAGGCCACTCCCCATTGAGCTCAAGAAAGCTCAATGGCTCCCTAATTATCTCATCAAGGCCCTGCTCCCTTATGTGATTTCAAAGTCTTCCATTCCTCTGTTACGTCTGCTTTATGCACCTGATTTCCCAGAGTCCCCCTGCACACACACCCCTCTACCAACGGACCCATTTCCATACTGTTCTCCAAAGAAGCTGTCCCAGTTTCTGCTTCTGTACCTTTGCCTGGGCCCATCTACCCTTCTTGGAGTGGGAACCCCTTCTCCTGTAGCTTCTCCTTCTCACTGTCAATTCTCTCCATTCTGTAGCAACCAGCTCAAGTCCCCAGCCACTGCCCCCCAGAAGTTTCTTAAGAGGTTGTCTCACGGGCCTATCTCTCCGTTCCATGTATCCTTATTTCTTCTTGCTTGTATTTCACAGTACTGATTCTCTTTTATTTCTTGTCCCCCTGCCTGCCTCCCTTACCTAGATTATAAACTCTTTGAGGGCTGAGACCCTGTCTTGCCTGTTTCCCATAACATCTAATCAAAGGCTGAGGCCCTGTAAAGTCTTGGTTGATTGTGCGGACAAAGAGGTCTGCCTTGGTGCATGGAGACTGAGTGTGGAGATTGTCTATTCTAAATAGAGATTTTTGTGTCCCCTCCACTCCTCCTCCACCCCACCCCTGCTCTTCAGAACCCCCCCAACAATGTCTTCATCCATCAGTAATAAAGCAGGAACAATAGGGGGTTTCTTTCTAATTAAAGGGAGCAGTTAGTGTTTCCACTTCAAAGCCCTGGGAGAGAAGACTTTTGTTCTTCAGGCCTGGGAGCTCTGGGAGCCGGGGTTGGGTGGGGAAGTGGAGCTCCAGGCCCAGCCAAGCATTAAGCTCATGAACCTGAGATCCCCCCGTTTGCAGGCAGAGAAGCTCAAATTTAAAACAACAACGTAATTTAGTAACCGGCTCTGATAAAACAGTTGGGGGAATTTCTTCTCTCCTAGCGTCTGAAGCCAATGTTATTACAGGTGTGTGTGCTTGTCTCTCCCACACCCTACCCAGCCCCTGTCGCCCCACCACACACAGCACACACATGTGCCACACCACACACTCCCACATATGTGGGACTCACAAAGCGTACACGGGGCTCGCTTAGGGGGCGCGTCTCCTCACTCCTGTTTCCAGGACTCTCCAGCCTGTGCTAGCCCACACACCCACCCAGTTCCTCTCACACATAATATCTCTCCACCTCTAAGTGTGGGGCAAGGCACTCTGGTTCGAGAACCGTCCATTATCTATTCAGCTGCAAGTCAGCTAGGCAGAGGGGGTGTTCTCTTCCTCTGACACACACCTCCCTCCACCATACACGGGCACAGACTGAGTCCCGCCCTGATGATAAAGTGGCCCGTACTTCTGACCACGGACTGAGACCCCAGAGTGGCCACAGGGTGCGTCCTAACAGTAGACCCAAGAAAGAGCATAGAATGGGTCCTTGGTCTAACAAATCGTCTCACAAATCTGATAAAGGGAGGTGGGAAGAGAGAGCTTTTGGCTCAGTTCTGCTGCTGAAACTGCAAAGCCTGTGTTGTCCCTCCATTCATCCTGTATCGATCCCCTGTTCTTTGCAGTACAGTGGTGAGCAAGGCCAGATATGGGCCAGTCCTCAAACATTTCTGTTCAATAAATAGCATGGGTTTTGGCATTTTATGATCCTGTGTTCTAGTTCCTCCCCACCTTCCCCCCCTTGATTTACTAGCTGGGTCACTTTGGACAAGTTATTACTTAACCTTTCCAAATCTTGACTTCCTCATAGGTAAATTAGGCATAATGATGATAGTGACCTCTAAGGATGTTAAAAGGATTAAAGGAGGTCATGTACCAAGCGCTAACACAGTGCTGGCACATAGAACATGCTCATTTAATAATGATGGTTCATTTAGTTGTTACTCATTCTGGGGGGTGGGGGATATAGGCATATATACCTAAAATTACAAAACAGCATAAGATTTGTCCTGGTTACAGGTACCAGGTGAAGGAGGAGCCCAGGAGAGACTCTGGGTCTGCTGGGAATATCAGGGGAGGCTTTTGTGGGGGTGAGGTTTGGGGGAAGGGGTGGAGGCAGCCCTTGGATAGAGTCTAGAGGGAGTCGGAGTTCGCTTCGATGACCAGGACCATTTGGTTCAAAGGGAGGAGATAATATGCACATTGCCCTGGGGTGAAGAATGGCATCCCCTTGCAGACGAGGCTGGTATATTTGGACCTCCACAGAGAGGTACTAGTCCCATGACTCTCTTAATCAACACATGCCACTAAATTGATGAAGGTGAGAACACTAAGCACCCTAGGAGGGTCTCAAAGGGCATTTGATGATGATGGCGGATGGTAATGGTGACACAATGCTGGATTTCAGTAAAGCAGTAACAAGATTTAGAAATGGATGGCTGAGGACTTCTGGCTATATATCTTTCCTCTGTTCTGACTTGGCCTTCTCATCTTTTCTCTCCTGATCCTGCCCCCCTACCCACTTCCCCCACGCTCTTTTGTCTCTGTGGGGCACAGAGAGACACCCTTGTCCTCATCCCCCTGGCTTCCCTCATCCCCTTAAGGCCCCTTCATCTGAGGTCTGGGCTGGCCGGACTGAGGGGGGGCTGTTTCCGCACATGTGATGCCGCCAGCGTGGGGCATGGCTGCCCTGCCGCGGCCTTGCTTGCTCCCCTGATTATTTCTCCTTAATTGAGCGTAAAGAATGTGAGGAATGTGGAGTAGACCGCATGAGGAGGGCTGCTGCAGCCTCCTCCGGGATCTGGGATTCTGAGTTCTGGATGGGAGAAATGCAGATGGCCGCTGAGCCCCACAGAGCGTGATTCCTGGGGCTCCCCCCCTCCCAGCCCACACTCCCCACGGTGGTCTGTCCACTTCTCCAGCCTGCTCTGGGGTTTTCTTCCTTCTCTCTGCACAAAGAATTTCATTTCTTTGTAAAACTGGCCACGATCTCCTCTCTTCCCAGGAGTCGGCCTTGACTTAAACCCACCTGACATTGATAATCCTTATCTATCTCTAATTCCAGGTGAAACTCTAGAAGCTCTTTCCTCTCCTCTGAGGGAAGAGGGAAAAACAATGATGGCGGCTACTCCTTGGCCTTGGGTGGCTGCTGGGAATCCTGCATCCAGGACGTCCAGGCTGCGGGAAGATGTGGGTGCTTACCTGTCAGGAAAGCAGCCAGGTGAGTCACAGCTGGAGCGCTTCCCCTGCCCGCTCAGCGTCCAGCCTCCTGTCTTCTCTGGTGGAGTGGGACATGGAGGAGAAAGGTTGTAGACTCAGCCCTGGGTTGTGTCCTGGCCTGGTCCTGGGGTCTGTGCACTGTGTGACCTCAGGGGAATTTCTTTATCCTCTCTGAGGCTGTTTTGTCATTTTTATTTAAAAAAATTTTTATTTATTTATTTGAAAGGGAACGCACAAGCAAGGGGAATGGCAGGCAGAGGGAGAGGGAGAAGCAGACTCCCGGGAGGCCGGGAGCAGGGAGCAGGGAGCCTGATTCGGGGCTCGATCCCAGGACCCGGGGATCATGACCTGAGCTGAAGGCAGACACTTAAGCGACTGAGCCACCCAGGCACCCCTGTTAGGTCATGTTTGAAAAGGATGGTGGTATTTCTACACCTGTAGGGTTGTAAAGATGAAATTCGATGTGCTGAAGCTTGTGAAGCACATAGTAGGTGCTCAGGAGGTATTAGTTTGACCCTGTAGAGGGGACTGAAGGAGGGGGTGAATTTTACTAGAAGAAGTTTAGTTTCCTGTGGGAAATGCAATAGGCCATCCGTAGAGATCATCAAAGGGACAGGGTGACCCTGAGAAACCCGGTTCTAGGACTTGAACCAAGAGAGGTGCAACGGTTAGGGGACTCTGCAATCCTGGTGCTGTGGCTCAGGCTCCTTAGGAAAGGACAGTGACAGCTGTCTTCCTCCATCACCCCTCCTCCCCTCCCCGGAGGCCCGATCAGAGGCGATGTTGATTCTGCAATGGGAGGGGTTCAGGGTGTATTTAAAGACAAACTTCCTGCCCAGGAGAGAAGCTCTGTGTTGTGATAGCTAATCTTCCCAGAATAGTCAAGTGTGGGCTGGTCTTATTTTCACAAATAGGACCGGGATTGGGGCTGGCTGGGGTGTAGGCTACCCTGACCCAGAAGTGGAAGCTGCTCAAGGTGGTCCTCCGTGGCCTCTTCTCACCTAGGCTCTGCTGGCTGCCCTCAGCCTCCCACCTCCGCCACTCACCGGTAGGCAGATGCCTGGCGTGCTCTGAGAGTGGCAAGGTGGAGAATGCGCCAATTATATTCTGCAACTTCTGGAAAGTTCCTGCTGTTAGCGACTTGCAAACCTCATGAGATGAAAATTCAGAACAAAGTGGAAAGTAAATGGGCCTCATGAGCGATGGTGTAGGGAGCCGTATCACTGGGGGTGTTTATGCGCAGGAGTCCCCGAGGAGGGCCATGGGCCCCTTCATCTTTATGGCGCCCGGAATGCTGGGTATTAGCGGGGCTTAGGACGGAGGCTGACCTGTGGGGCTGACACTGGCATTTCCCTCCATTTTCTGGAGGCAGTGGCACATTACTGTCCTCCCCTCTGTGGCAGGAGGTGCCCAAGGAGAACTGCAGGATTACCAGTGGAGAAGGGTCCCAGTGAAGCCAATTCTGTGGCTGGAGGCCCTGGGGGGCGGGGGCAGCAGGAGTTGGCAGAGAGCATAATGAATCTTGGGTAGATGAAGGCAGAGTATTCATTTGTAGGGATCTAGTTTCCCCAGGACCAGGCTGAGCCTTTTCATGAAGTCAGACGCTAGACCTCTCTCCTCCTCAGAGCTGCACCCCTCCTGGAGCCTAGACTCTTCAGAACTGTGCACTGTCTCCTCCTCCCACTCTGCCCCCACCCCCATCCCCATCTGGGGCGACATTCCTGTTTGCAGTCACAGCAGCCCTGGCGGCAGCCGTGGCTGGGCCACATCTGGGGCTCTGACGGCCACATCTGCATCCACCCCTCTCAGAGCTGGTTATTTCTATTCTGACTTTTATCTGCATCTGTGGAATCTGGAGGCGATCTGTGGATGGTGGGTTCTGAGCCCCAGATGCCGTCAGTTTCTAGGGGAAGATGGGGAAGACCCTATGTCACTAGGCCCAGAGTTGCTGCTCTGATGGGCTGCAGTTGAGGGCCTTGGCTCTCATGTCTCTGCAGTCATGGAATCCTGGCTCTTGGGTTCCAGGCAGAGAAAGCTGGGAGCAATCCATTCCGAGCCTCACACCTCACTCCCCAGGCCCTCTCCCCAGCCCCCGCCTTATCCTACTCTATGCCTCTTGTCCCTCCTCCTCCACAAGCTAATATCTTTATTATTGCTACTGATTCCAGGCTATGGTTCCCAAATGGCCAATGGGATGGTGAGAGAAGAGAAAGAACACTCGTGTTGCGTGTGAGAGGGAGATACGTGGGGTGGGGCAGGTGGGAGACCAAGATAGAACTGGGTATAGGTGGCTTCTGGCTATCACAGGGGTCCCTGGACTGGTTCAGAAAGGCTCCAGGTAATGTCAACATGCAACGCTAGGGACAAGGCTTGTGTGGCCAACATGATCTGGATTTATAGGCCAGGAGGACCCATGAGAGGACTTCTGGCTTTTAAGTCAGAGCACCTTGGGCTATAGGCTGGGTCTCCCAGCCAGCCTCCGGTCTGGCTTCTTTGTGTCCAGAGTTGCCTGGCTGGGCTGCCTTTTCAAGACTGTAGGAGAGTGGCAGGGGTGTGGAGAGCGCGGCATACTGAACAATTCTTGATGTAGTCCTTTGTGGTCGGACAGAGACCCCGGCCATAGAAATCCTGACACAAAGCCTGACTCAGGAAGGGATAGAGGACTCTAGAGAGCTACTGGCCCAGAGCAGCTGGTGTCTTGGTGTCAGGTCAGTGTCCCCTGAGTGAGGTCCGCCAGGATGAGGGAGGTAGAGCCCCCGTTGGTCTCCCTCACTGGCCCAGAGAAAACTAGGGTTTGGGGCAGAGAAAAGCAACTGGAGAGGTCTTGAATGGGACTGTATGTGAGAATATGGACAAGCCCGTCTGTGTGTGTGTGTGAGGGGAGGTGGGAATAAACCACTTTGTTTAGAAGGTTGCCATCCCGGTCCTGACTGAGGACTCCCCACACTGTGTTCTGCAAGGCTCCAGGACCTCGTGACTTAGAATGGCGTCCTGCCCGGCACATTCCCCAGGATGTACTGGAGTACCAGCTGAGCCCAAGTTAGAGTTGGCTGATCAGGAAGTGCACCCCCAAACTGGAGGGGTGGAGGCCGTGGTGGATTCCTCAGTGATTCTGCTGGGAGTTCATCAGGTGTGGGGTAGTTCTCCCGGATTGGAAGCCTCCCAACCCTGCTGTGATTCTCTGCAGTGGCTTTCCAGGCTCTGCGACCTGAGAGCCAGCACTCACTCAATATTGGAGCAGAGCCCCTCATTTGGATCTCATCTGATAGAGTGCATTTGGGCTTCTACAGCGACCATAGTGGTCTCCGTGCAGACAGAGGACATCCCTGTTGAGGCTCTATAGTCACCCCGGGAAATCTTGGTGATGGGAGCCGTGATTCCACCGGTCACATTCAGGACTTTACTAGGTAACTGGACTGATCTTTCTGAGCCTCAGGGTTCTTATCTGTAAAATGGTAGTAATAGGAATGCTTAACTCATAGGGTTGGTATTAATTAAATACAGCAATACAGAGAAAAAGCCTATCACAGTGCCTAGCACCTCGTCAATGCTCGTCAAAGAGTGTTAATTCAGCTCAACCTCAGCAAAGAGTGTTAACTCTTACTGTTTGCTAATTGCCATCCTACCACAGGCACCTCTGCGTGGGTCGGGCTTATGATTTACGTAGGTCAGGGCGAGAATGTGGAGCTGCGGCTATAGTAGGGTTTGGGATAAGGATACAGGATGGGATTGAATTTATTGATTTTAAATAGTGTTTGGGTTGAGGCTGGCGTGGGGTCCCCATAAGGGATGGGCGCTGTGATTGAGCTTGGGGTTAGGACAATGTTTGGGATGGAAGTCTCTGGAAAATTTGGGTTGGAGATGGAGTGGCCCTTAAGGAAGCCTTTTTATTAAGAGTAGAATGACTACCCCCCAGCATGTGCTCAGGAGACACAGAGGGGCTCTGCAAGTCCGGCTTCCTGAGGGGGTGCCCTGGCCTGTGGAGACCCGGAGCTTTTCACAGGGTGACCTCCACCCCCTCAGGCCCTCTTGGGTGGAGAGAGCAATACATAAGGCCAGGGCCTTTCTGGGGAGCCCGGGGAGATCAAGGCTGGAGAGAATGTAGGGAATGCACTGTGGCCTTCTGGGTTAGTTCCTTCGCTCCAACATAGTAAGTAAGCTCTGTCCCGCCCCCCCCCCCCGTCCCCCCCGCCCCCCCCTCACTTGCTCACCTACTGGCCTCTGAATCTGGGGTGATTTGGCCTCCCTTGCACATCTCCCACCCCAACCCCCACCTTCCTCCAGGCTCCACCTCTGGCGGGAGGTAGGACACAAAGGCTGGATCTTTCCACCAGCCCCATCCTCCTCCCTTGCCTTTCTCCCTCCCGGGGCTGGCAGAGGCCAAAGAAAACAGAGCGCTGCCCCAGCTCACTCTCACTCTCTCCCTCACTTCCTGCTCCGGGAAGATGGTTTACTCCCTCCCCCGCCCTGGCTCGGGGACCTGGCCTTGGTATCAAGTTTCGCCAGAGCTTCTAGAATCAGAGGCCCTGCCTGGGCTGAAGCTGGACCCCTCACCTCTCTCTATGTCATCTCTTTCACGTCTTTTCTTCCTCAACCCAGGGCCCTGTGTCCCAATCTCTCTGTAGTAAAATTTTGTTCTTCAGGTGGTGGAAGAATCCAGTGGAAGGAAGGTTTTTTCGGGAGTAGGGGGCATATAGGATGAGAGAGGGGTGGAGTGGGGACAGATGGCTGCTGTGCTGAATGGAACTGTGGGGATGGGCGAGGGAGTCCTGTGGACACAGGGACTGAATCCACTTCCTTCAGGCCTGCTGACCAATAGAAACAGCTCCTCTTGAGGCCCGGTAAGGATGATGCCCCTGGACCTGGGCAACAGTGTGGCCCTGGCCAGCGGGCAGCCTTGATGACCTTCCCCAGGGTGGCCTCAGAGGGCCAAGCAACCCCAGGTCCACTTGCGGCCAGCTCGAGAGACACCTCTCCTTCAGAACTTCCTGATTTCCAGATCCCTGTTCAAGTCTCAAGTCCAGCTACCCTCCCCAAATTCCCTCAGGGGATTCTCAGCCTCCTTTCCTCTGCTCTGGGTAAAGCTTTGTCACAGAGCGCCTCAGCTTCTGGGAGGCCTGTGGGGGTTCTGAAGCCTGGGCACTCTGCCTACCCCGCAGACCGACCCTGTCTCTCCAACAGCAGGCCTCTCTTTGGGGCCTGAATCGTGTTTCCTCCTTTCTTCTTCACTTGCCCTCCCCAGCTTCCCAGCCCAGAACCTGGGTTCCCTTCAAGTTACTGCTCAGTTGACTCCGACAGAAGTTAAACACATGGTGTCACACTAGGTCTGGGTCCTTGTTATGTCACTCAGCAGCTGGGAAAGCTTGGGCAAGACACTGGCCACTTTATGTGTGAAGTGGGGATAATGACTCCAGCTACGGCGCAGGGCGTAATGTTGTGAAGATTAAACCACGTCACACAGGAATGCTTGTAAAGGACTTAGTGTAGCGCCTGGTACAGAGCACGCATCTGACAGGTGACAGCTCTTATGATTACCACGTCCTGTGATCACTCCTCTGCACCTGAAGGCAATTCCAGAGAGACTGCTGAGGGATGGTAGAAGACGGAGCGCATCACTTTCCACAGGACAGCTTGGCCGGTGTCCTCGTCCGCCCATCTACCTCTCTGTAATGCCTGTCCCGGCATTTAGCATGAAGTTAGGTGCTCTTTCCTTCCATTTCCCTCCCTGTTTCTGTTCTGCCCTTAACACTTATCAAGAATCTACTCTGAGGGGGCTGCCTGGGTGGCTCAGTTGGTTAGGCGTCTGCCTTCAGCTTGGGTTGTGATCCCGGAGTGCTGGGATTGAGCCCCATGTCGTGCTCCCGGCTTAGCAAGGAGTCTGTTTCTCCCTCTCTCCCTTGCTCATGCTCTCTCTCTCTCTCTCTCTGTGTCTCTGTCTCAAATGAATAAATTAAAAAAAAATTGATTCTGGGACACCTGTGTGGCTTAGTTGGTTGAGTGTCTGACTCTTGATTTTGGCTCGGGTCCTAATCTCACGGTTGTGGGACTGAGCCCTGCTCAGGCTCCACACTGAGCGTGGAGCCTGCTTAAGATCCTCTCTACCTCTCCCTCTGCTCCCCCTTCCCCCAACTTGTGCACACGCTTGTTCTCTAACAAAAAAAAAAAAGAAAAAGAAAAAGAAAATAATCTATGAATCTACTCTGGCCCAATTCTGTGCCAGGCACTGAAAATACCACAGTAGATAAAGAGTAACAGGCTGAAGTCTGATCTTGGGGAAGGGGAGAGACAAGCACGGAAACCAGACAAAGCAATTTGGTATCTTATGTGTTGTGACAGAAGGATGTCTGGATATAGTGGCACATAAAAGGGCTGAGTTAGTAAAGCTTCAGAGCTGAGGGGTCTGGGGCAAGCTTTCAGGCAGAGGGGATATTTGAGCAATGACGATGAGGTAAGAAATATCACATTTTATTGGGAATATCTACCCCAGTTTGGAGGTGAGGACTAGGAGCCCAAACGCGGAACCTGTGGAGAATATCTTAGAGTAAACGTTGCTTGCTCCTTCTGGAGTTCATCTAGGAAAGCCCTCCCCCAGTAGCTTATTTGCCTCTTCTCCTTCAACTTACTCAGTCACCCTCTTCCCAGGGAGGCCTTCCCTGACTAGCCTGTTCTGAATGGCAACCTGCCCCCTCTTCACAGCTCTTTCCCCCTCCCCCATCCTTCAGTTTGCTTAATTTTTCCTCCATGGCCCTTATTGCTATCTAACATTTCATATATTTTGTTTGTTTCATTTTGTTCGTCTCCTCCTATCAAAAGATAAGCCCTATGAAGACAGGATTTTTGTCCATTATTCACTACTGTATCCCCAGGGCTTGAACAACCTGGCACATAGTGGGGGCTCCAGAAATATTTGTCAGATGGGTGCTCATCCCTTGATTCATGCTGGAGACCTATTTGGTCATGTCTAAAATGAGCCCGGTATGGTGCTGGTGAGCTGCAGCCAATGACCCCCAAATGTTAAGTCACAGACAGTCGAGCTGCATCAGAATCACTTTAGGGTACTTGTCACATACACAGATCCTGGAATTACACACAAAACCCAATGAATTAGAATCTCTGACCCAGGTGGATGCTGCATTTTTAGCAAAGATGCTTGGTGATTTGATGTGCCCGGGGTTGGAAATTACAGCTAGACAATCTGGAAAACAGAACGTGCTTCCTTCATCAGTAAGAGAATCGGGAAGGAACACAGAGAGACCAATCGTGAGGCTGTGGTTATAGTCTTGCTCAGAAACAATGGTGGCTTTGACTCAGGTTGAGACATATGAGATGGAGAGAAGTAGATGGAGTTGGGGGATGTTAAGGAGCTGAAAACTTGAGATGAATTGCATATGGCGGTCATGGAGAGGAGGCATCAAGCATGGATTCTAGGTTCCAGAACCTAGGTTCTGGTTGTAGGTTCCAGAACTGGAAGTGCTGTCATTCAGATGAGGGACTCTGGAGGAAGAGCCAGTTTGGGAGGTAAGATCATGAGTTTAGTCGTAGGTATATTGAATGTAAAGTGTTTTGCCAATCTGAGGGGAAATGTCAAGTCACTAGTTATATGCCCAGGCCAGGAGGTTTCCAAAGCCCGTCACCTGAAAATACCATGTTCAGAATGAAGGTTGTTGACTTTGAACCGAGTGAGAAGACTAAGATCAAAGGAGTGAACATGGGCTACCTCAGCAGGTTTATCTGTCATGTTAAAAAATACACAAACATATAGAGTTTCCATTGTGAGGGGCAAATAAAGTAATGGGACCTAAAATAAAATTACATGTGCCCTAAACTAATTATGCTTAAAAAAAAAAAAAAAAAGCAGGAACCATGCAACTGTAACATGCATGGGTAGTTGTTATTGAAAGATTTAAATCTTGCTGACACCGGTACGAAATGATGGGCTGTGATTCATAGGGAAGGTAATGTGATTTCTGCACATGGGCTCTGACCTTGGGAGCCCCAGCCCGAGTTTGGAGAGTGGTTCTAATTGAATCAACACTGGGCTGGGTTGGGGGTGGGGTAGAGATATAATGTCTGCCAGGACTGTGGGAAGAACAATCTTACTGCACTTGAAACAGAAGGAGAAAATGGGTCAACACACTAGAGTTCGTTCGCATAGCAAGAGGGGTTTGGGAAAGCAGGATGCGTCAAGCTTCTCCAGCCTGGCCCAGGGGGAGATCAACACAGACTGTGAAGAGTGTGAGCAGCCTGGTGAGCAGAGTGCCCATTATTTTGGGGGCGAGGGATGTCTCACTGACATCTCCTGAGTGAAGGCGAGCTGTTGCCTTACTGCACTTTGTTCTGGTTCTGGGCCCTCCAAGGAACCTTCTGGAGAATAACCCAGCTTAACAGCACTCTTTCTCAGCACTTGGAGAACAATAACAGAACATTCTTGTAAGCCCTTGTGTGCATTATCTCATTTAATTTTCCCAAGAACTAATGATACAGGGTTATTATCTGGGTATTATAGATGATAGAACGGGGCCACAGAGGGTAATTTGTTTACCCAATATCCCATGGGTAGTGAGAGCTGGGCTTCGCACCCAGGCAGCGGGGCTCAATCTCTCTTCCTTGCACCTGCATACCCAGGTGGTGGTTTTGGATGGGGGTTCGAGTCTCCTGGTCCCTGGTGAGGGTGTGAGGCATCAGTCCCAAGTCAATTTTATTTCATTTTATTTTTAAAGATTTTATCTATTTGCGAGAGAAAGAGAGCACACAGAAGCATGGGGGTGGGGGCTGCAGAGGGAGAGGGAGAAGCAAGCTCCCCACTGAGCAGGGAGCCAGGTGTGGGACTCAATCCCAGGACCCTCAGATCATGACCTGAGCCGAAGGCAGACGCTTCACTGACTGAGCCACCCAGGTGCCCCTCACCAAGTTAATTTTATAAATTGGTGCTCTTGTTGCTATAGCTGCCTCTGTGAATTTTGTTAATCTGAATCTGCTGCTGAGAGACTGACAGGAGCCCATCTGATTTCTGTGCTGAACGGCAGATAACCTAATTGCTGCTCCTGGCGGCAGGTCCGGCGCCTTGCACGTGGATGGCCCTCGAGACTCTTTTCTTGTGAGACTGAATGAAGTGAAGGCATCCCTGAGGGACTCTAAGGAAACCTCCTGGCTGTCCCCTGCTAATGGCTCCCAAATAAAAACATGGCACTGTTTTTGACAATTTTTAGCAAATTTTCAATATTTAGAAATTTTTTCCCCATCTGTTGCAAACTCAGACTGCCTAGATGAACATTTGTTAACAAAACATACTTGTGCTATGAACGTGGTTATGGAAGAAAAAAAAAATCTACTCCCAGATGTAAATGGAACCCAAAACGCACACAGAATGTAGATCAAGACTGGGGATTTCAGTGTAATCACTTTTGGGGAGAAAAATTTCCAAAAGGGTTTTACCCCCCTCAGAAGTTTTCAAATGGAAGCAAAGTAGACATTTTACAAACTCTAAGTTTTGAATGGCTGCAAATGTCTGTAATTTGGAGTCATTTTTTGGAGGCTATATTTCTATATTGCCCACTGGAATGATAACAAACTTGGGGAAAGAAAAGATTTCCAGCTCGATGACTTCAAAATGTCCTATGAGCCCTGGGATGATGGCTGAAGGCAGGGTTCCACGAACCAAACTCCAAGCCAACAGGGCTATTCACTATTTTAATGCTGATTGGTGGCGAGGCTTTAACTTCAGAGAAATCTTTACTACCCTCATTTAATTCCATCAGGAATGACACATAACCTTATGTTTTACAGAGTTTTTGGAGATCCTGATCTTTAGCCACTCAAAATCACAGACATTAAAAATCTGTAAGTGATTGAAAACCACTCAAATGCCCAGAAGAGACAATTGTGTCGTATTCAGACTGAAGAATACTACACAGCAATGTGAACGAATGAACTGCAATCACGTGCATGGAAAAAAAAAATAGATGACTCACAAACATAACATTGAGCGAAAAGGCCAGACAGCACGAAGGCTGTTTGATTCCATTTATGTAAAGTTTTAAAATAGGTAAAACTAACCAGTGGTGTTGGAAGTTAGCCTTTGGGGTATGGGGTGGGGTAATTCTTCCAAAGGGACAGCAGAGGAGTTTTTGGAATGCGGGGAATGTTCTGTTTCTTGATCTTGTTTACCTGGGTATGTTTGGTTTGTGAAAATTCATCAGACTACATACTTAACAATTTTTGCACTTCCACTGTGTAAGTTATACTTTCATAAAGCATTAGAAAAAAAAGCAGTACGTGCAATGGGATTATGGGAGAGACTGGCGTTGCTGGCAGGCATCCCAGCATCCTTCACTGCCGACATGATGGCGGCCTCTGTTCAATTCTGTCTCAGACAGGGTGGCGGATGGTGGGAGGTGGGGCAGGCTCCATGGAGACAGCATGGATGATCTCTAATTATACTTTTCTTTTTAGAAAAAGGAATTTTTTTTTTTTCCCAAAAGAGGGACTTTAAATGATAGTTCGTGGAAGAACCTCCTTTATGTCATCTGCTCTGGGAATACTTTTCTCCCTGACAGATCCCACACGCACTCCCCCAGCTCAGCACCCTACTGCCTGACAGGGAGGGGTGGGGGTGCCCACAAGGCTCAGAGTACCGCGGAACTGGCTTCAGACCTCAGCTCTCCTTCTCGCCTGCTCTGTCCTCTTGGGCACCGTCTGCTCTCCAAGCCTTCATAGCCACCTTACTGGTTGACATTGAGAGGCTTCCCAGGGGATATGTACCCAGTACAATGCCTGATATGGCCTAGGCATCTGAGAAATTGTTCCTTACTTACATTGTCTCTAATTTTTACTCCGCACAATGGGTATTATTCTTACTTTACAAATGAGGAAATCAAGCTTGCGTTTAACAAGATCCCACCTACTGAGTGGCAGAGTCGGATTGGAACCCTGACCATCAGCCCTGAGCCCAAGTGCCTAATGTCGCCGGTGTGCTGCCCGGAGCTCTGTGCCTGCCGCCGGCCGGGGCTGCTGCGGTTCCGGGACCCCTGGAGATGAGCTCCCAGACCTCTGCCTCTTTCACTTTCCTGGATCCCCCGGCCACAGCTTCTCCAGGTCCTTTTTCTCTTTTCGTTCACCTTTTCCCCTAAACGACAACCTCTTTCTTCCCCTCCCGCTGTCCCCAGAGTCCCAAAGGCCAGGGCTCCACAGAACAATCTAACTGTGCCCTTCTCTGGGCCAGCCCTGATTTGCCTTCCAGACTGGCAGTGTCCAACTTGGGGGGGCTGCTGCCCACACCAGGCTTCCTACATCTGGAATTGGCCCAGGGAACCCCAAAAGTGGGTCCAGGCCGTAGGAATACCGGGGCTGCTGGGCATGACCAGCTGTACAATTTGCAGAGCCTAGTGCAAAATAAAAATTCAGAGCTCCCTGTTAAAAAAAAAAAAAAAAATCAGAACATTAAGAACTTCAGGACAATGACAACAGGGCATTAAACTAAGCATGGGAACTTGGGCCTGCCTTCTCGAATTCTACTTTGTGATTCTGCTAAATGAAGAACGGAGATATGTGGCCCTAGACATGGGTCCAGACCCCAGGATCCCAGCTTGTTGCATTCCCTGAGCTCCTCAGAAGGGACGAGATTGTCAGCGAAGTCAGTGGCCTGTGTGGGCTCAGGACCTGAGCGGAAAGACTGCAGTGACTCGGAGACTTGTAGCCTCCACGATCCAAGTCTCTGGAGTCACCGCAACCTCAGGCGTTAGGCCTTCATGTGTGGCCTCCGCCTCCGGGATTGTGGCCCTGCTGATGGGTCAATGCATGGTAGGGGGTAGGGGGATGGGGTGGTAGGATGGTGATGGGGAGATCAAGTCCCTGCAGAGTGGCTTAGAAGTGCAAAGGAAAGGGGTGAAGGGATGCTGGGGATCTGGACCTTGGAGGGAAGTGGGAATATGGCCTCTAGGGTTAAAATGCCTCAGGCCAGATCTTCAGGAAGCTGGGGCTGGTGCCCTAGGACTCTCAGCCTGGAGTGGCCGGAGGCTTCCAGGGCACTCAAGGGCATGTCCTAGTCTCTGAGGAAGGAGGTTAGGGTCATGCCAGCCCAGGAGCACCCACTGCCCCAGGAGCTGATGACTGTTCTCTCTCTTCTTCAGTAGGGGCCTCTGTGTACGTTGTGTCCCAGGCAAACCCTTCTGTGTGTGTACCGCCTCTTCCCCTCCCCTCCACCCCCAGCTATGCTCCCCTTCCTCCAGACGCTCTTCCTGGCACATATTCAGATAAGAAGAGCACAGGCTTTGGCATTAGCCCCATCTGGGCTCCAATTCTGACTTGGCTATTTACTAGGCATGTGACCCCAGCCAAGTAAGGGAAACTCTTCGAGTCTTGCTTTGCCCATTTCTAAAAAAGAATAACGAAAGTACCTGTCGCATAAACTAGATATGAGGATTAAATGAAAAAAAAATCTGGCCAGAATGCCTGCCACGTAGTGAGCGCTCAATAAAACAATGACTGTTAGTAGTAGGGGCATAGGAAGAGTAAGATAATGGGAACAGGCCTATTAATGTGGTATATGGAGATAATTACTTCTATTCCAGAGAATGAGTGAGTGTGAGACTCATGGTAGTGTCTGGGATATAGAGGCTCCTAGCAAGCTGCTGGGTGCCTGGTAGGGTAAAAAAATGTAAACCATTTGTTCATCTTCTCTCCAGCCATCCCGCGTTCCATCCAGCACTTGCGGCTGCCTTAGATCTGGGCTTAAGGTCCCTCAGACAGCTCCTGTTGCATGACTCTGGCTCTGCGAGCAGCCATGAAGAGAGGGTCTTGGGTGTGGATGAGAGGAGGGAGAAGGGAGCCCTGAGAGCAGGCCTCGGGCAGCCCCAGTGAGGGGAGCAGCCTTGTTGGCTTACTCCCCCTCTCCTCTCTCAACTCCTTCCGGCTTTCGTCTGTTCCCACTCCTACCCAGCCCCCAGCCTGCCCTATCTCATGAGATTCTAACACAAAGCCAAGCACCTCCACCCCCTCCCTCCCCAGCATTTCTGCCATCCCACCCTGTCTGCTCTGGTGAGGGTCTCCAGACCCTTCTGGGATCCCTAGAGGACATGCCTATCAGCTGGCCTCTGACTAGAGAGATGGTTGCCCACCATTCCATTCTGGTGAAAGCAGATGCCCCAGGCCAGGGTGTGGGCCCCTCCTCTCGCCCTCAGGCTCCGAAGCGCCCCTGAAGGGCCCTCCTGTTTGCTCTCCTCCTCCGTTCTGCTGAGGGCCACGTGCTTCTGGGTACAGTGAGGGCTTTTGGGTACAGTGAGTCAGGCCTCGTCTCCACTGTTGTTTATGTAATCCTTCCCTGCAGTAACAAGGTGTTTACTGTTGCACAAACACATTTTGGTTTAACGGCTGATAGTAAAACTGTCTGATAAAGTTTGATTTAGCGAAAGAAAGCAAAATAAATCTGGGGGCACAGAGAACCGTTGGGAGGAGAGACTCCTAGGGCTTTACGGAAGGGGTGAGAGAGTGAGGGCTGGGGCAATCGGCTGCACTCCCCTGGCCATTCCTTCTGCCTGTCTCCCAGGAGTACCTCCGACAGCTTCCTCCGTAGGAAGCTGAATTCCTGATCAAGTGGGAAGCTCCTGGTCCTGGCATTTGCCTGCCGTAGCACATGCTCTGGCTTCCTCTATTGTCTGCTCTCACGAATCACCTCTACCCTCCAACATCAGTATAATTTGTTCCTCCCTCAGGGAGCCTCCCCTGATTGCTCCAGCTCAGATGGAGCCGGCAGTGTGGCCTGACAAAAGGATACTTGAGCTAGGAGACCCGAGGACAAGATCTAGCTCTGAGATTTCCTAGCATTATGGCCCCAGGCAAGTCCTGTTGCCTTTAGAGATCTTGGTTTACTCCATGCAGAGGGGCATGAAAGGGATGAAATACACGAAAGCACTTGGTTCTTGGTAAGGCCCTACCCACATTTAGGACACTCCTGTCTTGTTCTTCCAGGGGTCTCCTACCCCTGTTTTGTCAGTATGGGCTGGGGTGAGGCAACAGGTGCCCATGGAAGATTCTTTTGAACTTTTGATTGAAGCATAACATATATACAGAAAAGAATACAAATCATAAGAATATAGCTTGATGAAATTTCTCAGGGTGGACCCATCCAAGCAACCAGCACTCTGATCAAGAGACAGACCATTTCCCCTACTCCAGGGGACCCACGCGCTATGCCCGTCCCAGTCGATCCATAAACAAAATGATCACTATCTTGACTTTGCCATAGATTAATTCCACCTGTTTTTGTACCTGTTACAAATATACACAAATAAATATAATGTATTCCTTTGTATCTGGCTACTCCTCAGTTGAACATCATGTTTGGGAAATTTATATTATTATGTAAAGTAGTAGTTTTTTCATTTTTTAAAAAAATTTTATTTATTGGGGCGCCTGGGTGGCTCAGTGTGTTAAGCCTCTGCCTTAGGCTCTGGTCATGATCTCAGGGTCCTGGGATCGAGCCTCACATTGGGCTCCCTGCTCAGCGGGGAGCCTGCTTCCCCCTCTCTCTGCCTGCCTCTCTGCCTACTTGTGATCTCTTTCTCTCTGTCAAATAAATAAATAAAATCTTTAAAAAAAAAAAGAAAATATTTATTTGTTTTGAGAGAGATAGGGAGAGCACACGCACGCGAGGGAAGGGGCAGAGGCAGAGGGAGGGAGAGAATCTTAAGCAGACTCCATGCTGAGCCCAAGCCAGATGGATGTGGGAATACACTCTGTCTCACAACCCTGAGATCATGACCTGAGCCAAAATCAAGAGTCAGACACTTCACCAACTGTACCACCTAGATGCCTCAGTTTTTTCATTTTTGTCACTGTGCATTATTTCATTATGTGAATATACTGTAGCTACTTATCCATTCAGTTGTTGATGGGTCTTTGGGTCTTATTTATTTATTTATTTATTTATTTATTTATTTATTTGACGGAGAGAGAGAGCACAAGCAGGGGGAGCGGCAGGCAGAGGGAGAAAGAGAAGCAGGCTCCACGCTGAGAAAGGAGCCCGATGTGGGGCTCTATCCCAGAACACAAGGCTCATGACCTGGGCTGAAGGCAGACGCTTAACCAGCTGAGCCACCCAGGCAGCCCGGGTCTTAGGGTCTTAACTGTGTCTTTTAAAGAACAGAAATTCTTTCTTTTAATAGAATCCAATTTAAGTTTCCAGGACATATGCTTTGACTGATTGAATTCAGCTTTTATCTTCCTTGCTGACTCCATTCTCCCCTTCTGAGTCATCCTGTTTTCCATGTTCTGTCCTGTGTTTGGGGGGAAAAAAAAAGATAATTTTCAAGGAAAACCCCATAGCTGAGGCCCATAATGTTCACCTGGAAGACTTTTCCATTCGGAAATGCTGGCCTGAGCGTCTGTGGTTCCTGTGTCTGGGGACCTTGCAACCATCCCCTTTTCCAGGAATCCAGGTCAGTTTTGTGGACTAATCTTCCCTCTTCCTCTTAAATCCGATTAGCTCACTCAAGAGAACCTAAAAGGCCCACAAGTAAATGAAGGGTTGCTCGAACTCACTAATAATCTGAGATATGCAAATTAAAGAAATAATGAGATATCAACATTATAGATATGGGACAGGCAGAAGTTGGAAGATTGGATGACACCAAGCCCTGGGAGGGGCGTGGGGGATGAGAGTGTGCATGCTCTGCTGGTAGGAGTGTATCAGGGCAGCAAGCAGGCACTATTGAATGAATACATTTGTACCCTCTGTGCCAGCAGTCCACTCTATGGGTTAGATGTACACTCATGTACACGCATGGATCTTTGAAACAGAGCTGAGTGGAGAAGTAAAAAGCAGAGGGGGATATACAACATAATAGCATTTGCGTTAAGTTCAAAAGACTCGTAGACAAAAGAAAACGAAGCCCTTTGCAGAGGCGCAGACCAAAAAGTACATATACACGGAACACATCAACATGGCTGCCAGCGGTGGGATGGGATTTTCGAAAGCTCTGATACCTCGACCTTCTTTGACTTGGTGCATCTTCTTGCTCCATCTTTAAAAAGTCCCCTTCTCTGTAATCTCTTCTGGTTCCCTTCCTAAAGATCTCGGTGCTCACTTGTCGGTCTCCCTTCAGGTCAGCCTCCTTCAGGCCATGTCTGGCCAACAGAAGTCAACATTTACCCTGAGTGAGTATTCCCCAGACAGCAGCGACCAACACAGAGCCCCATGGGACTGGGGAGAGTGGAGAACCAGAGGACTTGACGGGGAACCCTGTCCTATTAGTCATAATGTCTGGCACCTGGGAGCTGCTCAGTCAACGTCTTTTCAATGAACCAAAGAAATTCTGGCTTTGCTGCTGGGTCAGCTGTGTCAAAGAGGGCAAATGCCTTAAACTCTCTGGGCTTTCATTTCCATCTCTGTCAAAATGGAGATAATAATTTTTAATTCCTTTTTTGCAGGGTTATTGTAAAGTTTAGATGAGATCATTACTTTGGAAAGCACTTGGTTAACTGTAAATAGTTACCCAATGCAATGGAAAAAGTATAGAGAAACAAATGTATGAGGTTCAAAGCCCAGCACTTACGCATATTAACTATGGGACCTTGAATAATGTAGCATCCTCTAATCTCAGGTTTTATTTATTTTTTATTATTTTTTTTCCTCATCTCAGGTTTTAGATTCTATAAAATGAAAGACAATAATGTCAACCTTGTGGAGTTGCTAATGACAATATATATTTAGGATATAATCATAGGTTTTTAGAAAAATGGGAGAACTATATCCCCATTTATTCATTTATTCAGTAGAATTCTTATCGAATGCTTATAATGGGCAGAGTTCTAGACCCTGGGAATGAAACAGTGAACAAAAGAGACAAAAATTAAAAAATCCCTATCCTTCGGTCTAGGGAGGCAGGGGTCAAACAAGAAAAAAAATTAATAAGATATGTAATATGCCAGACGATGGTAAAGACTATGGCAAAAATTAAGCAGGAAAGTGGGGTAGGGAGCATTGAGAGTGGGGTGGAAGGGATTTCCTTTTTAAGCTGTTTAGACGAGAAAGCCTAGCTGAGAAGGTGATGTTTGAACAAAGACTTGGAGGAGGAGGGAGAGCTAGCTAGCCCTGGGGAAGTTCCAAGGCCCTGAGGTGGGTGCATATCGAGTGTGTTCAAGGCACAGCAAGGAGGCCGGGGGGAGAGGGGGCGGGCAGATAGGATAAGCTCAGAGAGCTAAAGGCAGCTGTGGGGCTGATGGTAGAAGCCCTGTGTAAAGATCGCTCTAAATTATACCTGATCACACAGGAATATCTCAGGGAGGTGAAGAGATGGAGGGAGCTGTGATTTTTAGGTGTGGGGGAGGAGCCAAGGTAGGTGTATCAATTAGCTGTGGCTGCCTAACAAATGATCCCCAAACTCAGCAGCTTAAAACAAGAGGCATTTATTACCTCCAAGTTTGTGTGAGCCGGGCATCCCGGCACAGCCAAGGATGGCTACAATCGTGGTGACTGGGGCTACAGTTTTCTCAAGACTTGGCGTGGAGAGGGTCTGTCTCTCACCTCACTCCCGTGGCTGCCGGCAAGGTTCACTTCCACTCCGGCTGCCGACAAGAGGTGTCTGTCTGTGCTTCGCCATGTGGGCCCCTCCTGGCTCAGCTCACAGCCTGACTGCTGGCTTCCTTCAGGGCGAGAGAGCGTGCCCAAGAAGGAAGCCACAGTCTTTTAATAGCGTGATCTTGGAAGTGACATCTCGTTACCTCTGCTTCATGCTGCTGGCAAGAAGCAAGTCACTAAATCCAGCCCTTGCTTGCTTTAAGAGGAGATTACACATGAATAAATGAACCGGCTGTAAGAAGTGGGGTTACCTACCACAGGGGAGCTCTGATGTTCAGGTGCTGCGGAATTGCCAAAGACTACGGATGGATGAGGAATTTGAGACTTACTTTTTCAGCACAACACAGTTCTGCTCTCTGCAAGGATTAGGAATAATTGAATAACTAGAAATCTATCATCTATCATCTATCCATCCATCCATCCATCCATCCATCCATCCATCTAGGATGCTAAGTGTTCCTAGCTAACTGGGCTGATTAGGTCTTCTGGCTGCTCATTCTGGGGCCAGGTTTCAACTTGCAGGAAAAAGGCATTACTTCTGAGCGTGTGCATACGCTCACACATGGCTGTGCTTATTCCCTCCGGGGTCTCCCTCTCGGGTCCTACCCTCCCCTGCGCCTGGAGACCCCTGGCTTCACCTCTCCTCAGCTCCCCCTTCTGCACTTTGACGGGAGGTCACGTGTGAGGAAACAAGCCCCACGTGGTTTTAATCATTTTGCTATAAAAGCCGCACTGCTCTCCGCTTTGATCCGAGCTGAGCTGCTGGAGGAAGGGCTGGGGGCCGGGCCGGCCTGTCCGCGGAGCGCTCCGTGCACGGCTCCCACATCAGACGGCAGCCGTAAAATGGAGCACAGCTCATTAATTCTCCCTCTTAACCAGGGCACCTGACAAGAAGTGACTTTGAAAACCCGGAGGACGGATGGGCGGCCGGGTGCGCGGCTCTCGGGCTACGCGAGGAACATCTGTTTCCAGGTCCCTGGCTGTTAAATTGACATCTTTTTATTTGAAACGTTTCTTTTATTTCCCAACTTCCTGCAATTGGCGAGGTCTTGGTGCCAGGCAGTAGACTGTCGTGGCTTTGTGGGCCATATGAGCTGAGTGGCTTTGCTGTCCCGCACCGCAGGCCTCTAAGTGCCAAAGTGGGCAGCCTGGCACTCTGTCAATTATGAAACCTATGTTTGTGCAGAGAACATCAAACCCCATAAAAAACCAAAATGGCCTTGAAATTGAAAACCCTGTGAACGTCTGTGAGCCTCCATATGAGAAATATTAGCGTTTCAGAACTAGAAAATTCACTGAGAGCCTGGCATTTTCCATCAGGAGTCTTCTCTCCTTGGGACCCCGCGATTAAATGCACTTAAGAGTGATTCAGCCCCTGCCTGCAGCCTTCATCCTGGATGCTGAGATAACTCTTGGTGACTAAGGACCCAGGTTCAACCTTTAATCTCAGCCTGGCAAAAATCCCTAGCAAAGCCTGCGTTGACCCTTCTCTGTGTGATGGCTCAAGGCTTTTAGGATGGGGATTGGAAATGGTGGGTGGATGATTCTGTATGTTTCTACTTTGTCCTAGGGGCCTTTGGATCATCTGATATTCTTGGCGGTCTGATCTGCATGCTTTATCCTTCATCCTTCAGAAGCCACCGTGGTCCAAGTGGATCACTGTTAGCAGGACAGACGGCAGCCTGTCATTTGAGAAACAATGGCATTGTCGAGTCCCAATGGATCATCCAGCAATAACTCCATCTGGATACCCTTTGGTATGCAAGGATGTGTGTGAGGATGTGGTGGCCAGAAGATGTAAGTCCGAATGTTCGTGCTTGTGTGTGAAAACTTGGGAACCATGATATCTCTGTGTTTCTGTAGCATGTGCCCGAGAAGGGAGTAGATGAGCACATAGCATATCTTTGTCAGAGCGTGTTTCTGTGTGTTAAGGAATGTTAAGAGCTGCTTGGGTGGAGTGGCAGTGTGCATTTGTGAGTTGTGCACGAGAATGAGAATTTCTTCATTTGCATGTTTCCTGAAAGTGGTGGACATGATCCTTACCGGTTCTGCTTTACCAGTGACTCTAACACTCACACTCCTAATTTTTCAAGACCTTGGGTATCCCCATCCTTAACCCTTTTGAGGGCTCCATTAGGGCTGTAAGCTCTTGAGTGAGATTGCCTGGGGTTGAATTCAGGCCCCATCTCTTTCTAGCAACATAACCTTGGACAACCTTTTTTTAAATTTTATTTTATTTATTTTTAAACAATCTCTATATCCAACGTGGGGCTCAAACTCACAACCCCAAGATCAAGAGTTGTATGCTCTACCGACTGAGCCAGCCAGGCGTCCCTATCTTGGACAATCTCTGTAAACCTCAGTTTCCTTATGTATAAAAGGAGAGTAAAATAGTACCGAATTGAAGAATCCACGAAATAATTCCTGTAAAGCAATTTGAAATCACCTCCATTGGTTAAATGTCACCACCAATGCCACCCCTTGTCCCTGCCATCTCTTTTACCTCTTAGATTCTATACTGTCCTTATGCCTTGATGATCTATTTCCCGCCATCTCCCATCATCACGTTATCAACCCCCATCAACTCAGTTATCCCAGCCCCTTTGCCACTGCTGTTGTATATTACTTTTCCCATCCAGGCCACCAAACTAGAGAGTTTCCAGAAGGAGCAAAACTGGCAGGGTGTGATCCCGCCAAAATGGGTCACTTGGGTGGCAAAATCAGAGAATAGGCGCTCTGCGATTTCTCAACTACTTGGGTGGAGAACAGGAGCAGGTGAATGAAAGTAGGAGGGAAGCCCCCCAAACTGGTCCCTACAGCATGCCTCCTTCTCCTCTCTCTTCTTCCCCCTTCGGGCTTGGCTTGGGGTGCGGAGGGAGGGCCCAGGGCAAGGTCATGCCTGTTGTCTGCTGACTACCAGCTTGTAAGTATCCAAGGAACATAGTCAACATCCTGGTCACTTCAGCTTTTCTATTCCAATTTGAATACATTAAAATGCAACCTTCCAGCTGTGCAAATCCCCAGGCCATTGAAATAAAAGGTTTTTAACTTTAACCATTAAAGATTTAACTAGCCAATAAATCTAAGTATGTGGGGGGTTGTTACCAAACTTTATTATGTTGCTCTTGCTTTTAACTCAAGAGCAAATGCTGAGTGTGGACTTCCATGAGAAAGACATTCCCCTCATAGTCAAAACTGATATCAGCCCCCGACCGAAAAAGCAAGACTACTGTCTCTAGAAGGGTCCACTCACTTTCCTCTCAAATCCCTTTAGGAGTTAAAATGGCTATATCAACTTTACAAACCAATTTGCTTGTTGCAAAAAAGGCCTATAATGGCCTTTTGTTGCCACGGTCAGAACATGAGTGACGAAATTAATCCAAAAGTCTACTTTCAATTCAAGCATCTTGGCGCCAACTTTTCCAGAACCAGATTTTATAAAGGCACAAAGAGGATATAGCTTTAGTGAAGAAAATCACAAGATCTTTCTCTTTGAGTATCTTCTGGGTGAGAACGGTAATCAGTGTCTTGGATCATAGTGCTTAGTTTTGCCATTTTTACCTTTAAGGCAAGCGAGAGGTCTGCCCGGTAATGAAATATGGCTTTTAATTTACACGAATGTAAATGTATAGAATTTAACAATCATATTCACCCTGGACTTAAAAAAATGAATAGAAGCCAGATAAATCTTGGCCATTAAAAAAAACCCCAAAATCAAAAAAAGATCTGACATACACGTTGTTATACCAGCCAACCGGGGGACAGAGCCACATTCCAGATGTGCTATTTTCCTGCCCATTGACAGTTCTCCAAACCACCCCAGCAATAAAAAAAGTCCTGAAGTGGATTTTTTTAATCTGGCTTAGACTCCTTTTTGCCCGAGAGGCCTGCTGGGTGGGTCCTCTGGGTTTTATTTCTCACAGAACAAACCAGTGAGCCCTGTTTGTGGGAAATACACAGTAAATTCTGGCCTTGGCTCATGAAACTTCCCTCTGGAGCATTTTTCACATCTAAATAGGAGGTGAGTAAAGTTGATAAGCAGTATATATTTAAGTGATTTTACTTTTAGTTTGAAGAGTTTTAGCTCAAGATTTTGAGCTCTTTGAGGGTGTATCCTCTTGTTTCTAGATTATAAACTAGGGAGTAGGACGACAGTGGGGAAGTTTGTGCTTCCCCAGCCAGTTCAAATTGTAGGGGGCACTTACATATTTGCCTTTTAACCAGCAACCCATTCGCATCACCTTGACTTCAGCTGAGGTGGAATTGGGGGGTCTCTTTCTAATCACATGATTTCCATGTTCATTCCATTGAAACTGCCTAGGACGAGGCATCAGTCCCAGAGAACTGGGTTGCAGAAGCCTTTCCTCTGGAGGACCTTAGCAGTGCCCTTTGATGTGGGTGTGGTAGGGAAAGGCTCAGCAAGATACCTAATTTTTTTTTTTTTTAGATTTTATTTATTTATTTGACAGCAAGAGAGAGAACACAAGCAGGGGGAGTGGGAGAGGGAGAGGGAGAAGCAGGCTTCCTGCTGAGCAGGGAGCCTGATGCGGGGCCCAATCCCAGGACCCTGGGATCATGATCTGAGCTGAAGGCAGATGCTTAAGGACTGAGCCACCCAGGCACCCCGCAAGATACCTTTTAAAGTCTCAATGGATTGGGAGGTGGAAGCCTTGGAGAAATTCTTTGCAAACTCAAGCCCAACATTAACGAAGTAATGGCTGATTTGCTGGGAATCTCCTTGAGTCTGGGAGGGAAATCCAGAAACTCCAAAGACATATTCAGCCTCAGATGTTGGAAGAGCTGGCACCATCCCTCAGGAGGCTGGGGTGAGCTGTCTGCATTTCGAGGCTTCTAAATAGCAGGGACCATCAGCCCATGTGGAAAACGCAGTGTCTCACACCAGCCTCTCCCCAACACTTGCAGATCAACTTTGCTGTTCCTTCTGCCTTCTCTGATTTTGAAGTTCCAACCTGCTGACTCCAGAAGAGAGAGGAAAAAGCAAGAGAGAAACTTTTCAACTGTTACTAGAAACTGCCTTTCTGAATGACAAGCCACTTTGGAAGGATAGTTTTTTATTTGGATCCTTAGTACCTGTGCAACTGTACATGGTAGGCTTGTTCTGGGACATAATTTTGGTGTTCTTGGAAAAGAGGCACCTTTCTTTACTTCTTCCCAGAAGGATTAGAGTTGCCGAGAAGATGTTCATTTCATTCATTCATTGATCCATCCATGTATTAGCTCATTCATTCATTCTACACATGTTGCTGGATACCTTCTGTGTGTTTCTCTGCCAGACATTTGGTTCAGGTCTGTAGGCAGAACAGGACCCAACGCCTAAGTAGATAGCCAGTGTCCTCTGGGATAAGGAAAGTGATTCTTGACTCTGTCTCTAGTGGTTGTGGAGTGGGATCCTCCTCTGTGGGTGTCAAAAAAGGAAAGTCTTGCACCCATTAGAGGTTGGATCAGTCTTTATATGTAGCTTTTGTTGTCTCCTTAGAGCTATTTCAGATCTCTGCTCTGGCAGTAATCCCCAACTCTGTGGTCCCCTCCATATTCAATTCCTGTTTCTAGAGAAGGCAGACACTGTTGACTGCTTCCTGGCTAGTTTCCTCACCCTCTGCTCCTACCAGTGCCCTCCCACTCACCATCCCAACTTGAGTGTCAAAACCGATCCCTCCTATGTCCCTCTTGATCCTTCTCCTCCTACCTTCTCCAGAGCTTCTCTGGACCGTGAAATTCCTATCTCCTGCATCGGTCTGTTGGGTCTCTCCTCTCTGCGGAGACTTCTGAGGCTCATCCCCTAGTGGGGGGCCTTCCCCTCCCAGGCTCTTCCCGGGGCTGCCGCCTTGGGCCCGAGAGAGGGGACAGACTCCATCTCCACTGGCTGGGGTCATTCTCCCTCCTGCCAAGACATTGTCCCAAACATGTTTCCTGGCTGCTTCTTTTTCCTTTTCCTTTCTGAAAATAGCCATTTAAAAAGGTTGAAGTGGGCTTCATGAGGTTTAGGGAGTTTATTAGTTTTAAAAACCACGGTCCCTGTTTGGAGGGAGGGGAAACAGCCGCCTTCTTTTCACATTACGTCAATCCACAGGCGTCTGTAATTTACATTTTTTTAAACTCAAATGTTCAGAAATAACGGAAAGGCTGCTTGAAAAAAGCAGATGAAATAAAAACTGGGGGAAATGTGTATTATACAAAAACCAGACCTGTGAGCCTGAGGCGAGACACCCCGATGACCTGGGGAGCTGATTAATGAGGCAGACCAAAGGGAGCCCAGGTCAGTGTCGATGCCATGATTTCTTCGCAGTCACTGACGCCCCTGTGCCGGCATTTCATTTCACACGCACGACTTCATGGATGGTTTTCATTCAGAAAGTTTAGAACCACGACGTTTCTGCCCTAGGAGAAAAGAATCCTGCGCTGTGGAAGTTGGGCAGGTGGGGGAGTGTGGAGGAAAGGAGTTGGGGCGTGGAGAATGGAACCTACCCAGGACCCAGTCTCCGTTTTTCCTGGTTCTCAAAGGTGATCCTTTCTGACCCAGCCTCACCCTGTTAGGTCCCATTCTTACTCCATTTCCCCTCCTCATTCTCTGATGAGAGAAAGGGAGATGATGACCAGGTTGCAAGACCACGGAAAGAGGTATTAAAGTTTTATTTTGTGACAATCTTCAGTATCATCACTTCATTCAAATAAAGAAACCCAACTCCTTGTTACAAATCAAGTATCTGTTTATAAAATAACTTATTCTGCATATCGTTTTTTTTTCCTGGGTATTCTGTCTCTGAATGCTATGTCATGAACATTTCTGTGTCTGATATTTTAAGTGCCTATCCTATGCCAAGGATGGTTTTGGGATTTGGCGACACAAAACAAACAAACAAACAAACAAACAAACGTGGTCTTTGATGCCTACTTTGGTGAAGGTGGGGGTTGGACAAAGCCGTCAGTGTGGGGTGACGAGGTCTGTGATGGCAGAAGTAGCAGGTGTTACAGCAGATCCTGTGGGAGCGGAGGGCTGGGGATGAAGGGCTAGAGGGCTTCCTGGAAGAAGCGACTTCAGGTGTCCGGACGAAGGACTTAGCCAGGTGAAGAGGCTCCAGGGGGGGATGCCAGGCAGAGAGGAGACTGTGTGCCTGAGCCCAGAGGCGGAGGAGATAGTGCATGCAAGTTCTGTTGAGCGGCAGGGACCGCAAGTGGCAGGAGAAGAACCTGGGAGGGAAGCAGGGACCCAACCATGCAGGGTCCTTCTGAGGAGGACTTCATTCTGGGGGTAATGGGAAGTCTTTGAAGGGTTTGAGCAGGAGAGTCTACGTCTCTTTGAATCAGCTCCATTCAAAGATGGCAGTGGCCTCAGAAATCCTTTAGTTCTACTCTCTTTGTAGAATGTGAAGCTAAGACCCAGAGAAGGAAATATCATTGTTCCTCTTACCACTATTGCCATCAGTTGGTGTTTATTGAGAGCTGATATATACTAGCTCTGTCTTTGCTTCCTCTCGTGCACAGCAAGCCTCTGGGAAGACTACTTGGAATATCCCCATTTTATAGATGAGAAAACTGAGACCCAGAAAGATGAAGTAATTTGCCTAAGGTCACTTGGCTAGCAAGTACTGACGCCAGTATTTGAACAAGGTCTGTCTGGCTTCGCAATCTTAACCGTACACTCCCCTCTCCCAAGGTCCCATAATTCATAGCAGGGCTGGAATTTAAACTCAGGCCTCCTGATATCAGTCTGCACTTGTGAGCCAGCGGCGCGAGGCATAGAGCAGGTTCACCTGCTTCCTTAAGAGGTGGGCAGCAGACCTCATGTCATCTTCTCTACTTTTGTTGGCCACGTCTCTGCTGACTCTGTACTCCTTTGTCATACAATGCCTCTGAATTTGCCACTTTAAAAAAAAATTATTTATTTATTTGAGAGAGAGAGTACGTGAGCAGGGGAAGGCACAGAAGGAGAGAACATCCAAGCAGACTCCCGCTGAGCGCAGAGCCCGACACAGGGCTCGATCTCACGACCCATGAGATCAGGACCTGAGTGGAAACCAAGAGTTGGAAGCTCAACTGACTGAAGCCCCCAGGCAGGCACCCCTGAATTTGCCACTTTTATATCCTGTTCTTTATATAGCTTTCAGGAAGATTATTACACGGATACAGCCGATGTTAGTGTTCCAAGGAGCACAAGACCTGAAGTCAAGAAAGCTGGGTGGGTTAAACAGCTTTGTGAATTCCCAATCCGTTGGCCTAAGGACACTGGCTGTGGTGGCTGGGGCGGTTCCAGCCCCAGTGGGGGAGCTGGCCTGTCCCTCTTGAGGTCGGCAGTCCTCAGGACAAGGACCTCCCAGGGCTGGCCACTGTAGGGCCAGCCGGCCCCGGGGCCTGGCACCTTCGGCCTTTACGGGGCTCGTGGCTGCCGGACCTGGTGAGGTCCCGGCCACTTGTCATTGCTTCCCAACTAATGACCTCCTGGCCTGGCCACATCTCAGCTAATTTCTGCAATTAGGGAAGCTTGTTTTCAGAGGCTGAAACAGGAACTTTTCTGAATTAGCTTTTATGGTTCAGAGCCTTTAATTTGAGATTTAAAAAACATCATAGCTCGCCCAAACCAAATAAACTGCAGCTAATGAAATTCGCAGAAGTTCTCAGAGAATGCTTCTTACTGGTGCTCCTGCATGATTTATTGACAGCCGGTTGTAAAAACAATCTTATTAAAGGTCATAATGTTGGGTAAAAAAAAAAAAAGCCCTTTAATTTATAGCATAATTAGGCTTCCTCCAATGGCTCCGCAGCCAGAGCTGTCACTCAGGCTCTGAGGAAGCCCTTGGTGTTTTTCATTATATCACAGCAAAGGGGATCCATGCTCCTGGAGGGCCCACTGACTTTCTCTTTATGGCCCTTTTATTGCTGCTAAAATAGTCAAAACAGGGGGTTGATTAGAGCTGACTGATGCCTACTGATTATGGGAACACCTCTTGCAGGGGGGAGGAAGAGGAGGTGGGAAGGGGTCCGGGACCTCAGGACATGCCCCCGACAGAAAGGGATGGACTTGTGAAGGGAGCGTGACCAGGCTTCCTGGCTCTGCCCCAGACACTTGTGGATTGAAGGCTGACCTCGGGCAGGCGGGGCTGGGGTGATAAAAGGCAAGTGGAAGGTGCTAATGCCTCAAGGAAGAGACAATCCCAGGACAGGATGTGTATGGGAGTAAGAACCTTAAAAATGCTAATGGGTCCCAAGGTGGAGAGCAGGCTTGCAGCGCTGGTGAAGGAAGCAGCACCAAGGAGCAAAGGTCTTGCCTGGCGCTGGCCTTGCAGAAGGAAGAAGGGAGATTCAGTGTCTGTGGGTGGGGAGGAGGGCAGGTCCTGCTTTGCCTTGTCCGTGAGCCCCTGCATGGGGTTTGGGAGCCTGCTCTCCTGGGCTGTGCTTGTGCAGTGGGGAACCAGGAGGGGTGGGCGAGTCACACAATGTAGCACAGCATCAGGGGTGTGTGATGATGGCCAAATCTGACCAGAGATGCCCTCCTCGCCAACCCCCGCTCCCCAGGTCCTCTCTCCCTCTCCGACCCGAGGCTCCTGTGCGGAGCACGAGCTCAGAGTTGCAGCTCTGACCACAGGGAGCCTGTGGCCCCAGCCCCGCCTCACGCCACCTTCTCTCAGTTCCAAGCCCTGATCCCCCACTGCCATGTCCTGGACCTGCCTTAGCTCTGCAGGCTGTGTGTGTGTGTGTGTGTGTGTGTGTGTGTGTGTGTGTGTAGAGAACAGACTGTCCTACCACCACTGTATGGTGTGGCCGTGGTGACAGGGGAAAGGAAAGAGAGACGGTGCTCTTAGGCTGGTGTGCGGTCTGGGCCCTGGGTGAGGCCTGGGGCTGACTGAGCAAGAGAAAGGCTGAGGTGACTGTGTGGGGCTTGGTCTCCTCTCCTGAGGCGCCTTTGTTGTCTGCTCTGCCAAATGCTGGAGCAAATGTTCCAGAGCCCACCTTGTCTCATCTCTTCCCATCCTGTCCAGGCTCTCTTCTCTTCTGAGTTTATCAACCACTTGGGTTAATCCAATGTCCTGCATGAAACTGAAGAGTACATCTCAGTCTCCTGGCATTGGTTAACGTTCAGAGGCTGAGGAACCCAGTTTCTGGCTCCTTGAAGCTGGGGGTCGGACCTGTGGTGATGTCACCTGTGGGCACACACTTGAACTGACAAAGTCCCCTCCACTCTTCTCACAAGGTCACATGTGGAACGAGCAGGGAAAGCTCCCAGGGTGCTGTCTGTGTCTACCCCGGGAGAGGCAGAGGCTAGGGCAAAGCTGGAAGAACCTTGCCATGGAAACTGGCATTTTTCTGAGGAATTCCCTTGTTTTTTGTTTTTTGTTTTTTTGTCTTTTTTACCACTTGTAACTTCAGCCTGAGCGAGTGGCGATGTCTGGGAGAGGACACCTTGCTCCTCGGACGAAAGTCTTTAGTCATGGCATCCAAAGTTCATGCAGTGAGCCCTGTCGAGCACCTAACATGTGCCAGGCACTGTGCGGGAAGATGGGCTTACAGCAGCGAGCTTCGGAAGTTTCCAGGCTGAGGCAGAGGTGGGGGAGAGACATTATATAATTAATTACATTCTATGTGGTAAATGCCACCTGCTGACTTTTCTCCAGGGGACAAGGGAATATGAAAGAAGGAGCAAGTAACTGCCTCGTGTGTGTGTGTGTGTGTGTGTGTGTGTGTGTGTGTATCAGTGATGGTGCATGTGAGAGAGTGTGTGAACATGTATGTAGTCTTTGAGTGTGTAAATGTATGTTGGTGGGACGTGAGTTTGTAAGTGGGTACATCAGCGTGATTGTGGGTGTCAGCGAATGTGGTCGGGAGTGTGCAAGCACGAGCAGGGTGCCGTGGTGGGTGTATGTGAGTGTGTGCACACGAGTGTGTGTCAGTGATATACTGAGGAAGCCGGACAGGGCGGGGTGGGGGGTGGGCATTGGCAGCCTTTGCAAAAGGTGGCAGCATCCAGACAAAGGGCTCATCACAGCATGGCCACACAGGACACCAGCACACAGTCTCTGAGTGGCCGGCTGCCTCCCTTCCAGGAGGGAACAGAATCTGCTCTGTTAGCCTCAGCCAGGCCTTGCTTTCTTGTCAGGAAGTTTTGTCCTCTTGGACAAAGACAGGGAGCAGGACTTGTTTTCTTCTAGATGTTAGTAGCTGAACCTAGAGGGTAAGAGGATAACTTATTAAAATAATGAAGCCCCAGTAACATCCTGCCCCTTTAAATGACCATAACTCAAGTCGAGGCTGCCGTAGTTCTTTTAATTCACTTCTAGAAACTTTTCATACTTGTTAAATATTCTCCAATTTTTTTTTTAATCAAAAGAAGCGTTATTAAAAGAGGAATCTGGCTTTTCCATGCCCACTGCTGTTAGGGTGTCCAAGCTGTTTGGGGTGCTGGCATCGGGGTCCTGGAATTTCTTCAGACTGCTCCCCCCACCCCAATTGGCCTGCCCCAACCTGCAGCTTCTTGTTCTGGCCTTTGCTGCTCCAGCCATCCCGCCCTTGGGCTTTGTGTCCCAGCTTCGTTTGTTTGCTTGGTTTCCCTGATTGACAGCCCACTCTGGAGTCACATTTCCAGACGGACCTCTGCTTTCTCCAACAGAGCACACCTCTGGGACTTACTTTGGGCTTCATGCTCTGAAACCCACCTTTCCCTGCCTCACATTCAGCCCAGAGCGTCTGGGCCTGAGGCTGGGCACCCCTAACCAGGCTTCCAGTGTGGGGAGGAGGCTGGACATTAAGTCAGAATGAAACATGTTGGTGTTTCTTTAAAATCTATCTTCTCCTTCGGACTCTTCTATTTATCTTCTCTCTCCTTAGAAGCTGGCAATTATTCAACATTTATAAATTGAAGATAATCCCATTTCCTGATGACTTCTGGCAGCCCCGGGTTTAGGGTAGAAGAACTTTAATCCCAGTCTGCTGTTTGCAGAGGAAAGGACTAAAATGCCTCTATTTCTCAGCTACAGACTTCCAAGGTTTGATTCTTTCCACATAGATTTCTGCGTATTAAATCCTTTAATAGTGGCAATAGTCCATAGATTTTAAACCCAAAAGACAATTGTTCAAGGCACATTTCAAGTTACAGATTGTAGACAGCTGTCGGTCAAGGCCACTGGATTGTGGAGCAGTGGTGATTTTCTCCCCCGAGACTATTCCTTTCAATCTTTCCTTTGACCTGGGATGAGATTGGAATTGGAGTAAAAGGGCTGAGGACAGTACAGGATTGATTGGAGGTAGAGTTAATGTTTGAGTTATTTTAGTTATTTTATTTAGTGCCAGCATGGGGTTAGATGAGTATTGGGCTGGAATTTAGTTGTGGTGTTAGCAAAGAATGTAAGCATTGGGTAGGGTTTGAGTTACTATGTGGTTTGCTGTTCGTATTGGGATTAGTGGTGGGTTAGCCATTTTGTGGAGCTCTTGGAAGCTCGGTGGTGGGGTCCTCTGTCTGAGGGTCGTGCCACACCTGAATTTGTATGCTTGTTGGGACCAAACCCTTTGTCCTGCTATGAAATTTTGGGATGAATAAGATAAAGCCTTTCCCCACCCCCTAGGAGTGTTTGGCATTGAGACATCACCTATGAACTCCATGGGAAGCCTGGTAAGACTCAATGTTGGCATTTGTCTCTCCTGACTCCTGTGAAGTCGGGAGAGCAAGTGGGGGCAGTGGGCCCTGATGTTTGTCTGTCCTCTCATGCTGCCAAGCAGTTGGGACAGGACTGTGGGACTCAGGCTCAGGACATGAGGCACAGAGTCAGTCACTGGATTCTGTGGGCACCTGTGGCCATAAACACATCCTACCTGCTCTTGTACCTGGTATCTAGCTGGTCAGTTTTCTCCCATTTGAATCACTTTGCAGAAATACCTGGGAATGGCAATACATTGATTCCATTCCTCTGCCCTCACAAGGTGTTAGGCAGGCAGCATTCCAGAGTCCTTCTGGGCCATTTCTGTGAAAGGGTACCAGCAAACACAGGTAAAGAACCCACGTGCCCCCACGCACTCTGCCTAACCATCAGCAGACGTCATCATGGGTCTGAAAGTTGTCCTTTTTTTTCACTCTTGCCAAGGCCACCATATCCCATATTGTAGTTGTGCTGACACGACCCTAAACACTAACCCCAACGTGCCTCTCTAGCTTTGTTCATGCTGCTCACCTGCCTGGAATGCCCCTTCCCCTGCCCTTCTCTCCGCATACCCAAAGAGTCCCCTAATCTTCTAAGGTGCAACCCTCGTGATATTATGTTGCACTTATTTATGGATTAAAAACGGAATGGTGTCTTATTCATACCATCTTCCCAGAACCCTGCATAGGGACTGGAAGAGAGTGGACGCAAAATCAATGTTTGTTGAAAGAGTGAAGAGCAGGAAAGACCAGGCCATCAGGTTGATGAGTTATACTGATTTTATTAAGATTTAGGCCATTTTATAGAACACCCTCAACTCCTCTTTACCTGAATCCCATCCATCTTCATCCTTCCCAGACACTACAACTTTATCTTTGTGAAAATATAAGCATCACTTTCCTGACCCTCTCCCCATTGTGGTGGCTTAGAGATGCTGCAAATTCTTTGACATTCTTCCCATTGAGAAAGGGGGTCTAGTCCCCCTCCCTTGAATCTGGGCTGGTTTTAGTGGCTTGTTTGGCCAACAGCATACATTGGGAATCAATGTCTGGAATTTTCAAGGTAGATCATATATCACCTTTAGCCCCCATTTTAGTCTCTTGGAACACTCTCTGAGCCACCATGTAGAAAGTCCAGTCACTCTTAGAATGACATGCTGGTGAAACTACTAGATCAATAGTCCCAGCTGAGTCCTGTCTTCCAGGCATCAAGGCATCAGAAATGTGGGCAAAGCCATCTTGGACCCTCCAAACCAGACCATCTACTGGCTGATGCCATTGAATGATGTCCATGAATACCACGTGGGAGAGACGTATCATCTAGCTGATCCTTTCCCAAATTACCACCCCACAAAACTGTGGGATAAAATAATTGGGGTTGCTGTTTTAAACTACTAAATATTGGGATGGTTTGTTATATAGTGGCAGATAATCAGAACACCATTCTTTTCTTTTCTTTTCTTCCCTTCTTTTTAATAAGCTTGATGCAAGTTTTTTTGGATACAGTCACAAGGAATACAATCATGAGTAGAACATATTCAGTCCTGCCCGCAGGGGCTCACAGTCTAATGGAAGAGGTGGCATTATACAATTGTACAAATAAATATATACTTTAAAAGATTATGAATTGTCATCAGTGCTATCAAAGTAAAGTGTATGAGAAACAATGGGGACTCAAGGCAGGTTTTTCTAAGGAAGTAATATTTGGGCTGAGACTTAAAGGATTTACTTAGGCTCTAGGGATAGGGGAGGGGATAGGAGAGCATTCTGGCTGGGGCAGGAGCTAGTTGAAAGTCCTAAAGGCCAGAGATTGCTCAGGGCCTTGGGGCTCGTGAGGCTGCAAGGATGAGCCTGGACCCTGTGGGCTCATGTGGCTGATCTTAGTGCACCATTCACCATCCTGCCCCAAAATAACTCCTTGTTTGTGTCTCCTGCTACAAGGAGTGCCATGAGACTCTGTTTCAAAGTTTTAAATGATTCCTCATTCTACAAAGAAATCCACATTTTTAAGTAATGTTAACCAATTCCTTAATGATTTGTCCCCTAACTGTGAGGCCTTGTTGCCAGACGTTTCCCTTCATTCTTGGTGGTCCGCTATCCAGAACCCCATACACCTGTACTTGGGCCTCTGTAAATGTCTTCATCCCAGTGGTTCATCCCTCTCCCAGGTTTGCTTACCTAACTGCTACCTTGTTCTCAAGACTCCTTAGCCATCATCTCCCCCGTGGCAATCCCAATCTGGCTTGGGGCCCACTCTCTTGGATTTTATAGCTGTACTCCACTCCCTCCCCGCAACCCCCCCGCCAGGCCTCCCTCTCCATGGTGGCAGAGCCACAGTGCATTGTAACCGTGTACTTGTCCACGGTTCTGGCCCCTGAGCTTTTGCAGGAAAAAATGTCTTTCATTCCCTTGGTTTCTTCATTTAGAAGCTTTTGATAAAAGTTTGTTGATTGAAAGGCTGATGATTGAGGCTTGATATTGCTTGCAAATTTTGTAAGCACGCCAACAATATTCTCTTGCACATCACTAATAAAAAGTTTGAACAGGGCACCTGGCTGACTCAGTGGAGCATGCAACTCTTTTTTTTTTTTTTTAAGATTTATTTGAGAGAGAGGGAGCGTGTGCACCAATGGGGCTGGGGGGAGGGGTAGAGGGAGAGGGAAAGAATCTCAAGCAGACTCCCCATGGAGCCTGACACAGGGCTGGATCTCATGACCCTGAGATCACGACCTGAGCCAAAACCAAGAGTTGGACACTCAACGAACTCAGCCACCCAGGTGCCCCTGTGGAGCATGTGACTCTTGATCTTGGGGTCATGAGTTTGAACCCCATGTTGGGAGTAGAGATTACTTAAATAAGTACATAAATAGATCTTTAAAAAATAAAAAAATACCGTTTGAACAGAAGGAGAGAAGGGTGAACCCTGAAATATGTTTATATCGTCAAACAATCCATACCATTTCCTCTTGCCTATGATAAGCAATTTCACCAAGGGCTTGAAGAACTATAGATAAGCCGTATCCACTTCTTTCTCCTAATCTAGCAGGGGTGGAAGGTCTATGAAAAAGAGTGAAATCAACTTGTCAGGACAGAGGAGCCTTTGTGAACCCACTCCCAGAGATCCTGGCCTTCCTTTCCAAGAACCCCAAATGCTCTTTAAAAGACATCCCATTTCTAGTCTGTCTCCCATGATTTTCCCGTTACACTCAAGCCCTATCCCTCATTTCCCAAAGAGTGTCTGGGAATTTCCGAATCTAAAGGGATTCCTTTGGTTTGAATGTTATGCTCAGACGCTGTTGGTCTCTTCTCACGAAGGGACAAATTGCTCGTGAATGACATCCTGCAACTGTAGCCAAGCTCTGGGCATCTCTTGATACCTTCAGATGGAGTTAGAAGCATTGTGGGAAAAGCTATCTAAAGAGTGGGGGCGGGGCAGTGAGAACTTGAGGATGGAACAAAACTCAAGCCAGTCCTTTCCCTGTTCCTCAGTTTTACCACCTGTGGAAGTAGGGGACTGGAAGAGTCCAGGGGCTAAACAACTTTTTTCCCAAAGAAAATCTTTTGTCAGTAGTTTTAGGGGTCACAAATTTGTCTGGGAACCTGACGATATTGTGGAAACTTGTCTTGGAAATTTACACCCACACCCACACACGAGTGTGTTCAAAATTCATGCCAGAATCTTGCCTGAGATGGACAGTCTACATTACCAGTATTGACCTCTTTTGTTTTAAAAAGTCCCATTATGTCTGCTTGGCTACAGAAATCCAGCATCTCTCCCAACCGTCGTGCAGCATGAAAGTTACAGGACGATTTCATCCACAGGTTCTTTTGAGTCTCTGGATGTTACAGGTGAGATGACAGACATGATTAGAGAACACTCAGACTTTCAGAACCTCTTCACATAACCTCAGCTTCTTCTTCTTCTTTTTTTTAAATTAACATTATTATAATGTATTATTTGCCCCAGGGGTACATGTCTGTGAATCATCAGGCTTACACATTTCACAGCATTCACCATAGCATATACCCTCCCCAATGTCCATAACCCAGGCACACTATGCCTACCCCCCTACTCCCCAGCAACCCTAACTTCAGCTTCTAAACCAACTTACAAATATTTCTTCTTATTTGAAAATCTTGCCTAGAATATAAAGTAAATTTGGATTTGCCGTACTCATGTTTCTTCCATGGCCATCGACATCACTCCTTTGCCCTAAGTATGTCCTCAGGAGTGGATCCACACCTTCCTTCCTGTTCTTGGTGTAATTTAAGGCACCCTTGTGCTCTCCTAGGGATTGTTTTCCTTCCTTGTCTCAACACTCTCTGTGCTCTTGCCTTCCTAGAACTCTCCAACTATGTCAGAATTGCTTTTCTTCTAGAAACTGAGTCTACTGGAAAGCATTCTGGTTGGCTGTGCATTTTTAGATCCCATGGAAAGAGGCAATTACCAGGAAGCTCAGATGCTTGAGCTCAGAGCTCCCTACTTGTACAACTCCTTCCAAGGACCCAGGGATGGAAACCCTACACGTGCCTCCATGGAGTGACGTGTTTTGGTAAAGTGACAAGTGTCAAGTATTTTAACCAGGACTGCTAAGATGTCTACCTCCTTCTACTCTGATTTCCTTGCCTTCACATTTCTGCTTGTGTTGAGCAGCCTTGGAGCGGGTAAGAGGGTTTGTTGAGACCCAGCTAAGGGGAAGCTGAGTTCAAGATGTGTTTAGTCTGGGTTTAGTGAGATGTATTTATGAGGCTTCCAGTCACTCATATGTAGTTAAAGTATTGCCAGCCATCTGCAGTGAGGAGGGCTCCCAGGGGCTTCTCTGCAGTTCCTTACCAGCACCTCGAGGTGAACGGCTAGAGACTGCGAATGTGTCTTATGGCAACCCCACATGAAAATGAAATGTTTCTTGGAAAAGAAATGTTTGTGCAGTAGAGGAGAAAAAACGTTTGCAATGTATGGAACCTGTATTGGTTTTCTAGGGCTTCTGTAACAAATGACCACAAGCTGGATGGTTTAAAACAAAAGAAATGTGTTCTCTTCTAGCTCTGGGGGCCAGATGTCTAGCCCTCCCTCCAAAGCCTCTAGGGAAGAATTCTTCTTTGCCTTCTTTGTCTTTTTTAGCTCCTGGTGTTCTCTGGCATGTGGCTTTATCACTCCACTCTCTGCCTCTGTCTTCACATGGCTTTCCCCTCGGTGTTCGTCCGTGTCTTCTCCTGTTCTGTCAGTGATAAGGACACTTGACATTGGATTTAGGGTGCACCAGGATAATCCACGGTGATCTCAAGATCTTTAATTTAATCACACTTGCAAAGACCTTTTCTTCAAATAGGGTCAAATTCACAGGTTCAGAGGGTTAGCATGGGGACGTATCTTTTGGGGTGCAACCAGGCAACCTGCTACAGAACCATAAGCTAGGCTAGGAAGTTTTTTTTTTTTTCATTCATGAGAAAGGTAACGCTGTGAGAATTTGGTTCTCATGATCAAAGCCAAGTCACAGTGAAAATTCTCTCCTGCCAGGAATATGCTCAGTTGTAAATGTACCGTACATTTTTCTTTTCTTTTTTTTATGAGAAATATGATTTAATCAGGATTCCTGTGCTTATAGAGCACACATTTGCAGCAATGCTACAAATAGCTAGAATGCTTGTCTGTAAAGTCATATGTTTGTGATTCTTATCACTGAATCATAGAAACAATATTCAAATTTCTTGTTTAATACTGACATTGGTGAGTTCATACAACACTCATGATAAACCTCTATCAGAAGAACATCAACAAAGTGGCTCATTAACATTATCAATTCAAAGGACATTTAATATGAGTCGCTATACAAGGAAACTTGACATGCCCTGAAATAGCTCATATATGGAAGGATCTTGATAGTGGTTTTCCCAAATATGAGAATCATCTTAAAAATTTATGTGACGTTACCAATATCAAGTTGTGAAGCTGAAACATTTTTCCTAAACCATCAATAATAAAAAACAAATTTTGATTAGCCATGCTGGAAGAATGACTGAATTACTTTTCTGTACTCTCTACAGAAGACAATACCACAAAACCTTTGATATAAGAGGAATCAATAAAAAAGTACACAAAAAAGAAACACTCTTTTCCTGAAAGTATTGTAGGGCTGTATCAAGCAGTTAATTAATAAGCATACATTATTTTTCTGGGTTTTGTGACTGTGGTATTTATCAGCATAAACATTTTTAAAAATTTTCTTGTGAATGACTTTCTTATTCTAACACTTATGTAAACATACATTTTTGTGTCTAATTTTGTATTCATGAATTTGCCTTCTTTTTCTTCAAGAGTCCCTACTTCTAAAGTTATACCAATCTTAGGCCCGTGTCATGAAACCTGGCTCACCCCTGGCCTGGCTTTGAGCCCTTCACTTTGAGTGTCTTGCTTCATCCTCCAGCCTTTGTCCTTTTTGTATCCCCCATCTTGCCTTCTCCCCTGGTCCATATACACATTCTGGTTGCTCCCGACCACGGACCTTTCTGTCTGCACTTCTGCCTCTTTCCTCTTGCTGCCAACGAGCTAGTTGACGCCCCTGCTCTCACGTCCCCACGCTGCTGCCACCATCTTATAAAAAGAGCCCCCTTTCTTTCCATTTTCCACCCTTGCTTCTACATTCTGCTTCCTTCTTCTTTTTTTCTTTTTCAAGTAAGCTCTAATCCATTGTGGGGCTTGAACTCGTGACTCTGAGATCAAGAGTCGCATGCTCTACCAAATGAGCCAGCCAGGCACCCCAACTTCCTTCTTCTTGCCTTTGTCCTGGTGCCATTCTACCTGTTTCTTCTCAAATTCACAGAGCACTGGCTTTAAGAGAAATTTCAGATTCTAAGTCTAATTTCCTATACTAGGCTGATCATCAAAAATACTTGGTAGCTTTAAAAAACAATTTTTATTTAAAAAATTATATTGGAGTATATCATATAAAAAGTGAAGGGTACAAAGATTAAGTGTACAGCTGGGTAAATTTGCATGCCCTTGTAACTATCATCCATCTATTGAAATACAGAGTATCTTGAATATTCAGAACACTCCCATATGCCTGCTCCAAGTCAATATCCACCTCCACAAAGGTAATTGCTATTTTGATTTATCTCATAATAAATTAATTTTGCCTGTTCTTAAAATATACATACATAAAGAATATATATAGTATTTTTGGTATCTGGCTCTTTTATGTCAACATTTTGTCTGTGAGATTCACGCATTCGGTTGTGTGTCTCTGTAGTGTATTCTTTTTAATTGTGATATAGTACTCCAGGGCATATATCTAGCACCAAGTACTTATCCATGCTACTATTGATGGACATTTGGATTGTATCCAGTTTTTGACCATTACATATAAAAATTCTCTGAACATTCATATACATTTCTTTGGTGGACATATGCTGTATTATTCAGAGTTCCCTGGAGAAACAGAACCAGTAGTGTATGTGTGTATGGGTGTGTGTATGTGTGTGTGTGTGTGTGTGTGTGTGTGTGTGTAGAGAGGAGAGATTTATTATAAGGAATTGTCTCACATGATTATAGTCGAAAAGTCCCAGGGGCTGTGTTTTGCAAGCTGGAGACCCAGGAGAAGTGAACCAATGGTGAGCTCAGAGTCCAAAGGCCCAGGAACCTGGTGATGTAAGCTCTAGTCTGAATGCTCGCAGGCTCAAGACCCAGAAAGAACTGCTGTTTCGGTTTGAGTCCAGAAGCCCAAAAGAACCGATGCCCCAGTTCAAGGCAATCAGGCAGGAAGAGCTCCCTCTTACTCAGCATTTTTATTCTATTCAGGTCTTCAACTGATTGGATGAGGCTCACCCACATTAGGGAGGGCAATCTGCTTTACTCAGCCTACCGATTCCAAAGTTAATCTTATCCAGAAACGTCCTCACAGACACACCTGGAAAAATACTTGACCAAATGTCTGGGCCCCCGGGCCTAATCAAGTTGACACCTAAACTTAGCCACCACATATGCACTCATTTCTGCAGGGTGTGTTTTTTTGTGTATATAGACATACTCATAGCATCAGAACATGGGTTAGCCGGGGGAGATATTGTCAGTTCTCCAGTGTGATGGTACCAATTTACCCTCCCACTAGCCAGCTGCTAGAGTTCTACTTATTCTACATTCCTCCAGCACTTGGTATGGGCAGTCTTTTTCGGTTTAGCCTTCGTGGCAGGTGTGCTGTGGTCTCAGTGGTGTGTTAGAGCCAGCCTGTGTGGCTCATGAGAGTCAACTGTATCCGTCTCTCCCTAATAATGCAATCAGTCATGTCACCTGGGCAGCTTACAATTGGCCCTGGTGGGAATATTTACACCAAAGCGATGCTTTCATCCCCAGAAAGTTGGTTGTTAAATATTTACCAGTGTACGCCTGGTGATGGGATCTCATTGTGGTTTTAATTTACCTTTCCCTGATGAGTTGTGAGTAAACATCTTTTCATGTGTCTCTTGGTCATTCATTTATCTTCATTTGTGAAGTGTCTATGTCCATTATCACCTAAAAAAATTAGGCTGTTGGTTTCTAATTTTGCTTGTTGATTTGAAGGAGTTCTTTATATATTCTGGTCTGCATTCTTGGTACAATATGTATATTGCAAATATCTTCTCCCAGTCTGTTGCTTGACTGTTTCATTCTCTCTCTTTTTTTTTTTAAAGATTTTATTTATTTATTTGACAGAAAGAGAGAGATCACAAGTAGGCAGAGAGGCAGGCAGAGAGGGGGAAGCAGGCTCCCTGCCGAGCAGAGAGCCCGATGTGGGGCTCAATCCCAGGACCCTGGGATCATGACCTGAGCTGAAAGCAGAGGCCTTAACCCACTGAGCCACCCAGGTGCCCTCTCTTTTAATGAAGGGACTTTTAAAGTAAATGTATCAATCTTCTCTTTCATGGATAGTGGTTTTTTTTATGTTCTCTTTAAGAAATCATCATTTATCCCAATCACTTTAAAAAATACAGTTTTGGGGTCCACTGAATCAGATTGTTGAGCGTGGGATACAGGGGATGTGTATATTTTAAAGCTCCCTTAAGTGCAGATGGCTTTTAAACACATTAAAAGTTTGTCAACCTTATTTGTATTGAGTGAAATGCATGTTATAACCACAATGAAATGTTATTTCTCCCATCTATCACATTAATGTAAATCCCGAAGTTGTACAACATACTGTGTTGACTTAAAATTTGAGGCACTCTCGTACCTCGCCAGTGTCTGTGTAAATAACTACAGCTTTTCTAAAGAGCAATCTAGCAATATCCATTGAAATAAAATAATACACATGTGCTTTGATCTACTCGTTCTGCCTCTAGGAATACCCTACTTATACTCAGAAATGTGCACCAAGAGATATGTTACATGGATACTTACTGCAGTGTTATTCGTAACAGGAAAAGATGGGAAATTACCTAAATATCCATCAAGAGCCATGCAATGGAATAGTAACAAGTCAGTAAAAAGGAGGTAGTTTTATAGTACAAACGTGGAGTGACTTATAAGTTATATGGTTACATGTGAAAGGGATGTTGTAGAGCACTGTTTAATTTCTTAGCATGTGTGAAAATGGATAGTTTGTAAGCATATGTGTATGTGTGTGTGTGTGTGTGTGTGTGTGTGTGTCTATACCTGTACGTGCTAGTGTATTCAAATATATTTATTGAAGGAAACAAGAAATTCAGCTACAAAAATAAAAATTAAAGCTCCCCTTCAAACATTAAAAAAAAATTCAGCCACAGTGGCAGCCACTGGGGGTGTTGAATCCAATATATAATGGGCACGTATTATTTTTCTTTTTTTAGAGCTCCCCAGGTGATTTGGATGGTCATTGTATCTCTCATGTGAGGAGACTGAGCCCAGAGCGTTTGGGCCCAAGCAGGGATTGCTCAGAGCTCCTTCCTGAGAGTCAGTCATGCCCTCCCCTTCCCCCTCTTCCCACCCGGCTTGGCCTCTGGCTCACAGAACCAGTTTGTCCTGCACAGTCTCTGCCTTCTGCCCAGGACCCTACAGCAAGCCACAAGCCAGACGCCCCCTCTGAGGGTCTGGGTAGGAAGGAGAAGCAGCCCCACGTGCTGGCCACCAGTCCCGCCTGCTCTCCCTGAGGGTGATCTATGGCTTGTCAGAGGTGTGGGTTCTCGCCACTTGCTGAATAGAAAGCTTCTTTGTTCTTAGGAGTGAAAATAACCCTAAGATAAATGTTGGGGCTGGAAGAGCCCAGGGAATGTTAGGCTCCCATTGCCCCGAGTCTCCCTCGGGAAGGTCTGAGGTGAGGGGAGATATTCCTGAGGGAATATCATGGGCAGAGTCCTCTGGGGATCATGAGCAGTGAGCCCTGAAAGGTGGCCATAGGTTCTTCTCAAATTCAACCCAGTTCCTTCCTGATACCTGCCTGGAAACTACTTTCACAGTGGGTAACCTTCTATCAACCCATGGAAACTTCCTATCCCTTGTCACTTGTTGGTCATGACATGACTATGTCCCCACAACTCCTTTACTTCTCCTCACCAGAGGCTGCCCCCTGTGCCTGTACAAAAGCTCCCTTTTATCTTCATAAACCCGTTTGTGTTCCCATCCCCCTCCCTTTTGATTTGCCCCTTGGGAGAACTGGGTGCTCTCTGAAGCCTGCATTTCATTTCTCTGGCTGTTTTCAAGAAAAGGAGGAACACAGCTCTGCACCTGGCCATTGCAAACACCATAAAGTTCAAGGTATGACTCTTCCATGGACCATAACCTCCTCCCATCCCTAATCCGGCCTAGGCAGGACTGAGTTGGAGGATGCTGGAGCTGCCAGGAAAGGAGAAAAGGAAGGAGAGGATTGTTTCGGGCTGTTAGTGGTCTCAGAATAAAGCCACAAAACAAGGTTGGAGGCTGTTTATTTTTCAGTCTCATTCCTAAGGTTCTAGTGAAAGTATTTTTAACCCAAGAACTTTAAGAGGTGGCCTAAGACCTTCCAAGAATCCCAGAGGGACAGAAACTCACGAGGGACAAGGGTGTGAATGGCATCAGAGTCCTCCAGGGAACTAAAGGGCTGCGGTCCCCCTACCCAACCCCAGTGTTGGCTCAGAAATGTGGAATTCGGGGGGCTTGAAAGGTGGAGCCACAGAAAGGACTTGAGAGAACAGCCTACAGCTTTGTTCCCCCCTTTTGCTAAGCATGGTTTGTCCGGCTGAGGCCTGAGGGGAAGGAGTGGGAGGGGCGACGAGGAGCGAGAGGAGGACGTGGAGCAGGTCAACAGGACGCCATCAGTCTGACTCTATTTTCTGGGTGAAAAAAGAGAGGCATGGCGAAGCCCAGGAAGATGCCGCCCTGTCCAGTCTCTGTGACAGCGATGAGCAGCCCCTCTCCTGGTTCCTGTGCTTCTGTTTGTTCTCGATGTGTTCTGTTTGTTCTGTTTGTTCTGTTTGTTCTTGCTGGGGTCTGATGGAGTGCGGGGTTTGAGGAACAGGCTTTGGGACTGTCTGGACCTCAGGCACCAGCTGCACGAGATGACAGGGGGTGCGCTCCCCACAATGGGGGCTGGCACCTCAGCTCTAGCTCCCAGTGTCCTGCAAAGGCTCCTCGACCAGGGGCTCCTAAAGGCAGAAAGTGCCGATTCAAATCTCTGAATCTCTGTCCACCCCTCCCCCACCCCACCCTCCAACACTTGGTCAGCTTTGCCTCTCTTCAGCTCCACTTGTCTGAGCAGACGAGGTTTAGAATGAATCATGGTTTTGGGTTTTTTCTTTGGAAAAAATGAAAAAAAAAAAAGAATGGAAGCGAAGAAGGGCTAGGGATGAGAGTACCCACGTATCGAATCCTATAGGTCAGGCCCTGAGGTAGGAGGAACCCATGCAATCTCATTTGAGGCTCCCAACAGCTCTTCAGAGTAGACACTGTTGCTCCCCTTTCATGGAGTCTTCTAAGGTTGAGTGACTTGCCCAAGGTCACACGGCTCGGAGCAGTGGATGAGGCTGGCTATGTCTGGCGGTGGAGGGAGGGCACACTGTCATCACGACAACGCTGCCCTGGCATGTTCTGGATGCTTCCTGGCTCAGTGCATGAAGGCCAGGACTCTTTAGGCCTGTGGTCACCTCTGGGAAGGGTGGCAGGGGAGCACCCGGTTCTGGGGAATGGAACCTTAACAAATCCATCAAAGCGCTCCCAGAGGCATCAGCCAAATTCCCCAGAGACTCTTGAGGGGTGGACTGCCCCAACCCTGACCTCTGCAGGCTCCTCCCACCTGCTCCCGACCCAGGCAGGGATTTCTCAGGGCTGCTGCTGATTCGTGATGCCCCCAGCCCTGGGGTGGCTTCATGCTCAGTTGTTTAATAATCTGTGAAGAAATCAATGCATTCCCACCTCTTCTTCTGGATTCAACCAGCATGGGTTATAATCACATCCGTGCTATTTGCCCAAGCTGGGCAGAGGCGTTGGAGGTAGGCTGGGAGCTTCAAGTTAAACTTTTCTAGACTAATAAACTGTTTCTCTCATTATAACTTGACCGCCTTTGCCTTTCCTGGCTAACCAACCTCCCCCTGCCCCCCGGCTTTCCTCTCTCTTTTGCTGAGGCTGACATCACATTTAACATTCTCCAAAAATTCCCCAAATTACCCACAGTCTTCTTAATTCCTGCCGTTGTCTGGAATCACTCATCCCAGACTGCCCCTTGTCATTCCTCCCGTTGTCACCCCTGAGCACCAGGGCTCCCAAGCTCTGGTCCCTAGCTGGCCTGGGTCCCCCAGCTCAGTGTGGCCTGGCAGTGAAGCAGCAAGGTGGGGTCTGACCCACTGAGATTTCTCCCTCACCAGGTCCCATGGGATAAGCAGACTCCAGGAAGAAACAGACTATGGGCTGTGGCTGTGTGTGTGTGTGTGTGTGTGTGTGTGTGTGTGTAGAGGCAGGCTGGCTCTGAAAGGCCTTTTTATGTGGAAATGGGCTAGGGCTTTCTGAAGCCCCACCAGATGGGGTTGGGAGGCACACTGTTACAGTGGGGAAAGCGCAGGGTTTGGAGTCAGAAGGCCTGGGTTCTGGGTTCTGATTCTGCTACTCAAGGGTTCTGTGCTCTCGCACGGGGCATGTGGCTTCTCATCTCAGTGTTTCCCTCTGTAAAGTGGGGCTCTGCGCATTTTCCAAAAAAGGCCATGGCAGTATTTCCAGTGCCAGGTACCCTTCCAAAACCTGACCACTTTCCATTAAGAAGCAGAGTCTCTGTCCCTCCCTCTTGAACCGAGGCAGGTCTCTGTGATGGCCTCAACAAGTGGGATCTGTCAGAAATGACATCATGTGACTTCCTAGGCTGGGTCATAAAAGGTGTGTGGCTTCCATAGGCTGGCTCTCTCTCTCTCTCTCTCTCTCTCTCTGTCTCTCTCTGTGTGTCTGTCTCTCTGGAACCCGGCCCCCATGCTGTGAGGAAGCTCAGGCCACACGGAAAGTGCACCTGTCTTTTCTGGCTGAGCGTCCCAGCTGAGGTCTCCACTGATAGCCGGCATCGGAGGCCAGACTCGCCAAGCCCTGCACATCTTGCAAATTTCTGAACAGAAGTAAGGCTAGCATTTGAAGTCACTCACTCACACAGCGATAGATGTCTGCATAGAGGATCATAATAGTGATGCTTGGCTTACAACCGTTGTGAGGGTTAGGCGAAGAGATGCATTTGGCAGTGCCTTTTGGAGCCCTGTATAAATATAGCACCTTGTCCACCTCTGTGCTGTCTAAGCACTTCTGTGTGTGAAGGAGATGCCAGTGCGTGTGTTTGTAGTGTGGCAAGGGCCGGGCTAGATGTCTCCATAGATCCCCTCCTATATTCCTGACAACCTCCTCCCCTGTCCAGTCTAGCTCAGGCAGGACTCAACTGGTTGTTGTAGGGATAAAATTAGGTCGGCATTACTATTTTCACCAATTCGCAAATGGGCAAACAGGGACACAGCTAGTTCAAGTTCAGGAGGAACCAGAATTTGAATCTGGGTCTCATTTACTGCCAAGTTGTTACTCCTCTTTCCCTAGGAGCTAGAGATGGGTAGTCCCCTAAAGAAAATGGGGACACTAGGATATCTCAGCAGATCCTGACCTGGGAAAATCTTTCTGCTGGCTTTACTTAATTTTTAAAAATTAAAAAAAATATTTTTAAGTAATCTCTGCATCCAACATGGGGCTTGGACCCATGACTCCAAGATCAAGAGTCACGTGCTCTACCAACTGAGCCAGCCAGGTGCCCCACTGCTGGCTTTATTTATTTGCATTTCAACAAGCATGGATTGAGCACCTATAACGGGACAGTGTGTTAGGTAGAACCTGGATGCCTAAGACATGGTCCCTTTATTGAGGAGCTTGTAGTCTCTGGGGGGAAACAGATACTTCCTAGTTATGTCACCTTGGGCGGGCTACTGACCATCTCCAAGCCTCAGTTATGCCATATGTAAAATGGGGATAATTAGAGAACTCGTCTCATAGGGTAATTGTGAAAATCATACGGTATGTAATTCTACTTAAGGCATCACACAGGTAGAAAGTGCTCAACAAATATTCATTTTTCTTAGTATAGAAAGAAAAGTTTACAATATAATGAGATATATGCCAAAATACAGGGGGACATAAAATCTTACCGGTGGAGAGAGGAGTAAGGAATTAGTTCATCCTGGGGTGAGGGTGAAGGCTGGTGTCAGAGAGGAACTGGCTTTTGGTCTGGGCCATCAAGGGCAAGCAGGAGTACAGGTGCTCTACGGAAGGATAGTATTTAGTGTGTCAGGGAGACAGCAGGCCCGGGTGGCTGGAGCACGGGGTCCCGAGGGTGGAGGGGTGAAGTCAGGCTGCCTAGGGGCTCTGTGTATCCGATTGCAGGGTAGTGTCGGCCCAGAGTCTCCCCACCCAGGCTTAGGGATGAGGCTTTCATGTGCAAATGTCCAGGAGGAGGACCTCAGGCTCCAAGGTGCGGAAGCTTGGTCTGAGAGTTGTAGTGTTGAAAGAGAAAAAGTTGGGGGAGCACCCGAAAGCCCCGGGTACCTAACCCTGACGGAGAGGGCTCCGAAGAGGAAGCTGGTGTTTCAAAGGGATCCTTCTACCCCTCTCAAAAAATCTGCTCTGGGTGGGCCCCACTGAATCTCCGCGAAGCCCTATCAGTAGAATCTGCTCTTGCCAACAAACCACCAAGCCCTCTTGTCCAGAAATGTCCCAGAAAAGTCATCACAGAGCAATGAATGGGCCGCTGGGGGCGGGGAGGGGGGCGGGAGGATTCGCCCCAGGTGGCCCAAGGCCTGGGGGTCAACAAAGGCCTTCTTAGCTGGTGCATCTGGCCCCAGGGAGAAGACTCCATGGGAGCCTCGGGCAGGCTGTGGGCTCTGTATGCAGAGAACAGCTGCTTTGGTTTAAATATTAATAACGCAGAATGAAATGTGTGGGGTGCCCAGCGCACCAGAGCCCAGCCAGTGTGCATTGCCTCTAATGTCCTCTGCACTTGGGTTTGGAAAAATGCGGTCAGTGAATTTAATATACTTTTTGGCAAAGGGAAGACGACAGTTAACTTCTCTCCGGAGCCTCACTAAAGTGGGTTTTCTCTTTGGAAAGTGGAGGAGGGAGAGTGGTTTCTCCCAGTATGCCAGCAGGCCTGCTGCCCGAATTCTGGCAGAGCCCCCTCTGCTCTGCCCACCTTGACACGCGCAGGGGGCTCTGGGGGCCGGAGAGCAGCCCGCTTCGGGGAATGGAAGCATAGCCAGGCTCGCTGAAGATCCAGCGGGGGGCCTGGGTGGGGCCTAATCCCCAACTTCTGCGGGCTAGGTCTCCTCCCTCCAGGATGTTCTCTCCCCATTGCATGCCCCCTTCTGGAATCATCCACCCTGGTGTTCGTCAGAGGAGCTCACCGTGGGAATGTCAGTGCCAGGGGGCTCTTACAGGGCCCCTGAGGTTGACAACCGATCCAAGGTGTCCAAGTGCTGGAGGTTGGCCCCGAAGAGCCTGCTCCTCTCAATTCCTCTGCATTGTTGAATCCAGGGTTCTGACCGAGCTTTCCCCCTCCACTGCCTCCTTGCAGCAGCTCTTGCCGGCGTCTCTGTGGGCCTGCTCCCCCTTCACCAACATCCAGGCCCTGGCTTCTTGCTTGCCAAGTGCCACAGCTCTCAATTGGCTTCTTGAGAAGTTAATAAATGCTTGGTGACATCACAGCCCCAGAGCCAGAGAGCAAGAGAACGTCAGAGGGCTAATGTTTCTGAGGAGAAGTCAGAGGCTCAGGGTTTGCCCAACAAAGGCGCCCTGTGCAAGTGTGGTCACGTAACGGCCACTGCCACCACAGAGCTGGAACAAAGCTGGCCAGGCTTCCCCCAAAGTCGATCTCTGGTTTTACACAGCCCAGTAGTGTTCCCAGCTAGAGGCTTGAGGGTATCATCCGGCAGGGAGAGCTGGGCCGTTCTTGCCCGTGGCCTGGTTGTGGCCCGCTCTGGGGGGCCTCCCAGGCTGCTGCGGGAAAATGGCCACCCCGGGGCCCCTCAGCGGGGGGCGGGGAGGAGGCTCCAGGCAGGAGCAAAGTAACCTTGCCTGGGAGAGGGTGGGAGCTGCAAGTCACCCGGGCTCTGGGGCTCCAGCTGTGCCCCAGGCTCCAGCTCCCCCTCAATCCACTCTCCTTGGCCTCCGGCCCTTGGGGAAGCTGAGAGAAAGTCTCGCCTGTTCTGGATGCCGCAGGCAGGATCGGCCACAGTGATCTCCTTCATGTGTCACCGCTGGCTGTAAGCGCTGTGTTTGGTTTGGCAAAACGGCTATTTAAATAGCAGTGAAATGTGTCGCTGGAAAAAAATTAGCTCATGTTTCCTTTGCCATTTCTTCATGATTTCCATTAAAAGTGTAACCACGGGTAATAAATTAACAAGATCTGTAAAAGCGACCATAGGAAACCATGGATCCAGAATTCCTATAAACTTCTAACCCATGATGCTAAAAAGCAAGGCTACTTGGGGGAAGGGGAATTGGATCGCCCATGTACTCCAGTTTCCTTTGTGTCTGATTCTCACTCCCTGCCCCAAAATAAGAAAGGAAGCCCTCCACTTCTTACAGGGCTAGTTATCAGGGGTGAGAGTCTTTGCTTGGAAAACCCGGAGCCTTGGGGCATTGCTTGGCTCTTCCTGTTTCATAAAAAGGAGAAAAAAAAAAAAAAAGCAAGAAAAACAAAACTAGAAAGTTACTTCTCTATCAAAGTACAATCTCCTCCCCCCAAACTGTGCCTCGCCTGGTTCTAACCACAGTCCAGTTGTTGAATGCTCAACTGCTGGTGGGAACTGGACCCTTTCCCACGGGTCCTGAATAGCTTGAGGTCCAGCTGTAGCTCAGTTTCTCAGATCGGAACACTGAGGTCAAAGGAAAATATTTGCTTTGGGTGCAAAGTGCAATAATCAGTGGGTGCATGGAGGGAACCGGGAGCCGCAACCTTCTGATGGCTGCCGCCTCCAACGCACATGCTCACACATTCACACACGCTCGCACGTTCACACGCAACAATGTTTGGTGCTGGATGGGGAGGCTGAAGAATCCCTGTAGGGTCCTGAAAGTGTCTCTGGAGGTAATGGAGTAAAAAAGCTGCTTCCGAGGTCAGGTGCTTCTGGGGAATGTGTTTGGTTTGACACACCGGGGATCTGGGGGTGTCAAGGAAGGGCACAGGCGATGCTTCCCCGGAGGGCTGGGAGAGCGGTGGTCAGGACCAAGGCGGTGTGTTTAGTGCTACCCCCAGAGACTGGGGAAGTGGGGGGCAGGATCGAGGAGTGTGTTCAGCGTCACACACAAGGCTGGGGGAATGCGGGACAGGACTGGGGGGAGTGTGTCAGTGGGACACATGGCGTCAGGGTACAGAGGATGGAAGGAGTAGAGAAAAGATAAGCAGTAACCAGTGAATTTCCTTTTGCCTCTGGTCCTCTGAACCCCTGTCCTTCCTCTATGCTCCTTTCATTCGTATCTCAACCCTCCCTTTATTAGTCAAATGTGACTGGCCCTTGGTCTCCTGTTAGACAGAAGGTGGGGCGATAGGGGGAGTTCTGTGCCATTTCTAAACCTCAGGACAATCTCTGTCCCTGGAGCCCAACCCACCCCCCCTGCACTTAGCCCCTGGGGGCAAGAAGGACACCACTCCTTGTTTCTTCAGAACAGTCCCTTTTCCTGGAAGGCAGTGGTGTGGAATGTGGAGGCTCAGAAAACCCTTTGTCACAATGAAATTAAAGAGGGATTTGACGTTGATTCTTTTCTCCACTGATTTACATTAGGATCTTTTTCCCTCTAACCCTCCTCTTGCCCCTGGGTTCCCAAACCTTTTATCTTGTCCACACAGATGCTATCATCCATTGCCAGTACCTTTTTTCCTAGGACTGTCTGGCTTTCTTTGCTCATTCCCCTCTGTAAGGCCCTTGATAAGGGCAGTGGTGTGCAGCCCTCCCAATCACCCCCCACCCTCGAAACCCCCACGCCCCCACCCCTAACCCCCACTCCCGGACCCGGACCCCAGAGAGCCCTTCCCTTATAGTTCAAGGCAGAGGGCTCTGCCAAGGCACCTGCTGTAATGCAGAAGAAACATCTGCTTGTTTTATTTACATTTCATCTGGATGTTTGGGTGCCATGTAGACGCAGCCTGTGGGCCGTCTGAACGCTGTGGCTGGAAACTGAGCTTGCCCCAGCATGGAGGCTGGGAGGGAGGGCCTTGGAGCTGAGGAGGGCCGGGGCTGGACGGCAGACACTGCCTGCGGATGATGGGAGGGAGGCAGGAAGGCGAGACATGGCGCTGGAGGCGGATCACAGCCGTGGCAACAACTGGAACAAGATTCCTCATAAACATCGGATCTCTTTACAAAGCCACCAGTGAAGGCAAACATTCGCCAAATCGTGATTTTTTAGAAAAATTGCCCTTTATAGCGCTCCCCCCCCACTTCCCAGAGGCCGGGTGAGAGCCTACTGTGTGCTCCGCGGGCCCTGCCAGCTCCGGGCGCGCGCCCTTGGCCGAGGCTGTGAAGCCCAGCGAAGCAGTGTTCCCCACAGGCTCCAGCAGAGAAGGCCAATTAACAATGCCGGGCAGTGAGCGTAAATCACCACGCTCCCCCTTTTCCTGGGTTTGGGCTGGAAAGGATCAGAACTGTGCAAATACTTGGGATGTTTCTCTTTATTAGTGATAAAATATTGGACGTCAGCGTGTGGTGGTTCCCGCACCGCCTCCGACAGTCAGGGCAGTAATTGTGATGAATGGGGTCCAGGGGCAGGGCTGCAGGCGTTTAAGGAGGGCTCCGTGGATTGAAAATATTAGGATTGATTCAAGGTCAAATACTTTATAAATTTATCAGTGCTGGATACATTCTTCCGAGGTGGGGGCTACCCTTCCAGACTGTTGGAAAAAGGACTCACAGGCTCTCCACCCCCCCACCCATGTCCCGCCACATTTAACCCACAAAACTGACAAAACAGCAGACATTTTCCTGTAATTCATGCCCTTTTACTTCTCCTGCCAGGACATGAGTTCAGCACAGACATCTGTGGGCAGGAGTCTGCCCGTTTCTCACTGGAGAGAGAAAAGAGAAACTTCCCGGGAACTAAGGATTGAATCCTCAGGTTTGGAAGCTGGTCTGGGCTTCCATTGGGCAGAGACTCCAGGGACCGGTATATGGGGACTGGCTCATGACCCACCCAAGGAGCCCTCAGGGTGAAAGGAGGGTCTCTGCTGCTTCGGTCCTTTCCCCAAGTGTCAGATCTCCTGTTAGGAGGTAAGGAGGGAAGGGAGGGATGAATTGGAGGAAATCAGAGGGGTGAAGAACCATGAGAGACTGTGAACTCAGAACAAGGGACTGAGGGTTTTGGAGGGGACGGGGTGGGGGGATGGGCGAGTCTGGTGGTGGGTATTGAGGAGGGCATGTATTGCATGGAGCACTGGGTGTGGTACATAAACGGTGAATCTTGTAACACTGAAAAAATAAAATAAATAAAAGTATTTGGGAAAAAAAAAAAAGGAGGTAAGGAGATCTTTAACTCCTTGTCTGCCAGGAAGCTCCAGGTGAAGCTCTATGTTGAATCACAGCACTGGCCCTCCCTGCCTCCTTATAAAGTTAATTTATCCAACAAATACGTAATAAGGCAGGAGCTTCTCTAGTGCTGGGGATAAAGCAGGGAATGAAATAAATGAAAAGCTCTGTACCTAGGGATCTCATATTCTTGGAGTAAGAAAAATAATATATAAAAAAACCCACTATAAATTATATAACATATTAATGATAATAAGGGCTAAGAAAAAAATAAAGTAGGGGAGGAAAAGGAGTAGGAGGAGCAGGGGGAAGAGACTGACATTTTGGAAAGAGTCAGGGAGGGCCTCTGAGCCCGGGAAGAAGTGAGCGCAGTTACTGGAGAGAAGAGTGTTTATCTGGAAATGTGTTTTAATTGTGCTGGTACGTGAGCATTTTAGTACAGGCTGTCATCTAGCCTTTCCTTTTTGGAATTGGGTGAGGTATAAAGAAAAACATGCACAGAAAATGAATGAGGTAGAACAGATCTGTTCAGAGAAGAGATTTCTAAGACCCCCTAGATTAATGATTTGCATCTGAATTCCTGGAGGGCTTGGTGAAACACAGCTTGCTGGGCACAATTCTAGCAAGTTCCCAGGTCCTCCTAATCCAGGGACCACACTTTGACAACTACTGCCCTAAATCCACAGACCGTGTGCTTCTTGATCAGGTGGGGCTTCCTGGAAGAGGTCAACTTGGAGAAAAGTTTGAGAAAAAGAACTAATCGCAATTTTTCAACTTTACTCTTTAAAAACAAGGGCAGTGAAAATTAAATCAGCCAGTGGACACAGAGGGAACGCCAAACTACAGATAGGTAGGGGAACGGTTCTGTTGGCTGAAGTTGAAACTGGCACTGGCTTTCCTTCCCCAGCATCTTGGGCTGGGACAGGGGAGAGAACAAGCAGAGAGAGGGGAGTATACATACAGGGCAGGTGTGTGGGCTAGACTTGACAGCTTGAAGGCAGGGAAGGGAAGGTCATAGAAGTGTTCCTTCCTGCCCCCCACCTCAGACTATGCTAAACCTTATGAAGCACCCACTGGAGGGACTGGGCAGGGAGGCCATACACATCTAGACAGCTTTTCCCAGAATGTCCTCTATGTAACACTCCTTTTGAGAGATGTTCATAGATATCACCAAAAAGAGGATTCTTTTGTCAAGTTTGTTTAGAGCACACTGGGTTAAACAAACTTCTTCACTGCAGGACTTCTCAGGGCCTTTAATATGCAAATTTACATTGTTACTCTCCCAGAGGAAGATTTAATATTCAGTGTTTTTTAAACTTTTTTGACCACAGAATCTCCTTTACTTTTTCATGGTGAATCCTACAAGACCAGTGTACAGTGGGATATGCTTCAGAAAACACTGGCCCTTAGGACTGCATGGTCTCCTAACCCACACTGATGGGCGAAATAAGAAAATCCTCACACAGCTGGGAACCCAGAGGCTATCTCCAGCAGTCCTTTGTTCTCTTAAAGACTTGTAGATTGGGTTAGAAGGGTCTCCAGATGTGCCCACGGCTCAATGCCCGTCCTAAGGGCCCTAGGGTTCTTTGAGGAGAGAGCATGGACTCCTGAACCTTGTGTGTTTGATTTGAGCAGGACTGGAAGACACCATCCGCCTCACAGAGCATCTTGCTGAGACACACTCCTGCCACACAAAACATGTAGAAGCATGTGTTATGCTGGCTGGACGGACAGAATCGGTCATGGTCATTCATTGCACTGAATCCCAGTGCATGGCTTAGGTCTGTAGGCAGGGCCTGCAGAACTGAGAAGGGGAGGGGCCTCTGGCCCCAGCTGTGTCTGGAGAACAGCAGCCCTGATATTTACGACTATGATGGGCCTTCTCTAGTGGACCTGCTTTGGAACATAAATAAACTTAATAGGCTTCAAATAATTGTGACAGCTGAGTTTAAGCCCAGACTACGGTCTAGGGTAATGGACTTCTCTCTCTCTTTCTTTCTCTCCACCCCCCCGCCCCCGGGCCTGTTTCTACAGACCTAATGCTCAGTCCTGAGCGTAGCTACACCATTGACTGGGTGGGTTTTGGGGCTTTGATGGGGAGGGCAGAGACCTTGAGAGTGAACCAAATGAAGGAGGCCCATTCTCATAGAATGTACCAGGCTGAGCTGCATTGCTGACCACATCCAGCCCCCCCCCGCCTGACGGGGCAGATTCCAGATCCTGCTCCTTACATGGGGGCGGGGACGGTAAGCCATCCCTTGCCCCCTTTTCTGTCTTTCTCACAAGCCATGGCTGAGACATAGAAGCAGAAATCTGGCTCAAAGAACTGGAGTACTTTGAACACTTCCTTTGTGTGAGACATCATACCATCTTGTAGGAAAGAAAGACACCTGCCTCTAACACACAGCAAACTGAGATAAAGGGTCACAGTAGAGAGTTATAAAGAAAACAAGGAGATAACAGATGAGGCGAATTCCTGCCGAGCGGGGATGGGACTTTCCAGGAGAGAGACCTAAACAAAGGCACAGGGGTGGGGGAGTACAGGAATGTTCAGAGAGTGCGCACAAGGGCAAGAGAGCCAGCAGGAGAACGTGCTGGAGCCGGAACCTGGAGAACCTTACTTTTCATACTGAGAGATTTCACTTTATCAAACGGGCACTAGAAAGTCAGGTTTTATTTTGATGTTTTAAAGTAGTAGATGCATAGAGTAAAATCCTCAAACAATACAAACATATACTCAGCAAAAAGTCTCCCTCCCATCCCTGACTGCCAGTCACTCAGTGCCCTTTCCAGAAGCAACCGAGAGCATCAGTATCTGGTGCATTCTTTTAGAGATAGTCTACGTCTTTGCAAATACTTATGGGAATATATCTTCCCAATGCTTTTTAAATGCAGATATTCACATGTTGTATACGCTTACTTGTACCTTGCTCAGTATACTTAACCATAGATCTTGGAGATTTTTCAGAGAAGCATACTGTGTCCCATAGTCTATTTAGGAAGACTCTTTTGGTGGACATTCGGTGTTTGCACTTCTTTTGCTACTTCCTACAACGATGCAGTGAACGTCCTAGTGTGTAAATCACTTTGCACATGTATTGTAACATAGATTTGGAATTGCTTGCTTGAAGGGCATTTGCATTTTTCACACTGATAGACTTCACGGGGGCGGGGCGGAGGGAGTTCAATTCAGGGGATGCTGGGACCAGATCTGTTTTAAGAAGATCTGCTTGGAGGCACCAGGATGAGGGGAAGGAGGAAAGAGACAAATGTGGAGGGTGTTATGATCACACCAGGTGAAATATGATGAGGGCCAGAGCAGAGCACTGGCTGAGGAAAAGGAGGGAAGGGCGAGTGTGGAAGAGACACTAGTAACTGATTAGATATGTCCATATGGGAGAAGAGAAATCAAAGACAGTCAGAGGCCCAGAGCCCCACGTAGGGGGGGATTAACCAAGAGATAGAAGGAGTAGCTTTGATCAGATTCTTGAAAACCAGCAATATGTCTGCATAGATAGGAAAGCAGAAAGCTAAGAAATCACCACCTCAGGCTTGGTAGGGCTTGAGGAAGGATAAGACTTAAAGAAAGTTAGAGGGTCCTAATGGAGGGCTGATCAGACTCAGTGCAGTTTCACACGGGAAAGGGGCAAAGAGTGCCGACTTCGGAGTCTTGGAGTATAGAGCAGCTTATGAACTGTGCTAGTCAGTTTAGGCTTTCTGGTGGGACCAACAATGGCCAAATTTCAGCGGTTTAACCCAATAGATTATTTCTAGCTCACATGAACATCCACTGCAGGAACACTGATGAGGAAGGTGCTCTGCTCAAAGCAGGTGTGAGGATCCTAGGTAATTCCATATTCAGGGTCTACCCTCCTTGAGATAGATGTTCCACGTCCTCCCCATTCAGCCCCTGAGTAGGAAAAGAGATAACTGTGTATAGGCAGGTTTTGCAGGCCAGCACTGGGAAGGACTTAGGCCACTGTCACCTACTTTCTGTAGGTCAGAGTTGAGTCCTAGGGTTGCAGGTAACTGTAAAGGAGCCTGGGAATGGCACCTGGCCCTATGCCCAGGAGGAAAAGGGAAGTGCTTGGTAAACAACTAGCCAACTTCTGCCCCCATAACTGTATGTCCTGGACAAGTCATTTAATATCTCAGAGGCTCAGTTTTTACATCTGTAAAATGGGAGTCATCACCTCCTATGTAGGATCATTGTGAAGATTATGAGATCACGTATGTCCTTCACCTAACCTGATTTAGGGAGATGAATAAATAATCACTACCATGAATATTTATACATATTCATAGAGTGTATTTTTTGGTTGTGACCCTAGGAGAGCCATTGCGGTGGTTTTCCCGGTCTTTCTCTGCCCACTCCAGGTCTACACAGACAGAGGAGAAAGCTCAGTCTGTTTTCTGACTGAGCTGGATCCTGCTGGCCCCAAAGTCGATTTATTTTCTTGAAATAAATTGTTTGGTTTGGCTGACTCCATGGATCGAATTCATGAGATTATTTCCAAATCTCACTATGCCTGGTCCACGTAGACCTAGCCACAACCTCTGCCAGACAGCTGCTCCGAGCACACGCGGGCTGAAGAATGATTCTTGTCCATTCTTTCATGTTATTCCCACACTTCAGAAGTCTGGAGGGAAGCTGAATGTTTGCTGTTCTGGGATCATTTGAAGCCGGGCATGCAAAGAGTTCCGAGTCACTTTCAAGTCTGCCCATAGGAAATCTTTCTTGGCAACCAGACAACTAGAATTAGTTATTAAAGGCATGTCAAATGAATAAAGACACCTCTGTGAGGAAAACCGCAAGAGCAGTTACTTTTTCTAATATGAATAGGAGGCTAATATCAAATCACCTTTAATTTTCCGCTCTTTCTTTGCTGTCTCGATGGTGGGTCAAATCTAATAATACAGATACAACGAAAAACCATTTCTGTTTTCATCTATCGCAATACATGTGCCCACTGCAGATGTGTGTCTTAAAAAACCAGGGTCTGGAATTCGAACAAGTGCCTGCATACTGACAAGGCTGTTTCCTCCAGGAACGTTCTCGGGGATGCCATGCCTGTGTTGCCCTCGCAGGCCGTGAGAAGCCGACCCATGCAGCAGAAGGAAGCATGGTTTTGTCTGTAAAGCACGCATCCCACAGAGCCCGGGCCACAGCAGTCCCCGAAAGGCAAGGATGGTCATGACGACCCAGCCCTCAGGACCGGGGGAGAACGTGGTGTGAAGGCATCTTGAAAACATGGGCCTGCTTTCCGGATGCCAGTCACCGAAGGCCCGGTGAACTCTCATTCCCACATGGCCTAGATTTAGGACCACTGGATAGATCTGCAGACGGGGGAGCTGAAGACCAACAGGAAGGGCTATCTCATGCTTACGAGGCTCCAAAGTCTGACACACTGTCTGGGTTCAAACCCCAGGGCTGTTATGTTTTGTTGTTGTAACAAGCCAATTGCTCAATTTCTCTGCACCTCAATTTCCTCATCTGTAGAATGGGGACAATCTGTCTCACATGGCTGTTGTGCGTAATAAATGAGCTAATTCTTACAAAGCACTTAGAACAAATGTTTGGCAATGGGTAAGTTCTCAATGACAGTTGGCTATCATTGCTAGTATTATCAATAATATTAACATTATCCAATGGAGAAAGGGATTGATGAGTGATTTTATATGCGGGTGGGTCACGTGAGCCTGAACAACAGGGAGTCTATCTGGAAGGGTGGGTCGTTGAAAGGAACCAGTCCAGCACCATGAGGTGCTGCCACTTTGGAAGCTCTTCTGCTGGGTAGACGTGATTTGAACCCTCATGGTCAGACGGTGAGGCTGTCCCCATCCAGATGCTCTCCTAGGCAGACAAGTCCATCCTCTGGATACCAGGGTTTTCGTCCAAAAATATAGAAACTACTTGGAACTGACCAAGCTCACTCCAACTTCCTGGAAATGAATCCCCTCAGGTGGGTCCTGTGGGACAAGGCTCCTTTGAAAGCTTTCTTATATCATGCCTTTTGTGTGCCTAAGGGATTTGGGTGGCTTTTTCTTAAATGAATTCTTAAGGGCTAAGAGTCATCCTACAGCATTTGCCCCTGGATCTGGGCAGGGGGGTTGGGGGGGGGGGCAGGCCACCACTGTGACCTTTCTGCCCTTTATCCTTACCCTTTCATTGACACTAATGGTGGATCATCAGCCAGTCTTGACTCTGTGCCATGTAGTTGTCTAGGGTGACAAAGGATTCTCTCCTTGACCAAATGCTACTCAGGCTCCCCTGAACTCTTCTCAACCAGGACTTGACTTCTGGGCTTCTATAGTTGCCTCTCCAATTTTAGCAAGAATCCTGCTAAGTCAGTTTGGTCAGAATCCCCTACTCTTGATATCTGATCACTCATATCTGACTTGGTCCCTCGGCCTTCCCCCACCCCCCCACCCCCCAGGGAATGTCTGATCACTCAGGCCTGCCTTCAGCAAGAATCCTGTGAGATTGGTTTAGCCAGAAACCCCCCCCCCCCGACCCCTGAGGCTTCCTCTTAGTCATTTTCCACCCACTGACACCCCCCCCCACCATGCTCCTTGGTTATATTTCCTTATTGAATTCAGAGTTGAGTGCAGTCCCTCTCCCCTACTACAAAACCCCACTGTAGTAGCAGCCCTCTCTGAATGAGTCTGCTTTTCTGTCTTTAACTAGTGTCATGAATAACTTGTCTTTAGTAGAGGCTTCAGGGTTCATCCTGGGAGAGCTGAGATTGGCTGTATATCACAGTGCTCCAATCCATAGGTATGAATCATGGGTTGGACAAGAAATCTGGCACTAATTCCCTGGGGCAGTCTGTCAAGTGAGATCAGGGGAAGTGGCCGGGGAATTTCAGGGAACTCAGCCCTCTTTGTCCTTGTTATGTCCACGATCAATATTTTTAGGTGCAATCACTAATTAACTGATCAATCAACAACACTGTGGCCTAAATTATGGGCATAATTTCCTTAATCGGGACTTCAGAATGAAAAGAGAAATCAGAAAAGAGTGACTCTGTTGATTTGATTTATTTTTCTTTGCTTCTACTCCCGCTTTGCTTCGAAAAAGGGGCTAAGGTCATTACTCTGTCTGTGTAGAACCCAAAATGAAGATAAAAATGGAAAACTTCAGGGGTGCCTGGGTGGCGCAGCCGGTGACGCATCGGACACTTGGTTTTGGCTCGGGTCATGAACCCGGGGTCGTGAGATCCCCATGTGGGACACTGCGCTCAGTGCGGAGTCTGCTGGAGAGTCGCTCTCCCTCTGCCCCTCCCCCGGCTTGTGGTCTCTCTCTCTCTCTCTCTCTCAAGTAAATAAATAAATCTTTTTTGAAAAATGGACAACTTCACTCAGATGCTGGGATACAGCCATCTCTTTGAATGTTTGCCTTTGGGAATCCAGGCAAGCAGTCCATTGACTGGAGTTTTCTTTTTCAGCTAATTGTGGTGCTCTGGAAACACAGCTAAGTAAGGACTTCAATGAGAAAGGAGCCTGGATGTGCCCAGGTGTGCACGGGTGTGTATTTGCTCATAGAGCGTGTGTGTGAGCCCATGCTGGTGAAGTAGAAACTGCCCCAGCAGCAACGGCCGAGCACTTTCTCCTCCCCAGGACCTTTACTGCATTTACTCCTCCTCCCGGACTGCAGAGGAAAGTATTATTATGATGATGACATGTGTGGACACTGAGGTGGGGAAGGCAAGAGAGTTCCCCCAGTACCAGGTAGGAGGAAGATGCGTGCAGGCTGGGGGGATGGGGAGGAAAGAGAGGTGGAGAGCCCAGAGAGGGTGGGAGTAGGTATGGAGAGAAGGGACAGGGTCTAAACCTCCCAGGAAGCTACAGAAGGAGGTCTCTGAACCGTGGTCTAACTGTCCCCAGTACCCTGAACTCTCAGGTGTCTTAAAGCTGGGAAGCCTTCCTCTTCTTGCCTGGTGGAGGCCTGCCCATCTAGATGCTGGAATCCAGGTCTTTGCTTCTGGAACAGGGCTCCCATGGTGTTGGTAGAGAGGTCCTGGGCAAGTCTGTCGTCAGTCCCTGTCCTGAGCTGGGGCACCTGTGGGAGGGTATCAGGGACACAGGGGTGAGCCGCACAGAAGGGTCTGTTCAGCCTGGGGCTGACCATTCCCGGCATCCTGGCCCCCTTCTGCCACATTTCCTGGGTATCCTCCTGGGAGCTTCCTCTTGCCCTCCACTTCCCGGGAATGGGAACCTCTGCAGAACCTTCCCGCCCCAGCACTCCTGAGCAAAGAGCCAAGCCAGGGTAAGCCTGTGCATATAGGGCCTCAATTTCAGATCAGATTCACAAATTTAATTTCCTATTCCTTAATTTAATTCTGCATTTTAGTTTTGTTTTTATTATTTACATGGGTTGCCTTTAATGATTCCAAATTGCTGCTGCCCCTCTAGCAGTATTTTGTCTTAGGTTAACTTCTTGAAAACTGATCAGCGTTGGAGTTTATTCCGCACTGGGTTTAGTTATTTTCTGAAACGAAGCACAATTAAATTAGAATAATGAACATGCTCTTTAGAGGATTAATTCATAATAAGCAGGCCATGTGCTACAGCTCACAGAAGAAAGGGCACGAGGACCGAAAGCTGTTTTTTCTGCCTAAATATGAAAAGTACATTCTGCAGAGCAGAACAAATCAGCTAATGACATCCAGAGTGCTGGCCAGCCCCAGAGCGGCACGGAGCTGGCATCTTGAGTTAGCGCGATCCCCGCCAACACGGCTGCCTACCTTCCCTCCCTGAGAAGGCGGGCAGCCGGTGATTTCCCCTGGCTCCTGGCTCAGCAGGCACAGCCTACAGAGGCCATGGGGCGCCCCCTCAGCTCTACCCCAGGAAGCCCCCGATTCCATGGCCTGTGGCTTCTCAACCTTCACCCTCAGAGCTTCCGAGAGCCCATTCATTCATTCCTTCCTTCACCCAAGGAAGGTTTTTACTGAGCTCCTGTTCTGTATCAGGAAGCCACGCATACACCCTCGGGATACAGGCAGGAATATGGATGGTGAGATGAGGTCAAGGCCAACGGTGCCTGGAAAGAGAAAGTGAGTGGGCAGTGCCTGGGACCAGATCGTCCAGGGCCTGGGCATCTGCTCTGAGTGAACGGGAAGTCATGGCAAGGATTTGAGCCCAAGTAGTCCATCCGGTCTGACGTACATAGAAGGATCTCTGACTGCTGGCTGACAGAAGACTTTCTGGCCTGAGGTGGGGTGGGGTGGGGTGGATAGAAGCTGGGAGACCTGTCGGCTCAGGCCGCTAACACTCTAGCCCCAGTTCCTCCATGCTATGTTCTCCAGAACCCCCCCAAAGTGCCAAGCCCAGGCTTCAGAGCCAGGCCTGGAGGCTTAGAGTCTGCTGGAACCCCCTGCCTCCCAGGAGAGTGGTTTTCCGGCAGCTGGGAGGCATGTTCAGAGGCATCATACTTTGCCGGGCCCGGGAGAGCCCTCTGTAGCCCCCCCGCCCCCCACAGGCCCATGCATCAGGAGGTCAGAGCCTGCCATGAAAGGGGACTTCCAGGCAGGGACGGCTGTGCACTGTCCCTTGGATTGTCCTAGGCTCCTCTGAGAGGGAGCCACCCTCTCCGCCAATAACCGACAAAGGGACATCGGAAGGCCTCCACGGTGTGGGTGCTGCAGGAACAGGGGACAGATCAAAGCAGGAGAGGACCAACATCTGTGGGAATCAGAGCCAGGAAGTAGTACAAACACGCTGCATGAATAAATAAGCAGATGAATGATTGATGGGGAGGGGGATGAATGATGAATGAATAAATGAATGATTGATGAATAAACAAGTGTACGGCCAGCTCCACCTCTCGGCTCTTTTGGTGTCTTCTCTCCTGGGAACCATGGAGTAAAGATCCTCCCATGGCCCTCGACTCTAGGATTGCCCGCTGGAGTTGAGACCACACGGCTTCTGACCCCACAGCAGAACAGGCGTGGGCTGAGGAGCTGGGCCCTGTGGCTGCAGGGGGTGGGTGGTCTGTAGGTTCTAAGGGAGGAGGGCTCTGAGGACCTCAGAGGAGGGGAAGGTGTAGGGGGAGGAAAGTATTTTAAAGTGTAGTTTTTATTTTATTTTTTTTAAGATTTTACTTATTTATTTGTCAGAGAAAGCAAAGAGAGAGAGAGCAGTAGGCAGAGCAAGAAGCAGGCTCCCCGTTGAGCAGGGAGCCCAATGCAGGACTCGATCCCAGGACCCTGAGATCATGACCTGAGCTGAAGGCAGACACTTCATCGACTGAGCCACCCAGGCATCCCTAAAGTGTAGGTTTTATTCAGATGTGGTGAGGCCAATCGAGGAGACACTTTCCATTAAAAAGATAGTGTGTCATATGCAGAGATCCCAAGAGAAGGGGGCATGCCATGGCGGGGCAGGGTGGGGGCAGATGGGGAAGCACCAGGGTTGGTCAGGAGGCGGAGGGAGTGAGGGAAGATGCGGTCCAGAGCCTTTATCGTGGTTTCCAGAGGAAGGGGTAGGCAGGTTTAGGATTTTCAGTAGGTCTGGGGCACAGGGGCCCTCCCTCGTCCCTGGCCCTGGGAGATGAAGGCAGGGGACATTGGTTTGGAGCCTAAGATCTCAATAAAGGAAATGATTGGGATTATGGACTCTGGATTGGCTGATTTGTGTATGGGGGGGGTACTGGAAGGTGACATTTTTATTATCTCTAGGAATTGGTTAACCCTGGGGGGGGGTGTCCCTCCAGTGTCAGCAAGGCCACATCAAAGCATCAAAAATACAGCAAATAAAAAGACATGCTTATTACAGAGGGAAAGTGGAGAGATCTGTTTTTCCTTTCCTAGTCCCACACCAGACTACATTCTGCAGATGCTATGCCTTGGATCAGTCTCATTCTTGGAACTATTAGGGTAGAGAAGTCCATTTCGGCTGAGTATATGATCATATCAGCCCAGCAGGCAGAAAGATGTCACTGACTGAAATTTCCAGAAACTTCTCTCAATGAGGCGGGCCAGTGATAACTTCAGCTCAGGCCTAGAAACCCCGCCACTGCAATGACACCACCCAGACATTAGATGTGCCCCCACTTCCAGAAGCTCGTGTCTCCCAGGGTGGCTGGATCCTGCCACTCTCCAGGGCAGAAGTGTCTTATTCAAGGAAGCAGTGTCTGGAGAACCTGGGTCTCATGGGCCCACTCCATTTTGGAGGAGGGTCTTGCCCAAGGATTTCCATGGAATCTGGACGATGAGCTTGGGCTCAAAAGGCCGCTCAAAAGAGGACATGTGTATGCCCCACTTTATTTTCTGAACTTTAGTAGATAGTTGTAATAAGAACAACTCCCATTTATTGAAAGCTTACTAAGGGTTAGACGTTGGGCTAAAACCTTTGCATTCTTTATGTCATATAATTCTCTCATCAACCTCAGGATGTAGGTATTTTTACCCTCATTTTAGAGATGACACTGAGGCCCAGAGAGAGGTTCAATACCTCGCTGTAAGTGGGGGAGCCAGAATTGCACTCAGATGGATCTAGGCCACTGGGAATTGAAAACTGAAGACCCTCCCCCACCCCATCTTTCGCTCCTCCAGCCCCGTACTTAACCCTTTGAGGGCCATGGAGCCCTCAAAGCATGTGAGGAGTGGAGAAACTCTTCCTAGAAAATGGACATTTTGCATGTTGTGCAAGTATATTTCCCAGGCAATTTCCGGGTCCACAAGCCCTCCTGAGGCTCAGGAACCCTGCTTTTGGCATTCGCTTTCTGCAGTGACTGTTTTTCTTTCTCATAACCCTGGGGCACAGGGCAACCCTCAGGGCCCCCAAGTCACCCCAGCGGGGAATGGAAGCAGACAGGACAGGTTAATCAATGAATGCTCACTAGGTGCTCCTTCCCTAATTGCATTCCTGCCTCCTCACCCCAACAGCCAGCACTTAGGGTAATTGCATTCCAATAAGGCTCCTGGGCCTCTGGGGCCTGCCCTGGAACCTGCTGACAAGCCATCTGCTTCCAGAGTTTCTGGAGACCAAGACAGCCTTTTAACATTCTTCTCTGTTGTCTTTGCTGTAAGAGAGACAAAGGACTCTGTAACGGATCTTGTCCAAAATTCCACACTTTCTTGACCCACCCACATCAGCCCTGGAGCCAAGGCGGCTTCCTCGGTCCTCGGCTGTCTTGCTGAAGTCAAAACAGCCGCACCTGTTCTTCCACGTGGATGACCTTTGGAAATAACTGGCTTCGAGGCAAGGTGGCCAGACCCCGTTCAAGACTAAAGGATCGAAGGGCGGGGGTCCTCCCTCAGGGGCTGGCTGTTGTGTTTCCCCAACTCCCCCACCCCCAGCTTCACTCTTTTATTCATAAGATTTATTGAAACCTCCCTAAAGGGCTCCTGCTCTTCGTGCAGAAAACCCACGATACAAAGAAGTAGGGAATCCCCCAAGAAACAGGGACGTTTCATGAATCCAGAGAGTCCTATTTCCAGAAATATAACTTCCTCAAAAGAAGGTCCACACATTCTCCGGGCACAATGCAGTCTATGCAATTAACAGAAAAAGTGCAAGGTTCAGGGTGATGTGAGTTTCACTGTTTCCCAGATAGAGATGGTTCCTCTGCTCACCCCCACCAAAGGAATGAGGTATAAAATGGGAAGGTCTGGTGGTTCTTATATGACTTACAGATGCCCCTTTCCCCAGCACAGCCTCCGATGCTTCTTTCCTGCAAAGAAAACTCTCCTCTGGGGTTCTTCTCCCTCTCGAGTTTGAGCCTCAAGAAGCCCCCGACGAGCCCAGCTCCCTTGTGCTACATTCTCGGTGCTGTGAGCTGATTTCCTCATCTCTGCCAAGGCCTTCCTGCTCTTGCTTGGACAAAACGGATTGTTTCAGGAAGGAAACATTCTTGCTTCGGGAGGGAGGGGAGACATGAGGATTCTTGGGTGGTTAATCCCCCCCTCCAACATGATAATCCCTGCGGCTGATCTGTGGTTTAGCAGAAGAGCATCAGCTTTTCAGTATGGCAGGCCAGCGTTGGAATCCTGGCTCGGCCGGTCCCCTCACACAGGACATTTGTCTTCTCCGGTGGTGGTGCTGATGGTGGAGAACAAGATTTACCTTTGTAGGTTGATACTGAAGAGATAACATATGCCGTGGGTTTGATACGTGATTTGTGATTTCCTTTCCTTCTTTCCCCACTCGAAGACACAAAGTTCTAAACCATTCTGCAGATTCTAGAAGGTACTACTGGGTTGTTTTCTATCCATGCTCTTAGGCCAACCCTTTTCCCTACCCTTACCCTCCTCCTGCCCGATTCCATTCTTCTTTTATCCTAATCTCTCCCCCGACCTATAGCCTAAACTCCAAACTATTGCATTAGACTTTCCCTCAACGGATTTGGTTCTCAGTGACCGACTTGTCATCCCCCCTGTGGTTCACAGCAGAAGCCCTTGCGGTCTCACAAATGGGGACACCCGTGGTCAGGTCAGTTTGTTCATTCCTGCCTCTTCTGGGCTTAACACCAGGGGCCTTACATCCAAGTCTAATAGGGCCGCTACACACTTGCTCTAGGTGGTGAGGTTGTGGACGTTTTATCGCAGAGATTGGATCCTAAATGGGCACCAACCTCCTGGAGGTGCACGGGGCCTGGTGGGGCTGTGTGAGGCACACGACCTCCTCTTCAAGGCCTTGCCCACTTCCATCACTTTGACCGCCGTCCTGGCCAGTATCCCCACCATCAGGCTCCTCCTGGCCACCCGCACCCAGCACCCCAGGTGACCAACACCTTAAGACACAGGGACCAGATCCTCAAAGGGGACCCCACACTCAGACCTACTATTTTGGGGTGTGTTTTGCTTCCTTACGGGTTAAGTGTTTTAAATGGAATTTCAAAGCTCTCAAGTCATTGGGAGGGTGGGGGAGGCGGGTAGGGAAGGGGTCACAAGAGGCCAGGGGAGATTAGGGATTTAATTAAAGTGCTTGTTTGGGTAAGGACTTTTAGGTGCAAAGCTGCTTTGCATGATAATGGCAGTTTATCTGAATTCCATTCTACTGAAGGAAGCTCTTTTAAACTTAATTACTGTGGCCAGTGAACCTGGCTTCTCCTGAATGCCCCTCCCCACCATAAGCGGGACAGCTTCCTCTCCCAGTGAGCCGTGCTGGCCACTGCCAGGAACAGATCTCTAGTCATCTGTCCCAGTATAAGGCCTGTCCATGCACTGGGCAACACCTCGGTGGGTGGAGGGCCTTTGGGATGACTCAGCAAAGTGAGGTCTGGTTTGGGGGCGACCTGCCAAGGTCCCATAGGGCTCCACAGCCAGCCGGGGCAGCAGAGAATGGGTCTGCGACCAGGCTGCTCTGACCGGGCTTTCTGCTTCCAGACCCCTAAACACCAAACAGGACTGACATTCTTCTGGTAGGTTCCTGCTGCTGAACAGCAGCCCCAGACTGGCAGAGGCACACTGGCTCAATGTGCAGAGTCTGGTGGCTGGTGGGTGGGGTCGGGACCAGAGGGAGACTCCCTGGCTGACTGGTCCCAGCGGCCTGAAGGTGGAGGGGCTACGTCTTAGTGTTCGGTGGTGGTAGTCACTTTCCAGGTAGAAGGACGGCATTCAGTGACCCATCAGGACAAAGGGAGAGGAAGCCAGAGAGGTTTGGGGGTGGGAGCGGGAGCTAGAGAGCCCTAATACAGAGAGCCAGAAGCCACAAGGAGATGGGCCTCAGCATTTAGAGACTCCAGACACCAGGGCAGGCTAGGGAGGGGTTAAAGGCTTTGGGAACTCCTGTTTCCAATCACTTGTCAGCCAGCTTCGCTCTCATCCTTATCAGCAGGGGTAGGGCCTCGCGGGGAGAGGCTCCGAGAGCTTTCCAAGCTCTTCCCAGACTCTCCAAGCTCTCGGCATTCTTATTACCTTCTAAGGGCTCCCTCGTTCAGTCCAGGGGGAGTGCGGTGGGTGGAGGCTGGGAACCCAAACACATTTAATGGAGTAGAGTGTGAGTTACTAAATACAGCCCTGGGGTGCTGGGAGCTGTAGAGTCTCAGCAGTAAACCTTCCCGTCAAACTGCCCTCCCCCCATCGGAAAGCCAGATTAGTACAGGCTGTCTTTGCCCCTCTTCAACTCGCCGTTTGGCTAAAAACCTTCAGCGGTTTTCCCTTTTGCAGTTACCACAGACTCAGAAATCTCCCTTGCGTCCTTGCGTATTTGTGTGACTCTTGGGATTCAAGTAAAGGTCCTTTCATTTTGGGTAAAAGTCATCCTGGTAGATTTGACCTAGGCTCGCTAGCCTTTGGAGAGGCGTACAGTTTTCATTTCTGCCATCCTACCGATTTACTAGTTATCCCCGTTTCAGCCATTAAGGAATTTCAGAAGCTTGCTTTCTAGAAAGTTGTTGCCGAGGAGAGGGCTGAGGGCAGAGCTGTCGGTCACACCAATACAGGTTGTCCCCTAAAACTTGACATTAACTTGTAGTCAGTAACCTTTGGGTGTGGTTATTAAACCAGCTACTAATTTCCCACATGGTGCTTCCCTAATTTATAATCCACCAATGCATCCAGAAGCCTGCCATGAGAAAAGGTACATGCCTTTCCGAAATCCAACCCACTTGGTCCTCCGAATCTCCCTGATTTGCCATTCTAGTAACCCTGCTGATGAAGGAAGTCAGGTTTATGTGATATTTTGCAGTCGACAGGAGATATGTTATGAATGCAAATGTAAACATCGTAAGTACGATTTTGTAAGGAGCAAGAGTTGCTTGCCAGGAAGAATTGGTATGTGTTTCAGACATGGTAGGGAGCCGAGTCTGTAAGAGAGAAGTGACCCAGAGAAGAAATGGGGATCTAAAGGGAATTTGAGTTAATGAAAAGCAGTGACTGGGACAGCAGTTTGGGGGGAAAGCAATAGTTTCAGTGATTTTGGGGGTCCTGGACTGCAAGAGTAGATCTTGGGCTAGAACCAAGATTTTCCCCTGAAAAACTAGCCACAAAGACCCTGTTCTTCTGGGTCTAGAAACGGCAGGCAGGTTCTGAACACTCCACACTGTTGGAGCCCCCCGTGCCTCTCCCAGTGCTGTTCCCTCTGGAATTCCTCCTCCTGATGCCACCTGGTGAACATCCACTCATCCTTCATTTCTACGGCAAGTCTTACATCTTCTAACTAGTCTTGCCTGCCACCGCTTTACCTCCAGTTCCAGACTTTCCAGGTAGAATTCAGTACCTCTCCCACTGTGACTCTGTATAGATGTTTGCATTTGCACAAAAACCATTGCATTGTGCACGGTTAAGAACACAGACTTTCAAGTCCAGTGGGGTTAGGTTTCAGCTCTGACTTTGCTTCTTGCTTTACCCTCTCTAAATCCCAGTTTCCTCATCTGTAAAGTTGGGGCAAGAACAAATATTCAATAAGATTGGCATCCTCATGGCATCAGTAGATCACGAACACAAGACACTGGATTGGCTCTATTGCTACATAACAAATTATGCCAAATTTAGCAGCTTAAACCAACAATATATGTTGTTTCACACAGTTTCTGTGGGTCAGGAATTGGAGAATGGCTTAGCTGAGTGGTTCTGGCTCGTGGTTTGTCATGAGGTTACGGTAATCCAAAGGTTTGTCTGAAACCGGAGGCTCTGCTTCCAAGATGGCTGACTCACACAGCTCTTGGCAGGTTTCCGTTCCTCACTGGTTATTGGTGGGAGGCCTCGGTTCTTCTCCACATGGACCTCTCCAGAGGGTTTTTTGAGTGTCTTCACTACATGGCGGCTGGATTTCCTGAAGGTGATTGAGCCAAGAGAGAGCAAGGTGGAAGCTGCTATGTCATTTATGGCCTAGCCTCAGAAGTCACATACCATTTTCCCCACAAATTCTATCAGTTCCACATGTCAGCCTGAAGCAATGTAGAAGGGGACTATATGAGCACAGGAACACCGGGAGGTGAGGATCATTGGGGACCATCTTGGAGGCTGACTATTAGTCTGATGTTTATCAAAACATATAAGGTGGAAACATCCTAAGTGTCCACTGACAGATGGATAAAGAAAATGTGGTATATACAATAGAATATTATTCAGCCTTAAAAAAAAAAAAGGAAAATCCTTCCATCTGCAACAACATGGATCAACCTGGAGGACACACTTGCTAAGTGAAATAAGCCAGACACAGAAAGATAAATATCGCATGATCTGACTTATACATAGAATCTAAGAAAAAGGGAGAAAAAAAGTCAGCTGCATGGTAACAGAGAGTAGAACGGTGGTTACCAGAGGCTGGAGGAGAGGTGTACGGGGAAAAGAGGAGATATTGATCAAAGGGTACAAATTTTCAGTTACAGGATGAGTAAGTTCTGGAAACCTAATGTACAGCATGGTGACTGTAGTTAATAATAATGCATTATATATTGAAATTTACTAAGAGAGTAAATCTCAAGTGTCACTACATACAGAAAGTGGTAACTAGGGGCGCCTGGGTGGCTCAGTCGGTTAAGCGTCTGACTCTTGGTTTCAGCTCAGGGCATGATCTCAGGGTCATGAGATAGAGCCCCGAGTTTGACTCCGGGCTCAGCATGGAGTCTGCTTGTCTCTGCCCCTCCCCCCACTCATGCGCACGCTCTCTCTCTCTCTCTCTCTCTGTCTGTCTCAAATAAATAAAATCTTTAAAAAAAGTGGTAACAAGGGAGGTGATGGGTTTATTAACTAATTTATGATAATCACTTCACAATATATACATATGTCAAAACATTACACTGTACACTTTAAATATATTTAATTTTTGTCAAAAATAAATAACAAAAATTTTTAAAGGGATATCAGAAGGGTTCAATAAATAGTAGCTGCTACTATTATTAACTCACACTCTGTATTCTCTACTAGAAAGTTAAGCCCTTAGGGACAGTGACCATGTCTTGGCTATTTGTATCCCAAATGCCTAGTGTAGTCAAGCATATTGGTAGGCACAAAGTAAGTGTTGTTGGAGAATACCCGAATAAAAGCTTGGAGAAGTTTTGTTGAGTGCAAGTTCAGAGTAATTGGAGAGAGTTCACACCCAGATGTTAAGTAGAATTCTGTAACTCAGCCATGTATCTGGAATTGCCAACGTGTATAGAATCAATAACTGATGGTTCCACAGTTTGCTGCTTGAGTACCAAAGACCATTTGGTACTTAAAAGACAGGTAGAATGGGTGATGTTCTTATGACTCCCTTTGGAAAAAAGGCCCTGAGCAGGAATTTGGTGTGGAGCAATGGTCCCAACCCAATGATTTAAAGAGTGAACCTACTGTTGTTTAATTCCCCAGCCTGAGGCAGACATGGGAATCTCTTGTTGTCATACTCAAATTCCTATCTTAATGACTCCTCTGTCCTTCTCCCAGGCAGAATAATCTCCCTTTCTGGGAGACTCTGATGCACATTTCTTAGAGTTAATTAAAAGGTGCACAGAGAGTTTCATGTCAGAGACCCGCCTGGCTACCCCTGCCCTCTGGAGCAGGAGAGGATCTGAGTCTGCAAGGTAATCGATACTCCGGGCAATATTGAGTTTCCAGACATCTAGCTCAAATTGTAAGCCTTACCCCCACTGCCTGGGCTTGAACGTTCACTGGTTGTCTTTTTCCCACAGACAGAGCCCTCTGTCCCTGCTGGTGCTATGCTTATTTGCCCCTTTTCCTGACAAGAAGCCACTCCCATGGGGCTGACCTTCAGGAGCTTGGAGACAATGACCTCTGAATGAGCAGGTGTCCTTTCAGAGATTTCCCATGTAGATCACATTCCAACTTGCCAGAGGTCCCATTTCTCCCCAGCTCCTTGAACTCTCAAACAAGTGGCTTTACTTGGTTCTTTCTCCCTTTCTTATGGTTAGGGAGAGTGTGGCAAGAAGAGGGAAAATCCTTTTCTATGAGTGGAAAGAGCTTGGTTGTATTGATCAATATTTTGCCCCTGGGTAATATTAAGAAAGATCAATACATGAAAATTGTAGATGGGATGCACCATGGGAGACAGATGATATATGAATTGCATCTAAACCAAACCAGGTCACCATATAGGACTTTGAAAGGAAACTGAAAATACTTTGAAATTTTTCAAAGATTGAAATAAAAAATACCATACTTGAGTCTGGTATTATATATCAAGAACCATTGTAATCCAAGGCAACTGGACTCTGGAATGACCCTCATCTTGAGTGAGATTCTTTTACAGTATTTATTTCACTTTCCATTAGGATTTAACCAGAAAGAACATTTTTGGTAGAGACAGCATTGAGAAATATGGCCAGTTGGAGACTTGTGTGTCTGAGGAATTTTTTGAGTATAGGATCAAGGCAATGTGACTCTCTTGGTTTTCAAATTCTCACTCTGCATAGCTGTGGAAAGAATTGTGTCATTCTGGGTAGAAAACCCAGCCAAAATATTCCCTTGGAGATAAAAATACAAAATAAGAGTTTTAAGAAACATTTTGGGGTGGAGTCAGAAGAAAGTTAATGAGACAATTAATGAAGTTATACAAAGAAGTTGAAAATAAAATAAACACTCATATCCAGTTGACATGTTTAAAAAAAATATTGAGCTTTCAGAAGGGAAGCAGGGAACGGGGCAGAAAGAACTCGGTAAGGGGACAACATGGAAACCAAGTTGAGGAGGCAGGACTTTTAACCAGTGATTATTAGAAAAATAACGACAGTTATTGATTCTTTTGAGGAACAAATGATGGTTCTAGGCAAAGGGACACAGAACAGTCAGTGTCGGGAAGACCGTACCATTTGGAGAGGCTGTGAGTTTTATGGATAGTATCTCCTATTTCCAGTGTGATTAAGAACACTCTTCTTTGGATCATTACATTTGGTTGACAATCATTTATTGAGTCACATTGTTCAGTGAAGCAATAAATATATTTTAAAAATCCTTATAATAATTCCATGATTGCATATAATTATTACCCTCATTTTACAGAGGAGGAAACTAAGGTCCCAAAGAAATCATGGACTTGCTGTGTGTCAAAGTTAGGAAGCAGTAGGACAAGGATTTAAACCTAAAAGGTCCTGTAAACGACTGCACGAAACTGCCCCTAGAGAAGTAGCTGAATAACCAAAATGCAAGCCAGCAAGTGAAAAGCACTCCATGGGTGATCCAAACAAGCTACGGGGAAGGTCTAACTCCTGGCAAGGGCAGGGAATGATGGGAAGGGCTCCCTGGAGGGGTAGCATTTGAGTTGGGTCTCAAAATGTGGGCCAGATTTCCACACGTGGGCATAAAAGAAAGCATCTTTAAGATGAAAGAGATAGCAGGAACCAGCACTCCAAATTGGGAAAGTGAAAGCTATGCTTGGAGAATTTTATAGTTTCAGTTTGTGGGGGAAGCAGTTTTCCAAGGTGGCAGCCAATGAGCTGGAGTGGGCTGTAGTCAGGGAACAGCGGTTCTCCTACTGTCCCGGGTACACAGGCAGCCTGCAGGTGTGGTTAAATGCAGCCTCTACTTTAGCAGTCTGTGGTGCTGGCCCCCAGGGATGCCAAGGCGGCTGGCCTTGACTGCACCGAACATCCGGGCTCTTGAGGACCTTGCTCTCCTGCCTCAGGGGGTGTGGGCTTTATTGGGTAAAGCCATGACTGCATAGACAAATTCTAAGCAGGGAAAGAAGGCTTTAGAAAGATGTTTGGTGGCACTGCAGAATACTCTGGGCTTTGCTTCCTTTCGCCCCTAACTCGTAACCCTCAAAATGCACACCAGCGATCGAGTTGGGGTTCAGACAGGAAAACAGAAACCACCCTAGCTTGCTTAATGGGGGGAATTTCACCCTGGCTTCTGTTTGTAGAACTGACTTGCTGAGGCTGCCTGGACCCGGCTCCCTGCCCTCCTTGAGGACTGGCCCGAAGCAAAATCTGTCCTATTCTCTATGGGTTCAAAAAGGAGATGAGATGTTGGTTTGGTCTTGAGCGGTCCTGTGGGCCCATCCAGGGAGAGGCTGGGCCTCATCACCCAGTATACTCTGGATCACTTTTCCACAATCGGCAGATCTGCTCAGGGAATGAGAAATGCTGCTAATATCAGCCTGACAAAAACATTATCAGGAAATTAAATCTGTGGCTTTAAAAAATCCCACACTGCTTTCTGGCGCTGCTTAGTCTCCCAACAGGGAGCTCTCCCTCTGCCTGGGGGCCTCCTTCCGGCCGGCCTCCTCCCCTCCCTAGCTGGTCCTCCCACCTCCGGCTCCCCTCCCCCAGCCTCCCCTCCTTCCTTTCCTTCTTTCTTTCTCATCCCACAGGACCTCTAGCCTCCTTCTTTCTTCTCACTGAGCTCCTCCTTTGTGGCTTCAGCCTGCCCTTCCTGTCTCCAGGCCTCCAGCTTTCCCTCAGCTCCACGGAAGCATCTGTCTGTCTCCTTTTCACTTCCCATCAGGGAATCCGAAATGCTGAATAGGCCCTTCAGACCGGGCCCTGAAGGGGACTTGGCTGGAGCACTGGGGAGGAGGGGAGGGGTGCCGGGAACCTGCCAGGGCCATACAGAAGCCCATTGATAGGCAGCCCCTCCGCACAGACAATCCAGCCCAGCCTCCATGGCTCTGGGAGCAGAAAGGTGTCCCTTGAGGTGGTGGCCAACATCCCGGACATCATGAATGACCTCAGTGTCTCTGGCTGGTGGGGGACCTTCCCTCCGTATCCTCCAAATCCTTCAGGCCTATCAGCCCCACCATCGGTGCAAATATATTTGTCTTGAAAATAATTTGTCAGTACATCTCCATCAGCAGTGCTGATTTCATTAATTGGAAGAATTAGCTCTTTGTGGCCAATGGAAGAATATGGAGCCAAAACACACGAAACGCTTTTCCCCAGTGACCCAGAGACCCCTGGACGAACTCCTGGGTGCCATGAAAATGGATCATTTTGCAGAAAGAATATCATTGGATGTTTATTTAACATCACTCTCCACCCCCCCACCCCCTACTCCCCCAAAGACCTTCGAATCACTCTCACATCTGGCTGCTTTTTTCCCCTTCACTTTTTTGTGCAAAGCCAGGGCAGGGAGGAAACTTCATCAGTCTGAAAACATCCAGCAGCAAAGTGTAAATTAAATGTGCAGAGAGGCCAGGGGAGTGGGGAGTCTTATATCCTGGGGGTGGAGGAGTAAAGAGACTGTGTCCTGGTTCCCACTCAGTATGGGCAGGACTGTTTCTGGACCCTGTGTCTACCCTAGGATCTGTGTGACCTTGTGCAAGACATTTAACTCCTCTGAGCCTCTGCTTCCTTACTGGTAAGATGGGGGAAATAAACACATACTCCTAGGGCTGTTGGAGGGTTAAAGGAGATAATACACATGGAATATATGGCACATAGTAGACGCTTGATTAATGGTTGCTACTATTATTGTTGCTGGAATAAAAATCAGGGTAGAATCCCAACGGTTCCCATATCTCAGAGACCGACCATTGCTGGTCTCATTCAGGGAGACAGATGGGCAAAAATATATCCAATGAGGGGAGACAGATGGACAAAAAGCGATGATCAAGGGTATTGGATGGAATGACAGGCCAATAGGGTGATGGACAGGTGGACTGTCTCATGGGGGAAGCAGATTAATGGCAACCCAAAGGAGACACTGAGAGACGGTTGTCCTGTGGGAAGGACAGATGGATGAGAGTCCAATGGGGGAGACAGAGAGACGACAGGCCACAGTGGAAGACAGATGGATGGCAATTTCATAGTGGAGTGGGGGATGGGGTGGGCAACCCTGTGACTAGGGGGAACAGATGGACACATGCTGAGGATGGGCCCCAGGCTTCCTGTTTAGTCTCTATTCCTCAGGCCTAGACATCCCTGAATTCACAAGAACCCCAGGGGCTCCGTGGGCATTCGAGAGGGACGTGTCACATGACCTGAGAAGACTCTAAGCACCAGGGTCGGCCTGGCCTCTGCTCTTCCCCACTCCCACAGCCCCTCCCTGGGTGGCCCCACAGATAAAGGCTCAGGCATGATGAGAAGGAGGAGGAGGAAGAAAACAACATTTTGGAAGAAAAGGGAAGTGAAAACTGGCTAAAACTTTTATTTATTTAAAATAAAGGTTGTTATGCTTGACTGTAAACATGCTGGCCCATCCCTCCCTCCCTCCCTCTTCTCATGGCAGAGGGCTCAGACCACACAGCAAGCTGGGGGCAGGAGGCAGAGAAGGCCACGGAGAGGGGTGAGACTAGGGTGGCTCAGGTGTTGGGAGGGGAGAGGGACCTAGGAACTCAGTGCCCTGCTGAGCACAGCTGGACCGGGCTAGTCCTAGACCCACTGGCCCTCAGCTGCGAATCGTTCCGCATCTAAACCCGCGATCATCCCTACGGCTTCAACGTCACACGCACACGCATGCGCAGTCGACGTAGGGACGAGGACGGCACAGACAAGCCCGCGGACCCTCGCGGGTGCTTTCCTCTCTCTCTGTTTCTCTCCTTGCCGGAGACAGACAGCCGTCCTAGAGGAGGTGGGCAGAACTCCGGCTGTGAGTCACATTTTCTATTTCACCTAAAAATCCTTATCTGCCTTTGTCCTCTTTCTTTTTGGTTCCACCTGACTTCCTTCCATTTTTTCAGTGCTCGAGCCGTTTTGGGTGGCCTGTAAGAACCTATGAGCTCCCCACAGAAGGGAGACAGGTGTGGATGGTCTGGGGAAACAGGTTTGGGGACCCTGCATTGCAGGTCTTTTGTGAATAGGTTGCTGTGGCCACCCTTGGTGGCCTGACCAGACAGGGAAGGACTGTGGTATGCATGGTCAGAAGTGAATAGGCAGGAAATGTTTGTGATAAGAGGCTTCCCCTCTTGCAAACTCCCCTTAAATCCAGACCCAGCTGTGGGATAAGGGCAGGGAGCTGTCAGACCCAGCGGCTGCAAGAGCCAGCCTTTGGGACTGCTGGAGGAAGGGGCTACATTTGCTAGGGGCCTTCGGGGCTCCCCAAAAGGCAGCACTGGGGGATAAAAATGATCCTGGGAACCCAGCCAAGGCTGCCTTCTTTTGGGATCAGGAAGTTCAATCATACCTCATAAGGCCAAATCAATCTCTTAAGAGAAAGAAAAGAAAACAAAGCCCCTGGGCTTTTTAAATGCAAGTTGCCCAGAGGGCAGAGCAGGTCTAACTGCTGGCCCCAGGACATTTCCTGCTCTGGGTTGGTCCCACCTGGAGCCATTCATTAATATTAACCAGTAAAAATGGAAAATGGAAGAGTGCATCCACAAGGACCGACCTGGAGGCTCTGAGAGGGAATCCATTCCAAGGTAGTCTTCTGCTGGGGGTGGAGTCTCAGGAATGTGTGTCACGCAGCCGTTCTCGATGCATGATGCTCCCGGGACCCCAACTGTCTCCCGTTTGTTCAAGGCTCCTGTAACTTCGCCATCTGTGGTTGACTTGGACAGCCCAAAAAAGAGCTGGAAGGGCAGCAAAGGAGCACCCCATGGGTGGGGGTGAAGCTTTCAGCCTCCTGCTATTGCATCAGTGCCCCTTCTTAAGGATTAGCAGCTTCTATCTGTCCCTGGGGCTGCACTGTAAATGCCTGTGTAATGCTAATTTGTGGTTGGCAGGAGATTCATTGGGAAGAAGCTGAACAATGGCAGGAGGAGGCTGAGCTCCCTCCAACTTCTGGAGTCTTTGGGGGTGTATGTGTGTATCTTCTAGAAGGAATGTAGCAACAGGGACACAGAAAGGATGATTGAAGGAGAGAGCAGGGATGAAGGCACTGACAGTTGGAGTAGAGTCTGGAAGCACCCATTCAGGGAGATTTTTTTGATACAAATGACGTCCCATCACTTTTGCTGTATTCTGTTTGTTAGAAGCAAGTCACCAGGTCCAGGCCACACTGAAGGGGAAGGGATCACACAGGAGGCAAGAATCAGTGAGAACCATTTCAGAAGCTGCCTGGGACACAGTGTCAGGTACACAGTAACTGCTCAGGAAAAGATGTTGGTACTGGGTCCAGTGACACGCTCTGTGAGGGGTGTTACTTTCCCTTCAGTGGCCCAGCCTCTGCTCTCCCATCTTCATTCCTCTTGGAATGGCTGGGTTTTCTCGCAGGATTTTTCCTCTGGCGCTGTGAGGTTTGTGACTCTCCTTCTGGGTGTGAGCTGGCAGACAGAAGATAGACGCTCTCTTACACACACACTGTCTTTCTGACAGCCTCTTCGTGACCGTGTGTGGTCTTGCATTGTGGTCAGCATACAGATATTTTAATTTCCTGCTCACCTGCTCCGTGAGGATCTGATTTCTTCTTGCGTTTATTTTTTCTCTCTAGCAGCTTGTGGACAGGTATTTTGGTCTGACCATCTGGTAGCCATTCACCTTTATGATGGCTTGAGAAAGGAATTAATTTCACTTGTTTCTTGAGCCGTATCTGCCTCCTTTGACAGTAAGTTACCTTTATCACCTCTTAAAATTCTTACTGTGTTGGTCCTTCTGGTCCCTAGAGGGCTCTTTAGATCCCCTAACTTTGTGCAACTGTGTCTCCTTTGGTTTAGCTCCTCGTGCCTTTCTTTTTGTACCAAGGTTTTAAACATCCTAGATATACTTCTAAGGTATACCTCTCCACACCCACGGCCCCCTGAGAGTGATGGATTCAGCTTGACTACATCAGGCCAAGAGTCATCAGAGAACAATCAACTGCAGAGAGAATCTGACCCCTCCCCCAGTCCTGTCCCTGGACTGACTCCTGAGGCCTTTAGCCTAATTCTGGTGGGTAATTTGGGGGAGGGCAGAATATGAGAAGGTAGAGGAAATTCCTGAGCTAGAAAGAGGTGGGTGGAGCCTCTTCATTCCTTCCTGGTTGTGTATCCCCAAGTGTCTCAAGGGCCTACAGTCTCCCCGGAGACCTCTAGAAGGTGGCGAAATCAAGGATTTCTACTTGACAGATGGGACATCGAGGGCTTCTGTTCAGGAGCCTCAGCTCAGCCTACCATGTTCTGCTGTATTTTTGTTGGAAGGAGTGTTGGCAAGGCAGTGGTATACACTGGGCTCTCTGGCCATAGGATATTATAAACATTTATGACAAGTGTCATAATATGCCTTGCCTGAAAATGGTACTGTGTGGAGGGGATGGCTAATATCCTGGTCAGAATGAGGCCAACAGCTGTCTTCTGAGATCTTAAAAGTCCTTCCAGCACTATTCACACCCTAATCTCTAATCGGTTAATAGACATGGTTGCTATTTCTAGGACCTTTTGCCCTAGTGTAGTGGTCAAGAGTATGCACTCTGGCCAGTTGGGCCTTGGTTTGAATCTTAGTTTCTTTGCTTACTAGCTCTGTAACCTTAGCTAGTTTCTCTAAGTCTCAGTTTTGACCTCTGTAAAATGGGCATGTGATGGTTGCATTCTTATAGGGTTGATATGAAAATTATACAAAGTAATAAAAGTAATAGTATACATAACATAGAGTGCCTGGTGCATAGTAAGCTCTTTTTTTTCTCTTTTAAGATTTTATTTATTTGAGAGAGAGCGAGCGAGAGCACACGCGAGCGTGTGTGCACAAGCAGGGGGGAGGGGCAGAGGGAGAGGGAGAGGCAGACTCCCTGCTGAATAGGGAGCCTGAGGAAGGGCTCCATCCAGGGTCCTGGGATCGTGACCTGAGCCAAAAGCAGACACTTAACCAACTGAGCCACCCAGATGGCCCACATAGTGAGCTCTTAAAGCCTTTTTTTAGTTTTATTATCTTGGCCCCTAGGACCTTCCAACGGTTGAAGCCTCCATTTTTGGAGCTTATCATGCCTGTTATACTGATGGAGACTGTCTCTGTCTGCCCACCTCCCTTGCATGTTGGGCATCTGATGACCCTTCCATCAGTCTCCCTCCTGGATATTCTGTCTCTGGGACCTTGACCCCCTCTCCCCACATCCCCTACTCCATGCTCCTCCTAGCATGTGAATCAGTCTCCGAGTCCTGTCAACTTGTCTGAGGGGCTGAGGGACAGTCCATCTGGGAGGTGTCCCTCCTTATCATTGATGACTGTGTTGTGAACCTTACTGAGGCACTGAAGAGAAATGTAGAAAGTTCAGACAAGTTGTTATTTGTCATCCCTCTCATTCCCCGCCCCCTCCCCCTGCCATTAGCGGAATTTAACTCACTCCCTGAAACACAGAATTTAGTCAAAACCCTTTTTGTCTACAGACATAGAGTGGACTTTTCACTTGGCTGGGGAGCTGTGCTGAAGAAACTGCCCAGGAGGCCAGATGGGGTGTGTGTGGTGGGTCGGACCTCTAAGTGTGAGAGGAGGTGAGATGGAAGGGACAGGCAAGTGTCAATGTGGCCTGAGGCTCCACAGTGATCCCAGGCTGTGTCCACAGCCACTCCAGGCCAGAAGCTTCCTCAATTTCTACAGGACAGCCTGGCAAAGCAGGAACAGCTTTGTCTTTCTCCTCTGTAAAATGGGCATGAAAAAATTACCAAGAACAGCTAGTCTTTCTCCTCTGGAAACTGGCTTACTGGTTTCCATAGCAACAGGACTCCCCCACTCTGTCCTCTCTGAACCCCATCTCAGAAGCTTTTTGGCATGGATATCAAGGCTCAGGATGAGAGCATGAATCATCTGCATACTTTATTCAAGGGAACTGGGTTTTCTGAGCCCAAAGCTCTCATGTGATGTAAATAGTGAAGCTGAAGGCTAGGATGTCAGGGTGTTAGGGAGGTTGGCTGTGCTTGCAAAGCAGGAATGCTGACTCAGTTGATGGAGGCAGATTTTGATGAGTGTTGTGAATTACTGGTTTGGCATGGAACATGAAATGGCTTTGTACCAGATCACTGGCGAGGAGAAAAGGGCTGGCACGGGCAGAGACCCCCACTGGCTTAGGTAGAGTGACGGTGTCTGTGAGCTTCTTCTCAGAGACCTGGAGAGCTTGCAGAGTCTTATAAAACCCTCCTGAGGAGGGAGCAACTCAGAAGCTGTCCCATAAAGAGGGAGAAGGGTAATTTTTCTGTCTCAGTGACCCGTGGATAAAGCCTATTTCTCAGTTAGGACAATAGAAATGAGGGATCTGAGAGTGGGGAGGTGATCTTCAGGTTGGTTGGGGGGGCACATATCCTCAATTGGGGTGAAGAAAATTTTCCTTTCTGATTATTCCAGAAGAGGACAAAGCTGACTGGCTGGTGGATGATAGCTGCCCTTGTATGGAGGCTGGCTGTAGAAGGAGGAGAACAGTGCTTGGGAGTTCTGCAAGCTGATCCGTTACCAGGTAAGCTGAAATTCACTTTGGGAAGCTGATCATTGATATGGGTCTTGTTTTTACCTGAGTTATTTCCCTGTCTTTAGGCATTTATAACAAATAGGAGGAGAAGGATAAACAGATCTCTGCAGTTTTTATACTGGAAAATCCTGTTAATCTCTTTGTGATTTAAGCAGGTGGATGAGAGATTCCTGATTTCCATAATTATCTGTGCCTGGAGGTTTATACAGGGAAGGATCATTCAGGGTAGACTTGAAACATGGTGCATTTGAGTAGAGATTGTACTCCAGGGGCCATGGAAAGAACTTGCTTCTGACAGCTGGAGACAGCCTTCTGTGTGGGTGGGTGGGGACATAATCCCTTTTATCCTGGCTTTGGTTTGCTTAATTACCTTTTTAGCAGTGCTGTTCATGGCTGCAACAGGTGTCAGGCTATGTAAGGCAGATGTTGAGAACTGGCCAATATCTTCGGTCATTCCTGACCTATAGGGCTGAACCTTCAATACCATGAGATCTTAGTCACCATTGCAGTCCCTTGTCCTGGGGATGAGAGAGAGGGTCTTGTGTTCCTTTCTGGTAAAAATCCAGCAACCAGTCAGGAAGGCAGCCTCTCCTTCCATATCCCCAAAAGAAGCTACAATGGAAGAATTGGAGTGGCGGGACCGGCACAGGAGATGGAGACCAAGGGGATTTGTCACCTGCCTGGAAAATCCTCCTAGACATTTGCAAGTCACAGGAAGTTAGCAGAGGAAAAACAGCTGGATTCTTTTCATCACCTTGGCCTGCATATTATCTTGAGATAACGTGCGCTACACTACACTTTGAGAGAGTGTAGAAATATGGGAAGTGTGTGATAGTGGGAGTCAGGACCCTGGCGTTTTAGACTGCTCCTGACCAGTGGTGGGAGCCTGGGGAAGTTGCTTTGGCTCTTGGGGTCTCCCCAGTTTTCTCCCCTGTTGGTGGGGACTGGGAAAGTGGGGTGGACAGGGATGAGGTGGTCTCTATTCTATGACTCACAGGGCCCGCAGCGTGACCATGTCTTACACACACAGCCGGCGATGTTGATTGCTCTCTGCAGGACTACACTCCCCCTCCCCTGCCTCCCCAGCGGGTTATCATGCTGACTCGACTAACATAACCCCCATCTGGACGCAGTCCAAGCGCCAGATGTGCCCCTGATTAGTGTCGGTCTGGGGAATGTTTCCATGACTGAAAGGTCAGTGTCAGCTGGAAGTGCCCAGTGTGGGTGTCTTCCCCCCACCCATGTCCGCTGGGAGAGCTGAAACTTGCATTATCTCACTGGCCAAGGAACTTAGCTGGGGCGGCATGAGGTCGGGAGCTGGCCAAGTTCAGGAGGGCCTTGTTTTCCTTGCCTTCCTCCTTTGCTCTCCGCTGAAGGACAAAGTGTGATTTTCCACTTGGAAGAGACTCCAGGGGTGTGCAAAGAGGGAAGTCCTGCTGGTGTGTAACTGAAAACACTTTGTTCTCCTTTAGATCGCCAATGTGCTCATGTCTCTTCTGATTTTCTTGTGGCGGCCGTCACCTCCACTATGGAAAGAAAAATGAACGATAATGTTGTGATGGGCTGGGCTGCCATGTTTTACCCTATTTACAGGTCATTTTAAGTATTGCTTCTACACTTCAGACGGGCTTTCATGTTTAATTTCACTTGTGTAGGGCTATGCGAGGCTTTCCTCTAGGTAGCAATGAAAATTAAACACAATTGAGTTTGATGTGTAGCTTATTGATTCCAGACCCATTTCAGTAGACTGTGACACTTCGGCGACCTGCAAATTCTACACATTAGAGTTCATATTTTACACAAACGCCGGATCCCTGAGCCGTGGACTCGCATTCCTTCCGGCAGCATCCAACTCCCAGCAGAAGACATAGACCCTGTCAGAGGATGAAAGCTCCTAATGAAGATGCATTACAGATGCTATTTATGGTCAGCCCCCTAGGAAAACAAAAATGATTCATGAATAATTTCAGGGAAGTCACACCAAAAAGAGTAATAATTTTCTCAAGTCCACATTGTCCTTTGGTTCTCTGTGGGCCACTTCCAGTCCCACAAGTCACCACGGCTTCACTTCAAAAGGATGAGGAGGGACAGGGGGAGAGGCCGTGTGTTAACCTGGCTTGGGAACTACCACGTAATGAAAACCGCTCAGCACCCATGATTGATTGCGTCTGGTCAAAGCAGAGCTTCTCTTCTTCGTGTGTTACTGGAAGGCTGAAGTGTACTCTTCAGTGGGCGGCCCGGGGTTCCTCTGGCAGAGGCATCATGATAGAAGACCCCTGAGCAAAGGGAACGATTGGTGACAGAGCAAGGTGGGTGGGCGGGTTCTGACCAGTCATTGGTTTCAGGGTCCCATGTCAATCATTTCTCTTTTGCCACGGAGCTGGGAATTCGAGGCTTTCTTTGGGCCAAAGTGGGAGAAAGGGAATTTTTACTAGAGGGCATGGCCTTCTGAGGCAAGGGAAGAAAGGATCTTCTGCCAGCTAGGGCAGGGAACAGAGGTGAGTCAGAACAACTTGTGGAGAATGTATTCCCCTCTGGGGGTCACAGGGCCACTTGTAAAATGACGTCTAGATGTTGGTCCCCATCCAAGGTTCTCAACCTTGGCTGCACATCAGAATCACCTGTGAGGCTTTTACAATCCCAGTGTCCGGGTCCCAACTCATAGCAATTACATCAGAATCGCGGGGGTGGGACCTGGGCTGAGGTAGTTGTCAAGGTGCCCCAGATGATTCCAAGGCATATCCAGCCTCAATGATCATCCATCTAGGACTTTGCAAATAAAGTACGGCCTAGGGACAGGAGTGGTGGTGTCAGCCGGGACTTGTTAGACATGCAGAATCTCAGGTCCCACCCCAGACCTACTGAATCAGCAATCTGCATTTTAGCAAGGTCTCTGGGAGATCTGAAATCTATTAAAGTATGAGGAGCTGTGGTTCTCAAACTTTGCTGCACATTAAAATCACCTAGGGAGCTTTTAAAAACCCCAGTGCCCAGGCCACCCCCCACCCCTCCCCGTACCAATTAAATCAGAATTTCTGAGGGTGGGATGCAAGCATCGGTAGTTTTTTATTGGTTCTCAGGTGATTTCTGATGTGCATGGGTTCTCAACTCTGGCTGCATATTAGAATCACCTGGGGAGCTTTTAAAGCTCCAGATACTTGAGCCCTATTTTCAGAAATTCTGATTTAATTGGTCTGGGGGAGGCTGCAAAAAACTTCCTAGGTGATTCTAATATACAGCCAATGAAAGCCTCTGTTCCAGAATGTTCTGCCAGCTTCACCGAGGGGCCAGCCAGGTCAAAAACCTTTGCTGCAAGTCAGTGGATCCAAGAACAGTTGAAGGGAAGGAGCGACCAGACCATGTCTAGACTTATCTGATCTCAGGGCTTTGATATTTGATCTCTTTACGTGTGACAACTACTATACTTTTTTTTATAAGTTCAAATATTTGTATGCTTTACTTTTATTTTTTTACCTTTACTTTTCTAATAAAATTTGTTTTGAAAAATTCAACTTCAGTTCAGCCAAACGAAGGGGCTAAAGCATTGGTCTACATCTGGGCCACAGGAGCTAGGAGCTAGGAGCTCAGCTAGGAGCTCAGCTAGGAGCTGAGGAATCAGATGGGACGGTGGCAAGAAAGGTCAAGATGGAGACCTCGCGACAGCCGGGGCCCGGCTGAAGAGTGAGGGAATGCTGTTGGGGACAAGAAAGAGGTGAGCTGATTGGGGTTTCTTGTCCGCTTGGCCCTGTGGTACCCCCTCTCCACTTCCACCATGACTGTGGAGTCAGGTAGTTCTAGAGTAGGCTTGCCAGAGTTAGCAAATAAAAAAGGGGTGCCTGGCTAAACTTGAATTTCAGATAAGCAATGAATTATTTTTGAACATAAGTATGTCCCCAGCCCTTTTGAGAAAGACTTATACTAGAAAATGATTTGTTGCTTACCTGAAAATCAGTTTTAATTGGGTATTGTGTATTTTGTCTGACAATCCTATTTGATCGACAACGCTAAATTCTCGGTGTTGGAAAATCTGCCCTCGTGAATGGCAGGTTTTCCTCTATGCCTGGAGGGTTCTTGCCCTCTGAGGTGAGGTCCATGTTCGTGTGTTTGAGCCCTGTCCCTAGGAGGTCCACCCTCCTGGGATCTACAGGGCTTAAGGCCCCAAAGCTAGCACTGGCAGGGATGTGTGAGGATGACCCGGTTCTGGGGACGGTATTCTTGGACTTCACTTCTCCGGACTGCTTCTCTGCAGTTTTTGGTGTTGAGGTGGTTCCTGGGAGGCCCTCAGAGGTACCCTCTTTTCCCAGTCACTTGCCCAAGTGAGGCTACCCACGCCAAGAGAAAGGAAGTCGGAAGACATTTTGGGCTGGAGGTGACAGTGTGGTGCGCATGTGACTCAGACATATGCAGGGTGAAGGCAGCACGTTTCCCGGTCCAGCCACAGCTCATCCCTGAAGTTGCCATTCCACGTCTGAGCCCAGGGTGGCTGGCTTTCAGCAGAGGTTGCTCCACTGAAACACATTTAGAGTCAAAATTAGAGTTTTCTGTTCCATTTAGCTGTGAAACAGCCCCTCCCCTGCTGGCTTCGGAGCCTGTGGGGCTTGACTGGGGGGAATGGGGGACAGAGAGTGGGGAAGAGCCAGCTGCCAGCAAGAGACACACACATGTGAGAGATGTGTAGGATGACAGCTAGAGATGGGGGGCGTGGAGAGGAGAGGGTGGGGGGAGGGGCCAGAGAGGAGAGGGAGGGAGGGATGGAAGGACAGAACTGGTTAGGTAGCTGGGGATGTTCAGCAAGATGCAGGATGAATGAGCCCTCTGCTCGTTCCTCTCGACTGTCCCACTACAGACCTAAGCTGGTGCTGGTCTCTTCCCTGACTCTCCATCCGCTAGCCCAAGAGAAGCCCAGGAGGGCTCCTGCGGGCTTCAAAACAGGCTGGGCCGAGTTCGGAGACCATGGCCCACTTTCTCTGGGTGCTTTAGAATGTGGGTGCCCCTTCGTGAGGCTCACCCGCTGATCAGACTCTGCAGACATTGCTGAGGCTGGAAAGCTGGCATGCCCCCTAGGAGGGCTGCTCACATACAATAGCTTCTGTTGGAAATCCTCTCCATCTCCCTCCTGACGCCACCTTCTTCCTAGAATAATAAATAACCGGAGTATAAATGAAGGTCACAGACTTGGTTTTGTGTTTCTTCTGGGACTCAAGTCATGGGAAATCTGGGCTGTTCTTTGTCTCCTTCCTGATGGGCTCTGGTGTGGAGAGCTGGGCTTTCCAGCACATCTTCTCCCACAGGCACCTGGGACGTGGCACGGGGAAGGCTCTCCAGGGAAACCTCAGTAGCTAGTGGCAAATTAAGATGATAAATGTTTTTTTTTTCCCCTCCCTGGCCACTTAGTTGAGGACAGAACAGCCAGAGGCTCTGTGGAAGATTGGGAGAGAAGCCAAGGGAGGGGGGGAAAGAGGAGGGAGCTGCTTCAGAATAGGACAGGTCTCCTCAGCTCACACTTGCGGGGACCCCTCCTCACACAGGATTGGTCCTAGTTCCAATTTTGCTGAGGGCTGGGTATCTGAGCAAGAAGTAGGTTTCCAGATAAACTGTACTGACTGGTAAGTGGAGCTGGCCTGGGTTCTTGCTGACTATTTGGGGTTTGGCTTGCCAAATCTTGGCCAGGGTCTGGCAACTAGCTCCAAGCCTGTTTTCTAGGACCGGAGTGTACTTTCCTTGGAGACTGAGAGGCCTGGCCCCTGGAGGAAGAGTTGGCCTGCTCCTATGGGCCAGCAGCTTACTCTGCATCTGTTCAGAAACAGCCTGTTGGCAAAGTCCTGTGTGTTGTGGACCGTTGGATAGTGTGTCAGTTCCTGGGAGCCATGGAAGATGGGCTTGGATGACCACTGGGGCCCGGCTCACATTCTTATCTCAGCTGAAGGGAAGAATGGTTTGTCCCATGGGATTTCTATGGGGCTGGCATTCAGGGGTTGGGCTGGTACAGGCCTCGCTGGTCAAATCCCAGCTGGCTCTCATTTGTCCATCTCTGACAGACCCAGGCTTGGCCTGAAGGCTCAGACTTTCTGCCTGATCAAGACATCAGTGTGCAAAGAGCCAGGACCCAGGAGAGATTCACGGGTGAATGCGAATGGTATAGTGGTGTGCACTTCTTCCCATGGAGCCAGGGGTTTGAACACCTGGCTAGCGTGTGTGTTTCAGGGGTCAGGTAGGGAGAGCTCAGAAGTGGGGGCATGGCTGGGATGACTGATAAAGGGGAAAGGGCCCAACTCCGGGTTAGCCCCTGCTCTTCCTCATCTCCTGGTGCCTCTCCTCTGCCCCTGGCCCTTCTCATGTTCTGGGGCAAGGTCTAAATTGAGACATTTAGGAGCTGCCAACCTTCCAGGTCCAGGGTGATCCCAGGACTCACTGGCTCCCCATCACCTCTTGGCTTGGCCCTCGTCCTAATCCCCACCAGTGCCGGATGCCAGTATCTGGCTGCCCACTGAGGTCCTCTTTCCTCATGCCCGTTTCGGGCACTGTTTGGTGCTGCCGAGGTGGCCCTGCCTGTGTGCGTGTTTGTGTGTGTGTATGTGTACATGGCCTTCTTGGACGTTTAACTGATGATTTATTGGCCCCGAGTGAGGCACAGATTCCAAAATTCTTTCCAACCCTGGACTTAGTGGTCGGAGAAAGCGCCTGAGCACAGTTTATTATAAACATCCTTCAGGCCCAGCCTCTGATGCCACCCTTAGGAAGGCCTTCTCCCAGGACCTTGGCCCTGTGTCCCTCCTCTTCTTTGGGCTCCTCGGATCCAGAGAGTGTGCCTGACCCCACCCAACCATGAGCTCTTCTGCCCTGGTCCAGTGTTGAGCAGTTAATCTGTTCCCTCCTCCCAGAGCCCAGGCTTTGGAGTCAGCCAGCCCCAAGTTCAAATTCTGACTCTCTTGCTGATGAGCCAATAGGCTCAGGCGAGTTGATTTCTTTGCAACTCAGTCTCCTCATCAGAAAAGAGGGCAAAACGTACCTCTTTCTCAGGCTCGTTGTGAGGCTCGGGGGGTGGGGGGCTAATGCAAATGAAGCAGCTGGCACAGGCCCAAGGTTTTGTTCTTCAGTCTTCTCTCCTCATGGTTGTTGGAACAGAGCTGGGCTTGTGGTCGGCACCCAGAAAAGTAGTAGTGACTGATTAATGATTATGGAGCCTGCAATTATCGGGATGAAGTCCCTAAACGGGGAAACAGCTCTAAGCAAACCCATTAATTAGGGGCCTGTTTGCAGTTCTTTTGTGCTGGCTTATCATGTGTTAGCTCAAGGAGGGCTGGGTACCCCCTACCCCCCCAGAGGTCATTCTGGGAGAATAATGACCAAGGGGAGGCTCCGGCCTGAGGTGTACAATTCCCACCTACTTGTGACCTTCACGCCCACCCTCCCCTCCCCATCCCAGAACTGTTGCAATAAACAAGTTACCAGGTGACACACAGCCCTAATAAAGGGGGCCACTGGCTTTAGGGCGGCATTAAGCCTGAGCTAATGGGCTTTGCCAGGGAGCAAGGACTGCCCAAGGCGCAGGAGGACTTCTGACCTGGAGTGACCTCTCAGGCCAAAGGAGGCCAGGGGCCCCAGCTACTTTTTGAGAAAAAGGAAGATTTTTTTTTTTTGGATGAAGAAGAAATGTCAAAATGGAATATTACAAAAATCATGTTATAACTTACATGTTTCCATTTATCCGATGAGCAAGTTTAAACCCCAAATGCAATATGATGGTTATTTCACAATAATTTCAATAACAAAAATATTAATCGTTGTGTACTACAAGTAGGCAGGTGACAAGATAAACTAATGGGGTAGAAATTGAAAGTTGCCTGATGGACATCTGTCTGTCCGCGGGTCAGCCCCCACCACACTCCAAGGGGCTGGTCCCGTGGGGCAGCTCAGAGCCCAGGGCCCTGGCCAATGGTAGGCTCTGTGGTCATCTCAGAGTTGGTGGGGCCCTGGTGACACTCAGAGATGACTTCATTCCCCTGGGAAACTAAGGCCCATTCACAAGCCACAGACCCAGGAGGCCGGGCCAGCTTCCTTTGACAGTTGTGCGGCTGGTGGCCCATGTGCGTCCGTGCTGTGTGCAGTGGGCACCAAGTAAATACTCTCAGATCACCTGCCTCAAGCATGGTCAATATGCTTCCACTCACTTCTTGGACGACCGCTGCTTTCTCCGTTGGAGGGTCAGCGCCATGAAAATAGAAACTGCATCTGACTTTTTCCCCTCCTGTGTCCTCAGTGTATAAGGGCTCCACGGATTATATTGAAATACATTGAATCAAAATCTTCTCTAAGATGTGTCCTGATTCTCACCCAGACTGAATCGGACCTCTTTTCCTGGGCTTCTGTCGTCCTTTTCAGACATAGCATGTTATGCTATAATTATATTTGTTTCCTTGCCTTTATTCTGCTCAGGCTATGAGCCCTCACTCAGGATCCCAAGTACCCAGCACGGTCACTGGTGCAAAGAAGGTGCTGACCACAATTTTTTGGCAGGACTGAATGAATGGTTGTGTGAATGAGTCTGCAGGGCAGACGGCCCGAGTCAGCCTCCCCACCAGCCACCCCAGGCCCAGCACGCTTGGAAGCTAAATTTCCTGATGAGTGTTTTCCTGTTTTATGAATCTTTGTCTGTCTCTAGAAGCCTGTGTTCCCTTCTGGTATCAGGGCACATCTGGTTGTTGGTGCATGTTGCTTCGTTAGAAACTCTTAAAACAGCATGAAATTGTTAGCACGTTGCTCCTGCCTGCCAAGCTGTTCTCGAGACTCAGGCTTTGGTGGATTTGGTTTTCTGTTTGTTTTCTGTTTTCATGCAGTTTAGAAAATTGCTCTGTGACAACCTTGGGGGAAATAAGCCTGCCTTGAGCCCTGCCAAGGAGAGGGCCAGCCTGGGAAGAGCTCTGGGGGTGGCTGGGAATCAGCATGGAGAAGCTCTGGGAATCCTTGCTTGTATGGTCTTTCCTTTTGTTTTGGATTGGACGCTCAGGCTGCTTTGATGTGTGGAGAGAAGGGTGCCCAAAGGAGGTAGGGTGAGCCTGGGGCTGGCCTTGTCTCCTATGGGTCCTCACAGGGAGAGTGATGCAGCTGAGTACAGCATCTTAGGGTTCCAGAGGACACAGATATGCTCTCTCTAAATAAATACCTGGGGATGGAAGCTATGAAGGAAGATGTACCTTCCTGGTACATTTGATTTCTCTGCTATTTTTAGGTGTGGGCAGTGCGAGAAATCAGCTTTTCTCACATGGCCCCAGTATGCCGTGCCCCCTTCCCATTCTCGGTAGCTCCCGTCTTTTGGCAGATTTCCTTTCTGGAAGTAATCTCATCTGGGAAAAAGTCTGGGCTGGTCTCTTTTCACCTTGGGTGGCAGTTGTTGTCATTGCTTCGTATGTAGACCAGCCAACACTGCTCCTGGATGGTCAGTCAAGGTGTGGGCAGGCGGGAAAGAGGCAGCGAGCACCCCCAGGCAGGAGGTGGTATTCTGCCTCCTTATCACCCTGGGACTCTGAGGCCTACCTGCCCTTGGGACTCTGCTATGGACTGAACGTTTGTGGCCCCCCACCGGAAGCATCCCCACTATGATGGTACTAGGAGGTGGGGCCTTTGGGAGGTGATTAGGTCAAGAAGACAGCCATCTATGAACCAGGAAGGGAGCTCTCACCAGACACTGAATCTACTGTAGCCTTGATACCGGAATTCTAACCCTCAGAATTGTGAGAAATCAATGTTTATTTTTAAACCACATAGCCTGCGGTATTTTTGTTACAGCAGCCCAAATGGACTAAGACCTATCTCTAAAACCTAAGCTCCCTCAAGGAACCCTTGCTTATTTGGGATCTACAGCATGCCAGGCACTGACTTTGTGGGCTGGATATAATTATATATTATAGCCTTGCCCAAGCTATATAAGCCATAAGTGACATAGAGACATTTAAATCTTGTCTGTCTGATGTCAAAGCCCTTCCTCATTCCTCTGCATGAGGGGTTCATGAGCTCAGGAAGAGCAGAGAGTAGAGTGCTTTGGTTGTGGGTGTAGCGTGCTGCCCCCAGCCTCACCCTTCTGGTCTCACCTCATTCCCCAGCTCGAAGCCAGCGGGAATGCTCTTGCTATGAACTAAATCAAAGCAAAATTCTCTTTGTCCCCACTGCTGGGTTTTAGGGAACTATATTAAAATGGGCCTTTAATTTAAAAAAGGTAGAGGAAGGGAGAGAAGTACAAAAAGAAACCACTGAAAGAATTTATAAATTTTGAGTTCTCAACGTTTGGTAAGGCTTAAAGGCACATTGTGCCATATTTCTTCTTGGCCACACCTTGAGGATCTTCCAATGTGGCTCCCTTCTAGATACAGGAAATCCTTCCCCTCTCCCCCTTCTCTGCCCCCTTCTCACCCGGAAAGGGCTTGAGGCAGGTGTCCCTGTCATGCTCTTAACCTGGACTGGGGTTCACGAACTAGAGTCCATGGATGAGCATCTGGAGACAGTGAATTTCCAGAAATTGAATGAAAAATGTGATCGCATTGTTGTATGTACTTTTTTCCTGGGGAGCGGGTTCACAGATGTAATCAGATTCACAGAGAAGTCAGTGACTTCAAATGGTCTAAGGAGCCCCAGAGGTGAACTGACACTTCTAAGTGAAAAATTTAACTTAGAGCTAAGCGCTGGGACAAGTTTTGCTTGATCTGAAGGAACTGATATGTTCTCGCCTCCTGTAATCATTTTTCTATACCTGTCACCATTACTGCATTTCTAATTTATTCCATTTTCATTTTATTGAAATGATTCTTACCTGGATCAAGTCAGCTCTGTGTACCTATTACAGGAAGAGGGAGTTCATTAATCAGCTTCTTTTTTCTCACTATGGAACAATCAGTTACTGTTCCTGGCATAGGGGATTTTCTCCGGTGTCTATGATATAAAGAGAACATAGAGCGATAGATAGAGGGAGAAGAGGGACAAAACCTGAAAGGCATCTTTACCAAGAGTGAGTTCAAATGTCCTTGGATGGGGATGTAGCTCAGGGGTAGACCATTTGACTGCAAATGTCCTTGGAGAAATTGAGTCAAGCAGTGGAGTCAAAATATCCTGTTTCAGTGTCTCTGCCAGGTCTGGGAGCAGGAGGAAGCAAGCCCCTTAAAGAGTGAAAAGAATTTGCCACCACCCCATGGTCAGGGACGTCTTTACCAGGAAGGACACAGTCAGTGGGAAAATGTGGACATCAGTGAATTTTAAAGACCCCTGTGAGCAGGCTCCTTCTTCCCATCACCCTAGTAGACCCTGGTAGGACATATCATGGAATCATCCTTGTCTGTCACATCCTGTAGATTTCCCTCCATCATCACGTGACTGAGGCCACTTGCTCTTCCTGCAGTACCAGGGAGCTCCTGGCTCCAGGGCAGAGACCCTCGGAGTGATTCCCTAGCTTTACAAATATCTGAGCCACTTAACCTTACGGGCCCCACTTATTTGTTTGAATAACTACTGTAGTGTTTGTTTGTTTGTTTTTTTAAAAGAAATGGTGTGGTACAGTGGAAAGAACATGAGATTTGGAATCACTTAACCCTTGCTTAAATCCAAAAGTGATGCCACCTTTGCTAAAAGATACATTTAAACACTGTTCTTCCTCACTTTTCCCCCAAGCACAGGATAAAACCAAGGATGTTTACTGGTGTATTTTCTCTCACCATTTTGTATATGGCAGCTGTAGCAAGATAAGCCTTGTAAGAAGGACGCAGGGAGGCCACTGGACTGTTATGTCCTAACCTAGGCATTAAGCCTCTCTCTAAGGGGCTTATATTTGGTCCAGCCCAGCTCACCAAAATAAGTGTTGGGCTAGGGGCCCAGCTAGAATAAAGTTTTCCTAAGCCTAGTATGGTTGGGTTTTAGGGTTTTAGGAAACATCCTTAAAAGACAGGTGATATTTGACCTTTGCTTTTTTCCCTCTATCTTGGTAATATAGACGGCTGGAGCACTAGCAGCTGCCTTAGAACATGAGGACATGAGGGACGTACTATAGCATGGCAGGGTGATAAGCTGGGTCCAGAGGATAGGAAATGCCAAGTATCCTTAGAGCATTAGTTTCTAGCATTCTTTAAATTCAGAAAGAAAGAAACTGTCTTGTTTAAGTCACGTTATGTTGGAATTTTCTGTCACATACAGGACCTAACCCTAACTATTCCAGTGGTCACACATTTGGTTTTTAGAGTCAGATAACCTGGGTTGATATCCCACCCCATAATTTTATAGGCTTCAGTGTGGGAAAATATCTTAACCCTTAAAGCCTCCAGTTTTCATGACTGTGAAATGTGGTCATTATGGTACTTATCTGATAACTTATCTGATATATACTGAGTTATATAACATTATATAGTGAACACATATTCAGTACTCAATAAATGTTTCTGTTATGTTGTTGTTATTACCCTCCTCCTCCTCTTCATCATCATCCTGGGACATCTGTAACCCTTGGAGGACTTCCCAGGGGTGGCCATGGAAGATTATGAGTCATGTATTCAGGATCCTGGAGCCTATGTCTCTCCATTTCTTTCCACAAAAGAAACAACTCCTAAATTCTGGGAAGTCACTTACCTCTATGAGCCTCCCTTTCCACATCTAAAAATGGGGCTAATGATACTCTGTGGGCTTGTCGGGAAGGTCGGATGAGCAAATATGTGCAAAGCAGCCAATGCAGTGCACGGAGCAGGCACGCCGCAGATGTTAGGTCCCATCTCTGTCCTACGGATACTTGCTTTCACACTGAAGAGATACATGCGGGGCCTCCTGGCCTCATCTCTCTTGCTCTACTCCTAGCCAGGTAAATTGCAAGGTGACATGAGCAACTTGGTGGTTGTAGGCAAATCCAGCTGGTGAAGGGCCAGTGGCCCAGCCAGGGAAGAATTATGTAGCCCAACTGTGAAGACTCAGGCCGGCAAGCCGGATGGGTGTGGGGGACAGGAAGTCTCTCAGAGTTAGATATAGAGGACAGGGGTATTGGGGAGGCAGAGGGAATATGAGCAAGCTTTGACAGCAGAGTTGGAGGCCTTAGTGAGAGGACATGGCACTGCTTCATTATTATTGTTGTTGTTGCTGTTGTTATTATTCGCACATCCAACTTGGCAGTTCATGGGGGAGAGAGGCCACAGGCAAAATAGTAATTCTGTGAAGACAATAATACTCATCTTAAAGAACTGTTTATGAGGTTCTAACTAAATGAGATAATTGATACAAAGGTGTATGTGGCACATAGCGTAGGCCTCTTTCTCTGATCCTACCTTCCATTGATACTGACAAACTCTTGCTACCTACTGAGTTTGCTGCATCTCACGAGGTCCCTGAACACCATCTACAGGGGCCAGAGGTAAGCCCTAAAGGACTGGATGGTTTCATGGAGGGTGAGCACAAGCTGTTGTGGAAAGTTATATAAAACCAAGCAGATGCAAAGACCAAGGCATGGTGGGGACAGGGCCCAGGAACCTCTCCCATCCCTGTAACACTTAGATGCTTCCCAGTGGGTATTGTTCTTCTAGCACAGAGGTGGGCTCTCTAGTCCCTCCTTCATCATCCTTAAGCAAGCACAAGAAACCCTTTTGGATTTGTATGTCCTTCCTTTAAACGTTTTTTTTAATTGAGAAAAATAAATTTAAATTCCAGAGAGGTATAGAGAACAAGACAACAGCATCTCACTGCTAAGTTTAAATGAATGTTAACATTTTGCCTTGGATATTTGCTCAGATTTTGTTTTTCAAGAAAAGAAAAAAGGGTACCAATAATGCTAAAATCATCTTTAAATTGCCTTCCAATCTCATCTGGAGACAAGCTTTATCATGAAATCGATGTGTATTCCTTCAATCCATGATTTTGGACTCACTTTATGAGTATGTGTCCATATTGAGACTGTTTATTTCTTCCACTTTGGAAACTACACATTGTATTTCTATTATTTTTGTTGTTTCCTTAACATTTTTAACACCCATACTTACTTCAACTTCATATTTTGTGAACAAATTTTAAGTTAATTGATATCTCTATTCTCTTCCTAAATAAGACATAGAAATTAGGATTCTTTAATTTTGCCCCCAAACTTCCTGGTCTAGTATTTTGTTTTACCGTGTTTTTACTCACCATTTGTCATTACTACTGTTTTTAGAATCTGTCCCTATTCAGATTTACCAATGTGTTTATAATTTCTTTTTTTTTTTTTTTTTTTTTTTTGTGTGTGTGTTTATAATTTCTTTTGCACACAATTGCTTCTTATGATGCCATCTCACTTTTCATTTTTCGGAGTCCTCTTATAGTAGTTCTTCTTCTGTGAAGATCTGCATTTAGTTAACTCTTAATCTTTTTCTGAAAATATCTTCCCTTTGTCCCTCATCTCAGATGTGGGTCAGGTGAATATAGAGCTGCAGATGGACTTTTTCCCCTGTTAGCACTTTTAAGATATCATTCCTTCATCTCTGGCAGCTATCATTGCCAATAGGAAGAATGATATCAATCTGATAGACATTTCTTTGAAGATAATCTTGTTCTACTCTCTAGTATCTTTAGAAGTCTTATCTTTCCCTTGATGTTCTGTTGTTTCATAAGCATGTGTCTAAGTGTATATTTGTTTTTACTTAGGCTGTGTGCTTTTCCAACCCAAGGCTAAGAACCTTTTTTGCAAATCTGGAAGGTCCTTCACCATCATGTCTTAAAATCTTACCTCTCACTCTATTCTGTGTTGTCTCTTTCTACGGCACCAATCAACAGATACAGAATATTATTATTATTTTTAAGATTTTCTTTATTTATTTGAGGGAGAGAGTGAGAGAGAGAGAGAGAGAGAGCACGAGCCAGGGGAGGGGCAGAGAAGCAGACTCCACACTGAGCTGGAAGCCAGACACGGGACTCAATCCCAGGACCCTGGGATCACGACTCGAGCCGAAGGCAGACGCCTAACCAAGCCACCCAGGTGCCCCAGAGACAGAATATTAAAATGCATTCTCCATGTTTCTCAATTTCTTTTCCATATATTTTTTCTTTTTCAAATGCTAAAAATGTCATTATGTTTGTGTTGTATTCTGGATGATTTTCTCAGATCTGTGTTTCAAGTTACTGATCTTCTCCACAGCTGTGTCTATGGACAATTTAACTAGCCCCTAGAAATTGTCATTTTCTATTTTGAATGATTATGTTTTTCATTTTTAGAACTTCATTTCAGTTCTTTTTCCAACCATATTGTTCTGTGCTTGTTCTATAGATTATATTCTTCTTCTAGCTTTAGAATGTTTTAGGGAAACTTATTTTAAATTCTTTTCACAATGCTCTATACTCAAGAATTCCTTTGGATTGATTTTTCTCACTTTTAACATTTGCATCTCCCCATGTGCTTTGTAACTTTTGACTCATCCTCAGCAGGAAGTATCTTCTGTAGATTCTCTAGGACTTGGAGATATCCCTCTGGTGTAGTTTCTGCATGATAGAATTCTCTTTTCTAGACCAGTCTAACTTTATTTTGTTGACTTTGGTTATTCCTGGTAAGAAGTGTGAGAAGTTAGGTTTTATCCTAGCATTTACAGACTAAGTGCTCCAATTTCATTCATTAACTCTTTTTTCTTTCCCTTTGGGCACACTCTGGGGTGGCCAGCCAGTTTCTCTGCTATAACTTTGAGTCGTAGGAGTTTTTCCAATGGGGGGGGGGCATCATCTTTTCCAAAATAATTTCTATTCAATTTCAGCTTCTTGTGATGAATAGGAACTGTGGCCTTGATTTTTGTCTCTATGTGACATCAAAGCCCCCCCCCCCCCCCATGCATGCTTCTGTGTGCAGATGAATCACCTGGAGAACTTCTCAAAAAGAAAGATCCGGATTTAATAGGTCTGGGGTGGGCCTGAGAGCCTGTATTTCTAATAAATTCCCAGGAGATACTGATGGTGTTGATTTGGGGACTGTGCTTCAAGTAACAGAGGCCCCCAGCATGACTCTGGTCAGTTACCTCTGTGGACAAAGTAGCTTTACCTCTCACTCTCTGTTCACATGCTCTCTTTGTTTTTTAAAACTGAAAAGTTCCTTCTTGAGAGTCCTTTCAAGCTTTGGCTATGAATCCTAGGCTCTTTCCTGTTCCGGTAAAACTCTACTTACCCAGTGTTTTAATTACAACAGAGTATGGCTTTTAAGATAAAGAAAAACCCCAAATAACTGAGGCTTAAACTAGGTGAATATTTGTCGCTCGCATTAAGGGTCCAGAGTGAGGGAGTGTAGGGCTGTATGGTGGATCCACAATTATCAGGGACCTAATGTCCTTGCATTTTGCTGCTCTGTTTTCCTTGGTGGGTCACCTCAAGGTTTAAGCTGGCTGCAAGAGCTCCAGCCATCACATTCACATTTCAACCACCAGAAAGAAGAGATAGATTAGGAAAGGCAAGCCTTTAAAGATGTCCTAAAAGTTACAAATGTCAGTTCTACTTAAATCTCATTGGCTAGAACTTAGTCATATGTTCACTTCTAGTTGCAAAAGTGGTTGAGAAATGTATTATTTATTCTAGGTGGCCAGATGCTACCTAAGAATTGGGGCTTCTATCACTAAGGGGAAGGGGAATTGATAAGTGACAATCTGCCATAATCAGAATGTAGTTTTCTAGAATCTTGAGGCATGCCCTTAGCCTTGAATCCAGAAAGCGGGTGGGTCATGGATGGTGGTGGAGAGAGGAACAAATAACCTCTTTGCAAAGTGGCAGCCTTGGAGCTCTAGCAAACATGACCACAAATTTTTGAAAAAGGATTCCAAGAGGAAACTCTGTCCTCTGATGAGTCTATTGCTTGCACAGAAGGACAGCAGAATCTTAACTACTTAGTGATGTCTATAAAATGTCAGCATTTTTCTTCAAAGTCTTGCCAAATCTGCCAGAAATAGCCGGGTGACACAAGAGAAAAGAAAGAAACAGAGAGACCCTGACAAGCCAGAGCAGAGGAGACTGGAGACAGGAGTAGACAGCCTGTGACACGGGAACCGAGCCAATCTGTGAGAATGCAGAGAAACAGCCACCCCGCAGGTCAGCAATGGAACATCTAAAGACCCAGACGTTTCTCTGTGTGTGCCTGTGTTGGGGTGGAGTCAAGTGTGGGGAGGTGTGGAGGGGGAGAGAGCCAGAGAGAAGACCCAGGAGTCATCGTGTCACACTTCAGAACCGCTAAATAGGCTGAAGAGGCGCTGGGCAGTGCGAGTCAGAAGTCTTGGGGTGGGCAAGGGAAGGTAATTTTGGTGTCTAAACATCTATATTGGCTTCTATGGTCAGGGCCCGACCCAAGATGGTGGCCTATTATTACGATCATCTCCAGTCACCCAGTGAATGTTATGCTTTGTAACATTATATAAAGCACATTAGCATATTAGGGATTCAGAGAAGTTCTGTGGTAAAGGAGAATGACTTGTTTTGTCCTAAAGATTTGTACTTTTTTTTTTTTTTAAACTATGGAGCCCTCTTTTCCTGGAACACGAGTTAACTGCCTCTTGCCCTAGTGTCCCTCACAGCACCCTCTAAAAAATCATGCCACATGCAAATGAACTAGTTGCTTGGGAGAAACACTATTCTGAGTACTAGATTCAGATGGAATTACCCCTGAGGATACTTAATAACGAAAACACCCGTGTGATGTAATGAACAATGTCTTCAGCAGCCTTGTTAGCCCAAATATAATGGTGCTTTTCATGGGACCAGTTCTTGTAATTACATTAAAAAATACCGATGGCATCACACCAAGAACAGGTCAGCAGATGCAAGTCTGCCGGGGCCAGTGTGATGGACTCCAGTTGCTCTGGAGGGATCCTGGGATTGGTGTTAGAAAGTCTGGAAGCATGGATGAACTGCTCCCAGCAATCCTCTCTGGATAGTGTTTTTTCTCAGCAGGGCTTTTAAATAAATATTAAGTGGTGGGGTGTTCACATTGCACTTCCCAGTTGGACCTAAAGGGCAGCTCTCTCTGCCCTTCTCTGAGTACCTAGCCACAGGTCCTAACTGTTGAGTATGGGGGGGGGGGGGAGGTTGGCATCCCTTGGGAAAACTGAGCCCTCCTATCACTGGCCGCCAGCAAGACCAGGACACTCTTCTGGAGTTGCCTTGAGCCCATTCTGGGGCATAAATGGATGGGTAAACTGGGCCCTCAAAGCCTACTTCATTGAACATGGCTGAAGTAGTGCCCATAGCTAAGAATGTTTAAGACTGGTATAACCAGACTCTTGCCACAGCCAAATAAAATCTTGGCAAAACACCAGAGCATGCCTGGCTTTGGGCAACGCTACTGTCAGGACCCTATCCAAGACAAACGCTACGTCAGTGCCAAGGTAACTAAATGAAGTAACTTGTACTGGGCTGTTATTTAGGAATCGGTTACAATGTGGAATGCTTCTCAGAGATAACATGTTTAGTTTTTAGGACAGTCGATCTGAGGGCTTTTTGGAAATCATTGCCTAGCATGGCAAATTTATTTTCAGGTCGCCTCTAATTTGAGACAGTGAAACATCATCTAAGTTACAAGAATGCCTCTTATTGCTCGGCATGGTAGCAGGGGAGTTTGGAATTGGCATCTTGGATATCCAGGAGATCCCTAGGAAACAAGCTAGAAAGAGACGATTCCAGAACACATTCTTCTACGATGTGTCTGCACAGTTTTTACAGCCAGAAATAGAATCTCACTGCCATGGATGGTCATTCCCATCGCTCAGAGGTGTTCTAGATTGGTATCAACAGTCCAGATCCTAAATAGCAGCCTAGACCAGGGTCCACTCCAGGTCAACAACAGTGGCAACATAATCTAATCTGCCCTAGGGATGCAGTGTGACAGTGGGCTGGGATGGAATAACTGCATCTGAAGCTTGCATGCTCCCTAACGTGTTAGAATTTAGTATTTGCTGAAATACGCATTTGGTGTGCTGACCGTGCAAACCCGGTCTGGGGAAGGAGCCTCTTCCTAATGGTCTCAAGCATTTGTATTCTGTTTCCATCATGGAAATGAAAAGAATCTTCAATGTATGTGTATACATGAGAAACAGCTGAGGAGCTGTTTCCCAAAGCCCACTCCTGATGCTAGCAAAGGAACTGAAGAAGTTTAGGAAAGGAGATATTTGGGAAAAGTTAGCATGGAGTGTCAGTCGTACATGCATATGCACATCTCTGGGTAGTAATTTAGTGAGCAGTGAAATGTGACATTGGCAACATGGGGAGAATGGCCAGATTACTCAATGAATGAGATTGGGACCATTGAAAAATTAGCTTCCCCTTTCCCCATCATATATAAAAATCCATTCAGGATGGAATAGAGAGCTAAACAAAATAAAATCCCAAAGAACAACAACAAAAACCTTCAAAATATTTGAAGAAAATATAAGTGAATATTTTGTTTATCTTGGAAGTAGCAAAGAAAGCCAAAAAGGGGACATTTGTTATATTTGACTCCATAAAAATAAAAGATTTTGTCCAAAAAAAAAAAAGACACCATGGGCAAAATTAAGGACAAATGACAGCCTAGGGAAAGAGTGTTTGTAAAAAAAAACAAAAAAAAAAAAAAGAAAGAGTGTTTGTAACATGTATAATAGACAAAGGGTTAATAACAACAAAATAACAATTAAAAGGCAAACTACCCCATAGAAAAATGGACACAGAATAGGAATGGTCAATTTGCATTAAAAAGTTAACAGGATGTTTTTTCTAACATCAGATTGATAAAAACTTGGGAAGGCTTAAAATATTCTGCGTTGGAGGGGTGGGGGAAATTTTTGGTGGCCCAGGGTGTCAACCCTTCCCCGAGGACAGCAGTGTGGCAGAGGCAATCCAGACTTTTGGTGCATCAATCCTCTAAACCCATGTAAGCACTTGCACATGCACCCAAAGAGGCATGTCAGAGGATGGATCTGGCAACACCGTAGGAGGAAAGATTTAGAAGCACCTGAAATGACCTTTCAGGGTATGTCTTTACTACGGAACATGATGCACCACTTAAAAGGCTGAGGAATGTGCTGGCAGAGAGAGGCCTGCTGGATACACAAGAAAGTGCAAGTTGCGGCACATGCGTGCATGATACGACATCATACCCCATACGGGTCTCCTGGCAGGTGGACACGGAGACAAGTCCGTGAGAGACAGGTTACGCTGACTGTGCGCATGCGCTGTCTTAGTGGGGAAGTGTGATGGGCAGGGGATGAGACTGGTGGAGGGCAGTGTCTACTTCCTCCTCTACCTATTCGTATGTTGTTTAGCACACATACACACACACAGAAGAATGTATTCCTGTATTATTTGCGTATTTAAAAGACAAAAAAATCACACATACAGAATGAAATGTGACATGACACAGTGGTTTGGACGTCTGGAGTGAGGGATTCTGTCATTCTTCTGGACTGTCACTCATTTATTTATAAATATTTTTGAGCGCCTACTATGTGCCTGACCCAGAAAGTAGAGAAAGCAGTCTGTAAAACGATTTCAGTGAGTCCTCTGATTAGTAACTGTAGTGGTCAGCTAGGGCTGCTGTAACAAAATATCGCAGACTAGGGGCTTCCACAGCAGGAACCTATTTTCTCACCTGAGGCTGGAACCTGAGATCAGGTTGCCAACAGGGTGGGGTTCTGGTGAGAACTTTCTTCCCAGTTTGTAGACAGCTACCATCTTCCTGTGTCCTCATAGCAGAATGGGGTTGTTGGGGGCGGGGAGGGAAAGAGTGAGAGAGGAGGAAAAGGAGAGAGAGCAAGAGCGAGAGTGAGAGAGAGAGAAAGATCTTCCTCTTCTTATAAGGCCACTAACCCATGAAGGGAGGGCCTTCATGACCTCATCAAACTCTCATTACCTCTCAAAGTCCTTACCTCCAAATACCATTATGTTGGAGGGTAGGGCTTCAAACTATGGATTTTGGAGGGAAAGCACAAACATCCAGCCCATAACAACAATATATCCTGTAGGGTGTTACAAATAAAAATTAGAGACATCAAGGAACAATAGATGCGCAATGACCTAGTTAGCTTATCACCTGCAGAATGTACGAAGAGAACGGAACTTGTCCATCTTGAGAATGTAAAATGGTTGAGGCAATGAAGAGAATAGTTTAGAAAGGAGGTTTCTCTGGAGAGAGCTGTTGGAGGGCTCGGACTCCTTCCCCACTGTGTGTGTGTGTGTGTGTGTGTGTGTGTGTGTGTGTGTGTGTGTGTGTCTATGTGTCTATGTGTCTATGTGTCTATGTCTATAAAAGACACACAAAGCAGATGGAGACACTGTCCACTCCCTCCCTTCCCAAGACAGCTTCTAGCCTAAAGCAAAGTGGAACAAGGGGGAGGGAGGAAGGCACGTTCTTAACTTTAATTATTATATAGAAATGGGTATTGGGGTTATTGAATTAGGACTGTGTCATTTCAAGTGACTTTGTGTGTCATCCACCCAAGGCTGAACTAAAAAGTCATGGACCTACAGGAGTTTTTATCTGGCGGTAGAGGAAGACTACCCACATGGAATCAGGTTTAAAGGGATAATGGGAAACGAAAATAAAATTGTGCTTTGATTACATCATAAGTCATGCGTGGTCCATGTACTGGTTACATATAATTGCTCATCAAGCAAGAGGAAAACTGGAGAGTCCATGCAAAGGGAGGGTGATGTGCCGTGCCAGCTGCACACAGGATACCTGGGGCTTTTCATATAAATGCGATTCTCGAGTTGCCAGGAGTCTGTCCAGGCTTAGCTGCATTTGTGAATTTGGAGATTCACCAAGACCCCTTGTGGTACCCTTCGCAGATGCCAAGGGTTTACTATGGTACATTTTGGAAGGATTTCCTCTAAAAAATATCCAGTTAAAATTAAGGCTTGGCACCTAAAGGATTAGCCTCCATTTATCCAGAAAATAAAGCTGTCAGATTGGAATTTACTGCTACAGTATTTTGAGATTCTGCTAAACCATTGTAGTCTCTGGAGAATTATGAAAGCCTCTCCAAAGACTTGGAGAAGGCATCTCGAAGACCTGCTGGCCCGGCTGGCCCAGGGGAAACTCTTTCCTGGCACTCCCTTCCCTTCCTCTTCTTTCAAGATGCAGCTCAAATGTCATCTCTGTGAAGATTTCCCCACTTCTGTGGCTATGTCACCTGCTTTTCTGAGTTCCAGCTGAACAGTCTACGTACCTGTTAATGCATTTGTATCACATGGTACCTGTTTATTTGCTTATCTGCCCCCCACCCATAAGATCTTCTGTTTGCAAAGGTGAGAAATATTGCATTTCTTCAGTTTTAAGGTGCACATTTCCCCTTCACTCAATCACATTTCTGAAATTAGAGTGGATTTTGATGACATGACATAGTTTTATTGGCAATATATTTTCTCTGTGGTGCAGACTTTCTTTTAGTGGTACCTAGAAAAATGATAGGTCTCACAGTCAATGGTGACTTAGAGTCAATGAAATGTGGCCTATCTAGTTCACCTTTGTACACGGAACAGCTAGTATGTGGCCTGGCACATAGTAGTTGCTCTGCAAATGTATGAAACTAACAGGTGTAGTGGTGACAGATTTCACCAGCAGTAGTCACTGATCTTAGTAATTCTGGCAGTAACAAGTAAAGCAATGAGGCGCAGACTTTGAGGACTGCAGGCAACTTCTAGAATGCTGAAGGGGATGTGTTAATTAGGGGAACATGAGCTGCTATAACAACAAGGTCCCAAACGACTTAGTGGCTCAACTCAGAAATTTATTTCTCGATGACTTTAGCTGTCTGGAGCAAGTGGTGGTGGTGTGTTTTTGGTGGTGGCTGTTCTCAGTGTGATGTGTCAGGGACACACACTCCTGTGCTGTGGTGACTCCCCCCCCCCCCCCACCCCCCCGCCGCCCCGGGGCCTCTTACACCATGTCTAGATGCAAGGCAGGAGCAGGAGCTGGGAAATGTAATCCTTAGCTGGCCATCTAGTTCCCAGGAACAACCCTCTATGATGAAGTGGGAGCGTATGTTTTGGTGGGCAGCTAGCTCTCTCTCCCATAGGGAGCCACTGGACTCTTGCCTATATCAAGTGGGGTTGTCTGCTTCTTGTTGCGAATTTAATTTTTGCTTCTGATTCCAACTGGATTAGCCAATAATTTCTTAGTTGCAGGAGACAGAAACCCAACTCTGACCACTCTTAGTAAAAATGGAAACAATCCAGGAGCTGAAATAACATCAATCAACTTTCTCTCCTCTTTGCTTTTCACTATGCTGGTCTTAATTCAGGAGGAGGCAGTCTCTGTACAAGGGAAACAAGAAAGATGCCTTGCTTCCTTTTGGCCCAGCATCTTAGGAGGAAAGAGCTTTTTCTCGTGGATCTCTATGAGTTTGTCTGAAAAGGACTCTGGCCCTCACTGGGTCACATGAGCACTCTTCCACTGATGGCTGTGTCCGGGGTGGGGGAGGGGGTGATGGTGTCTTCTGAATGGAGAGCTCAGCAGCACCCCCAGAATCACCCGGAATGAATAGGGGGAGAGGCAGCTCCTAACAGGAAGGGACGAGGCTCAGACAAAAAGTGAACATCCACGGTTGCCAGCCACCACTCCAGTTTCATCTCCAGGCACTCCCTACCCCGCAGCGCCCCCAAAACTGATGCCATTTCCCAAAGTATACCAGACTCCATCACAATTCCATGCTGCACCCGCTTTCTGAAACGACCTCTCTCATGTTTCCACCCATTTGCCCGGCAAGACTGGCTCACAGTCATCTTTTCTTGACACTCCACTCTTACACCAAGCCAGCCTGGTTACAGCGACTGAAAAGGATGCGCGTCCAAATTGACTGAGATTCGAGGCTGCATCTGAAGTCCAAACAAAAGTGAGCTGTGTGGTTCTGCCATGCCGGCCGCGCCCACATTTGGAAGCTGGCTGTCCCGGGAGCAGCCTGCAATGTGTTGTGTTGGCTGAGGTGTAAAATGTCATTTTGTCCAAAACAAACAGCTGTGCCAGAGAAACCCTCATCCCCATCACACAGGGACTGAGTGGGGGAGAGGGCTGGAAGGGGTTGGCTGCCCACAAAGCTCCAATTAGCCCCCAAATTATCTCCTGCATCACGTGTGCAAGGATTTCTAACCAAAATTTGCTGGAAAATGGATTCTCAATGCTTCTGTCTATTTACCTAATACTTAACCCAAGGATAACAACACACATACAAATTTAAAATAAAACACATGTTGCATTTTTTTTAAATAAAAATTTGAAACAGATGGTCTCTTTTAAGACAAATATTTATTCCCCTGAAATTTTTTTTTCACTTACATGTTTATATTTTTAAATATAGGCTTTATGCAGAGACCTTAGAGATGTCACGATAATAAAATCCATGTTGTTCATAATTGTCTATTTCCTAGAAATGCAGGGCTGGAAGCAACCTCAAGAAGCTCTCTCTGGCATCCCCCTCCTCCAGGCAGGCCAACGTGCGACCAGCTGAGACCAACTGGTGTTTATTCTGTTTATCTTGGAGACTTTTGAGGAAGGAAGCTGTAAACTCTTTCTTACCAAGCCCGTGGACTCTCTACTGGGTTGCGGATCTCTTGGCTGGGTGAAGAGTTCTTGGATAGGGCAGAGTTCAGAGCAGAGCTGCTCAGGGAGATTTCTTCCCCGGTGTCTTCTGAGTTAATACTCTTGTCAGTCCCACCCAGCATTTGCAATGCAGTTACTCTTTATCAACCCATGCTTAATTTCGGTTCCATTGTCGTCTGCTCAGATCCCTTTGTACACACCTCTGACAGGGTCAGCTCTTACCTTGACCAGGGCCATTAATATTTCTTCCCCTAGGATAGGTGAGGGTCCAAAGGGAGAATCAATAGAGGTATGTTGTGTTAGGCAGAAAAAGATGGACACTTTTCAGAACTTATCAATGAGGGAGACAGCCCTGAGCCTGAAGTATGTGATTTGAGAATCTTTTCTTCGTGAGAGGTAAATTGATTTTTCTTTATTCTTCTATCAGGTAGCTTTTTCTGTATAACAAACCACTCCCAAAGTGTACTGACTTAAAAATAACAAAGTATTCTTTCTCACTCTTCTGTGGGTAGGCTGGGCAGATGGGGTCAGAAGTGGTTTGAAAACCAGAATCAGATCCAGTCTCTCTTTTGCCTAAGGCTCTCCTTATGCAATGTTATGATTATAATAACATCCTAATTCCTTACTATGACTTACAAACCCAACATGATCTTGTCCCTGCATTTCCTACATCATCCTATTATTTTCTTCTTATCCTTCTTACCTACTAAGTTCAGCCAGAATGGCCTTCCCTCTGTTCTTAGAATGTATACATATGCCATATTAAAGCTCTATCCCTTTCCCACTTAGAGCTTTTCTACTTGGAATGTTGTCCCCCTCTCTCCTACCCTCCAGTCTTTATAAGGCTTTTTATTTAGACTTCAGCTTAAATGTCATCCCTCAAATATGGATCATGTCATCTTGATCATCTAGAGTAAGGTAGCTACTGAACCACTTTCTATCATCAAACCATTTGAATCCTCTTCATGGTTCTTGACAGTATCTAATGATATCTCCATTTATTTATTTGTTTCTTTATGGTTTGTCTCCCATCTCCTACTAGGATGTTAGTTCTAGGACAGTAACTTGTCTGTCCATTCATTATGCCATATCCATCATCTAGAACATTGCCTGGCACATAGTATGTGCTCAAGAAATATTGGGGGTGGTTGAGGACTCTGACCTGATCCTTTAGGTCTTTATTTCTTCTTTCCTCTTGATTTCATTGTCAAACAAGAAAGAAAACCCTCTATTAAATTTCTTAGGGGTAATATAATCTGGTTCCTTCTCTATAACAATTCCCTGAAACATAAAGTACTTACTACCTGATATGGACATGTATGAAATAACTGCTGGAGAATCTCCATTTGCATTGGTTGCTTAAAATAAATTCATGAACAAAACCAAAAACTTCAGGAGCAAAAAGTTAAGTTACGTAGCAATGAATTATTTTGATGATTCCTTTTATGGCAATAGCTTCACAATGTGACCTTTTCTTAAAAATATTTTAAAAGTAAAAAAAAAACAAGTCAAATAGTATCAAAGGGCTTATGATAAAAAACAACAGATGCCTAGCCTTCCCACTTCACTGCCCTATCTCTTGTCCTGCTACTGAGAAAACTCTACTTTTATCTGTTTCTGTTTTTAGTTCTAAAGAATATGCTTAAACTGTTCTTCCTTGATATATCGACTTCAGACATTATCTTTTGACTTCTGGTTATGGTGGGTGAGGATCTAGTTCTATATAATTTTCTTTCATGTTGCAGGCTTTCCTCAGTGTCTGGGGATCCTTGGTTGTCACTTATATCAGAGAATGAGGGACTAAGCAGTATGCCTGGGGCCACTGGAAGGCTTTGGTCAGAGTGAGAACGGATGTTGGGGGTGGGTGCTGGCCACCATGCTGTGGGTTCCTGAAATGCTAGGACAGTGGAGCTTTCTTTACTCTGAGGTATCACCAACAACCCTTGCTACTCCTGTTCTCCTAGACAGTGAAATTTCCCTAGAGAAGAGCTCTTCTCAACGATTCTCTCCTCTGTTCTCCACCCGCAACCGCCCCCCCACCCCTCCCTTTCTCCTCTTTCTGGCCTTGGTTGCCGGCCATTCTGTCAGCCGAATGTCAGTCACCATTCTGCAGACAGATATAAGTTAATCTCTCACTTTTCACTTTAATCACCCACCTTCTCTGATGTTTCCAAGTGTTGGCCCTTCTCAGAATGTGGCCAGGAAAGCTCTAGGAGGTCAGGACTCCTACTCTGCCACCTACTTTGCTTCATCAGCTAATTCTTTTCTATTGGCGTTAAGATTTCCAGAGATGGGCTAGAATTCTTCCTCCACTGAAGGACTCCTCCCGTTTTTTTCTTTATTAAGCATTTATATCTTTAAAAAATTAGTTTTCATGGGGTCTCACAGAGGAGAAAAAGTGAATGCATGAGATTTTTTGCCAGAAAATCTTGACTCTTCTTTTACTTAAAAACTTACTCTTAGGCTGTTCAATTTATATCTTTATCTTTCTTTTAAAGATAATTACTCTATAGACTGTTTCTCTGGTCAGCTCGTGATGTCCTTTGTCCAGCTGCAAAAGGTACACTCTTCTTTGCTTGTCTCTGCTGTCTTGGAGCGCCAGCCCAAGCAGGTGATCTGAAGGTCTTTGCCCAAGAGCTTTGCAAGTTCTTGCTTATTTTTACTGTTCACTCAATGCACATTTTCTGGGAAACTTTTTTTTTTTAAAGTAAGCTTTACACTCAACATGGGTCTTGAACTCAGGACCCCAAGATCAAGAGTCATATGCCCCACCAGACTGAGCCAGCCAGGTGCCCTGGGGAACCTTTGATCATGGCAAGAAACTGGGTTTCTTTCATCAAGCCAGTGGCTTCCTGATGGTGGTTACCTTGTCAAACTAGGGATTCCCAAGGATGTGATGATGACTTCAGAATTAAGCACGGCTTCCTTATTGACAGGACTGCCTCCCTGATTAGATTGGAGGCATCCTGTATCTCTTCTAGGACTAAGAGGTGTGAGATTTTTAGACATTAGTAATGAATACAAATAGTGGTGGGAGTGGGGTTGGAGGCAAGGGCAGTCAGGTGACACAGCCTAAGAAAGTAAAAATAGCAGTGGTATCTGGGCTGGCTGGCTGGCAGCTGGCTGTTGGTCCTAACCTCAGAGAGAGGCTGTCTCTCACCATATTTAGGCATCCTGACTTGGAGAACTTGGCTTTTATCTTTCTGGGATATCTCTGGCTCTCTTCAAGGGAGTCTCTATAAGCAAATGAACCAACCAGAGACCCCTCATCATAGAAAATTATTGTCCTCTGAGCAAATAATAGTAATAATAATAATAAATTGTTATTTTTTGTTGGATGATATGAACAAGTTAGTAATTTTACAACTGTTCCTCCCATCTGCAAATAAAAGACTCCAATTAAGTGTTCAGAAAAATGCAGCTCAGGGTCGATGGAAAATATCAGGGGTTTTCAGGCTCAAGAAAAGTTCGCAGTTTAAAGTATACTTTTAGCTTCCTCAGAGGATTACAAAATTCTAATTTGATCCAATTCTAGCCTTCATTAGAAACTACAAATGAAAACTGAGGTACTGGGTTTAAGACATATGAGTAAAAACATGGCTATGTTTAAGAAAAAGAAGGAACCAGAATTGATATTAAAGATTTTATTTATTTATTTGACAGAGAGAGATCACAAGCAGGCAGAAAGGCAGGCAGAGAGAGAGGGGGAAGCAGGCTCCCCGCTGAGCAGAGAGCCCGATGCGGGGCTTGACCCCAGGACCCCGAGACCATGACCTGAGCCGAAGGCAGAGGCTTTAACCCACTGAGCCACCCAGGCGCCCCCAGAATTGATATTAAGAGACCAATGCTTTTTAACTGGGAAATAACTTAAATATATAATAATAGCAACTATGTTAAGATAATTATATTACAAATATAGAATAATGTGCAGCCATTAAAATCTTACTTGTAAAACACTTAAAATATGGAAAATTGATAAAATTTTATGTGTGGTATGATTCCATTTGTAATTAAAAAAATATATTTTGTATAATGCATGGTTTTGTTTTTGTTTTTATAAGCACTCTCAAGGTGATATGTGGGCTTGTTTTTCTATTTTGGATTTTCTGCATTTTCACCATTGAGCAAGTGAGCATGTATTAAAAAAATAATACATAATATATAGTGTACCCTAAAAGTTGCAAACTTAGATTTCTACAGAATTCAGAAATGCAACAAAAATGAGTAAAGTGAACTAGGTATAAGAAAAATCAATTGGTAGAAATGTAATCAAACTTTCTTTCATTTTTACTTGACTGTTGCATAAGCCACATAACGTGATACAAACATGTATGGTATTGGAGATTATATATTAAGTTCAAAATGGAAAAACATAACATTTAAAAAAATAGAAATAATTATTATTATTTTTCTTTCGTAACTCATTACTTCTTTGCTTTATAACCAGAAACGTGACACTTCTTCTTTTGCCCCAACATGTCAGTGTCGGGTCTTGCATTTCATGTTGCGATGTGCTGTATAGAATTCAGCCTTGAATCCTTTAACTGAGAGCAATAGTTTTATTTAGTTTCATAATGGAAAACAGCTGTTCATGGCTGAACATGGGTAGAATCTTTGTATGATGGTTTTTATATTTAGGGTAACTACTCCTGAGATATTTGTAGAATTTTGGCATTTTAATATTGCAAAATTTAGTTTAGAGGACTCAATCATGGTTTAAAAATTCCATTTGCCACAATATTAATTAAGAAAGGTGAGTCGAGGGGCTTCTGGCTTGGTTGGTGGGGCATGCAACTCTTGATCTCAGGGTCGTGAGTTCGAGCTCCACGTTGGGTATAGAGATTACTAAAAAATAAATAAACTTAAAAAAAAAGGTGAGTTGAATAACAAAAGTTTATTTTCATAAAATTAGAACCTTTTTTGGAATCCTGTCTTCAACCCCACAATTTTGGGAGAGCAATTTAAGTGATTGCTTTTATTTTTTTATTTTTATTTATTTATTTTTTTAAAGATTTTATTTATTTATTTGTCAGAGAGAGAGAAAGCGAGCACAAGCAGGGGGAGCGGCAGGCAGAGCAGGCAGAGGGAGAAGCAGGCTCCCCGCCAAGCAAGGAGCCCAATGTGGGACTCGATCCCAGGACCCTGGAATCATGACCCGAGCCGAAGGCAGCTGCTTAACCGACTGAGCCACCCACACGTCCCTTAAGTGATTGCTTTTATTTCTGAAAGTTGATTTCAGCATGGAAAAGTGAGCCAGATTACTCTTTGCCAAATGAGTTTCCTTAAGATACAATTTCACTACGAATGAACAAAGTTGATAGCATATGCGCATAGTTGTGAAGATTCTTGCAGAGAAGTACCCAAATGGGTTAGACGGCTTATGATATTTTCTTTTATAAGATTCTATTTATTTATTATAGAGAGAGATAGAAAGCGGAAGCAAAGGGAAAGGCAGAGGGAGAGAGAGAATCTCAAGCAGACTCTGCACTGAGCAGGGAGCCTGATGCAGGACTCCATCTCACGACCCTGAGATCGTGACCTGAGCCAAAATCAAGAGTCAGATGCTTAACTGACTGAGCCACCCAGGCTCCCCACTTATGATATTTTCTTTGATTCAATCTTTGCTGGTGAGTTGGGGTGAGTATTGTTTGTTGGATGATATGAACAGTTAATAATTTTACAACTGTTCCTCCCATCTGCAAATAAAAGACTCCCACATTATACACCAACTACCCTTAATTTATCAGAAAAGATGAATGTTATGACTATCATGTGTCTAATGCATCAAGCAAAGCATTGAATTCTATGCTTTCAGGCATGGGTGTGAATCCAATTCACTAGGCCCATGATATGTTCCATTTTGTTTATTTTATCAGCACAATTCCTGGTGAATTATTTAGCTACTCCATTGCATAAATTTTGCCACTCTGGATTTAAGTTTGATAACAAGGTTAGTGTTAGTGCTGACCATTTCAGGAGCTCTGTTTCACAGCCAGTCTTACTAATTTTGACCTGTCTGTTTTAAATTTTTCAAGACTTCTCAACAAACAAAGCAAAGCCATTTCCTGAAGTTGTGCCTGTGATGGACACCATGCCCAAAAGTTCTCCAATCACACCGAAGTCTCTTTGGAACCGTAAATAAATATAGCTGACTGGGTGGTATTATTTTAACTGGGCTCTTATAAGCCTCTCTAGGAAATGCCACAAATGATTGAACTTTTTCACACAACCTGTCCTGTAAGTTCTCAGCCATGTCGTCATCTTGCTGAGCAGCAGCATTTCTGTTTAGTCTTCCATTTGCAAATACTTGTTTTTTTGTTCGAGGCATGAATTTTCTTTGTCCTCGGTAGATACTCTTTCACAAACCCACCATTCATAAGTTTTTGGTGCCTGAGCAGTATTCTCACCTATTTTACTCTATAACTTCATTTTGCAGTTGGATCACTTATTTTATTTGCATTGAAAAATTAAATGTGTTGAAACTTCAGTCCTTTGTTTTCAGATCCTTAAGTTTCCATATAGTAGTCACAGCCTCTTTGGGTGGATTCTTTTGATACCAGTCCACTTTATTTGCTTGTCAAAATTGGAAGAATATTTTTAACTTCAGCAAACAAACAAACAAAAGCCTTTTCCATTTTTCTGCAAACACATGGCTCTCTCTGGCCTCTTTTATTTCCCTGCTTTTGGTAGAGTTATAGATGTGAAAGAAATAAGGTTACTTTCTTCTTAACCCTATAGTGAGAAAACAGTTCAAGATGTTAAATGACTACTGACCCTCAGTCTCAGTGACAGGCAAAGAATAGGGAGTGGCAGGGAGTGTGGCAAAATAGAAAACTGCTCAGTTCCAGTGGACTCATCCTTGGCTAGAATGTGCCTCCAGTGTTGCCAATCTTCTAAAGTTTTAATATTTAGAAAAGATGTTACACATATTTTAAAAAGTGTGTGTATTTAAAGTGTATATAGCTTGATGAACTTTTCACAAATAGAACATGGGGCATAACCTGCAGCTAGCTCAAGAAACAGAACACGATCAGGCCCCATAGGGCACCCTCACACTCCCTTCCAGTTGAGATCTTTTACTTTTTTAAGGAAAAAAAATCTGAATTCACATATGGACTCTCAACTTCCACATTTTGTCAAGTAATTAAAAACATTTAAAAACCCCGTGGCCAAACTAAACACAGTCTTACCAGAGTCAGACCAGAGGACTCCAGTTTGGAGTCTTGGGGTTTTTGTGTGTGTGTGTGTGTGTGTGTGTGGGTGGGTGGGTGGGGGTGTGGGTGTGTGTCTGGCAGCCCACACCACACTTTTCTTCCATCTAGAAGAGTGAGTAACTATGTTTGTGCTACGTGACCTCAGCCGTGATTGACTGGGATCTTTCTCTGGGATTTTAGAAGTAGGACTCCGGAATACTCTTCAGCTGGGGAGTGGTGCTAGAAGTGGGAGCTTCTGCAGCCCCAGGGCTGGAACAGGCCCTATTCCACCCTCTCAGTGGAGCAGCAGAGAGAGCTGGTGTCCAGAGAAAAAAATGAAGCCCACGTGCAGAGAGAACAGAGAGAAAGCATATAGCAAGAGGGAGTGAAAGAGGGGAGAAGCTGCCTTGGTTCCCCAGTAGCTTTCTGGCTTTCCAGCTCTTGGTTCTAGGCCATCCGAAGCCAGGATATAGTATGGACTGAGGAGCTAAGTAGGCCTGTAGACTTCTCCAAGAATTCAGGAGGAACCATCAGGGGGGTAAATCACAGCAAGAGATGCAGGTGACATAAATATTTAAGAGATGTTGGAGATTGGGTTATCACTCCCAGTTCTTCACTCCCTTGCTGTAATAGAATTATACAGCCATGCCCTATGCCATATGACTTCGTATACACCCTACTGGAATAGGTGGAACATATATTCCCATCCCTTTGATTTGAGGCTTGGCCAGTTGACTTGGCTTGGCAAATGGAATGGAGTAGACTTGACAGTGGCTGGTTCTGGGTTGAGGCCTTAAGAGTCATAGGAAATTTTCATTAGCCTTTTCTCATGTTTCCCCCATCTAGAATAAGAGCCTGTTCCAGCTAGCTCCTAGTCCCAGAATGAATGACATAAGGAACTGATCTGTACCTGACCTAGAGACTGGATCAGAGCCACTCCACCCAATCCACAGACTATGGGTGAAAAAAAAAATAACTTTTTATAAGACATTAAGATTGGGGGGTTGTTTATTGCTTAGTATTTTCACCACACTAGCTAACAGAGAGGAGAACTGGATTCTAGCAGAATTAGGGGCTACGAATCAAGGCAGAAGAAGTCCGGCTGTACCAGAGTGGGCCAAGCCTGGAGCAGGGAAGGAAGAGCTCAGTCTCAGAGGCAACATGAGCAGTAATGTCAGCTCTTAGAGGTCATTCCAGGGGGCACCAGATCCTTGTCTGATTGGAAGAGGGAAATGAGAGTGGTCTGGGGGAAGTAGCTGTCACCTCATTGATCATCTGGCTTGAAGGAAAATCAGGAGGAACACAGCAGCCAAGCAGTTGTAACTGAGCTGGTGACTTTATTCTAAGCCATCAGGTCTTCTCCCATTCGATTACCAGCGCCCCCCTCCCCCAACCCCCTGCTCAAGCTTGGTTAGATGGGCTCAGGAGCTGTGAGCTCCTGGTGGATCTGGCTGTGAGGATTCTGGGAAAGTAGCAGCAGGAAAAGTACGATGGGAGAGGGCAATAGCAATATGGCAGCTCCCAAATCCTCAAAGGGGTATGTGTGTGTGTGTGTGTGTGTGTGTGTGTGTGTGTGTGTGTGTGTGGTGTGAGATAAACCTGAGAGTTACCTTCTGTCCACCTGTTTGCTATTCTTATTAGCGGCTCAACCTGGGGTGAGCTTGAGGCTGGGAAACTATTACATATTCTGACCATGTTCACCAGCTCTCTGGGAACTTACAGCCTGAGACGAAGCCCGTGAAACCACAGAGCCGTCGGACAACTGGACAAGCAGGGCAGGAACCCGTGGCCGGTGGCTTCCATTGCCACAGCAGGGTACGTGGGGCAGGAGCAAAGACAGAGGGCATTTCTGGTTTTCTTTCTTGCAATTACTTTTCCCAGGCACTTCCAAGCTCAGGAAGCTCTTGTCATCTCCTAATTGAGGCAGATGAAGATGGCAGTTCTGTAGGGAGGTGTTTCCACTTAATCAAGGCCAGTCATACCCCAGCTCTAGTATTAGGCAGAGATCTGCAGATCTGCACAGTTGCTCGGGCAGCCTGTTTTCTGTCTTCACTACCTTGTTATCTGGCCCTTCTCTGAATTCCTGTAGCTTTTCCAGGACTTAAACAATGAGATTAACAGCTATCGTTTTTGAATGCCTACCATATGCTAGGCTCTCTAGTGGATCTTTTACAAATATTATTGATAATAACAACAGTGAAGATAGCTAATATTTATTAAGCATTTACTATGTACTAGGCACTGTGCCAAGCTCTGTACATGTATTAACTCATCGAGAATCTTCACAATGAGGCAATGTGGACCTCCTTATTTTTACACATGAGTAATACACAGTGGAGTCAGGACTTGGACCTAGGTTGGTCTGAATCTAGGGCCTCTGTTTTTTTTTAAATACATGAGGCTATCCTGCTTGGTCTTGCTGTCTAGCCATGCCAGGGTGCCATGTAATTACCAAGATGGGCTGGGGCAGATATGAAGGGCTGGGTCATAGGTTAGGAGGGGGAACACAAGATGATGGCTGCCCCTAGGTAGGAGTGTCGTGAGAGGCTCATAATAGGGGCAGGGACAAGGTCCAACAGGAAGCAGGATAAGGCTCCAAAAGGTGAGCAGAGCAGAAAGATGGACAATCCAGAATGTCGGATGTCCCAACAGACAGTTGGGTGATGCAGGCCCTGGATGCCGGGCAGGGATCCATGGCTAGGACACCAGGCCCTGGAGGAGATGGGGCTGACCAGAGCACAGCCTGTAATTCTGTCTCTGCCCTTTGCTAACTTTTAGGCAAGTTACTTACCTCCCTTGAGATTCAGTCTCTTCATCTGGAAAATGGAGATAGATAACATTACCTCCTTTGTACGGTCGATATGATAACTAAATGAAATAAGAAACATAAAGCACCAGTGGTAGTGTCCTTGCACTGAGGAAATGCTCAATACATGGATTGCTGTGTTTCAAACACAGTGACTCCGGCACAGGGACAAGGCAAGACTCAGGCCGTCACAACTGAGAATCACGTGAAGCGTCAGAGGAACAGCATCCTAAAGTTCTGTCTGATGGAGATCAGCGTGTTAGAGACTGCAATGGAGTTAAATCACTTCCGTCCCGTACAGAGGAGAGTGATTGAACTGGAGGCACGTCTTCCTCTTTTCATACATGGGTTTTGGAATCCAGGTCCCTTACAGCTGCATGACTCTTGCTCAGGGACTCCCAGTTCAGTGCTCTTTCAATATACAGTGCTGCTGACAAATAAACACCTGACATAAGCTACGGACAACCATGTCAATGGAGTATTCACTGTAGTGGTTTTCAAACAGTGTGCAAATTCTTCGGCACTCCTCCCATCAGAAACTAGCACCGAATTCCTCTTTCCTTGAACATGGGCTGCACTTCGGGAGCGGCTTCTAAGGAAGAGAATGTGGGTGAAAGTGGCGCTGTGAGTCTTCCAAGGCTGGGTTAGAAGGGGTGATACAGCTTTCTGCCTAGTTCTGTCTCTTGGGATGTTCATTCTCGGAAACAGCTGCTATGTTAAGAGGAAGCTCAGGGCACATGGAGAAGCCACGGAAAGTGTTTGGTCCAACAACCCCAGCTAAGGTCTCAGCTCTCAGCCAGTATTAGTCACCAGACAAGTGAGTGAGCAAGACGACTTCAGGTGATTTGGTCTAGCCTTGGAGCCACTCCAGCTGACCCCAAGTAAAGCAGGGATGACCTGTCCCCACAAAGCCCTGCCCCAGATTACTTATGGATGAAAAAAAAAAAGTGTTGCTGTTTTAAGCCATCACGTTGTGAGGTTTCTTGTTACGCAGCAAGAAGCAAATGGACCATGTGCATACTTGGTGGGAGGGAAGCAGTTGGACATAGTGCTTTAGAGTGTGTGTTCTGGCATCAGATAGCTGACTCTCGACGTTTAGCTCTGTTATGTGCTTGCTGGGCAAGTTTCATAACATCTTGAGACTGTTTTGCCCCCTGTTAGGGGGTGATAATAACCATATTAATCTTTTTTTTTTTAAGATTTTATTCATTTATTTGACCGAGAGACAGAGATAACAAGTAGGCAGAGAGGCAGGCAGAGAGAGAGGGAAGCAGGCTCCCTGCTGAGCAGAGAGCCCGACGCGGGGCTCGATCCCAGGACCCCGAGATCATGACCTGAGCCGAAGGCAGAGGCTTTAACCCACTGAGCCACCCAGGAGCCCCCATATTAATCTTATGGGTTGTTTCATTAGTTTCCTGGGACTGCAGTAACACACCACAGAGTGAGGGGCTTAAAAAAAAACCCAGAAATTAATTTTCTCACAGGTCTGGAGGCTAGAAGTCCAAGATGAGTGTGTCAGTAGGTTTGTTTTCTTCTGAGGCCTCTTTCTTCCGTAGATGGCTTTCAATAGAAAGACCTCCTACATGTGGTCTTTCCTCTGTGAGTGCGCCTGTCTGGGTCTACGTTTCCTCTTCTTATAAGGACACCAGGCATATTGGATTTGGGTCCACCCTACAGACCTCATTTTAACTTAATTACTTCTTTAAAGACCCTTTCTCCAAATATGGTCACATTCTGATGCACTGGGAGTTAGGAGTTCAAGTTAGGAATTTTCTTTTGGAGGGGGGTGTTTAATTCAGCACATAATAGTTGTTTGGAGGGTTAAATGAGGTAGATAAATATAAAAAATAGGTTAGTGGTGGACACATAGTAAGCACTGAATAAATAATGGCCGTTACTATTATATACCCAGGACATCAATATGATTATACTTGATTTGGGCAACAGGAACATACATACCCCCGTGTCTGCCTCAGCGGAAATCATCTCTCCCCCTCACTTGGGTGATGAGAGAAGACAGCTCCTACTGAGCGCAGTTCGTCTCTCAGACCCGCAGCCTGGCCCCCCAGCTTGGTGATGGGGGCAAGAGAGGGGCTGAGGAGTGTCCTCTGAAGGGAGGAGGCAGCAGCATTTCCTGACGCTACAGAGACCACTGCCTCCTTTGGCGACCCTGGGGAGGGCCTCCCTGCTTGAGCCTGGGAGAAGGGTCAGGGGGATCCCAGGTAAGGAAAGGCTGACATGGGATCAAAGCTCCAGGGCTAACCCTCGGAGTTGTTCCCACTGGAGGCAATTTGGAAAAGGTATTTTAGAGAGAAAGTCCCGATTCAGAAAACCTTTCTGCCAAGTCCTTTGTTTTCCTAATGTTGCTGCAGTGTCTGGAGCCGAATTTTAAAAATGGCATTTTCCTGGAAAGGATTTTTTGGTCTTTTTTGGAAATGTCTCATGTAAAACAAGATCACCAGTGGGCTTTTGGGTCTGGTCTCTCAGGAGCGAGTTTGGGAAATGGGGATGGGGGAGGGGAGACAGGGTGGGAAAAGGAACAAAAACAGAGAGAGGAAAAGCAGGCCGTGACAAAGGGGCCAACATTCCTGTGTTAGAAACAGGCCCAGGGCTCAGGATTTATTCTGATGGGTCAGGAATCATGGTGCGGAGGAAGGAGGGAAAGGGGCCCTGCTTGCAGGGCTGTGGGAATGTCATCTCCCCCCACCCCTCCCAGAACCTGCTGGCACCCCACTCACAGTCTCCATTCATCACAGAAATGGGCCTGTCCCTGGGCCTGCCACTTCCCTCCCTTTCTGGTCTTGCAGGAATGGGGGGAGATGGGGGACAGGAGCTACAGCAGGCTCTGACGAGGGCTGAGGCCAGCTATCCTCCATCAGGTCTGATTTTCTTCCTGAAGAGAGGGACTCCCCGTAGCATTCACTCTAGTGGCTCTGTCTTCCCCTGCTCTGGCTGCTCTAAGTACCAGCAACAGGGGGGCTTCTAAACAACAGAGGTATTTCTCACAGTTTTGGAGCTGAAAGCCCAAGGTCAAGGTGCCAGAAGATCTGATGTCTGGTGAGGGCCCACTTCTTGTCTCACAGATGGCTGTCTTCTGTGGAAGGGGCAAAGGAGCTCTCCAAAGTCTCTTTTATAAGGCCACTAAGCCATTCATGAGGTTTCCACCCTCATGACCTAATCACCCACAAAGGCCCCACTTCTGAATACCATCCCATTGGGGCTTGGAATTTTAACGCTTGAAATTTGGAGGGACACAAAACATTCAGCCCATATGTTCCATGAGGGCCGGGCCATGTCTCATCAGACTGAAGGGTCCCCAAGTACAGGGACCTTGTCCCTCTTTGATCTAAGAAATCCCTAGACCTGGGGACCTCATTCCCTTCCTTCTGTGTGTCCCAGAATATAGTAGGTGGGAGAAGTAGGTGGGAGAAGATTGCTTCATGGACCTGACCAACCCAGTGACCTACTCCCACTCTTGCTTCTCCACCCTTGTAAGCAGCACAGACAAGATGTGCTGACAGAAGGCCCTGCTCTGGGCAGGCCAGCCGCCGCCTTCCTCCAGGCCCAGGGCCAGGGTAATTGCTGTGGCCAAGTGGAATTTCTGTGGCAGGAAGACTCTTGGAAGCTCTTTGCAGAGCTGGCTTCCACCCTCTGGGCTCCTGTGTTACTCTTCTGTCCGTTCCTCACCCTGCCCTTGCTTCTCAGTGCCAGCCTCAAGTCTCCTGGGTTGGCGTGACCCTGGGCCTCAGAATGAAGGAAGGACAAAGAACAGAACCATGGGTATATAAGAATCACTGAATCTTAGAACTGGAAGCCACTCTAGAGGTTATTTTATCCATTGTCTTATCTGGACCATTCATTCAATAGACCCCCTACTGATACCAGTTCTGTGCCAAACTCTGCTCTAGACATTAGGTATACAGCAGTGAGTGAAACAGTCTCTGCCCTCATGGAGCGATGTGTCTGATGCTGACAAATTCCAGCAATAGCCTCATTCAGTGTCATACAAATTCTGTAAAACCTCCATGTTTTTGGAACTCTCTCTCCACAGGAAGCCCATTTCAATTTTGGACATCTCTGAAAATAAAAAAAACTTCCTGTGTAGGTTGAGTCCATGTCCTTCCTTTCTGTAATTTCCACTCTTGCCTCAGCCTGGTTTCAGATAAAATCTCTCCCTGTGATGGTGAATTTGGCAATTTATTCTTTCCTTCCCTCTCTCCCTCCCCCTCCCTTCCTTCCTTCCTTCCTTCCTTCCTTCCTTTCTTTCTTTCTTTCTTTCTTTCTTTCTTTCTTTTCTTTCTTTTCTTTCTTTTCTTTCTTTTCTTTCTTTTCTTTCTTTCTTTCTTTCTTTCTTTCTTTCTTTCTTTCTTTCTTTCTTTCTTTCTTTCCTCTTTCTTTTTCTCTTTTTCTTTCTTCTTTCTTTCTTTCTTTCCTCTTTCTTTTTCTCTTTTTCTTTCTTCTTTCTTTCTTTCTTTCTTTCTCTCTCTCTCTCTCTCTCTCTCTCTCTCTCTTTCCTTCCTTCCTTCCTTCCTTCCTTCCTTCCTTCCTTCCTTCCTTCCTTTTTCTTTCATTTTTAGACTATGTTGTTAGGTATATCCAAGTTTAAAATTGTTGTATTTTCCTGGAGAATTCTTTTTCTTATTTTGTAAACATTTCCTTTATTTTTTCTGACTTTAATATTGCTTCATCACTTGTTCTTTTGTATAATGATGCGTTGGTGGAGTCTTTCTAATCTCATTGCTTTCAATCTTTCTGTGTTCTAGAAGAAACACAGAAAAGTAAAAAAGCTATGTGTCTAAGGGCACCTGGGTAGCTCACTCAGTTAAGCATTGGCCTTTGGCTCAAGTCATGATCCCAGGGTCCTGGGATTGAGCTCTGCATCGGGTTCTCTGCTCAGCATGGAGCCTGCTTCTCCCTCTCCCTCTGTGTTTTCTCTCTCAAATAAATAAATAAAATCTTTATAAAAAAAGCTGTGTGTCAGGGTGCCTGGGTGGCTCAGTGGGTTAAGCCTCTGCCTTCAGCTCAGGTCATGGTCTCAGGGTCCTGGGATTGAGCCCTGCATCAGGCTCTCTGTTCAGCGGGGAGCCTGCTTCCCCCTCTCCCTCTGCCTGCCTCTCTGCCTACTTGTGATCTCTCTCTGTCAAATAAATAAATCTTTAAAAAAGAAAAAAAAAGCTGTGTGTCTATCAGATAAAGCAAAAAACTGAATTCATATTTAATCTTACCATTTCTATATTTTAATCAGTGGTTTTAATCCTTTTCATTTGTATTTATTATTGGAATCCAGTTATTACTGGTATATATATATTAATGTTTTTGTTTTAATCTCTTAGCTTCATTAAGTTAAAAGATAAACTGAGGTATATTAAAAAAATTTTTTTTAAGATTTTATTTATTTATTTGACAGAGAGAGAGAGATCACAAGTAGGCAGAGAGGCAGGCAGAGAGAGAGGGGGAAGCAGGCTCCCCGCTGAGCAGAGAGCCCGACGTGGGGCTCGATCCCAGGACCCTGAGATCATGACCTGGGCTGAAGGCAGAGGCTTTAACCCACTGAGCCACCCAGGCGCCCCAAAAATTTTAAGAATTTTTAAAAAAGATTTTATTTATTTATTTGAGAGAGAGAGATTGAATACACAAGCAGGGGGGAGGGGCAGAGAGAAAAGCAGACTCCCGGCTGATCATGGAGGCCAGTGAGGGGCTCAACACAACCCAGGACTCCACATGGAGCTCCACTCGGGCTCGATCCCAGGACCCTGAGATCATGACCTGAGCTGAATTCAGACGCTTAATCAACTGAGCCACTCAGGTGCCCCCAATATTTTAAGAATTTTTATTGAACAAAAATCTTTTTGAGTCAGGCAGCATCCAACCCAGCTGATACAAAGGAGCTCTGAGGAGCTGTACAAAATGAAAGACTCTTATAGTCAGAAGGGAGCGGGAACAAGGATGTTATACCAGGCAAGAAGATGGTTGGTTATTGCCAGGTTACCTTCCTTTAGGGGATAGCAGGGATCTATCAGGCAGATTACTTCATTAGTGCTGATCAGATGATTCCTCACTGACCAGTTTAAGATTTCATTTCTAGGACAGCTGAAGCTGTAACTGAGTCTTGGTTTGGTGATGTGGGGCTTACCTAAGCATTTCCAATTTGGGCCTGCTGTCCTGTTTTTTTAACCACTTCTTTCCTGCCTTTAATTATATTGACTGACTATTCTTATTCTTCTACTGTATTAAAAGTTATATATATTCAGATTCTCTTATTTTAGTTTTTATCATTAAACTTTTAACATGCTGTGGGATTTAGGATTGCATCTGGTGGCTGTGATATTGTGATTTATAATAAGAAATATATATTTGGTTTTCATCCCCTGGCACAGAACTTCTAACACCCTGGAATTTGTTAAGTAATGGGGATGGAGAAAGGTCTTGCGTTATGTTAATGAGGCAATTTGGATAATTTTCTAAGATCCGATTCTTGACTGAGTCTCCCTTCAGTTTTGTCTAATTTGTTGTTTTACTCTATCCTTTGTATCTTTTATTTCTAGAAGTTCTAGGAGTTTTTTTTCAAATCTTTTTTTTTAAACAGTATTTTATTATTCATATGATTTCTCGTCATGCTTTTATTATTAACATTTTAAATATGTTATGGTTTCTTTGCAATTGTTCTTTTATTTTAAATTCTTGAGGTGATAATCCTCTTGCTTGTCTTCCAGTTTTCCTTATGGCGGCTTGTAATTTTTGTTTGTAAGGACATCTTCAGCCGTTTCTTTCCCTTTGGGATAGAGAGGGTTCTCTGAAGAGTTTTCCATTCGTTCCACTCCAGGGGGCAGTCCAGGACCAATTCTTTTATTAACTTTTTGGTTGGCAATTCACAAACCAAATTTTATGTGCCAATTTGGTTAGGCCATGGTACCCAGTCTTTCCTCAAACAGCAGTGTAGATGTTACTGTGAATTTTAGATGAGATTAACCTTTAAATCAGTAGACTTTGAATAAAGCCAGTTACTCTCCAAAATGGGAGTGGGCCTCGCCCAATCAGTTGAAGGTCTTAAGAGAAAAAACCTAATGTCCTCTGAGGAAGAAGAAATTCAGCTTCCAGACTGCCTTTGGCTCAAGCTGCCACATAAACATTCCCCTGGGCCTCTAGCCTGTTGTCCTGCCCTGCAAATTGCAGACATGCCCATCCTTACAATTACCTGAGCCAATTCCTTAAAACAAATGGATCTCTCTCTGTCTATACACACCCTATTATTTTTGTTTCTCTGGAGAACCCTGACTAATCTACCAGGTAAGGAGTATAAATTTGGAGAACACATTTGCGTTCAGTGCTGATTTGAGGATTTGTTTCTCGGGGATAGTTTTGTTTCTCTACCTGCAACTCTGGAAAGAGGCACACATCACTGGGGTTTCCCTGGGCCTGGGAGTAAGGCTTAACCGAAGCAGCTATCCTCCTGGAGTCTCCACTTCATTCTCCTGGATTCCCATCACAGGGCCTTCAAGCTCCATTTTTTGCTCTTTTGTGTGCATTTAAACCCCAGCCTCTAGCTATTAGGGCCTATTT
>CM052885.1:29267163-29289917 GCA_028534135.1 Potos flavus | reverse complement strand
GCTCCAGTTGTGTCCTGAATGGCAGTAACTCAGCCTGGGGGGGCTGAAGTGCGTGGAGGGGAAGGAGCGGCTCTTGAGGCAGGAGGCCCATTATTCCAGCTGGCTCTGAGTCTCCACCCTGGGGGAGGGATGTGGTGAGAGTGGAGGCCATCCAGCAGAAAGTGACAGGGATGATTAAAGGGATGGAAAATCAGGCCCATGAAGAAAGGTTAAAGGGATTGCCGCTATTTAGCCCGGAGAAGAGAGGCGGGCCGGAATCGCTGCCTTCAAGTCCCTGCACGGTTATTAATAGACGCGTGCGAGGCAGCTGCCCCGAGCATCCGGGAGGACGGCACCCCTGCAGCCAGCCTGGCACCTCGGCAGGGAGGGAGAGTGAGAGCGAGATCGAGAGCGAGAGGCAGGCTCCCGAGAGAGGAAGAGGCATAATTATAAAGGCTCTTTTGTGGTCTCGGAAGGGCCCCCTCCCCTCCCCTGTGTTTTTGGCAACTGTCATTATGCTGTGCAAACCACAGGCAGGCCTGTGATGGCACCCATATCTGCTTTCCTGCCCACTCGGAAGGGCACGTGGCCATAAAATTGATGAGTTCGATAAATGGGGCACAAAGGGTGGACTGTGTCTAGCTCTGCTGAGCGCTTGGACTGGTCTCCCAGCCCAACCTGGATAAATCATCCTGTCTCCATTCCTCCCACCACCTCGGCCTCCTCTGGTCCCTCTGGGCCCCTTCTGACAGACTCCCGAGGAGTTCACATTTGCTCTGCCTCCCTGTCTAATTCGTCACTTTGGCAACTTGAGAGGTCTTCTATTTCTTCCCAGGTCAAATATGTTTCATTTCTCTTTTCTTTTCTTTTCTCTTTTCTTTTCTTTTTTCTTTTCTTTTCTCTTTTCTCTTTTCTCTCTTCTTCTCTTCTCTTCTCTCTTCCCTTCCCTTCCCCTTCTCCTTCCCCTTCCCCTTCCCCTTCCCTTTCCTTTTCTTTTCAACCTGAAACTCTTCTCAACAAGCCAGCCTCTAGCTCTCTTGGCAAGAGAGCCAGTAGGCCGCAGTCTCACCAGAGGAGGCCAAGAGACCCCTTGGCCTAGGCCGCGTCAGATCCTTGTTAGGGTGACCCAGGGCCTAGGCGTGGGGTGACTGTATTTTCCTGATGGACACGTAAGGGATACAGTCGTGAAAGGAAGGTCGGTTATGAACCACACGTTGGGACTCTTCAGAACTGGAGCTGAGTGAGGGGTGGGTAGGAGGATGGGAGGAGACGCAGGGAGTAACCATTAGCCAGAATTTACCACAAAAGCGATGGAATCTGGCTTTACAAAAGTCCAGAGCTAAGGTTTATTTGGTTACAGTTCCCTGTGTTCTGAAGGAAGCACGTCAGTGACTTTCACTCAGCTGCTAGCATGGTCTCCTGAGTCAGCGAGAGATACCTCAAGGTCACATTCTCACTAAGCAGTTCTGTCGGGGACCAGGGAACTTAGCCCTCGCCATCTGCCTCTAGCCTTGACAGAAATCACTCTGACCACTGAGAAGCTCCTTCTGCGGTGGTCAAAGGAGGCAACACGGATGGGGGAGGGAGGACTGGAGGAGAAGCCGGCAGGAGGCTGCTCAGCCAGAGACAGAGAACAAGCCGGGGCCCTCCCTGAACCAGAGTAAATGCTCCATCTCCCTTTCTCTGTGGCTGTGGGGACTTCAAGAGAGCAGGTCTGGTTTGCAGGGATCCCTGTGACAGCACAGGGATGGGCACCCAGCAAGTGGATGGAGTCCAGACTGGGCAGTTAGGACAGTAGGCACCAGAACCAAGCAGAACTGCCCCCGCCATTCTCCAGCTGTTTCTGCCCTCTTCCTCATCTGTGAAATGGGCATGACCATGGTAGCTATCTTCTAAGGCTGTTGTGAATATTGAAGAGCACATAGCACATATAGGGCTCAGCATGCTTGGCACGGACCCTCAATACACATTAGCCACCATTATAATAATTTATTCTCAATGGGATCTGCTGAATGGAAGCCATGGCACAAAGGAAGGGCTGTGAGCAGGAAAGCACTGGACGGACATGATCACGCCGCATTTTAATGCCACTCTCTTCCCAACACCAGCCCCCTCTAGGCCCGTGACAGTGGCTGGCTCCGGAGGGAGAGGCTGCCCATCTCGCATTTAACCTTTGTTTGTTCTCATCTCTCTTTGTCATTATCTTTGCTCTCCTCCTCCACCTCCTCAAAAGAAAGGGTAAGATATAGGAATCCTTGGTTCTGCAAAGAGGCGGGCCCATCTCTTGCTCAATTCCACTGGAAAAATCAGAACAATTCCTATTATTTTCGGTTCCCAGACCTTGAATGTGTCAGGCTTCAGGTTCACTTCCTACATGTCTCTCGTCGCCGGATCTGCAAGTAATTTAACCTTGTTTTCACAGAGCGCAAAGACGTTCCGCTTGTTTACACTGGAGACAAATTTTCCTCAATTGACGCAATCCTATTGATTAAATAATGACTTTCTTCCTCATTTAAAGGTAATTTCGGTTGACATCATGACACGAAGGAGGAAAGTGAATGCCTTTTCTGTCCTGCTGGGTGAATGGCAGGCTGTGAGGGCCAAATCCCACTGCCCCGGGGAGGGGCCTCCTCATTTTTCTCACCTGTTCTGGAGTCTTGGAAGGTCGGCGGAGTGAAGCTGATGCCAGGACCCTGTGAGAAGGTTGGTTAAACACGGACAGATCTTGATTAGGGGCATTAAGGAGCCTATATTTGCTCGGGAATGGATGTCAAGCCTGGGCTGGGTAGATGCTCCTTTGTTTTAAAAATGGGTTTGACGGGGGGTTAGGGGGTGGGTAAAATGGGTGAAGAGGGTCAAAAGATACAAACTTCCTGTTATAAAATAAGTCCCGGGGATGTAATGTACAGCATGGTGACTTTAGTTAATAACACTACATTTCATGTTTGAGAATTGATAAGAGAGTTAATCATAATGCTCAAGAAAAAAAATGTGTAACCATGTATGATGATGGATGTTAACTAGACTTGTGATGCTCATTTCACAATACATACAAATATCAAATCGTTATGTTGTACACCTGAAACTAATATAATGTTATATAGCAATTATACCTACCTCAATTAAAAAAATTAAAACAAAATTTTTTTTAAATGGATTTGATTTGCTTTTAGGATTTTTCGAAAAAGATTTTATTTCTTTGAGAGAGGGACGCGACAGAGTGCGGGAAGGAGCAGAGGGAGAGGGACAAGCAGATGCCACACTGAGCATGGAGCCCGACGTGGGGCTCGATCTCAGGACCCTGAGATGATGACTCGAGCTGAAATCAAGAGTCTAACGCTTAACTGACCGAGCCATCCAGGTACCCTGCTTTTAGATTATTAATATCTAATAAACTAGGACCTGCACATAAATTGTTTTTCAAGGTCACGTCCTGTGATAGTCAGGATGTGTCATCTGAGCCAAGAATATAAAGTCAAAGGGAAAGGAAGCACACACAACAGGAAGAAGGGCAGAGAACAGCATAATGCGGGAAAGGCACCAAGACGCCGGTGGGGGAGGCCAAAGAGAGTTGATCGCTCTAGGCTAAGTCCCTTAACTTCATCCAGGCTCGGATTCCTCATTTATAAAGCAGGGGCAGTTGGATCCGAGAATTTCTAAGGTGCTTTCTCCCTTCAGTGTTCTCTGATATGAGGAAATCTGGAGACTGTTGTTATTTGCTTCTATTTTAAGCCCTTTCACTGTATATTCTAATAAGGAATGACATTTGAGAGCATGGAACCTCTCTCCCATTGTCTTTCTGTGAGGTCAGGACAATGCCTTCTGTGTACATAATGCCAGTTAGAACTAGATACCACTGTATATGTTCTACTGGGCAATGTATGTTATGCAGCGATTTAAAAAATAATGCAGAAAACCTTTGGAATCACTTGGCAATGTATCTCCAAAGGCAAATGGGAGCTAGATGGTAATACGAGAAAATGATAGCTGACATTTTTTTGGTATTTACTATTACAGACACTTTCAGGCGTTTCTTTGATTTCTCTTGACCAGGGATGGGCAGACATTTTCTGTGAGAGCCAGATAGTAAATCTTTTAGGCTGACGGGCTATCATGTCTCTGTTGCAACTATTTTCAACTTTGCTGTTGTAGCAGAAAAGCAACCATAGGCAATATGTAAACAACTGTTCATGGCTATGTTCCAATAAAACTTCATTTGTGGACCCTGAAATTTCAATTTCATGTAATTTTCATGTATTACAAAATATTCTTCTTTTGATTTTTTCCAGCCATTTAAAATGTAAAAACCATTCTTAGCTCATAGGCCTTCATAAAAACAGGTAGCGAGCCAGATTTGGCCTACGGGCCATGGTTTACTGACCTCTGTTCTGTACTACAACCCTTTTAGGAGAGATCTGTTTTACAGATGAGAAAATCAAGCCTTAAAGAGGTTAGCTCACTTGCCCAAGTTCAGCAGTTACAAGCAGTTGAGCTAGAATATAATCCGAAAGGCCAGATTTAAGAGCTTGAACTTTTAACACCTCACACTTCCAGGATAGAGTGGTGGGCTGTATAGTGTGTGGAATGTTGCTGTCTCTGACTCTGATTTAACATGGTTACAAAATCATCTTTTTAAATTATTATTATTTTTTTTTCATGGTGGTTTAGATTCAAAACATTAGAGTAAGACTGGTCTCTCACGAGGCCAGGAGTCACATGAGAAAATAGCTCAAAAGGGGACCGGGACTGGGCAGGCAGGGGAAAGAAATGGAGAAAACAAAGTGTCAGTTCTGGGAGCATTGGGATCAAGGGGGAGGCCTGGCCACCCTCATCCAGGAAGTTTGGCCTGGGGGTCAGATCAGCTCCTCCTGGAGGTGGACAGACTAGGAAGGAAGAGAAAGCCTGCCTCGTCTCCACCACCTCCTGTTCCTGTTCTCGAAGACGATGCACTTTGAGCCTTCTCTAATGCTTCCTAAAGACAGACCTTGTCTCTTCCTGGGGGAGGCCTGTTTCTTCTCCTGTCTTCTGCACACTTGCTGTGGTCCGTGCACATGGGGATGTGGGCGAGCGAGGCCCTCTGACACCAGAATAGAGTGCTTCAGGAAGTCGTGAGCTGCCCACTTCTGGAAGTGAGTGGGGAGCTTGCTCTCAGTGGACACTGACATGGAGGGTGGGAGGTAAGAGTGCCAGAGGGTTTGGAGACCGGACCCACCCACACAGGTAATAAACATTTGCTGAGTACCTATGTGTGTCAGATCCAAAGCCAGGAGACCCCGCATCTGTTATGTCCTTTGCTTCCCACAGCTGAGTTCTGAGAGAGGCATTGTGATCCCATTAGATAGATGAGAAAACTAAGACTTAGAAGAGCTTGTCACTTTCCTGAAGGGATGCAGCCAAGGGAGGCAGAATCAGTCCACTCTGCTCTCTGCCTCCCACCGCAGACCCCGTCATTGGGCTATGCAGAGCAATGGGCTGCCATTCTTGAGCTTGGGAGCTGTGTGGCTTGAACAAGTTACGTGACCTCTCTGAGTTTCAGTTTCTTCACCTGCTTATGGTTATACCTCCTTTCAAGGGTGGTGATCATATGAAAGGTGGTATCATATGAAGGTGCCCAAAACAGTGCTAGGCACAGAGCAGGTTATACACGTGGTTGCTTGCTTCCTTCTGCTTCAAGATGATGTGGTTTTGTGAAGTTGACTGAATAATCAATCTTGCTCAGTTTGAGGTTTTCAGGGCCTAGCAGAAAGCCAGGCATGGAGCAGACACTTAATAAATATTTGTTGAATGAATGGATACACAATGCTTACCTCTACTGATGCCAGCCATCTGGATGTTAGAAACCTAAATGGATGGATTCTTGACTTTTCATCTGAATGTTGGAGGTTAGTCTAGAATATAAGCTGCAAAAATGATCCAAAACATATAAATATGAACACAGTCGGGTCTTCCTGAAGCAGATCTTGGGGAGAAGTGCGTGAACCAGTGGGAGTCTGTTTGCATTGGGCTGTATTTAAAGACAGAGGATTTGTTAATTTCAAATAACTCCAGCTATGTGGCCAGGTTTATTTACTTACCACCCATCCATCCATTCGTTCAATCATTCAACAGTGGCCTCGAGGGGCTCTTAGAGCCTCTTTTCATAAACAGGGAAGAAAGATTATCTGGAGCATGTCAATTATTTGCAGATAAATAGAAGCTTCCAAACTGCTTATGGGAGCTTGGAAATGGTTTGTTTTCAAGTGTTTTAGACTTTGCTCCAATATCCTGCATGCGCTGTTTCTGTGCACGTCTCTGAAGAATCCTTGTGCTAATTCACTGTCCTATTCTTATCTGTTGCACGGGGGAAATGCAGAGTGCATCTGTCGGATGTGTGGGAGTGCGTCTGAAGGGGAAATGCTAACACGGGGGCTTGGTTCCCAAGAAACGGGGTCTCATTCTTGACATTGACACGATGTATGGACTTCTAGGAGTAAAAATCCTTTGAACTGGTGAGGCTGGGCCATTATTCTTAGAATCAAAAGATGGGTGGAAGAGCTTCTTTTTTTAATGATTCAGGCAGACAGTAATACCTTCAAGTCTTCTGAAATTTATGTGGCAATTTAGTCCTACGCTAAAATGACTTATGCTTGGGAGCCTCCTGTGTGTGTGTTTTTGCTACCCTCCGACTCACAGATAATAATCACTTCTGCTTTTCTCAGTGTGCTTCTTGCTAGCGGGTCAGCACCTTCCTTCTAATTTGTTGGCTCTTTCTAAGATTCATGGATTTTTTTTTTTAAGTAATAATAATGACAAAACGAAACCCAAACAAACAAAATCCTGGCAGGCAAGCTTGTTAGAACAATTTAAAAAGCAAGAGTTAAAAGGATCTGAATGAGTCTGAGGGGCCCGTCCATGAGCCCAGGGCGTGAGCTTTGGAACCTGGATTTTGTGGTGTCTACACCGGCTGTTTGGGGACCTCGTCTACTTCCTTGTTCTTGATCCTAAGCTGAAGGAGTGGTTTCAGGATTGGTGCAACATTACTGCATGTCAACCACGTGGCATCCTTCCGTGGCAGGGATGTGGCTTTATTTCCCAGAGGAGGGGACTGAGGAGGAAACGGAAAGGTGTGCTTAATGGCTGTCCATGAGGCCCGGCCCTCAGGACTGCACTACGTGAAACGGTAGGGTGGTGTGTTTATTTGCAAATGGCCACACTGACTGTTCACCTGTCATAATTTTGAAACTGATGTTTTAATACTTTGATCAGGGCCACTTACTTCTTGACCTCTTTTAGTGACCTTCTAGAAGATTCTGGCGTCAGAAAAGAGGTGAGGTGTTAAGAATTGCTGTCTCGATCCAGCTCTGTGACACTGCTTAACCTCCCTGAGCCCTGATGACAAAATATGACAGTTTTGGTGAAACCTGACATTTGCTAGAATCCCTCTAATTATACCCTGTGTATCTTTGATTTTCTGTGAGCTTCGGAGCCAGCCACCTTCAGGAGTCAGGGGAATGGCTGTGAAAAGACAGCCCTTCTTCCTGCGGGGAATGGTTGCTGGGGTGTCTGCAGAGCAGCCCGGCCACAAGATGGGCTCATGCCAGTGAACTCGCAGCCCTCCCTCACCGTGTGCCTGGATGGGGCGGGAGGGGCACCAGCTCCTCAGGTCCATGCTTCATTCCCTTTGGCCTCTCCCTCTGTCTCTGCCTTTATCCTCCTCAGCCTCTCCCGGCAGGAGCCACCGGCAGGCATGTCCCATTCTGCAGCCAATTCTGACCAAGGCAGGAAATGGATGTGGAGCCTCAGCCTGCCACTGGAGGGATGAGGGGGCGGGAATTTGGTCTCATGGTTTCAATCAGTAACAATCGAGCCTTGGTTAAACCTCAGAGGCGACGGTGCTACCACCGCTCAAAGCTGATAGTAAGTAGTGTTCTTCAGATGTGGGATCCAGAGGCTTAGGCACGACTTGCAGGCTCCTGGGTACCTTCTCCTGCTCAGTCTCCTTTGCGCAAATCCAAATGAGGACTGGGTGTGTCAGAGTCAGCCGAGCAGCCCGGGCAGCCCACAACTTTCAGAATTTCCTATGCACTCCCATCCCCCAGTGGCGTCAGCAGCAGCTTCCCAAATCCACAATCTGACTGAAGTCTTGTCTAGTATTCCAGACCCTGCTCCCTCTTCCTTAAGGCGTGGGGCCTCCCCAGGGCTCAGCAGCATGCTGGGCGGGGTCCTGTTGGGGATGCACAGCCTGGGGTCCCGCTGGTGCCTGGACTCTGCCGGTATCTGCTTTCACCAGGCCCATCGTCGTCACCTGCAAGAATCATACCTGAGCTTGCCTCGCATGGCTTAGTGCCCTCCCTAGACTGTCCTCTGAGGCTGAACAAGCAGCCCGGAGTCCCAACACGCTTGGTTCCTTAAGCCTGCCTCTTTCAGGCCCCTAGAAAAGCAAGAGCAGACCAATACATGCCTTTTGAAAGAATGTCTGAGTTTGTGGAGAAATCATCCTAGGAGGTGATTTGGTCTTGGAAGACACAGGTCTCCCTAAAGTCGTCTGGAGAGACATCACCGGGCCTGAACTGTAACTAATATCTGCTAAGCCAGAATCTTGGAAAAGGTAATATGAGGAAGGTCGTAGTGATGGAAGCTTTTGGTGTTTGAGGAGCAGAACTGAAAATGGAGAAGCCAAGGAGGGTATAGAATTTGTCGGGGTGTCTGCCCACAGGCGAGTAAGGGCTGATTCTAGACAACAGGTGCTGGGCCTCAGACAGAGCGGAACAGGGGCTGCTGCAAATGGGCCTAGAAACATGCAATGCCCAGGCTTGATTCTGTGCTCCTTGGCGCAAGGCCCAGGCTGTCCCTCAGCCTCTCCTCTGGGGTTCCCTGTAGGTGGACTCCTGACACTCTGGCTTACCTTTTCTGTCCCCTCTGAATTTGCCGTTTGATCAGGAGAGCCAGGGTGCCCACCTCCTTCCTGGATATGCTGGGAAAGCCGAGCTCCAGAGTGTGCAATTTGGATCTCAGCTGCCAGCCAGGTCTTCCGCCTGTGCTAAGCCCATCGGCAACTGTGGGCAGAGGTACCTTCCTACTCTCACCTCACGGGAGCCTGGCCTTAAATACGGGGAACAGAATTGGGGTGCAAATCTGGGAGTTCAGTTCATTCCCCCCACCCCCCGCCAGTGCCTCCATCAGTCCCATGGCGGCCTGGCCAGGCTATTGTTGCTCACTCTAGAAGGCTCACAGGGTGGGGTCCCTCCAGAGTCCTCTGAAACAATTTCCAAGGGACAAAGAAGGGAGACCTCAAAGCCTTAAGGCAGAGTCTGGGGGTTAGAGTGGAGTCTGAGAGGGAGCAAAGACCACTTGAGTTTCTGAAAAACGACCCCTTGAGTCTCTGCCTGCCCCTGGGCCTTTGATGGGACAGCATCGCCCCCTGGTGGCCACCGTGTCTGGTATCTCCTCCCCAGTCTCCACTTGCACGAATTCCCTTTTTTCCCCCAGGTCCCAGAACTCTTTTCCCATGGCCCTCACTGTCCACAATTCTTTCTTTCTATCCTTTTTTAAAAAAAATCTATTCCCTACACATTTTCTTTTGAACTCAACTTTTGTCTTGAAACCTCACTGTCAAAAACCATCCTGTAGGGGCAAGATGGATAAACTAGCAATAAGGCTTTAACCACTGATAGAGCACGACAAGTTAGCACGGTGCAGGTGGTCACCTGGGCTGGAGCAGGACATTTCCTTCAGTGTGCCATTGGTTTCTCAAATTTCCTATGTTTAACTCTAATCCTAAGCAACTGTGATGTCCTGAATGCCTAGTCTGTGCTAGTCTCCACGTTGGGGATCTCCTCTGTGCCTCCTTTTACTCTCAGCCAGGGACACTGTCTTCCTGTTGGGGAAGAGAGGGGCAGCTTTGGTAGGATATGGGTGCAGTTGGATCTCCAGCCTGTCCTGCCCCAAATTTCTCCTGACTAGTTGCTGGTCACAGCTCATTGGCTCTTGTGTCTCAGGGCACCTGATCCACAAACTTAGCTGCTTCCTTCCATCAGGAGGGTAAGAAGTAGCTGCTCACCGTGGAGTTCTCGGTCCCCGTCTTGGCAGGGTGCTGGCTTCTCACCGCTTGCCAGTCTGGCTGCAGGGCACAGCGAGGCATGTGTGGGTGTGAGGTGGGGAGGAAGCACCCACTCTTAGGAGGCCAGGATGAGAGTCCCCCAACATCCCAGGTGGGCCCCAAGGAGAGGTTAAAGGCAACCATTCAAAGTTAGAGGCCTTTTTTTTCCCCCCAAACAGAAGAGTCTGAAATATTCCAATAAAAATGAGGCTTATCAGGGAGCAAAAAGCTCTTGGCCTGGGTTCCAGTCTCAACACAGATAAGCACTCACTTCCTGCCCCAGGCTTTAATTTCCCAATCCCAACGAGGGCTGGAATACCTCCCCAAAAGGCCCCTCTCTGCCCTGCAGTTCTCTCCTTCCAATTCTTTTGCTTTTGTGCAGCCAGGCAGGCGAGGAGGCGGCTTTGATCTAGGCAAACTGGATCTCGTCCTGGCACCAGCTCCCTCCCACCCACTCCCACGGACTGTGGCCTTTCATTTTTGCCCGTGTCATATTTTTCTAGTGTTTATTTTGAAAAGGTCTGCATCTGCGGTGACCGTCTCCCATTTGGAAAATTAACTGCTTGCAGATGTTGCGTGTGGCACAGCCTTCTCCCAGGCAATGAAACCACTGGGGTTTGGATATCATTTCAAAAGGAAGAGGAGAGAAAAAAAGCTTCACGTCTCTGATGTAGGTGGCAGGACTTCTCGACCCTCTATAAAATGCCCGAATGAGATCTACTTTTAGAAATTGCAGGGTGGAGAATTTCTTAAGGTTTGAGAGCCCAAGTGTTAAAAAGCTCTCATTGAAACAGTCATTTGTGGGATGTTTGTGGCTGTGGCCTCTGGGCTGGGGCTGAGCTAGCTCCTTCCACCCTTGCACACACAGCCCGTGCCCACCCACACGGCCATGGTCAACTCTGGCCAGTCCAGGCAGCAACATCTCTTTGGGTTCAGGGTGGCTTTCTGAGTTTGGGTAAAGGGCAACCTAGTCTAGAGCAAAACCCAGCAGACCCTTCTGTCCCTGAGGTCCTGGGTGTACTCGCCAGCTCTCACCCTCTGCTGTCCTCCCCACCTTGACTCCCGCTCCTTGGTTTCTGTCCTTTCTAGTACCGTCCTCTGTGAGGCCTCCATCCCCAGGTGCCCCCCAGCCCTTCCTTCCCATGCACAGCAGAAAACCAGCCCAGGCCTAAAAAGACATCTTGTGAGATCCCAAGGGACCCCCAATCCAAGCCCATTTCTGTTTTCTCATTCATTCGTCAATTTCCAAATCCAGACTTGAGAATGGAAACTAAGGAGGAGGAGTCACGGCCAGCTCTTTGTGCGTGTGCTTATGGGACTTGTGTGTTGTCTGTATATAGTGTGTGTGTGTGGGGGTTGTGTGTGCATGGGGAGTGTGGTGTGCAGGGGTAGGGTATACTCTGTGTGTGTGTGTGTGTGTGTGTGTGTGTGTGTGTGTGATTTGGGCACATGTAGTGGTATTCATGGCTGTGAGGAATGGATGGATGGGGTGGGGGGCAGCTCCTTCCCCTGGCTGATCATCATCCTGGGCTGGACAACTTCCTCTTTGCTGTATTTGTAAGCAAGGACCTTAGTTCTCAGCTCAAGGACCTCTCTGGTGTCCATTTCTTCCCATTAGCAGGCAGAGTCCTGCTGCCTTTGCCCAGTGAGAGTGACTAAGCATAAGTGAAGCTTGATCAGGACAGGACCTTACAGACTATCTCTAAATTATAATGAATCTGACCACTTTAATTATGAGAAGATGGAGGCCCAATCTATACAATCTGCTTGGGTAGCCATTTCATGCTAGCTCCAAATCAGCAGGTTTAAACATTGTGATCACATTACTTTATATTTCTGGTAAGGTTTTCTTTATCAAAGAGACACTCAAAAACCAGAGAGGGAATATATATAATGTTCATTGTAGGCATTCGGATGTGGTTTAGAATATAGAGATTTAGAAGACAATACTCAAGCTAGATACGATTTTTTTTAAAGAAGAAAATTAACCGTCACTTGTTCAAAACCTGTAATATAAAAATGGGAGGAAAAATTGAGTGTAAGGTAAATTTATGCTTAGGGATAATATTTCCTCTTGGGATATAACTATTCAAAAAACAAAACAAAACAAAACAAAACACACAGTATGGAAGAATGGCAATTCGGTAGGAAATATTGACAAGTTGTACTCAAATCTTTTATATATATGTATACATGTACACACAATAAGGGGAAATGTAATTATTTTTCAAAGAAACAACATAAAAAATTTATCAACCAGATCTATTATTTGGAGGAGTGATGTCTGGTATCAAGCCAGGGAAGTAGAGAGAAGGACAAAGGAATAAGGCCTCCAATGGACAATAAGACCATAGGAATTAGAGGCGCTTGGGTGGCTCTGTTGATTAAGCATCCCACTTGATTTTGGCTCAGGTCATGATCTCAAGGTCATGGAATTGAGCCCTGCACGGGGCTCCATGATCAGTGGGGAGTCTGCTTGAGATTCTCTCTCTCTCTCTGCCCCACCCCTGCTCACATGCGCGCGCTCTCTCAAATAAATCAATAAACAAATAAATAAATAAACAAATCTTTAAAAAAGAAAAAGTGACTGCAGGAATTAGGACTCCCTTTCAGTAGTTAGAAAGTAGGGAAAAAGTTTGTCTAAGATAATGCTCCAGGCTGTTCCAGGTTTGCATATTGGCATATCAGAAAACATGTTTTTATTTAGTATCCTTTTGTCATAAAATATCAAACAAAAATCTGCTTCTAGGCTAAATCTTAGACAAAAATGAAAGAACTGACCCTTTTTTCTCAGGCGATCACACAGAGAGAGACTTTTCTTACCATAGGAGCATCCTCACAATTCCGAAAACCATGATAAGTTTGAAAACCATGGTAACTTTGATGGGGGAAACTGGTCAGACTACCCAGAACTTTCACCCGCCCTGGGCCTCTCACAGATGACAGGCACGGAATAGGACTGACCGCTTACGCAAACGTGCAGACTCCCTTGCTTTTGGCCGCCATCTGGTGTATTTGTGCTTGGTCCACATGACGCCAAACAACTGGTTTGACTGCTTTTTGTTTCACTGAATGGATGAGACTGATCTATTTCGTGTCTTGCGGAGGCAGATCCCAGCTCTGGGACACGTGGGTTGCTGAGGGAACAAGGCTTGCTTTTCATGGAGGCGAGTTTGAGGTATTTTGATATGACAGAGCTGGAAGCGTATGTTCTCAGTTTTCAGAGTAGGTCTGGAAAAACCAACAACCCACCACACCACACCCAGATGGGCGGCACTAGAAACAGTGGTTTCGTGATGGGTCCCAGAAGGGCATGGGCTGCTGGCGGGTGCTGACGTGCTCCATGCCCACCGCAGGGTTGTGGACCATGGCTGCAGATGGTAGGAGCCATAAGACAAACCAGGTGCAGGGGCGGGGTGAGGAGCTGGCATTTGGGCCGGCTTGAGTGCCAGTCTATAGAGGGCATCCGGACATTGGTGGGCTGCATCAGAAATATGGTGCCATATTACCTAGGATAATTCCATTCCCAACTCTAACGTGTGGGTTTTTTTTGCCCACACTACTAATTCTCCGATGCCAGTTGGGTATTCTACAATTGAAATCACTCCTGACACTATCTACCTGGAGACAGGGTCAGATCCCACAAGTTAAGTGCTCAGTCCCACAGACTGTCACTCTCCCCCATTTCAGACACCAGTTGTAGGCTGTGACGGGTTATCACCTGCATGGTGAAGGTGACAATGACCTATTGGTCTTCTGACCTGTTGGCTATAGATACAGATGCTAATGACCCACTCCTTGGGTTTGATTCATTTGCGGGAGTGGCTCATAGAACTCAAAGAAGCATTTTACTTACTAGATTTGTGGCTTATTAGAAAAGGATATAATTCAGGAACAGCCAGATGGAAGAGATGCATAGGAAAAGGTATGGGGGAAGGGGGACAGAGCTTGCCTGAATCTCCATGTGTTCACCAACCCGAAGCTCTCCCAATCCTGTCCTTTTGGGTTTTTATGGTGGCTTCATTACATAGGTAAAGTTGATTATCATTAGCTATTGGTGATTAATCTCAATCTCCGGCCCCTCTCCCCATCCCCAGAAGTCAGGGGGGTGGGACTGAAAGGTCCACTTCTTTGATTACATGGCTGGTTCCCTTAGGTGCTTTTTAAAAGTCATCTCATTAATATAAACTCTGGTGTGGTTGAAAGGGGTTTGTTATAAGAATATCTAGACACTTTTATTGCACTGATCACCTAGGAAATTCCAAAGGTTTTAAGATCTCTGTGCCAGGAACTGGGACAAAGCAAATATGTCTTTCTTATTATAAATCACAATAACTCATTTAGGTTCTTATACATGCAAATGTAACATTTTATTTGCATGATATTTTTTAATGGTGAGTCCAGCATGAGCAGCTGCTTGATGCTGATGTTTACATTTGCTAAAATTCTGAGACAAGTTGGCCCAATACATTTGGTAGATATAAATGATTGACTTTATTATGCAAATTTAAAATGCTTTAATAGGCTCCCCCAATAAATTGTTTGGTTTGGAATTACCTGCTATCAATATATATCATATCTTAAGCCTGAAGAAAGAGGTATGCTTTTATTAATGTAAAATAAGATTGTCCCTAAACATGTAATCAAACGTTAAACAAAAAATGAAAAGAGTAGCTGTGGAGTGCTTACTGTGGGCATGGAATTACATTTTATATTGATCTTTTTATCATTGAGAATAAATACAATCAATGTTGTGATAAAAAAGGAGGATGAAAGTCAGAAGCTGAAAAGAATTGCCAAAGAAGTGATTTGCTTAAGCCTTTAAAAACTGCAGAAATGATAAAAGTGAGTAAGTTTTGGTTGGACCATTCCACGTAACATTTTTACATAGGACCTTACAAATTATTTAGTTGCTGAAGATTTTAATTCGTGATCGAAACAATGAGAATGTAAAAGAGAATTATTCACATCAAATTTACAACTCAGAAGCTGTAGATGCAACCTGTGCCTGCCTAGGAGACACAAAAAAATTACGTTCAAGAAATTTCCCAGATTGGAGGGGAATGATGATATAGAAAGTGGAAATCGCAGGGGTTTTGCTGTGCTTGTAGGAGGCTGATTCTGGAAAATGTCCACTCTCATAGTGGAGAATGTTTCCTTAAAACTCATGTCCCAGCCAAATGAATGATTGCAAATCCTGGATGAACATGGCAGAAAATGTAATACTTCATTTAACACCCAAATCCTTTCGATTGGAGAGAGCATTTGTAGGAACTGGTTTTTACATCCTGGGTTCTAACACAGTATTAGGTTAATTCTGTACCAGTTATAACCAATCTTGAAGATCATCTTTAGCTAAAGAAGGTATCTGGGGCCAGAAAAGGAACCTCACTTAATGCACACAAAAAAGCACACAATTGTTTAAGAGGGAGAAAAAGGTGAATAAGCAGCAAACAACTAAGAGTAGTCAACAAAAACAAACAACAATACAGAATATCGGCTGATATTCTTTTTTTTAATTCTATTTTTTTAAAAAGATTTATTTATTTATTTATTTATTTATTTATTTATTTATTTGACAGAGAGAGAAAGAGAGAGAGAGCACAAGCAGGGGGAGCAGCTGAGGGAGAGGGAGAAGCAGGCTTTCCACAGAGCAGGGAGCCTAATGCGGGGCTCCATCCCAGGACTCCGGGATCATGACCAGAGCTCAAGGCAGACACCCAACTGACTGAGCCACCCGGGCACCCCTCAGCTGATATTCTTAAAAGAAAAATATTATGGGGCGCCTGGGTGGCTCAGTCCGTTGAGCATCCAGCTCTTGGTTTCAGCTCAGGTCATGATCTCAGGGTCCTGGGATCCAGCCCTGCAGGGAGTCTGCGTCCCCTCTCCTTCCCCCGCCCCTCCATGCTGCTCATGGTCTCTCTCCCTCTCTCTCATATAAATAAATAAATAAATAAATCTTAAAAAAGAAAAGAAGAATATTATGTGCCCCAAATTTGACCAAACAAAATGAAACTTTTCCTGGCACTAATAACAGTCCTTATAGAAAACAATGTAAAGTTGTCTGGCTTTTATATAAATGATTTAAAAATTTGCTGCTAAAAGGTTCAAACATGAGAGACAGATTTTACCCCAAGTGATTATTTATGAGGATGGAGGATTAAGAAGAGATTAAAAGTTAATGGATAATACAATGACAGAAATATGCATAATTTTAAAAAAAGCGAATAGCACTCAGTTCAGCTAGGTAGTAGCAGAGTCAAAAGTCATGTTGCATGACTCACATTTATGATACTCGTTGTTAAACTACCAGATGAAAACAAGAAACTTGAAAGCGAGTATTTTATTGATTTTATACCTTTTGTGAAAAATACAGGTTTTGCCTTAACTGAAGACAGAGTGTTAAATTTTAGCCACTGGTTTAAAAGATCGTTGAGGGTAATAAGCCTGTGATAATGATAATGTGATAATGTGATGCTAAAGAAAAAGGTACACAATCAGGAAGTTTAGCTGAAAATACAGAAACGTTCTGTGAACAGTAGTTTGAATTTTAACAAGGACACACGTTTCAGCGGTGGTGACAGCTGTGTCATTCCTTGGAACAACCCAAAGATTATACACATTGTTTTCAATATATTATATTGTTATTGCCTGAAGGTGGACCGTCTTGATGAAAAACATGCCAAATCTGACTTTATAAACACTCAGCTATAGAGTGGGAATTCCAAAGAAATGCTGTTAAGGCAATTAGATTTAATTTAGGCAAGTTATGAAATATTAGTAGAGCTAAGGAAAAAAAACCCAGAAGATCCTTAAATAAAGAGCAAATCTTGATCTTGATTGCTTGCTCTAAATGATGTTAGCAAAGGCTTATAAAAACAGAAACAAAATGACCAAATCCCTGAACTCTTTTGTTTGGTTATTTTACTTTGAAAGGAATTCTAAAAATGTATTGAAAAATTTAGAGAACATTTTTATTATAAACAGAAAAAGGCTGTGTGATAAATATGCAACAAAAGTACAATTCCAGTAAAATACAAGGAAATTTAAATAATGCAACAAAAATGTCTGCATGATGATGAAGAAGAAAATTCGCATATATACGATCTGAAAACTGGTTTCTAAAGACTGTTTTTTGGTCACTGTACACACTGTATCATCTTGATCAGGGAGAAATTTGAACAAATATACCAAAATACTGCTATTTTTAGTTTTCTTTATAATAACCAGTCCAGAAAACTTTAAAAGAAGATAAACTCATGAAAAAGTACATAGATCTAGATATTATTTTAACAGAAGCTAAAAATCACTATATAAGTGATAGCAAGTTCTGTAACGAAATGAAAATATTTTGTATTTTTAGCTAATTTGCCATACATGACAACACTAATTTACCGTATGTGACAACACCAATTTACCATATGTGACCTCATTACAACGTCTGAGCTTGGTATGTAACATTCACGGTTCCTTTCCAATCCAAGTATTGCTTTAAGAATTTTATTGACAACGCCAATGGTTACTATCTTTGCAGCATGTTTCCCTAAATTTGAAGCTGCCTAATTGGGTATCATTATGAAACATTTTGATTATAGCTACATAATCAATGATTTGTTGAAATGAAGGACAAGAAATACAGATTTTATGGATTAAATTTATAATAATTAATTATGGTGTGTCTCTCCCCTATTATCCACCTAAACATGACCTACTCATCAAGACGTGTCACCAGACACGTACAGTCAGTTGTCTGTGATATTTTGCCAACGTTCAGTCATACAAAAACCATAGCTTGGCACACATTTTTAAATTTTGATGTTACAAATTTTACATTTGTCAAGGAAGGAGGAAAGGACATACTATATTTAATCGTTTTTAGCTTGATTTATGACTTTTAAATATTTAGACATATGGTATCTTGGGTGGGCTCAGATGCTGGGCTGACTTCCAGATGGACACGAATGTGGCTTGGAGGAAAAGGTTTGGGAGCCCACACCTGGAGGGAAGGTTAGGAAATGAATTTGGGGTTGAACTGAGAATTCTTCCACATCTGAAGGTAGTGTAAACCCAGGGCTCCTTCCTGCTAAGGTAGCAGTTCTCTACCTTGGTTGCCCATCGGAATAATTGGGGTAGCATTAAAAATGCTTATGCCCAGGCCCCACTGTCAACAGCTTCTGGTTTAGAAGTTTGGGTTGAGGTCTAAGCATCAGCATTAAAAAAAAAAAACCCCAACTCTCCAGGTGATTCTAATGTGCTGTCAGGGCTGAGAACAGCTGTAGGTAGCTTAGCTAGCAAACAACATGCTGACGGGGTTGACTTAGCTTTGCAGGCAGGTCATACTTTTGGTCACATTATGTCAGGCCTGAGTCGTTCGGGTTGGACAGGGCTGGAACAAGAGGCTGTCATTAACGGAGAAACAGCACGTGTGAGCCTCGGGCTCATTCATTCGACTGACATTGTGTTTCTACAATATTTTAGGAACTAAGGCTGAGGAATAAGGCTATAGGAATAAGGGGAACAGATATGCAAACAAAATCAAGAAAGTATTACAAATATTATGGCGCATGTATATATGGGGTACAGGAGGGACACACTTCCATACAGGAAGGCAGGGTAGATGAGGAGGGTCTAAACTGAGTCTGGAAAGACATGGAGACTCCCGGGGGCTGTTGAGGACCAGGGGTTTATACCCCTACGAACTTCTTGAATTGGGCAGGATGGGAATCCCAGGGGTACTGAAAGCAGGAATAGAACTTTGGGGACAGACAAGTAGGGGAAACAGGAACGTGGGAAGGCTTTGCGAGGATGGTCAGCTGATTCCTTTTTGTTCTGGAACCACTTTTCACAGGCCCTGGATGTGTTTTCTGAGCAGTATCTTACAGCATCTTCCAACTGAGGTTTTAGGAGGGCTTTCCAAGAGCTCCGATGCATGGGACGGGAATTGAGTTTAGATCCTTAAATTCCATGTCATTTTCCTGACTTCCCTGCTGAAAAGCGGGTGATTGACTCATGCTCCCAGCCGCTTCAAGCTGTCTGTCCTTTCCCACAGTCACCTTCTGTGCTTTCCACAGGCAAGCAGGGATTCCTTGCCCTTTCAAATCTCCCTGTGATGGCCTGCCCCAGGGTGTCACCTCACAGACACCAAATAAAGGGATCCTTTGAAACATCAGTTCCAGGGACCTCCTTTAATGATTAATCAAAGAACCGTAAACCTGCCTTCTGGTTTTGTATCTTAAACACATTTCTCTTAAAGGCAAAACACAGCGCTAGACAAGGGTAGTTTGGCCCATTTTGTGATGATTTGAATCCTAATATATTGTACAGTGAGGAAGATGGAGTGAAGGCAAAATTACTTTAATCATCGATCTTGCTTCTTCCATCCCCAGACTAATGAATCCCTCTTGGAGGAAAATTCCGGAAGAAAGAAGCAAAGAGAGCATGAAAGAAATAATGAATGCTAAAATGGCTCTTTTTGAAAATGTTTAACATAAGCAATTCCTTTCAGCTATTCTCACACTCATTCTAGGGTACCTCATTAGCTAGGAAAAAACGCACATTTAACCAGTGGAAGCAATTAGTGATGCTAATTCTTTTCATCTTTTCTGGGATTGCCAAGTTATTCAAGATACATTTAATAAATATATGGATAAAACTTGTGTGATTTATTTTCAATTGTCCTGAATCTATAAAATGCTTAAAATGTGCATTATCAAATCAAATCATGGATTGATTATACCTATTGCTTATCTTATTTAATATTTTCTATTGCCTACTAATAAAAATACAGTTATAGGATGAACTGATTAGTTTTTTTCAGCAGTATATACCTTTCTCTGTCATTGAATGGATAGGAAAAGTTTGATTACAATGTTCAATAAACTATTTCTGATTTTTTAAATGTGGGATTTTATTTATTTTTTCCCCAAAACCCGAACACCAGAATTTGAGGACACACACACATGCTGAAGATGCTGAAGGGATATTATTATTTTGATCATACTTCTTGCTTCATAAAATCTGATAATTTTTGCTACTCATTACTTTGTTTTTACAAATTAAGGAAACAGAAACAGCACATACTAATCATCTTGTTCTACAACTTTCGTTTTAAAAAAACATTATTTATTTATTTAAGTAATCTCTACATCCAACATGGGGCTTGAAATCACGACCCTGAGATCAGGAGTTGCATGCTCTTCTGATTGAAACAGCCAGGTGTCCCATTGTTTTATAACTGTTAAAACCAGGGATAGTTGGGAATTGTTCCATTTTCTTACTTTCTTTTAAAGAGCTTGTGTAGAATTGGCATTATTTTTCCAAGTGTTTGGTGGCATCAATCAGTAAAACTGTCTGATCCCAGAGAATTCTTTGATAGAAGCTTTTAAAATAAGAAGTCAGTTTCTTTACTAGAAATAGGATTATTCAGGCTATCCATTTCTTTTTGAGAAAGCTTAGGTTGTTTATGTTTTTCAGGGCATTGGTCTGTTTGATCTAAGTTGTTGAATTTATGGGCGTAAAATTGTTCATAGTATTTATTATCCTTTTAATGTGTCTGTAATGATGTTTCCTTTTTCATTTTTAATGATGGTCATTTCTGTCTTCTGTCTTTTTATCTTGGTCTGGCTAGATATTCATTGATTTTGTTGCTCTTTACAAACAATCAGCTTTTGTTTATTGATTTTTCTCTATTTGTCTATTTTCATCAAATTCTGAATTAATTTTGCTACTTCCTTCTTGCTTTGGGTTTAAATTTTCTCTTTATTTTCTAGTTTTGTAAGGTGGAAGCTTAGATCATTGATTTGAGACTTTCTTCTTTTCTTTTTTTTTCTTTAAGATTTTATTTATTTATTTGCCGGAGAGAGAGAGAGAGCACAAGCAGGGAGAGCAGCAGATAGAGGGAGAAGCAGACTCCTGGCTGAGCAAGGAGCCCAATGTGGGACATGATCCCAGGACCCTGGGATTGTGACCTGAGCCAAAGACAGACGTTTAACCAACTGAGCCACCCAGGCATCCCAAGACTTTATTATTTTCTAGTATAAGTATTAAATTTCCCTCTAAGCTTTACGTTAACTGCAACCTGCAAATTCTGATAAGCTGGCTTTTCATTTTCATTCAATTCAAGATATTTCCTAATTTTCCTTATGACTTCACTTTTGACCCATGAATTACTATGTATAAATCGCATGGTTTCCTAATACTTAGGGTGGAGAGGGACACGGGGGGAAAGATAGGTGAACTTCAACCAAAGAATGAATGAGACAAAGAAGGTGAGGGTGCAGCCTCTATTGAACTGTATTATTATTTCTTTTGATGTCAGCAGTGCATCCTTGGTGATTTCCTGAATATTTATACTTTTAGCCACATTTTAAATCTTTCTCTTCCTTTTTTATATTGATAAGCAGTAAGCAGAGCTAATGTTTGTGCAGCAACTAAGAGTTGGCAACTATGATACATTAATATGTTTAATGCCACTATACCTCTAAAACCATCATTCCCATGGTGAGGACAGAAAAATGATGCCCAGCCTAGAGAACTTACAGGATTTGTCCACCCTAGTCCTCCGTAGGAGGAGTTGTAGTCCTAGTCTACAATTCAGTTGTTTTTTTTTTTTTTTAAAGATTTTATTTATTTATTTGAGAGAGAGAGAGAGAGAGAAAGAGAGCATGAGAGGGGAGGGTCAGAGGGAGAAGCAGACACCCCGTGGAGCTGGGACCCTGATGCGGGACTCGATTCCGGTACTCCGGGATCATGGCCTGAGCCGAAGGCAGTCACTCAACCAACTGAGCCACCCAAGTGCCCTACAACTCAGTTTTATATCCATATCTTTAAACTTAGATTCCCAAATCCAATATTCTTTTTAAACACTACACCTCTGCTCTTGAAGCAAGCATAAGAATTTGCTTTAGGGTGCAGTAAGGCCAAATCCCTGAGCCAAATCCCTTATCTCTCTTCTAGCGAGAGCCTTGAGGGGACATAAGTAGAGGATCTCCATGTGTACTCAGTAGGAAATGGCAGCCATGGGGATAGAGGAACTTTCTAGCAGATTGATGACTAGAATCTGCTGGGAGAACAAAAGGGGTACCTAGAGAGTGGGCCTTGCTTGGGTAAGGGAACTCCCAGGCCTACATAGGAAAACACTTGTATGCCCCTGGCCCCATATCTGATGTGAGGTGCTGCCCCTCACTCTGTGCCTCTTGGAGGTAGAGGTGCAGAGAGGAGAGAGTCAAGGAGAAGCTCATTTGATCCCCCACAGCAGCTATTCATCAAAGGTCCTCAGTATACAAAATGATCTGCCTTTATTTTTCTGGGCCATTCAAGAAGGAGAAAAGCCAGATGGTGGCGGGAAGGGATAGGGACTTTGCAGGTGAGAAGGATCTTTCCTGGTGGGAATCTGGGCTGCAGGCTGAGCCACAGAGATCTGATGAGTGCAGCAGAATTTCCTACATGTTTTGGGACATTTCCTATTCCTGATATTTTTCTCAGAATATTTGGTGCTGACACTTTGGAAAACAGTGTGGAGATTCCTCAAGAAATTAAAAATAGAGTTACCCTATGACCCTGCAATTGCACTACTGGGTATCTACCCCAAAGATGCAGATGCAGTACAAAGAAGGGCCACATGTACCCCAATGTTCATAGCAGCAATGGCCATAATCGCCAAACTGTGGAAAGAGCCAAGATGCCCTTCAACAGATGA
>CM052885.1:29163289-29266663 GCA_028534135.1 Potos flavus | reverse complement strand
AGTGGGTCATACAAACCCAAGTTCCAATCCTAGCTTCACTATTTATTATTTGGGCAAGTTACTTCATTTCCTCCATCTCACTTTCGTTGTCCCAGTGAGACAGCATGCCTCACAGGTTGTTGTGAAGATTAAGGGAGGAAATGCACGTGTGGTGAATGACTGAGAAGTCACCACTGTGATGACTATAGGTAGACACTAGAGAGAGAGAGAGAGAGCACTGTGGAGTGCTCTGTGAATGTGGAGCCAGGTGGCCTGAGCCCAAGTCCCTGATCTGATCAATTACCAGCCCTCTGATCTTGGACAGACCATCTAAATTTAACCTTTCTGAGCCCCGTTTTCTCATCTGTCATGTAGAGATGTCCATGCTCCATTGCCTCAGGACCGTTGGATATAGTTGTGACGAAGTGATATATAGGAAAGCTTGACATCCATGAAGCACTAACGGAACGTAAAAAATTATTACACCCTGACCCATGTTTCCTCACCCACCTGAGTCCTCCTCTGCAGAATGTCAGTAAGGGGCTCTGAGGGTTCAGTCAATTCTTTTCCTGACAGGCAAGTGTCTTTTCATGAGAGTCTGCTGCCCCCTGGTGGGGATTATCCCCACATTGCAACAAACGGTCCTGGAGATAATGGGATGTTTTGGCCAGGGGATGTCTAAGGAAAATGCATCCCCTGCCCCTGGTATCTGAAATTGTGCTGGAGACCACAGCACATTTGGAGCAAGGAGGAGACAGACTTCTCTCGCGCCCAGTGCGGAGAAGTCTTGCTACGGAGGAGCCCGTGGCCTGTCAGGCAGCTGGGAGTCTGGTGTCCACACTGTTGTGCCACCTGCAGCTGAATGAGTCCTGGAGGGTCCAGATGCTGCCCTCCAAATATCTCACGGCCCTGATGTTCTTCTGCTGGAAGGAGGGACATCTGGTAGGTTCTGTGTTGAGAGCCAGGAGCTCCCACCCTACTGAGATCTTTCTACGCCTGAAGTGGGGGTGGGGGCGGGTGGGTGCATTCAGCCTTTCTGCCACTGTGCAATTTATTTTTTATCCCACAGATGAACATTTACTAGTCCTTGTCCCAAGTATGAAAGTGCCCTAGGTTTTATTGCCAACATTTTGGAAAAGATAAGGAAGAAGGTGGGGACAAGAAACTCAAACCCAACTCTAATCTCCTCACTCATAGATAATCAACATCAATGTTTAAAATTTTTTGTTTTATTTTAAAAATATTAAAACTGTGGAAAATTTGAGAGAATGATAGGATGACTACCCTTGTATTCTTCACTAGATTTTACCCATTGTTACCATTTTGCCACACTCTCTTCAAATCCTGCTCCTACATTTTTTTTGTACACTGAACCATTTGAAAGAAAGCTGCAGAAATCATAATACTTTACTAGCAAATATTTAGCAGGCATTTTGTAGAAGTAAGGAATTCCAACACAGCACAACATTCTCATCATAACTAAAAAAATTTAGCAGTTTTATAATATATCTAACCTACATTCTATATTCAAAGTTTCAAGTTTCTCCAATTGTCCCCCAAATGCCTTTTATATTTGTGTGTGTGTTTTAAATTTGAGGGCTAATCAAGGTTTATGCATTGTACTGGATGGTGATGTCTTTTTAGCATCTTTCAATCTAAAATACCCCACCTTCCTTGCCTTTAAATTTTTTTTTCATATTGGATTTTTTGAAGACTCCAGGCCAGTTGTGTTACAGAATGTTCCACACCTGGAGTTGTCAGATTGTTTGCCCATGATTGGATTCAGGTTAGACATTTGGGCAAGAATTCTCCATCGGTGACATTGTATCGTTCTTGTACCCCATCAGGAGGCTACTGAGGTTTTATCAGTGCCTTTTAATGCTGCTCTGTATTGGAATCACCTGGGGAGCTTTTTTCCAGTACAGATTCTTGGGCTTCACATCTGGAGTTTCAATTTCATTGGTCTGTGCTTAGCATGTATGAATTACTCAGAAACCTCACACAGATTCTGTTGGGTGGCCAGGGTTGAAACCCAAGGGAGCACAGTCTTCCAGCCTCTCTCTTTTGTGAATTTGCACTGTCCATCCATACATTGTAAAGCCTCCCTTCCAAGCCAATAGAACCAAAGCAATGCTACTGAGCCCCCCTGCTTCTTTATCACCCGAAGAACCTCCTCAATCCTACTTCTTCTCATCTCCCATGGGATCCTGATAGATAACTCACTCCAGCCCCTTTTCCCTGGCTCACAGACTCAGGGGCTAAGTTGGATCTTCTGGTTGGGTATGGATGGTGGCAGGTCTGATTATGGGCATGGTGCTGGTGCTTAAAGAACCTGGAAGGAACTCTTCTTGGGGATAGGAGGTGCAACTGGCACAACCTACTCATTGGGGTGAGAAGGAGGGAGCTGATGTAACCTGTGACCTTGAACTTTCTTCTTATGGCTGGGAGTGACATTCCTGGAAAGATGAGACTGACTTTGAAAATAAGAATTTGAAGATACTCAACATATCACAACAGATCAGCTAGTGACAATTCCCACCATCCCAACATTTGTGTTCTCTCTTTCTATCTGCCACCCCCCACACTGCATTTAAGGCACGTATTAACTTTTAGTCTCTACTTCAGTGGAGAAGACAATAGAACTGTAAGTGAACTTTAGAGATGTGGATGTCAGCATGGATGCAACTGTAGAAAGAGGAGTTGGAACTGTGGTCTTTTGAGCTGGTAATTAGAATCAGGTTCAAAACAGTTAAGCAAAGGTGGTCAGAAGGCATGGAGATTCCATCAAAGTGGGAAGACTTGCAGGAGCTGCCACTGAGGGAAACGTGTTCCCATGGACTGTGGGAGGAGAGACTGGATTAGGAAGTGTTGAGTGCAATGGCCTAGGAGGAGCTGCAGGGGGATGAAGACAGAGGAAACTTGAAATGCCCTTAAATCCAGCAAGTTTGGCATCATCCTTTAGGCCTAAAGATCAAGCTGATGAACCAAGAGTTAAAACATGGAGGTGGTAACAGCAGCTGATCATTGTACAATCGGAGACTAGAAGGAGCTCAGACTCTATGTCATTTGTCCCTTCTTTAGACCAGTGGGGAAACCAAAACCCAGATTGAGAAAGAAAATGACTTGTCCTGGGGCACTTTTATTCCTGGGGTCTCCCTCAAGGAGCCAGGAGGCTGTCTCCTCAGAAATCTTTTTTAGTCTCATCCCTTTTGAGACTTCCAAAACCAAACTGAAGGGGAAGAAGATAAGATGGTGGGTAAGCAATGAAGAAATGGAGAACACATGAGTTGAGAAAACCGACAGTGGTCATTTTGGAGGTGGGCTGAGTGTGGGTGTGCTGTCTGTGCACAGGGGAAAAACTCCGTGAGCCTGTGTGTGTTGGGACGTGTGTTCATCATGCATGGGCACCAAGGAGTGTAATTGTGAGGTTGTGAAAGTGGTTGATATTGCTATGTTTCAAATTATTTGAGGCCACAGTTTCAACCTTTTAAAATGGTTTTGTCAACTCCTTAGAATAGTTGCGTCCACATTTTGTGTTTGGGTTGTGTTTTCAATCTGAGCCCCCGAACGTAAATAAGAAGGCTGAATCTAGAGTTGTCCAGAGTTTGCTCTATGGAATGTTACTGTGTTTCACACAGTGGGAAAAAATGTTTGGAAAAGACTGCGATTGATCAAAGCAAGGAGGTGTCTTTACTGTGTGTAAGTCTTCTTAGGGTTCAAGAGCTTTGTGACTCTCCAGGTGAGGATGTGGTGTGCAGCATCTTTCAAACCACAGGATCGTGGGTCCTTTCTTTTGGGGCTTAGCATCTTGGGGAGCCAAAATTATATGGACTGCCCTTTCAGAAACACTGTTTAAGTTCTAGACACTTATTAAGTCATACGCACGAAGAAAACAGACACTTTTGTCTTTAGTATGAAAAAACTCTACTCATGCAATTGATTTTAAGCAACATTTAAAAAGACTATATTCAAAGATGATGATTTGAAGTAAATTTAAAGACTCAATTCGAATTTTTCCCCAATGATTCATAACATTTGTGGTGAGACAGCATAGGATTTGCTCCTTCCACTTTTCATTCTTCTGATTGGACAGTTATATGCTTGATGTCTATTCTTTTATTTGTTAACTTGGAAATTTAACATGCATATTTGACTTGAATTCTCGAGTCAGAGTCTTTACTCTTCTCCCAAACTAACTCAGAGATGTGAGCATGCTTTAACTCTAACCATCCCTCCTGACTTATATGCCATTGTTGTCCAACATTTTAGTGCAGTCTGATGTCTGGAAGCCCCCAGATTAGACATTACTATTACCATATACCGTATACATTACTGCAGACTATTATTTTATACATCAATGTTTGTATAGATTTGTTTGGATGTTAACAGTCTTGCTTGCTTCATTCCTTCTTGCATATCAGATAGTAGAGTTTTCCCACTGAGGGTCTGTTTATAACAAACTCTGCTTTGCTTTGCTTACCAGTTTCTTTATTTCACTTTATTCTTGAGGGATAGTTTTGTTTGGCATTAAATCTAGGTGGATGGTTATTATCTCTAAAGTTCAATTCCTTCATCTATTAGAAATGGATATTAAATATCTTCCTTAATGACGTCATCAGGAAGTTCTTGGGAGGACCATATGGCTTAATGACTAAAAGCTTTGAACGATAAATGTCAAATGTTTTGTTTGTCCTCTGCTTCATAGAAAACTTTGGAAGTTGTGTAAGGCAGCATTAACTTTCAGCAAACAGACTCTTTGCCAAAATGTCCTAGCCCAGTGTTCCTCAATCTTGTTTTCATTATGTTTCTATAAAGAGACCTCTTAGATATATTTTTCTAATTACTCTCCCCCTGTAAAGTTTAATGCTACAGATATATTGTGCATCTATTGTGTACTATATGTATTTCTATGTTTTATTCACAAAAAGAGTAAGGATTATTTGTCTCCCTACCCCAAGAACTAATTTTTCCTCTCTTCAGGGCCAAATCACCCTTGCTGAGAATGCATGTCCTAGTGTCCTTAGAAAATTAGCAGCATTTTCAAAACACAGCATTGTCTAAGCATTAAAGGATCAAGCTTTGGAACTGGGTATCCCTGGGATGGGATCCCGCTCTGTCACTGACTGACTGTGTCACACTGGCAAGTTATTTAGCCTCTCTAAGCCTGTTTTAGGCTGAAATATGGTGACGGTAATTAAATGAGCATTTACTACAGTGTCTGGAACATAGTAACTGTTCAATAAATGTTAGTTATTCACAAATATTTCCAAAATAGTCTGTATTTCTTAACATTGTTCTTTTACTGTTTATTGTAAGAACAACACATAGCATATTTTAACATATTTAAACATCAAAGAAAAAATGAGTTATGTAACTCCACCCTCTCTTCCTCTCTAGACCCAAACCCCAACACTATTAGGGAGACCCCAGTGGCCCTGTGAGAAGGAGCTGTCCCTGAGGGGCGTGATGGGAGCCCTGGGGCTGGGGAAGCAGACAGAGGACCTGAAAGGACAGTTCTCAGGGCACCTATGCCGAGGCCACCGCCGGGGTCCAGCTACCTCACAACACATTGGAGGAATTTCCCCCAGAGATCAGAAAGAAGTAGCCTGCAGTACTTTACCTGCCTCTAGGACAGTGGTTCTCAAAATGTATTCCCTGGACCAGCAGGACCAGCATCCTTGAGAATTTATTAAAGCTGCAGATATTTAGACTTCACCCCAGAGCTGTTGAATCAGGAACTCTGGGGTTGGAGCACAGTGATTTGTATTTTTACAAGCCCTCCAGGGGATTCTGAGGCACTTTCATGTTTGAGAACTGTTGCTCTGGGAGAAGTGTTCCCTCTCACAATGTCCTGTGGAGAGCAGGATGGCAAAAGGTTTGCTAAGAGAGGGGCCTGGCTAAACCTCCTCCTGAGGAGAAGGGGGTTTGGAAGGTTAGAAGGCATCGAGCCAGAAGTCAACTCTGAATGCCTGAATGTTCCTCAGAGACATCTAATGAAGCTGGATTCTGTTCCAAAGAACTGTTCCTTGGAGGTCAGTTTGGAGCCTGAACTGAACCCAACCATCAACAAAAACATTCAGGAGTTTGCCTGTGTGTTGAGGATCTTCCTCCACAAATATTATATTTTCTTTCTATATGAAAATAGAAGGTCAAGGTGATGCCAACCTGTGATTTAGTGAGAGAGTGCACTGTATGTTTTGTCCCCAAATGTCTCCTGAGTCCAAGGGTAATTTTGTGCCAATAACCCGATCCAGTCAGAAGAATGTTCTAGTAATTTATAAATGTATCTCTCCAAAGTTAAGGTGGCTGAGCTAATGATAGACTTTAATCCTCTGCTTGGTTCTTAAAGGAAAAAGAAAACAGTTGGGATTTAAGCAGCTTTCTTTCCAGCAACTTCTAAACCTTGGAGGAGAGAGACTGGTCATTTAAGGATGAGGTCAGGCTGCATATAACAGGAAACCTAAAATAGCAGTGACTTATACATGTAAGGGTTTTATTTTCTCACAGCAAAGAAGTCTGTAGGTAGGCAGTCCATGGACAATGGTTATCGAGATTCAGGCTCCTTTTATAATTCTGCCCCATTGTCCTAGCTTGAGACTGCCATCCTCAGTGAATCTTACCTCTTCCCCACAAAGCAGGACTGAGGAAGGCGAGAAGGAGAGAAGGAAAAGGAGGGGGGAGCTGGGGCTGCCTTCCCTGTGCCTCCTTGGAAGCCTCATCCAGAACTCTCTTTCATCTCTTTGGCTAGAAAACTAGCAGCAAAGGAGTCTGGGAAATGCAGTCTCATTCCGAAAGGCAAAGATCCCAGCTGAAAATCAGGGTTCTGTTACTAAGGAAGAGGCCTGGATAGTGGGGTAAGCAGATAATAACCTGTGCTCTATGTGAGACTGATTCTGGGGATGTACAGGATCTTCAAGGGGTTGGGGAAAGAGCACTTGGTAAAGGCTGAGATGTGGTAACAGCCTTGAGCAATAGCATCGCGATGATGTCCGGAGACACAATCTTGTTTGTTTCTCAGCTTCTCCCAGCAGAGAGAGGACGTCACATGCCGCGCTTTGCTCCAGGAGCAGCTCCATCCATCCCAAGGAGGAGAAGGCAGGGCTTTCCTCTGGCTCTCCTTTACCTTTCCTCATTCCCTGACAGCTGTGCACCCAGTGTTCCTGTGCCCCCTGCCTCCATTTACATATCCTGGATCCCCACTCTCCTTCCTCAGTTTTCATTTGACAAATGAAGAAACTGAGGCTCAGGGGAGGTAAGCACCTTTCCTGGCTGCAGAGCTATTTCAGAATTGGATGTCTGAGGGTTTCCTATGTCATGATGGGGTATCCATGACCTCCTTGCATTCCTCCTGTCTCCTCGCTGAGCCTGAGAGAGCTGGGCTGGAAACTCTGCTAGGGTTTCTTAGGTGTTTTTAATGAAATAGGGGTGTGTTTGACAATAAGACAGTGTGTCTTTATGGGGGGAGGAAGTTATGGTTAAATAAGTTCTTAGGGGGCAAAGTGTGTGAGGGACCTGGGTGGGGTAGACGCAAGGGCAGAAATGTTGAGAAACTCCTACCTTTGGGGAAGAGCTGTCTGAGAGAGGCCCCTTAAGTCCAGCACCACTGAAGGTACAGTTATCAGTAGCCCTTTCCAGTCCTATGTAGGCATTCTGCCAGCCCTTTCCTCACAGTCCCTCCACAGCTCGTTGGAGCCTTGGCTTGTGGTTTGGAGAAATCTGGAGCCAAGTGGAAACTCCTGACCGTCAGGATTTCATTTTCTGGTCACTTGAGTCTTTGGGCCTGGAGATGGCTCAGTGTCTGAACGATGCCTTGTGGGAGACTCAAGAGAATTTGGCTTTAAACATTTGAATGTATGACAATAGGGACATGGTTAAATAAATTCAGGTATGAAGGACTGTGCAGTAATTAAAAAGAAATGGGGGGGCGCCTGGGTGGCTCAGTGGGTTAGAGCCTCTGCCTTCGGCTCAGGTCGTGATCTCAGGGTCCTGGGATCGAGCCCCACATCGGGCTCTCTGCTCGGCGGGGAGCCTGCCTCCCCCTCTCTCTCTCTCTGCTTGCCTCTCTGCCTATGTGTGATCTCTCTCTCTCTCTCTCTCTCTCTGTCAAATAAATAAAATCTTAAAAAAAAAAGAAAAAAAAAAGAAATGGGGATACCGACATAGAAAGGTCTCTGACACGTATTGTTAAGTGAAGAAAGCAACTTATATAATAAATTTAAAAATACAATAAAACCAACTTTGTTCCAAATGCACATGTATGAAACTGTACCAAAAAGATGTTTTAGGATTCCAGCAAACCAATAACTTCTCTGAGCTTCACAGAGTTGCTGCGAGTCTTAAATGAAATATATACGAATATGCTCTGCAGAAGTTAAAGTGGGAGACAAGTGTAAGGTAGAGGGTATGAAACTATGTGGTGCCATTATATTCTTGTCCTTGCTTCCCTAGTGAAATTGGATACGGAAGGAAGGTAAAAATTGAGAGCTAATTACAGGACAGACACTGTTCTGAGCACTTCCCATACGGTACTTGCATACCCTACAACCCTGTGCAGTAGATATTATTAATATCATGCTCATTTCATAGTTGACAAACAAAAGCACTTAAAAATTTATTTAAGAGAGAGAGAGAGAGAAAGAGAGAGAGAGAGAATGAGCAGTGGGAGGGACAATCTCAAACAGATTCCCTGCTGAGAGCAGAGCCCAACAGGGGCCCAATCTCACCAGCCTGAGATCATGACTCTAGCTGAAATCAAGAGTCTGATGCTCAACTGTCTGGGCCACTCAGGCACCCCCCCCCCCCCCCGGCTTTTTTTAGATTTGGAACTAAAGCACTTTTAAGGTAATTTCTATGGTCATTCAGTTAGCAAGCTGCAGTCAGAACTTGAACCCAGGTTCTGACACCAGAGTGCTATTCGTAATTGCAGTAACATGTTGAAGCTCCTTGGACACATTCCTAGTCATATGTATGTATAAAGCTTTTGGTCATCACCTTCTTGCTGAGGATGTTGAGATTTAAAGTGCCAAGAATGAGTATGTGAAACTGGTTCTAAACACTACCGAGTGCTTATTTGCCAGGCACAGGAATAACAGTGGCTAACTTTTTCAGAGCACTTGCTGTTGCAAGACAGTCTTTTCAGTGCTTTGCAAGTACTAATTTAATGCACACATTTTATGCAGGAGATAACCATTATCTCCACCTTATAGCTGAAAAAAATGCTGCAGGGAGTTTAAGTGCAATGTAAAGTTTGCATGCCCAAAGCAAAGAAAGACGTGTAAGATGTGGTCTCTGCCCTCAGGTCAGCTGGTAACGGAGCAGTTAGGTAAAACAATGCAGTAAATGCTGTCGTCCAAAGGTGCTCAGAGGGGGCCAATCCCTGCAAGGGGTGGTGTCACATTTTCTGGGGGATCCTGAGGGGCAGAGGTGAGCGCCATTAAGGCAGGGGGAACCGCACGTGCACGGCCTGGGACAAATGAGTGCGGACGCAACCTAAACTTGTGGGTAACAACCGAGCCCCAGGTCGCCGCAGCGCTAGCCAAGGAGAGGTGTCGACCGCCATCTGAGGCGCGGGCTTTCTGCACACCCCGCACGTAATCAACTCTCACGTCCCGGCGGAGCAGCAATCAGCTGCAGGCCGGCGGCAACGGGGCGGTGGATTTCGCCCAGCGCGACCCGCAAGCGGCAAACTGCGCTCCTGATAGGCTGAGATGGTAAGGGACCGCCCCGTAAAGCAGAGCGATGATTGGTGGAAGCGACAAACGCGTAATGGGACTATCAGGATTGGTTGCCGCCTCCTCCGCCGGAGGAGGGTCGGGGAGAGACTCCTCAGCTAGAGAATTTTTCAGGTAAAAATGTGTTAATCTCCGTCTTCCCGGTACAAACTCCTGTGGAGACTTCCCGTCACGTGTGCGTCACTTTACTTAAAAAAAAAAAAACCCAAATGTCGTTAAGAGAATTATCTAGTCATCCCCCTCGGCTGTTCCCGTGGGGAGCGCTTCGCCGTCAGCGAAGTTTCTGATTGGCTGCTGCGGATGGGGCGGGCTCGCGCAGCGTGGGGAGGGAGCCCGGCTTCCCGCTGTTCCTCCAGCCCGGGGCGCCCCCTGGTGGTTTGCAGGGGTAACGAGCCTGGCGCTGTTGCCCCGCGGACTCCGCGCTTGGCTTACTTAGTTCCCAGAACCGAAAGCCTTTGGACAGCCAGGGGTCTTTTCCAGCTTTTCCCTTATCTCAGTTTCCTTTCTTTCTTGGCTGAGCCTCATCTGTGAAATGGGGATAATAATATCTACCTCAGAGGGTTGCTGTGAAGTTTCAATGAATTAATATGCATAAGGTTTGCACAATGTCAGGCACATAGTAGGTGCATAATAAATAATTGGTGGCGCTCTGTGAACTGGTTAAGAATGAATGTTCTGGAGTTTGAAAGGCCAACCCTTGATTCCCAGATTCCATAGCCTTTCTCCGTTTCCTCACCTGTAAATGAGACTAACAGGAGCAAGCACTTCATGGAATTGTGGATTAATTGAGATAATACTGGTAAAAATACCCGATATATAACAGTCAGTAAATCTTGGCTCCTATTATTATTATTATTATCACTTAACTGTTATGATTACTATTTCCATTCTTCTTCCCCCAGGCAAAAGGCTCCTTTAGCCCAAGTTGGGCCCTCCAAAAGAGGAATAGTAGTTTACTTTGCCTGGAATTAAAGTCTGTAAATCAACCACATTCAGTTGTGTGAAGATCAGGCTTGGAAATGCATCACAGTGCTGCCCACCGTTTGCATCATTCTTTTAGGCACTGTCTTCTTAAGCCCCAGTGGGTACCTGAGAAGAGCATAACAATCATTAACATTTTGGTGCAGAATTAGTTTATCAGAGTATCTTTTACATTGACAGTAGTGTTTAACAGTATTTTGAGGGCAGGGCACACAGAATGATATATTCTGATGGGGTAAGATAAGGTGTCTGGGTTTTGAAAGTGAAGGACCTAAGTCAACATACTCTCTAAGAGCCTGGGAGGGGACCAGTGATGGTGAAGCCTGTAGTGGTGGTTGGGTGCCGGGCACCCGGGAATCCTTGTGAGGCATAGGAGGAGTGCTGGACTAAAACTCAGAGATTGGAATTCTGGATATAATTTAATCACTCTCTGGCTGTGTGACTTTGGAAAAGTCACTTATATTTTCCGAGAATTAGTTTCCTTGTTAGTAGAATGGAAATGAAATAAGATTCTCTTATATGGTGCCTGGCACATAGTATATACTCTATAAATACTAGTCATTGTTATTATTGTTTTCAATTCCTCCTCTAAAGTACGTTGAGGATTGGGGGCGGGGAAGGCAGTCTCTTAAGTTTTTATAGTCTTAAGCGTCGTGGGTGTCTGAGATCACCAAATGAGCGGCTGGGGGTTTGGCAAGAGTAGTTCACCTTTCCTTTCTACTTTCTACTTATCTCCTCTTCTGTCCCTGGTCTATCCAGCAGGGGAAGTCACATGAGTGACCCAGTTTAATGAGGTCTTTATAATTCCTTGGATACCTCCTTACTGTACTATAAATCTGCTCACCTCCCATCATTTGCCCCACACACTCCCTTCACTTTTGACCTGAAAGATGAGATTCTAGCTACAACATAGGCCCTGTGCCCAGCAATCTCCATGTATCTTGGCAGCCCTGGGATCTTGGGGTTCTTCTTAGGGTGAGTGACATATAATTGGAAGCCCAAAGATTGAGGTGATACTGATAAGAACAGGTAAAGGGAGGGCAGATGACATCCTCTCTAGTCATCCAGCTATTTTTTACTTGATTGCTATGTTCTGCTCACTCTGGGGGCTACATCTCTTCCATTCTGAAGACATATATAGGGCTATTTCTCAGTTAAAAGAAGAGACAATTTTTAGCGGGAAAATCTGGGGCTTTTGTGTTGGGCATTGCATTTGAATCACACCCTTTACTATGATCTTAGATAAGTTGCTTATTTTCAGTTTTCTTACCTATAAAATGGAAATAATTGGAATACTTCTCAGCAGTCAAAGGAATTAATTATTGACAAATGCAGTAACTTGGATCAGTTTTAAAATAATCATGCTAAGTGTAAGAGTACACACTCTTTATGATTTTATTTATATAGAATTCTAGAAAATACATACTAGTCTATAGCATCAGAAAGCAGACCAGTGGTTATCTGGGAACAAGCAACTGGAGAGGGTTAGGAAGGAGGCCACAAGGAAACTTTCGGAAGTGTGTTTGCCTATCAAAACCTATTAAATTTCAGACTTTAAATATGTGCAGCTGATTATATGTCAGTATCTCAATAAACCTGTTAATATGGCAATAGTGAAACCTATTCTTAAATGATTGTGATTTTTTTTAATGAAGAAAACCATGTTAAAGTGCCTGGAACATCACAAGCAATCAATAAAGAGCATTTCTATTCTTCCCCACTTACACATGTTTTTAAAAATAATATCAAAGCATTAGTTTTAGTATATATTTATGCGACAAGGCATGTAAGCAGGTACCAACACCTTAGGTAACACAAGGTACAATTTTTCCTGCTTTCTTTGGGATCATAAGTACATATATTGTGAGGATTAAATGAGACACTCGTGTGAGGAACTTTGAACAGTGCTGGGCATGTAGTAAACACTATTTTGTTTGTTTTGTTTTGACTATGCAGATCTTCTTCAACTTATGATGGGATGAGGTCCTGATAAACCCATCATAAGTTGAAAATATCATAGGTCGAACATATATTTAACATATCTGACCTACTGAATGTCATCAGTTAGCCTACCCTACCTTAAATGTGTTCAGAACATTTACAGTCATCCACAGCTGGGCAAGATCATCTAACGCAAAGCCTATTATATAATAAGGTGTTGAGTATCTTATGTAATTTGTTGAATACTGTACTGAAAGTGAAAATCAGAATGGTTGTGAGTGTATCAATTGTTTACTTTGTGATTGTGTGGCTGCAGCTCTTTGGTGCTGCCCAGCATCTTGAGAATCATACTCCCTATCACTAAGCCAAGGAAAGATAAAAATTCAAAATTCGAAGTGAGGTTTCTATTGGATGCATATTGCTCTCACACCATCATAAGGTTGAAAAATTGTAAGTTGAAGCATCATAAGTTGGGGGCCATCTGTATTATCATTATTATAAGTTTAATAGATAGCATAGAGTGAGTGATCAGTGAATATTGGTTGTAATTACAGGTATTTTTTATTACTAGGTTGGCTGGTCAGGAAAGACTTGCTAAAAAATCAAGGAAGTTGATTTTCAAAAGGGTTTACCTTTCCTGAGATTTCTTGATGGGGTTGAATTTTCGTTTCTGGTGACAAGTTGTGACAGAAACCACCTGGAAGAAATTTGCTTACTGTCTTTTTCAGGAATAAAATAACTCATCAAGACTGTTAATACAGATGATATTAAAGGTATCATGTGTATTTATAGTGATCAGTGAATTCAGATGAGAGTAAGCAGGCCCCAGTCCTAAGAAAGTGATACTGGTATTTGGGAGACCTAAGTGAGCATTAAACATAAGAACTCCTGAGAAACTTGTCAAAATGCAGATTTGTGAGGCTTACCTATAAAGACTCTGACTCAGTGGTTCTGGGGTGGGCCAGCAATCTGTATTTTAATGCTCATACCCAGTTGATTTTGATACAGGTAGTCTGTAGACATACTTTTGAGAAGCTCTCATCTAAGACATTTGGTACCTTGGACAGCTCCTGGAGCTACTCTCCCAAGATTTTCAGGACGCAGGATAGCTCCGAGCATCTCTAGCCTTATACACTGTGGGAAGTGAAATCCATTCTCAAAGGGGCTTGCCTGTCTTTCCTAGAGAATAACCGCCCCACCCCCAACATCTCTTAAGATTTGGGAAACTGAAAGTTCTGTTTTCTGATGACAAAGGAGAAGGGGTACATGGTACACCCTATAGGAGAAAATATTCTAAGTCCAGAGTGCTTAACTTGGAAACTCTGGGACAGCGGGGGAATAGGTAGTCTTCAGAGGATCTGAGACCCTCCTGAACTTGTAGGCAAAATTGTGAAGTAGATTATGTGCTTGTATTTTAGTGGATGGAGAAGTTAACTTTTTCTCTATTTGAGGATGGAAATTTTCTGAATCAATTAATTTGTATACTTTTCTGTACAATTTATGTACTTTCATAGACCTCTTAAGATTTGTGTGGGAGATAGAGAGTTTTATTTAAATTCCTCGTTGGTATTCAAGTACCTAATAACTATCAGGATCACTTCAATTATGACAACATCAATAAAAACAAGAAAACAAACAATCCCTGAAGGTATCCAACTCTGACATCTCAAGCCATAACTTGAACTCTCTAGTGTTGTGATGAAGGTCCATTAGTTTTGGTATAGAATTGGATATGTCATGTTGGCCAATCTGGAAACCTTATTTTGCTGAAAGACGATCTTATTATAAGCCACTGTTAATGTGGGAAATGAGGTTATTTGGGTGATTAAGGCATTTTCTTCCATATATCATTTGATCTTTAAATGTTATCTTTGATAGTCTTGCAAAAAAAAATTTGCAAATTGCAAATACAAGTTTGTTGTACCAAACTTGTTACTTGTTGTAACAACAACAACAAGTCAGTTGTTATGGAGTGTTGAGTTAGCTAATATTTGCAGCAGGCCAAACTATTTCTACAGAGAATTGATGGCTATTAACCATATTCTATTTAAAATACAGCCCCAAAGGCAAACTAGTTAGTAAGCAAACCATCCCACATTCATTATATGTGGTCTGTCTGATGACAATCTGTAGCTTGATATTCTCAAATACATAATATATGTAAAAAGAAAGTCATTCCCTCAAAGGCATAGCTGATTTGAATGACCTGCTCTTGAAAGGTGTTTTCTGACTATGAAGAAGACTCTCCTGAGTCCGTGCCAGTAAGAGGAGCTACTCCTCCTAGAGAGGAGGGATCAGAGCCATTAATATGCTTATCAGCTCACCAGGAGGCTAAGGGCATGACATTTTTCTTTCTATGAGGAATAGGTGAGATAGAAATTATTGACTCAAGCAATTCAGCAAACCTTTTGAACTATATATGCTAATTTCAGAATAAAGATAACCCAGGTAGTTTCTTTTCTTGGCTTCTGTGATGCCAGCTTTTCACGTTTGATTTCCCACCTCCAGTCTCACTGGATATTCCCTTTCAGTCTCTTGACTCGCTCCATCTTCTTTGCTTGACCTCCAGACTCTTTCCTGGGTTCTCTTCTCTAGCTACCCTCTCTCCCTGGTAGATTTCATCTAGTCCCATAATGTTAATACCATCTATATGCAGATGATTCCCAAGTGTGTGACTGCATTCTTGATTTTTTCCTTGTGCTGCAGGCTCATAAATCAAACTACCTTCTTGTCAAACTGCCTCCATGATTTGAATGTTTAATAGGCATCTTCATTGTAATGGGCTCCAAACAGAACTCTCTTCTCTCCTCTCCCCTCTCCTTAAACTGTTCTCCCAGTCTCTTCCTCAGAAAATGACATCACCTTTTCCCAGTTTCTTAAGATAAAAACTTGAGAAACATTTCATTCTTTTCCTTGTGTGTCACATCCAGTTAATCAGTTCCATCTCTGAAATGTATCTCCAATATATTCACTTCTTTCCATTTCTACAATTAACACCTCAGGTTAAACAATGAAACACTCTCATCTGCACTATTTTAATGGTCTCTTAAGTTTTCTTTCAGCTTCCATTTTTGTCCCACTCTGGTCCTTTCTCCAAACAGCAGCCAAAATAAACGATAAATCAGTCACATCATTTCCCTTCTTAACACTAATGAATGGTTCCTCATGGAATTTAGTATAAAATTCAGACTACTTTTTAAAAAGATTTATTTATTTATTTGAGGGAGAAAGAGAAAGAGAAACAGTACATGAGGGGGAGGGGCAGAGGGAGAGAGAAAGAGAATCTCAAACCGACTCCATGCTGAGCATGAAGCCTGATGTGGGGCTTGATCTCACGACCCTGAGATCACTACCTGAGTCAAAACCAAGAGTTAGATGCTTAATTGACTGTGCCGCCCAGGTACCCCCAGATTACTTTCTATGTATGTATGTATGCATGTATGTAATTTCTACACCCAACACAGGGCTTGAGCTCATGACCCCAAGATCTGGAGTTGCATGGTCTTCCAACTGAGCCAGTCTGGTGCCCCCAGACTACTTTCTTCCCATGGCTTTTAAGACCCTATATGATAAGGTCATGCTCATCTCTTTGACTCCCTTCCTCCTGCTCTCTCTTGCTTTCTATGCTCCCACCATATCGCCTTCCTCTGATTCCTAAACACACCAAGTTCATCCCCCCTCAGAGCTTTTGCCCTTGCTGTCTCTTCTGCCTGGAACTTTCATATGGAAGAACTTCACATGGCTGGCTTCTTCTCAATATTCAGGTTTCAGCAGACATAATTTATTCATAATAGAAATCATTCATTTATTTCTTCTTTAGTCACTATCTCTCATGTCACCTTGCTTCCTTTTCTTAGTATTTATCACATCCTGGGTACAAATTTGGTATTTCACATATTCAAGCAAGCAAAAGAAATGGAAATTTCCTTGTTTTTAACAATAACCACAGTAAGCTAAACTACTGTCACAAACAGCCCTCAAATTTCAGTGGCTTGACACAATAAAGTTGATTTCTTGTATATGTCAGAGCAGGATGGGAGATTATGGGAATGAGGGCTGGGGAAGGTGTGTCTGATCTGTTGCTATTTCTTATCCACTCTGATCTCTTTTGAGTGGTTGAAGACTTCTGTCTCTGCTGCCATCAGTCCGTGAGGTGCTCATGCTGTTCTGCCTTCTAGTTGGGTCCATGCTAGTCATCCAGTACCCTTTTTGTCTAAGGCAAGTTGCCTGTCCTCATCCACGGGTGCTGTCTCAGACTGCTCTGTACCCTTATTGGGATTAGGGAAAGCTTTCTGATGCTCTCCCATAACATTTTGCTTACAGATACTGGGGTAGGGTCGTGGCAGGATAGCTATGCTGGGTTTTCTTTCTGAGGGAACATGCCAGGCTCCATTCTGCTCTGCAGGGAGCACAGAGTGCTATGGGGGACATAATGTGAGGTTGTGAGAAATTCTCTGCCCTCAGATTCCTGAACCTGTTTGGGAGCTCTATCTTCACCCAACTCAAGTTTCTTTTCTGAGGCGGGCTAGGAGGAAAGGCCTCTATTTATGGGACCACCACCAATAATTTTCTCTCTTGCTTTTATCTCCCAGTTTTGAAGCTCTTTCCTTCAACTCAGAAAGATCTTTGATCTTCTCTTTATGTGGTGAGAAAACTGACATCTTATCTTTTCTCTTTCCAAACTGTGTTTATGGATAAACTCTGTGTCCTCTTCTTCCAGGCTTTGTCTTCTTGGTGTTCAAAGCCAAGTTTTTTGAAATTAAACAAAACAAGGCAAAATAAAACAAAGCATTTCCTCTCCAAATACCTTGGTTTGCAATACTGTTGTCTCTTCTATGAGTAAAAAATATCACGTATGCACTCAAAGCCACCAAGAGTAATAATGCTAGTAGAAAGGGACCCCTGCCTCTGAAAGGGCATTAGGGAGTGTGAAGGCAAAATGAAGTTGGCTCTGGAAATAAGAAATCGCAGTGAAGTTCTCAAAATATTACTCTACCACATCTTGTGTAAGAGCTCTTTCCCCCCCAGAACATAATCTCCATGTGAGCAAAGACCTTGATGATCTTGTTTACTTATGTAATTCTGGCACCTAAAACAGTGCTTGTACTAAGTAAATACTTATTAGTAGAACAATTTACAGTGATTAATTCATTAATATTTGCTGAATGAATAGAAGAGAGGCTTTGGCATTTTTCTGAGCTTCAGTTTAAGCTATGACTCTGTCTGCTTATGTCAGAGATACTTCTATATCCCCTAAAATGACTTGAGTAACGATGGATTACCAACTGAATTGTGTTGACATATGAGGAGCTCTTAGTAGACCCTCTCTTTAGACTCAGCCATAGAAATACTCTAAAGATTGAATTTGGTTCCTTTCCTGAAGCATAATTACCAGGGGAGGCACCTGGATTACTTACATAGACCTTAAGAAGGTCCCTTCTAATGATAAGCACTGAAACAAAATGAGGTTTTGTTATCTAAAAATTAATATGATTCAAGAAGATAGAACTAAGATATATCCATATTTTATTATATAACATATTTCCTTCACATTATTTTAACTTCTGTAGCATTAAAATAAACTGGGCATGACAGTTATCTTACTTAGATTAAAACAAGTTATTAACATGCCATATTGTTTAAAGGAAGTAAATGCTTTAAAAAATTTGGAGGGAGAACACAAAGGAAGTGGATTCACTTCTTTTCATGAGGGTCCACTTATGAGGTGAAGATTTTGCTCCCTCGTCACAATCAGACCTTGATGTGTGGCTCCACCCCTCGCTTCCCAGGCTGTCTCCTCAAGTGTTGGGTGTGTACCCAGGCTCCCAAGCCAGCCAGTCTCTTTTGTTTCTCCATCACTTTGGCCATGCCATTCCCTCAGCCATTCTTTCACTTTGGGGCTCAGCCTAAATTCTACATCCTCTTTAATACCTTACTTCCCCCTCCTCCCCATTAGAATTAACTTCCTCTTCCCCATAGCATGATTTTTATACCTCTGTTTATCATGTATTTCATTCTGCCTTGGGTTTGAGTGGGTTGATGGCATGTGGTGCTCTTTTACTAGCCTGCAAGTCTCTGGAGAGGCTTTGCTCACCATGCCCACCATAGTGCTTTGCACTCTGCAAATGCTCAATTATTACAACACTTAGGTGTCTACCATGTTCCAGGAACTGACCTAGGCCCTTAATATACCTATCTAGACAAAGCTCTCTGCTTGTGGCTAAACAAAAGGCTATGTTGGGTTATTATTTTAATTAAATAGACTTGGTTTTTACTTCAATATTGGAAGACAGATGGTTTTCTCTTTTATTTTTAATTTTTTAAACTTAAACGCAGGACTTAAACAGATGATTATACTTTTGATTGTGTGTCATCCCCAGATTTATTCATATCTCTGCCATGTTTCGTTCAGAAAGGGAGCCAAATCCTTTATACGCATGGACACACAGAGACACTTCTTCCAGTGTAAGAAGGAGTTGAGGTGAAATTTTCCATCTGTGTTCACCCTCTGTGATCCTGGTTTTAGTTTGAATTGCTTTATCAGGCTGAGAGTCCCTTTTGAAACATTTATTTATTGAATACATGTTTATCAAGTACCTTCTATGCGTAAAGCACTGTGACCAATTCTCCTTAGGTATGTTTTTTTCTCATAGGAGGCACTGTCTAACCCAAGTGAACATCTCCAGTCTTGCGTTTAGAGCTGGTAGTTAGTGAAAGGATGAAGGCTCCTGGTCATAGCTGACAGTGTTGAAGAAGAACTAGCATTCAGGACACTTGACTTCCAGTCCCAGATTTCTTTTCACCTTACTAATGTGTCACCATTTCATTATGCTAGTTATTTTCAAACACAATGAGAGTAACACAGTGCAGCTTCCTGTGATTATTACCACTACAGGCCAACCTGCTGAATAGTAATAATTACATAAAAGTCATTTCACATTAAAAATAAAATAATACCTTTCTTCTTACCAATATTTACTCTTGGCACAGACTAGCCTAAACCATCCACTTTTGAAGGGATTATTAATTTCCTGACAAACTTACCCACACAAAATTGACTGTATTAACTTATTAATTATGAAATTGCTAGTTGCTGAGAGGGACAATCCCTGAAATTTCTGTAGTCGAACCAATAGGAATTATTCAAATAATAACATTTCAGTGCAGGTGTTCAGTGGGAGGCCTTCTGTGTAGTGATTCAGAGACCCAGGCTCTTTGCATTTTGTGGTTCTACCATTTCTTAGGGCTTCAGAATCCTTCGCTTCCACCTGGTAGATGGAAATAAGAGAGAACAAAAATTGTGTAGGCGATTTTTGTAGGCTAGACTTGAGCTGGAGTACATCATGGCCCACCATCCACTGTCCAGGAGGCCATCGTGTGGCCCCAACTAGAGACAAAGAAAAGCTAAGTAGAGAATATGGTCTCTGCCTGAGTGGCTGCTTCCTAGGAACAAATGCAGCACTATGGACCAGAGCAAGATTGTTCAGTCTCGGCCACTGTTCCGGCTAAATGGTGAAGCCAGTGAGGTCTGAATTCTCATGCCCCCAGCTTCTTGTTTCTTTTCCTTTTACCCTCTTCCATGACCCTCCTTTCACCTCCTCTCTAGCCCTAGAGGTGCCCAGTCATCTGTCCTTCATCAGAAACTGCGCTCAGGAAGGAAGCCATGGCTCTGTTGAAGTCTCAGTGACAAACAAGGCTCAAAGCTAAGGCTGTTTGCATTTTAACAGGAGAAAACTTTGTTTGATATAAGTAAAAAAATATGAAGCTCGAATAAGAGAATCTGAAAGCATGCAAAGTATTTGGAGGGAACAAGAAGCGTGCAGTCCCTAAAATTAAACCACATGTTAGATTGGGCTCTGTCTTGCTACATAGCCCAACACAACCACAGGGCTCTTAAGTTCAGAATGGATTTCTTTATTGTTTCATATAATTTGGAAAGTTTCCACAAAGACAGGCTTTTATGGGCTGAATTGTGTCCCCTAAAATTCTTATGTTGAAGCCCTAACCTCCAGTACCTCGGAATATGGCTGTATTTGGAGATAGGGCCTTTACAGGGGTGACTGAGTTAAAATGAGACCATTAGCATTGGCCCTAATTCTTCAGACTGGTGGCCTTCTACAAAGAGAGATGAGGACACACAGAGAGACAACAGGGCAGGTGCACAGAAGGATGACCATGTGAGGACACAGCAAGAGGGCAGCCACCTGCACGCCAAGAAGGAGAGACCTTAGGAAAAACCCGACCTGCCAATCCCTTGATCTTGGACTTGTAGCCTCCAGACCCGAGAGAAATCAACTTTTGTTGTTTAAGCCATTCAGTCTGTAGTATTCTGTTATGGCAACCTGAGAAGACGAATACACATTTTGTATATGGATCCGGGTTTCTGGATATGAAAGGGGGCTATGAGAATAGTTGAGAGCAAGGAGTCCTGCTTGTAAAAGAGTCACAGGTTAGTGGAAGAGCTGAACAACTGAGATCGAATGGATGCCAAGGGTATACTCTGTGAGATGTTCTCCAGGAGAGTGAATCTGCATTGTTAGCTCCGAGTTCACGGCCCTGAATGGTGATCAGGGACATTTGCGATGTCTCCATTTGTGTTTCTTTGGACTGGTTTGTCTTAAGTTATGCTGGGGAATGGAAGGTCCCTGCAAAATGCTTTAACACATGGGAAATAAAAATTGTGGTTAAATATTAATCAAAGACTGTATCAGATACCCAGCTACCAATACATAATTGGAAGATTCAAATTCAAGTATATTTTCATTTGAAAGGTGGCACTGTGGTCAGCTCACTCAGTCTGGAGTCTAGGACTGCCTTTCTTTTTCTCTTTCTTTCTTTCTTTTTTTCTTTCTTTCTTTCTTTTTTTCTTTGCTAAGTAGACAGAACCTCAAGTCTTAGTTCTGTTTTGCTTCTGAAACTCAATAATTGCCAGAATATTTCTTAGCACCCAACACTGATGCTGAGTTTAGGACTCTAAAGTGCCTTAGGGCATGCCAAGACTGGGTTGGCAAAATGTTTCTCCTTCCCTGCAGACATACCAATGGCTCTGAGGCCTTTTCCAGGAAGCAGTGTTCGAGAATTCAAACCCAATCACAAATCCTCTGTGGGTGGACAGGAGGAAGCAGGCATCTGGCATCCAGAGATAGGAAACAGAAGCAACACGGTCCTGTCAAGTAGCTTTCTACAATGCCTTGTTAGAATTCAGTTCTCTTTATCTTAAGAAGTAGTCATGAGCTGCTTTATTTGAGATTTTTTGGAAAGCAAATCATACTTTTGGCAAAAACAAAAAAATGTGTCAACCATCTGGCTAAATCAAAGGCATCAGCATAGAAGAGGGAACTTCTTGGCATCAGCATAGAAGAGGGAACTGCAATGGAAGGGGGCTGTGCGATATGGGAGAATGAGTTCTGGACTGGGTTTCTGATTCCCACCCTGCCACCAGCTGCTTATGTGTCCTGGCTCAATCACTTAACCTTGGGTTTTCCTCACCTGTTATAACAGAGTAGGTCCTGGTAGGACTAAGCTGGGACTCTTGGTGAATAGTTAGGAGACATCACTAGGCCCAAGTCACTTTTGACAACCAATTGCTTGGAAAGGGCCTGGGAGAAAAGGACTTCATTGCTGTCCACAGCTGGGTTTCAAACATTTATAGACATGTATAATCAGGTTAGTACATGTGTAACATCTCTGACTAAAGTCCTATCCTAGGGGGAGTGATAAAAGCCACAGAGGGAGAACTCAACAGAAGGAAGAAGGAGTTGGGCAAGGAGAACCTGATTTTAAAATGAGACATAAGAAAAATAAAAAAAAAAAAAAAAATAAAATGAGACATAAGCAGCTGGGTACTATGTAGTGGCAGAATCTTGAACTCATCTCATTATCCTAGGACAAAGGTTTCCTTTGTGAATTTAAGGTGCTGTGTTAATAAACTTGCTGAGGATCCTTCCTCCCATAGCTGGGTATGATATAGAAGGAACAGTGTCCTTCTCATTTTGGAAGAAATGCTTGTTCTTTTGAGTCAGGACCAACTTTCATTTCCAGGGCACCATTGTGGGATGGGAACCATGGCAGTAGGCATGACCGCAGATCTCAGTCATGAATACATACAAGCATCCTGAGGACTACAGGGGAGACAGGGAATTAGGTAACACATAAAAGATAAGACCTCCTGTCAACCGAAAGATAAAGGCTTAGAGCCTTTGAGATTTAGGTAGATGGAAATACTCATCCACGTAAGAGGATGTGGTTGGAGACACAACCTTTGAACTCAGTTCCAATTCTAATTGCAGTATTTCTCAGAGCCTGAGGGGGAATTCAGCAGAAACTCTCACAAATGTAATAATAATGATAGCTAGCTTTTGTTGAGACACCTACCTTGTGCCAGGCATTGTGATGACTACTTTACATTCACAGTGAATCTGGAAGGTAGAAAGCAGTAAACCCAATTTAAGATGAAGAATCTGGAAAAAAGCTAATTTGCCAAACTTAGTGAGCAAGTGGTATTCAGATACGTCTGACCCCAGATCTTATGCTCTGTCCTCTCTACCACAACACAATGGCAGGAGATGTTTTGGAATGGCCTTTTGACCATGCTTGACAGGATGCCCAGAAGATGTGGCTGTCCCCAGGAAGCTGCCATGTCAGAGCCCTGAGGTGAGATTTCCGGGGAGAAGAATGAGCCACGACAAGCTGCTGCAGAATATTTACATCAGCGAGACATCCCAGCAGCTCTGCCCCATGGTGGAGGCCACGGAGGGTGCCCCCACTGAGTTACGTATCTGGGCATTTTGTCATCAAGACCAGCCTAAGTGAAGTAGTGGAATGGGAAGATAGTAATGACAATGACAACAACAGAGGGAGCACCTAGCATTTATCCAACATTATTTCATGCTAAAAGTTGAGTGAAACACTTTATTAACCTCTCTTTTAATCCTTTCCCCTTCATGAGTATCATTATTTTGCAGCTGAGGAAAAAAAGCTCAGGAAGATTAAGCAAGTTGTTTGTCAAAGTGCGTGAGTGGCAGGCAGAGCGAGGACTTGAACCCAGGTAAACAGATCTCCGAAGGGATTTATGCAGGGGCGCCTGGGTGGCTCAGTCAGTTAAGTGTCGAACTCTAGATTTCAGCTGAGTTCATGATCTCAGGGTCAAGAGATCGAGCGCTGTGTGAGGCTCTGAGCTGAGTGTGGAGCCTGCTTAAGATTCTCTCTTTCCCTCTCCCTCTGCCCCTCACCCCTTGTGCGGGCGCATGTGCACGCATGTGCTTGCTCTCGCTCTCTCTCTCTCTCTTTGTCTCTCAAAAAACAAAACAACAACAACCAAAAAACCCCAAAGGGATTTATGCAGAATCACTATTCTGGCATGCCTCTCTAGAACAATATTCTCTGGTGCTCTCTTCTTCTCCTGAATCACCCACATCTCCTTCTTGCTCTGCATATAGGACCCTCTTCTGAAAGATCACTGGGCTCTAGTACCCAGTGCCCTCCAGCTCCACCTCTGCTCCCCATTGATAATCCTACAGAAGGTGCTGCTTTCGGGCACATGCTTCAGGGCTGTAGAGGAAAAAGTTGAGATATTTTTGTGTTTTAAAGTGTTTCTACTATAGTCACTGTTTATATTTACTTGTACAATAATTAGTACCAGGAAAGACAGGTGATTTTCAGTAACCCAAGAGGATCTGAAGAGTTTTTATATTGCTTAACTTACTATAACAAGCTCAGTGAAGTGGTTGTGGGTTAAATATTATAAAATGCAATTTCCTATCACAAATAGTGATTGGTAAATGCAATTTCCTACAACAGACAGGTGAGTTTTATAGTCTCAAGGTTAGAGGTTGTGTAATGATTAACTGTTACAGAAAAATCCCACAAGAGACTTTTGTGTAAAACTGCTAAGTTTTGTGATGGCAAAATATAGGAAAAGTACAGATCTGACCAAAAAAAGCATTCTACCCTTCCAACCTGTCTTATTTTTCTGTTCTTTGTGGCTTGAACTTAACTGACCGGCAAATATGTTCTAGTTCCTCTGTTATCTATGTAACAAGGTGTAAATTGTTCTCTCTGTGCAGAATATTGTCAGAGTCTCATGTGAATAGTTCAAAGCTTCTCAGTTTCTCAAAACTCTGTCAAAAAACTTGTGGCTTCTGGATTAAAAAAAAAAAATCTTTATTTTTTTCCCCCAGCTATTTGAAACGTAATTGACATATAGCATTGTGTAAGTGTAAGGTATACAATGTGATGATTTGGTATAGTATATTGTGTATACTAGTATATTTGGTATAGTATATTGTGAAGTAATTACCACAGTAAAGCTAGTTAACACTTCAAAAATGTCACCATTTGTGTGTATGTGGTGAGAACATTTAAGACCTATACTGTCTCAGCAACTTTTAAGTATACGATACAGTATCGTTAACTGTAGTCACCAGGTTGTACATTCAATCCCCAGAACTTTAATTTTAATCATGATTAATTAGACTTTGAGGTTTCTAATTTTTATTTCTGTAGTGTAAATTTAAAAGACATTTGCATTTTGATTTGGCTCTAGTTGAGAAACAATAGCTTTGATCACCACATTAAGGAATTTTGAGCCTCACCCAAGGAAAAGTACTTTTTTTTGTGGTGGCATGGGGAGTGACTTCTCTCATGGTTTTTGAAATCCTGACATCCAGAAGTCCTTCCTGAAGCTGGTTCAGCAGGTCATGCAATATGGGCACTGTTTTCTCAAAGCTGACATGACAGTGCTCAGAGAGCCCTGGTGGAAAAGTGCAAGGGTTGGGAATATAGGTGATGGTGCCCACACAGAGTTGCTGGACGGTGGCATAAGCCAGAATATGAAGCAGAGGGGTCTGCTGAGTCCCAGGAGAGCGGCCATAGGGGCTTGAATGTCCTGATACTTCACTCTTTAATATATTCTGTTAAAAACCTGTGTTGATTGTGTGTTCTAGGCACTGTGCTAGCATTATGGATATGAATGTTAGCAGAATAGACCAGTGTCCTCAAGTGATTTATGGCTTGAATGGGGGAAAACAGATAGTTAAATGAGCAATTATGGAAAGGTGTGCTAAGTGTCATGATAGAGAAAGAATGGGAAGGATGTTAGGAGAACAAAGCAGAGGCATCAAATGGAGGTCAGGAAGTGGCATTATCTGAGCCTTCCTCTTTGACCTATGAATTATTTAGAAGTGAGTTCTTTAGTTTCCAAGTGTTTGGGGATTTTCCTGTTTTCTTTATTATTGATTTCTGGTTTTATTCCATTTTAGTTACATAACATATTCTGTGTGGTTTGAATATTTTAATTCTTTTAAGTTTGTTGAGGTTTGTTTTATGGGCCAGGCTATGGTCTATCTTGGTACAAGTTTTGTGTACACTTGGGTACGTATTCTGCTGTCTGTTGGGTAGAGTGTTCTACAAATGCTGGTTAGGTGCTGTTGGCTGATGGTGGTGTTGATTTCTTTTGTATCCTTCTGATCTTCTGTCTAGTTGTACTGTCTATTAGTGACTGAGGGGTGTTACAGCCCACAGCTACATTTGTGGAATTGTCTGTTTCCCCTTCCAAATCTATCAGTTTTTCTTGTATATGCTTTGCAGCTCTGTGGTCTGGTGCATTTACATTCAGGATTGCTGTGTTTTATTGGTGGATTGATCCTTTTGTCCTTGTGTGATGTCCCTCTCCGTCTCTGGTAATTTTCTTTGCTCCGAAGTCAACTTTATCTGGTATTAATATTGATAATATTTGATTATCTTTTGATTAATGTTTCTTTGCTCCGAAGTCAACTTTATCTGGTATTAATATTGATAATATTTGATTATCTTTTAATTAATGTTTGTGTGACATATCTTTTCCCACCTTTTTGCTTTCTTTCAAACTTTAACTTTCGATCCTGTTTGTATGTAATGTAATTTTTGTTATAGTAAGGTTTAAATCTGCCATTTATCTTTTTGCTTTCTGTTTGTCCTCTCTCAAATTTTGTTTGTTGTTGTTGCCTTTTGACTGTCTTCCTGGGGGTTACTTGAACATTTTGTAGAATTCCGTTTTGATGTTAACATCAAACCTATAGTGCTTTTGAGTCTTTCTCTCAATAGAGCGCTTCTAAGTTGCTTTAGGTATTACACCACAAATGCTCACACACACACACACACACACACACACATACATTCACAGACGCATGAGTGTGCTTCCTCCCCCCCCCCCACCCAATCTTATCACAGTCTCCTGGTGTCATCATCTTACCAGTTCTGCATGAAGTGTAAAAATCTTACCTCCTTTTATGTCTCTTTTTTCTTCCTTGTTTATAGTAAAGATGTCTTAAATATTTCCTCTACATACATTCAAAACTCTATCAACAAGTATTATATGTTTGCTTTGACTGTCAAGCATAAGTCTATTGTAGTTACCTATATCTTTTTTTTTTTTTTAAGATTTATTTAGAGACAGAGAGGGAATGTGAGCAGGGGGAGGGGCGAAGGGAGAGAGAGAATCTCAGGCAGACTCCTGAATCTCAGGGAGACTCCGCCTGTCATGGGGCTTGATCCCAGGACCTTGTGATCATGACCTGAGCCAAAATCAAGAGTTGGCCCTTAACTGACAGCCACCCAGGCATCCCTATTATGTTCTTTCTAAGGGGATTCTCTCACCTCTTTGGAGAACGACAACAAGGTGAAAAATACGTGACTGATCAAAGATTATGACCTACCCTGGAATATTTTTTTTTTCTTGGAAGCTGCCATTTCCCTCAGGAACCCTCCCTATAGCATGTAACTCATGTTTTTATGCCCTGTGTGGGAATTTGGCTTTTCTGTTTATGTGAGTTTTGATAAATACAACCAAGCTGCACACTTAGCTAATGTCCCAGCAGGCACTGGAGAGGCAAGTTTGTCAAATGTAAATTAACATATGTAATCTCAACATACCTCCACTAACTGGTTTAATATGTGCTCTGTTGACAAAAAAGTCTCCCAGGTAATAAATGTTGAATGCTTAGGAATACAATATAGACTTAAACTCCAGCCAAAAATTTAGCTCCAAAAATTTAGCCAAGATTTGGGGAAAGAGACAAAGTGGTTGTTTTGCCTTTTTTTTTTTTTTTTTCAACTCTGGATGATTAGTCAACTAAAGAATCATAAAAATGATACGGTCTTTTTTTAGCTGAGTTCTCATTAAAGAGAAGTTTGATTAAAAATAAAAAGGAATACATTACCTCATTTTAGGATAACTATATATAGTTATCATATATATGTAAATGTATTTCAGTAAGGGGAAAAAACTTCACTATTTTTGAATACCGTAATTGGCTCAGTGCTGTAGAGAAACCAGTCTTTTTATTTATTTTTTTATTGAAATATAATTGACATATAACATTTTATTAGTTTTAGGTATACAACATAATGATTTGACATATATATATATATATATATATATTGCAAAATGATTACCATAAAAAGTTTAGTTAGGTTCCATCACCACATATAGTTACAAATTTGTTTTTTCTTGTAATGAGAACTTCTTAGGATCTTTTCTCCAACTGTCAAATGTACAATACAGTGTTGTTAACTATAGTTACCATGCTGTGCGTTATATCCTTAGGACTTATTTGTAGAAACCTTGTCTTAATGAGTAAAAATGTTTAAAGTACGGAATATTTAGATTGATGTATACTGTTACTACTTTGAAAAATTAATAATTAATGAAAGATAGCTGAAAAAATATCCCGATGCATTGGTTTTTAAGAAAAAAATAAGAAAATTGTCATTGCTACACTCAGTGTTGATATGTAAGGAAGTTTCTCATGTACTGTAATTTGGCTACTGAATTCAAATAATACTTTCATTTTCATGTTAGTGCTACTTATCTGTCAGGAAAGCCTTCCTTTTTTTTTTTAAAGATTTTATTTATTTGACAGAGATCAGAAGCAGGCAGAGAGGCAGGCAGAGAGAGAGAGAGGGAAACAAGCTCTCTGCTGAGCAGAGAGCCGGATGCGGGGCTCGATCCCAGGACCCTGAGATCATGACCTGAGCCAAAGGCAGAGGCTTTAACCCACTGAGCCACCCAGGTGCCCTGAAAGCCTTCCTTTTTATAGTTGGACCAGATTCACACTTGGAATTAAAGTGTCTGAATTAAAGGTTCTCAACAGCGGCAGTACTAGCATTGGGGTTGGGTGATTTTTCTCGTATGGAGTGGCCCTGTGCCCTGTACATTGTGGGATGTTCGGCAGGATCCTTGGCCTCTACCTACTACGTGCCAGTAGCCAACACCCCCACCCCTCAGGTGGGACAAATAAAACTGTCTGCAGGCATTGCTAAATTTCCCCTGGGGACAAATTTGATTTTTTTGAGGATCACTAATATAACTATTGGAATATCCAAAACAGTGCAGTTAAAATGACTAAGTCTTACTGAACATCTATTCTACAAGAACGTGAGAGAAAGGATCCTTTAAATCAGAGTCAGTGAGGGATGCCTGGGTGGCTCAGTTGGTTAAGTGGCTGCTTTCAGTTTAGGTCATGATCCCGGGGTCCTGGGATGAAGTGCCACGTTGGGTTCCTTGCTCAGCGGGTGGCCTATTTCTCTGCCTCTCCCCCTGCTTGTGCTCTCTCTCTGTCTCTCTCTCTATATAAATAAAAATCTTAAAAAATAATAATAAAAATAAATAATAAATAAAAATAATAATAAAAAATAAATCAGAGTCAGTGATGTTTAAATAGGCCAAACTTGATGGCATCTGGGGACCTCCATTTCCATGCTCATTCAAGGACTGAATTTGGATGATTATAGCAGACTCCTTGGTTTACATATGCTTTCATTTTCCTCTTTTCCTTGGCTTGGTTTTCCTTGGTTTGGTGGATAGCCTATCTGCTCCAAGATAACTTAGAACTAAGTATACCTCATTATATTCAACATAATAGTTCAAGGATACCCATGTTGGCTAAATACATTGTTGATTTGATTACTGTGGCATTGAGTAAAAAGGTTGGATTGCTTCTTTTTGAATAAGTGCTTTATTGACCTTTTCCTTATAGCTCTTCGTCACCCTAATGACACACTCACTAATTTCAAAAAGAGTAATTCCCCTCCAAAGGCTGATAATTTCAATTAACTATTTTGATCGAGGGAGAATTTATAAGTCTTTGCCAGTTGAGCTAATTGCTCATTCCAGGCTTTTAATTGTTCCCTGGCTAATTTCTTTTTAAGAGGCATCTGAACTAGCCTTTCTTTTGCTCATTAGGTGCTTGGCAGCATCCCAAAGTAAGCAAGGTTTGTCTTCTGGTATGTGGTTCTTAGCACACTGGAGACTTTGCCATCTCCTTGATGTTACCCACTGTCCCCTTGACTTCTTCTAGGCCCAGGTTTCTTCCTCTTAGGATGCTCCTTGCTTGCTTTCTGGGCTAATGGCATAGCTTTTTTTTTTTTTTTTTTTTAAAGATTTTATTTATTTATCTGAGAGATTGAAAGAGAGAGTGTGTGTGCATTTGCATGGGGAGGGGCAGAGGGAGAGGGAGAATCTCAAGCAGAATTTCGGCCGAGTATCTTACAACCCTGAGATCACAACTGAGCTGATATCAAGAGTCAAGGATGCTTGATCGACTGAGCCACCCCGGCGCTCCTAAGCTAATAATATAACTGTAGGAGCTCAAGTGAGGTTCAGGACAGTGAAAATCATCAGCTTTTATTTTTGCTGCATTTGGTGTTACCATTTTGATGTAAACTAAGAAAATGGCCAGTGTGGGGCGTGTTCCATGTCAGGGTTGAGTGGGTAGGGAGTGCTTAGGAAGGGACCAGCCATTTTGGTTTGCCTGGGACTGAGTGTTTTCCCAGGACATGGGGCTCCCTTTGCTAAAATGAGGAAGGTCCCAGGCAAACTGGAATCACTTGGTCACCCTAGGGATACTACTATAATCCAGATGTCTCAGGATTCAGGTCTGTGAACTCAGATATGACCACGTAGTCCACAATACCTGCAAATCAGTAATACTGAATCCCTGCATCATAACTGCAGGGACGTAGTCCTCTGAAAGTCTCCCAGATTTTTCTAGGAGTTTCCAGAGAGGGTCTCATTTGTTCTCCGAAATGAGGGCTTCCTTCTCTCTCTCTCTCTCTCTTGCATTTTTCTTTCCTTCCTCTTCCACTTTTCAGCAGTGGTCAGCAGCCTGCAAACTGCCTGAAGAAGGGCCTTCTTATTGTTACTGTTGTTGGAAATGTCTTTGAAAATACGGGTGCACCTCCTAAGCTGGTCTTTCTTCTGCTTTGTAGATAGTTTTCCCCTGTGGAGGGTTCCAGATCCCAAAGCCTTCAGGCTATTCAAAATGCCCAGAAGCTCACAAGGTGCTTTTGCTTTTGGGCCGCCACCTTGTTTCTCCAACCCCTGTTTCCTCCTTTCCTTCTATTATCCTCCCCACTTATTCTCACATGTTCCTATGCCCAAAAAATGGAGTATCAAAACTCCCTGTACAACACCAACTTATACCACAAGGAGGGTGTGGTCTTAGTCATCTCTCCCATTCGTTCAGAGCTTCTTTTCTGCTCAGCCAAGCCACTGTCCTATGTTACTATGAAGTGGAAGGTTTTTCAAACTAAGAGTTTTTTTTCAGCCTTCAGCTGCATAATTAAAACCAGTTGAGGCTGTCCCTAGCTCCTATGGTTGTAGGAGTCTTGGGCCTTTATCCTTCAAATCCAGAGTTACCAGAAAGCCATCTGGACAGATGGCAGGAGGTCTGGGGTGCTGTCATGTGCTGCATCAGTTGATGAACTGAGGGGTTTCAAAGTACTGAATTACAAGGCCAGGATCAGTGACCCAGACTCTCATTTCTCCATTAGCTACTCCCACCCTAACTTGGGTCATTCTCATATCTTTTGGAAAAATAGCAGATGCAAAACAAGCTCTCAGAGGGATTTTGGCTACAGGTAGTGTAAATTCTGATTCAAACTGGCCCAAACAAATAGAACATGTATTATCTTGTAACACATAACAGTAAGTCTATAAGTAAGGCAAGATTCGGAGTTGATTGATCAGTGGTTCAGAAACATCCAAGAAGCCAGATTGTCTGCATGACTGTGGTATGTAATCCATACATTGTTTCATCTTTAGACTAGTTTTCCTCCTGGTTGCAAGATGGCCACCAATAGAAATTGGGAAAACCTGTGCCTTTGATTTCATGTTTAGAAAAAAGGGAGAGGGAGGAGATAGATTGGGGGAGAGAAGGAGAGAGTGAGGGAGGGATGCCTTTCTTAAATATGGAATGCAAATTCATTTAATCTGGTTGGGCCTTTAGGTCATATGCCCACTCTGTAATCGGTAAGAGTCACCAGGTGAATGCCATCCACTGATTTGTTTAGACTAATCAGAGTGCATGCCCCACTTGAGCTTCTCGGAGTCACATGAAAGATGGTTGGGTAATTGAACAGAATTGGGATTCCTTTAGGAAGGAGGAAGAAAGGAATGGATGCTCAGTAGCCAAGTCTGCTTACAAATGTCTGGCAGAGTCCCCTGCACAGACAATTCCATCTTATGCCATTTCTCTGTCCCTGTGATGGCCTCGGTGGTTCAGGAACTTTGGTAATATCCTTACACTTTGGTAGTATGAAGAGTGTAAAGAGGGTGGGTGTTGGAGTCCTGTGGACCTAAATTTGAGACATAGCTTTGTTGTCTTCTAATTGTCTGACTTCAGACAAGTAAAGTAACCTTCTGTTTCCTTATCTGTTAAGTAGTTTAATGCTACTGACAATGGAACATTGTTGTGGGTATTAAAGATATATGTGAAATATTTATCACAGAACTGGGCACATAGTAAGTACTTAAGAAATGTTTCTTTGCCTTCCCCTGGTCCTATCTTCGCCGACAGGCCATACCTGCCTTTTGACTCCCCATCCCTGCCTATCTTGGTCAGCTCTTAGGGGCACTCATTTGCAATTCTTCCTTTTTTGGAACGTATTGCTGGCCTGTCTTGGGCCATCCAGGGGGTCAGCAGTGAGGGTTATATGTCTAGTAGTCCTTTCCGAAAGGTGGTATTGATGGGGTGACATGTACCTCTTTACTATACAATGTCAGGTGGTTTAGTCCCTCTCTTTGTGGGTTATTACCCTACAGTGTTCAGCTTCTTGAGCACCTAATGCTAAAACAAACATGGGTTTGGGATTAAAATACCCAGATTCTTCCCTTTCACATCAGGTTCTTTGCAGTACAATTGTGATAAAACTTTCTCTTGATTATTCTTTGTTCTTACAATTACTTGGATAATGTATGTGAATGCATTTCAAAAATCAATGTGTGGAACCATGTTGAATAAATAGGAAAATCTGCTCTTCTCTAGTCCCAGCCTTGCAGGTATCTAAGATGTAGACCCAGAAATAAATCGCAGCTGAATATGGAGCCATCATACCCAATAAGGGGGTGTCTGGTCAACGTCCTAGGCTCACTCCCATTTCATTCCTTCTTTTCTTTAATTAATCAAATATTTAGGACCTACTGTGGGTGATAAAAACTGGGGGTACAAAGATAGTTAAGACATCTGGCCTTACTAAGTAGTGACTTCTCTACCTCCATCCACTTCCCCTTAATCCACAAATCTTGGTTGAGTAAAATAAAATCAATGAGTTCCCTGCTTCTCCAACTCCATTTGTGAAGGATGCCTTTTCAGTGCTGTTAGAGCTTTTGAGCATCTGAGGGCCTGATTTAGTGGATCCTGATGCTGAGGATGAAAGTCCTCTCACATCTCTTTGTGCCTCCATTTTCCAATTGGAAAAATGGGATAATAATAAATATTTGCCTTCTTAGTCTAATGGGTGGATGGGCAGAAGCCAGTACAGCTGTAGCAGTCGTGAGAGAAGCGAAGATGTGAAGTGGGTGAGACAATGTGTGCATGGGGGCAAGCACTGGGAAGGGACAGAACAGGAGGTGGGTGTGTGGGGGTGATGTTAGCAGACGCAGGGGGAGTGGGAGCCCCAAAGGCCCCGGCCTGTCTTTCAGGAGGTAGAATGGGTCCTGGTGAATAGTGGTGATAAACTGAGTTGGAAAGAGGTGAAGAAAAGCGGGAGGGCCTAAAAAGCCCTAGAAAAAAGAGGACAAGAGGAAAATTGTTCCAGCCTGTTTGAAATCGATAGCCTGTTTTCCTTTAAATTAAGGTTAATGTAAGAAGGAGAGTACAAAGATCACCAATATATAATAAGGCCTAAGACGGAGAAGTCAAGGAATAGTGAACAATCTCTGTAACATCATCTGAAGAAAGTCAAAGCAGAGGTTATCAATGGGTTAGGCTTCAGGTTCTTAGACTATACAAAGCACTGGAATCCCTGTGAAGGCAAGGGAGAGGAAAAACATGCTTGAAGATGGTGTGTTCCTGGTAGGTTCCACACATACTTTTACTTACTGACCAGAAGATAGTCATATGGCCGCACATAGCTGCAAGGGAGGACGGAAATACAGCTGTGTGCCTGGCTACAGTTTCTATTACTGTGGATACTGGGGACAGCGGGAAGTCTCTGTCCCAAGGATTAAATGAGACGATGTGTGTAAAGCAATAGGCAGAGTGTGGGGGACAGAGTAGGCACTCAGTGTGGGTTAACTATTGTTTCCACCCCTTATTACATCAGGGGCAGAAAGAATACATGGCCAAGGGAGGATGGTGTGGCAGTAGGGACAGAGTTGAGTCCTATTCTATTCCTGAAGCCCTGAGGAAAGAAGCTGCTTCTACATACCTTATGACAGAGGTATGGAAAGGAAGGAAGAGTTTGGCCAAAGACCGGAGGTTCACAGCTGCTCTTTAACGTTTCTGTTTTGATAATTGGTGTTTCAAAGACAGATAATCAAAATGGAAATGTGCTAAACCGGGACAGGGAAGTAGGGTAGAGATAAGGCTGAAATGTGTTAAAATGTTTTAAGGAACTCTTAAATGTATTTACATAGCACCTGGGAATGTTTTTCTAATACAGATTCTGAGAGGGAATCAGACAATACATATGAAAGGCTTTAAACTCCTAGGAGGACGGGCACTATGCAAAGCTAAAGTGCGGGCATTATTAATAACAGTAGTTTTAATATATGTCAAGCACTTTGCCCTTCAGAAGACGGGAATGTTGTGAACACAACGAGGAAGGGTGAGGGGTAGGACAGAGCTCCCAGTGGAGTGGACTGCCCTGTCCCAGCAGGCTCATACCTGCTGCCACTTAGCTAATCTCACTGCTTAATCGCGAGTCAGAAACACCTCCCTTTTCTGTTTCTTTTCTCTCCTCCTTCCCTACCAGGGGCAAGAACACTCCTCAATTCCCTTTTTTCCCCCTTTCAAATCCGTTGAGTTTTGGCTCTTGATGTAGGCCTAACTGACTAGCAAAACCAATATGTTCTTGGGGCCTCTGTTTTCCTTCTGCAAAAATGGAACAATAGTGCCTGTCCCTGATATATGCTCAGAATGAGAACTGTATCATGGGTTGGATTTCAAGGTAGAATAAGTGTTTCCTACTTATCCATGCAGTTATTTTGGGTAAGCCATTTACCGTCTTTAAGCCATGGCTGCTCTATTTTTACAAATAAGTGATAACTAAAAAATAAGCTAAGATTTGTGAGGATCAAGTCATGCATATGGAAGGGCTTTGCCATCCGTAAAGCTCTGTGCAAATGTTATTATCTTACAGGCAGGGTGGGGTTCCCGTTCACCAGGCAAGTGGAGATCCAGGAATATATTGCCATTGATTCTGCTTACGAATGCCAGAGTTTGGTTGCCTCTGCCAGGGGTTTGCCCCTCTTTAGGAATAAGGGTGTTTCAGAGAGTTAGCCATTTATTTAATTTTTGTGTGCCTGTGAAGTACAAGGTGCTCTCCTGGGCACTGGGCGCCATAGTCCCTGGCCTCATGGAACTTAGTCATGTGGGGGAGACAGAAGATAAACAACGGAACACACAATTAAATTTATAATTCCAAATTGTGATGTGTTGTGAAGGGAACTGTTAGGGCTGTGGTGGAGAATTCTGGAATGTGGGCTGGAGGGGGCTGCCCTTGGCAGGCTCTCCTAGGATGTGGCCCTCTGGGCCGGAAGGAACCCATGCGACATCACCAGTCTTTCCTCTCATCCTTGGTTGGAACTCTGTTTAAGTATCCCAGACTCAAGAAAGCTAATCTTATTTCAGAAGGGCTGTTCTGTCGTTGCTTTGTTGCTTCCTGTCTTCTACCCTGCTCTGGGGAGAACACAACACTTCTTCTGCTCCCTCCTCGGGTCTGGGCCCTGGGATCTGCCACCTCAGTGTCTCCTACCACCTGCGTCTCACCGCCAGCCAAGGACCGAGACTCCTGATTTACCAGGGAAAGGCCCTGGCCTACGCCTTCACCATGTAGCCAGCAGGCCAGCCTCTGGGATGCCAGCTCTCAAGCCTGCAGGCTGAGTGCATACCAGAAACAGTCATTTGGGGAGCTGACTAGATTTCTAGCAGGAAGCTAATGGAGCCTGCTTTCTTCTCATGCATGCCTCCCCGGGAGAACTTGGCACTGGCATAGGCGGCCCACTCAGTACCTGCCGTCTGGATCAGGTGTTCTCCAGCCAGAAGCTTGTCGGCAATTTTTTCCTTTCTCAGCTTTAAAAACTCTACCCTCTGAGACAGACAAAGTGATATCCATGAAATAGAACTGGGCAGTCACATCTAGAGGTGAAGGGTAAAACAAGTGGCAGGTGTTGGCGTGATCTTGCTACCCTGGGGGTCTAATGGTCCGTTTTGGCTGGCAAAGAGGACGGCAGTTGGAGAGGCTGTGTGGTGTAATGAGTTGCACCCTGGGTTGGGAGTCACGATACTTGGACTCTGCTCCCAACCAGATGGTGACTTTAGGCAAATCACTTCACCTCTCTGGTCGCAATTCCCTTATTTGTAAAATGAGGGGGATGGCGTAGATGATGTCCCTAGATTTTTCTACATCAAATAATGAGATTTTACATGGCATTTTCAGATATAGTCATTGAAAACAATGGTTACTATCTGTTCTTTTTTTCCTTCCCTCTTCCCTCCTTCCTTCCTCCCCTCTTCCCTCCCTCCTTTCCCCCTTCCTTCCTTTCTTTTTCTTTCTTCCTTCTTTTCTTTTCTCTTTCTTTCTTTCTCTTTCTTTGCCTCCCCTCCCTCCCTCCCTGCCTCCCTCCCTTCCTTCCTTCCTTCCTTCCTTCCTTCCTTCCTTCCTTCCTTCTTTCCTTTCTCTTTCTTTCTCTCTCTCTCTTTCTTTCTTTCTTTCTTTCTTTCTTTCTTTCTTTCTTTCTTTCTAGAATGGCCAGGAAAGAGGCTAATTCTCTGCTGATGAAATAACATGTGATTTCATAGTTCCCGTAGATTGGTGGCTTAAATTCTTTGTGACTGATCACAAAGTTTCTGCGCATCTGAAAGACCCTACCCTGCCCCCACGCCCCACGCTGGCCTTCGGCTCCTTCCTCATTGGTAGGTTTGAGAAGGCGATTCAGTTGTTCCTCCTATCACCAGTGGGTAAGGAGGAGGAGGGGAAGTCCGGTGTTGGGTGACAGGCCTGACTGTCACAGAGAACTGGAGTTGTTGGCCTGACACCACCCCCTTGGTATACTGCCAGTCCTGTCCCACTCAGCGTGCCCTCTTGAATGTGTCACTCCAGGCTTCCCTGCCAGCCTGTAAGGTGGGAGGAGAGCGAGGTCAGTGTGCTTATGTGAGCTTCCTCCTTCTTTGGCATCTGTTCACATTCATGACTATGGCTCTCCCACAACCCTGGCCTACACGGGCTTTGGTAATGCCGTTCTGTTGCTTTCCCCTTCACCTCCAGGGGGGTATTAAGAGCTTTCTCCTGGGTGCATTTGTTCCCTGAATCCTGCCCAGATTTCTACAAATATTCTTATGTGGGGTGAATTCTATTCCTTTTCCAGACATGTAAAAGCAACTAGGAGTTAAGATTATATTTATCTGTGGTTTTCAATCATGCCTGAACATTAGAATCTCCTGGAGATTTTAAACAAACATTGTGCCTGGGCCCTATCTCTAGAGATTAAGATTTAATCAGTCCAGAGTGGGGCCTGGGATTGATATTTTTAAAAAATCTCTAATTTGCAGGCTGAATTTGGAACAACTACTACCACTCATTGGTATTCATTGTCGGGGCTGGGAAAAATATATCTTTTTTCTGAGAATCAGGGTCATTCATTTCCACCCATTCTTTTTTTTTCTTTTAAAGTTTTTCTGATACAAAATTTCATATATGCACAAAAGTGGAGAGAGCAGAATAGTGAATATGCACGTACCCATCACTCAAATTCAAGAGTTGTCAACTCATGGCTTGTCCAAGGTAGTTGTACACTTCTATATACTGATCAGCAACATATGAGCATTCTGGTGGCTCTGTATCCTTACCAACATTTGCTGTTGTCAGTCTTTTAGTTTTCATCATTCTGGTTGGAATGGAATGATATTGTGGTTTTAATTTTCGCTTCCCTGATGTCTAATGATATTGATTATCTTTTTATGTGTTTATTGGCCATTGTGTGTGTATGCGTATCTTCATTTAGAAGTATCTTCACGTATTTTGCACATTTTAAATTCAGTCTTTCATCTTTTTATTGTTGATTTGGAGAAGATATTTGCATTTACCGAATACAAGATTTTTGGGTTTTTTGGCTTTTGTTTATTGCTTCCATATGTATGCTGAAAATAGTTTTTCTCAGTTGGTGACTTCTTTTTCTTAGTGGTACCTTTCGATGAACAGATGTTTTTAATTTTGATGAGATCTACTTTATCAATTTCTTTCTTTTATGGCATGTGATTTTTGTGTCTGGTCCAGGAAGATTTTGCCAACCCTGAACCATGAAGATATTTTTCTATGAAATCTTCTAGGAGTATTAGGGTTCTGTGCTTTGCTTTTAGATCTCTGATCCATCTTAGGTTAATTTTCGTGTGTAGGGGTGAGACTGAATTGATGTTCATTTTTTCGTCTCTAGATATGTATTTGTTCCAGCAACATTTATAAAAAAGATAATTTTCACCCTTTAAATTGACTTGGTAAAATCAATTTGTTGAAGTCAATTTGTTTTATGTTGTGTGCCTATTTCTGGACTCCCTATTCTGTTCCATTTTATCTATTCGTCCTTATTTATTACCGTACTATTAATACAGCTTTATGGTATGTCTTGAAACCAGGTGGTACAAAGCCTACTTTATTCTTCTTTTTCAAAATTATTTGAATATTATAGAGTCATTGAATTTTCTTGTGGATATTAGAATCACATTGTCTATTTTTTCAGTGTTGCTTATTGGCATTTTTTGATTAAACATTTAATTTATATATCAATTTAAGGAGCCTGGACATCTTAACAATGTTAATCCTTTTATTCCATGAGGTTGGCATATTTCTCTATTTATTTCGATCTCTTAAAATTTCTCAGAAATATCTTACAGTTTTCAGTGCAGGGATCTTGCGTGTATTTCCCTAGATTTATTTCAAAGTGTATGATATTGTTACTGCTTTGAACATCTAAAAAATTTTGTTATAATTCTTTGTTGCTGTATGTAGAACATTCTAGTTCCTGATAATTCCAACATAATTATTCATTGCATTATCTCACAAGAGTCCCAACACGCAAATACCAAAACTATAACTAATAGTATAATTATTAAAATTGATTTAAGCATCTTTTCAGTTCCTTTTTGTACTGATGTAGGGGTCAGCAAATTACAACTATGAATTGGTGGCCTGTTTTAATCAATAAAGTTTTATTGGAACACAGCCACGCTCATTCCCTTACATATTGTCTATAGCTGCTTTCTCACTGTATCCTCAGAGTTGAGTAGATGCAAGAGAAACTATATGATTCACAAACCTAAAATATTTACTATTCATTTCTTTAAGAAAAAGTTTTCTGATCCTGCCCTAAATAGGATTTCTCAATGAGGGCAGTACTGACTTTTGGAGCAGATAATTATTGCTGTGGAGAGCTGTCCTGTGTATTATGCAATGTTTACCAGCATTTCTGGCCTTTGATTACTAAATACTTGTATCAATTCTCACCCCTTGTGATAATCGAAAATGTCTCCAGACATTGCCAAATGTCTCCTGGGGTCAAAATTGCCAGTCGTTGAGAACCAGTGCCCTGGTTCTTCTTTCCTTCTAGTACCCAGGTATATCCCACTAGGGATAAACTAACAAATTACTGTATTATAAAGGTTTTTGAAACACTTCCTTTTTATGTGATTATGTCATCAAGCTTAGATCCACTTGGTTACTTTTGTTTTTGAGTCTTTGCTTTGAAGTTTAATGTGTTATATGAAATTATAATTATAATGAAATATATATATTTATATATAATTATATGAAATATATACAAAGTCAAATCTATAAGACAAGATATAATTGCATAAATCGAGCTTTTAAATCTGTATTTTCCACTCTGCTCTTTACCTATTGCTGTAAGTAATTATGAAGAAAAAGTTTGCTTTATCTCTCAAATGTATGTTTCTTTCTTTCTTCTTTTTAAAATATAAAAAAGGGCTACTCTCACCAGGATAAGGAAAAGGATGGACATATTATCCAGGGCACACCAATATGACAAATACCAAGCTAGAGAGAGTGTGTGTGTGCACGCATGTGCACGATTGTTTCTGAATGATTTGGCACATGCCTTCTAGACTACTCTAGGTGCCTTCCTCATTTGTCAGCTATTGTCTGTATCACTTAGGGTTCCAGTAGGAAGCAGATACCATACCAATGTCCTTTAGTAAAAGGACTATTTATAATGGTTTGGGCAGTAAGAGAAGCCAGTAAAGGGTGGTGCATCATTCCAGGGCTAGGAGGTGAGGAGCCATTCTATCCCTCAGTCTGAGCAGCAAGGGGGTTGTGGTAGTGGGAGCCCAGAGAGAAGGGCTTTATGGAGAGAGCTGCCATTGTTAGAGGTGGGTGCCCTGCTCAGCTGACCTAGTAGGGAAGGAGCTAGATGGTTTTTTTTTTTTTATGAAAGATTTTATTTATTTATTTGACAGAGAGGGAGAGGTCACAAGCAGGTAGAGAGGCAGGCAGAGAGAGGGGGAAGCAAGCTCCCTGCCGAGCAGAGAGCCCGATGCGGGGCTCGATCCCAGGACCCTGAGATCATGACCTGAGCCGAAGGCAGAGGCTTTAACCCACTGAGCCACCCAGGCGCCCCAGGAGCTAGATGGTTTTAAAATCTGAATTTTACTTTCTTCTTTCCTCCTAGTACCCAGTTGGTACTTCTGAATGTCTGGATCTAATGCCAAGGGCAAGCAAATGTACTAATGCAGTCCGTACTTGTCCACCTCCCACAGCAAGGAGTTGAGGAGGATAGATGAGAGCAGATTTGAAGGGTTAAAGGGGCAATAGCCAGCCCATTGCTTGTTTACCTACTTGTGTGGAGAAAGGGAATCAGCATCTACGGAACAGTAACCATCCTCTAGGCTCTGTGCCAGACACTTAGACCATTCCTGTAACACTCCTTGTTCCAGTCCCTCAGAGGGAGAAATACTCAATGACTTGCCCCAGGCCAGAAGTGGAATTCAGAATCTGTGCTGGCTCATTTCAAAGTCGTTATTCTGTGCATTACACCACGATGGCTCTAGTAATATGTGTTCTTTCTTGTGCCCAGGGAACAAACAAAAAAGTAGAACTTCCGTGCTTTCTTGCGTGAACATTCTTTCCTGCGATAGAGAATGAAAAAAATAGCGAAGAGATGACTAACTCGAGGAAGTTGTCTTCTCTGGGTCAGAGGAGAGCATGGGGCTGATAATGACCTCCTTGTAAAAATAGGGAGCTAGAGACCAAAGGTGATTCAGTGGCTACAGTGGTTAGCTGTCCATCCCAACCTATGTCTTTGGTAAGTGTATCCTTTACTGGGCCCTTTCTCAGGGGTTCTTACTTGGCATTCACAGAGCCTTGGCGATCCATGGATAAAACTGTATCTCAATGTAATTGGTCCCTTCGTGATATAGTGTACTTTATTCGTGCATTTACAGATTTTACTGACTGTTATAAACATCCCATCATGCAAAAGATTAAGAACTTCTGTGTGACAAAGAATTCAACATTGGTTAGTCATAGAGGACTTTAGTTTTAATGAGAATATGATTCGAAATCCCATATCCCTTACATCAGCCAGGAGAGGCACTGCATGGGATGCGCGGTCTTGCTGTTCTAAGTGGGCAAGGAAAAGGCAATGCTTTCATGAAGTGAGACGAAAGAAAGCAAGCATGCCGAGAAATATTTAATTGAGAAACATTTATTATATAAGTGATAAAAAACAAGTGAGGGGATGTAGCTATATAGTGTCCCCTCCTTTTCTCTGTCCAAATATTAGATCTTGCTTTATATTCTCGCTTTATTTTGACAGGCAGGTTTGTTTTTCTTGGCAGACACAGTTGAGGTGAGGTGAGATCGGAAGACTCAAGACCTTGCTGATCCTATGTGTGTGTTAAACCATAGAAGGACTAGTCACAGAGACATAGAGGTAGAAGGCACACCAGAGTCCCTGAGATTCAACCTCCTACCTAACAAGGGACTGTCTTCCATAACTTGGGTGACAGCTGGTCATCTGGCCTCTGCTTGACATGTCAGAGAGGGAGCACTCAAAGACCCAACAGTGCCTTACCAATAATGAAATAGTAGCAATACCACCACTAATTTCTTTATTGAGTGCTCACTGTATGCTAGGCACCTGTGCCAAGCACTTTAAATGCATCTCATTTAATGAGGTTAATTTAAATGCATTTAAGTGGTCTCATTTAATTCTTAAAGTGCCTCTGTGGGATTGGTGATACTAGTTTCATCTCACAGGTAGTTGAACTGAGGCTTAGTGATTTGCCCTCACAACTGCTGTCATAGGTATGAATGTGGGCATATAGGTTTGTGTTTGTATGAGTATGTGTGTTTGCACGTAAAAAAATATGCAGTGCTCTGCTACTTCTCCCACAAGAATAAGGCCAACACACAATGCAGCAGATCTGATAGGACACTGTCATGGGTGTCCCAGACAGGCCAATTGTTTGGTGACTTTTTAAACTTATTTGGAGTTTTTTAGAAATCATATTTTTTTTTTCTCCCAGATAACTTATTGGGAAGTTAGTGAATATATTTACCCTTAGCCACCATCTTTCTTTAACTCATGTTGACCTAGTATGAATCCAAGGATGTGTCTTGGAGATTATGACTTCAAATGCTGCTTGGTTTGATTTACCACTTAATCCAGCACCAGATGGCAATTTCAGAGCCCTTAGGTGGGATATTTCTAGGTAGGAGGTTTCCTCCTGGTATTCCTTCCTTCAGCAACTGACTTGAAAGTGAATGGCACTGTTGAAGAAAAGAGGGGTTCTCATCCCAGAGACAGATTTTTCTTTCTGTAAAATGATGCAAGCAGGTTCAGTGGTACCTAATAGCCTCCTTTCTGGCTATGACCTTGTGTGAATCTAGGAATCTGAACGTGAAAATGTTAACTTGGGGATACTGGAGAACAGCACTAGTTGGCTTGGCAGAATAATGGAGAAATTTTATAGGTACAATTACTTTTATCAAATTAACTTAATTACTTATCATTGTTAAATAAAAAATGAAACTATTGTTTTCCCTCAAGGGCGAATGGCTGAACATTTGACTAGTGTCGAATTCCTGTTAAAGAAGGTACTTCGTAATTTTTGGTGTGACCGCTGGATGGCACAATTGCTCCACGCTGTTAGTAAAAAAAAAGGACCCTGCATTTTCAGGTGAAGTAGGTCTGCAGGAGATTGCTGACCCTGCTGCTCAGTGAGGAGAATACACAATGGTATGGCTGGAAAGGACTGCTGGAATTGTCAGGTTCAATCCGTTTTATTTTATTTTAAATTGCACAAATGATACATAAATACATTTTAAGTGTAAAGGTTTTATATATGTCCCTCTTCCCCTTCTGCTCACTTTTCCTCTGCTATGTTCATTCCCCACCCCTAGAGAGAACCTGTTGTTAACCGTTTGGGGTATTTCTTTAAGGTCCTTCCTATGCATGTATACACATGCATACGTACACCTACATGCTTCTTACTAAACATCCACAATCTCCTCATATTGTAAATGAAGAAAGACACTGTGTAGAGTTTAGAGCCAATATTTTTATGGGAAAAGCCTGTGCTTTGGAGTCCTAAAGACTCCATTATTGAGTGCTCATCTGAGCCTCATTTCCCTCATCTTGCAAACCGTTCAGGTGTCCTAAATAAGAAGAATACATGCACATGCACCCAGCTCAGCTGGCCTGGCCATACGTGTTAGTTTCCTTTCCTATCACTCTTTGCTAAGTTCACACAACTGGTCAGTGGAAGAACACAGTTCTCTTTATCCTGTGCCTCCGAGGAACCTTTGGAAGATGTGAATACATATGTACACGCATAATCATATGCAAACTCTAGCTTAATGACCCAGTGACCCATAAGTACGAATCCTGCTGTTGCCAAAGCCTTCACTGGCCACTGTGTGCCTTGCTTCTGTCCAAGTTCGGGGATGAGCTGTATTTTAGGGCTGGAGGGGAAAGCCAGCGTGCAAAGTGGTACAGGAACTCAGGAAAGCTCAACTGCCTGGGGCTCAAGTTCAGATTCAGCTTAACTCGGTCAACCTGTGCAAAACTCCTATGTCCTTTGTACCCACGTTTCTTTATCTGCAAAACCAGAAAGATGAATTTGGACCCCATTAGAGCTTGTACTAGTGAGAAGATAAATAAGCCATGCAGCTCATGACACTTTTCTTTTTGCATTGTTTTCCGGAAAGCTCAGAGCCAAATTGAATGTGAATTGAAACCACTCTCCTTGTCCCTGGGTTTCGGGGGTAAGTGTCTCCCATCTCATGGTTTTATGTTGGTTATTAGGGTAATGACGTGGATTGTGGATCTGTAAAGGTGGTGGTGAGGACATAGGTTGTATCGATTGCTGACCCAAGCACATAGGGGCTTCAGGCACTGCACTTGGGGATACCATGGGTGGGAAAGGATTCTGACCCTTTTTCCGATGTCCCCCACTCTCAGTTTTCTGTAACCATCCCTATATTTAATTTGGCCATTTTAGAAAATACTTTCAGATGTGGATTTGAAAATAGTTATTTAAAAGTAAGATCTCAAAGTCTCTGAGGCTTGATTAAAGAGCAGCAGGTACACGTGGACGTTAGTTGAATGGTGTCTTAGAAAACAACATGACCTTAAAAACATTTAAGAAACAAAACAAAGCCCAGAGTAACCGCTTCTTTGTTTCAGTTAAGGAAACTCTCCTGAAACACAAAGCTGGCTTTAGAAGCTAAATGGCAGGCAGCACAGGTTTTACGGGCAGGCTAGAGGCTTTGTAGGTTGATGAATTTGTTCTGTCCCTGGGCAGACCAAGACCCATCAGATCCTTCCTTGTCCCTGTCTGGTTCTGCACGGCTCATTGAGTGACAGTTCTTTTTTTCTTTTCCGTGTGGATGTGGATCTTATTTATGGCCACCATATGCTTTTCCTCAGGAGGAGAAAGGGGCCATAGAATTCACCTTGGAGATCACAACTGCATTGTTGCCACCTTGCTCTGCTGCTGCCCACAGAATGGGAAGTGTCTCTCCCCTGGCTCGTACACTGCCTAAAGTGACCGAAGAATCTAATGGGGTTCCTAGGGCAGGGACCTGGAACTCCCTCAGGGGGATTATCTTAGGGACTCCCTGGTCCGTGACTCCTGGATAGTGCTCCCTGAGATACAGAAGGATCAATTTTGCAAGTAAGAAGAGAGGATGAAGAAACAGGCTTCAGAGCACCATCCTTCAGTAACGGCCTCAAAGCTGCCCCATTACTGTCCCTTCCGGACTTAGCTCGCTGGGGGATAAGCAAGAATGGCTACTGCGACTTTGGCAGGTTTTTTCCCACTCCCAAGCAGGTGAAGGAGGGAAGCAGCTGAGGCTTTGGATTTTAAACATGTCTCCTGTCATGATGTAAATGCCAAGCTTTCAGAAGGAAATAGATGATTGGTGGCACCGTGGAGCTATGGAAGAACTCCACGTTCCAGCAGGAGGGATGGGAAATGAGTTTTGACAGAGTCTCCCTTGAAGGAGCTTAAATGAATGACTTCTTTTTCTTTTCCAAAGTTAGACACAGGCCAAGTCTATAGTCCAGGGTATGAGCTGTGTGACTAGTAATTCCATTTAAATAGAATTTCCTCTCTTTTGTGCATGAATTGCCATTGACAGTGTTTGAGCACCTTCCTTGCCAGTGGTCTCCCATCAGAGGGTCTTGTCTCTGAGGAGAACTGTACCTGAGCCATTCAGGTAAAAGCTGCCCCGAATCAAGCAGAAAAAAGCCTGCCAGCAACAGCCCTGTTTAAATGGTTGCTATCTTGCCTCTGCAGGAAGCTGGGCAGATTTAAAAAAATGCAGAGTCAGCTGTGTTGATGCAGTGCTGAGAACTGATTAAGAAGGCTTCGCTATTCAATTCTCTTTAAATGAAATGATTTTCAAAATCCTAACAGTTTGGATGCCAAATCAGAGGGAAGAAAGCCCAAGCTGAAGGGGAAAAAAAATCACTTTCCAAACAAAGGAGCTATTTTTACGATGAGAGGAAAAATCAGTTTTGAGCTGCTGTAATGGGGACAGAGGCCGTGGTGCTGCAGATCTGGGCTTCAGGGTCTGTCTGCAAAATGTGCTGAGGACCCTATCACTTGGAATGAGCCTGCTGACCCAGCTGGCCTTCGGCTTGGCCCAAGCTGTGAATCCTACAGCAGAGCTTCTTCCTGACTCTGGGTCTCTGACCTTTTCCTTAGAGCGCTTACTTTAGAAGAACTTCAATTATTAATTTTCTCTGCGACTTTGAGATGTCAGTCTCCTCCTTGCCTCTTGCCAGTTTTACAACCCAGGAGTGTCTTTGTCTGGGATCTGGGAGCATCCTTTTGAAATAGAGTCATCAGGAAAGCTAGCGCCCCATCTCCCATTCTTTTTGGGCAGGAGTCCAGCTTCCATAAGCACCAATTAGCAAACACAATGGCCTACTATCAATGACCAGCCTCTCCCCTAATTTCCTCCAGTATTTTTCCACCAGTTTACTCCAATACTTAACAGCTCTCCCACTTTGCTTTTTGTTCAGTCTCTCCCCCCTATTGAGAGAGCCTTGAATAAAGTCCTCTTTGCTAGTTTCTCTGGGTGGTGTAATTTTTCTTTGACACTGCTCAATCCAACTCCCCTTTCTGAGATTCTGGAATCATACCACCCCCTGTGGAGCAACCTCTTCTTCCCAGATGGAACCACCCTGGAAGATGCCTCCCCCCCCCCCCCACTTTACTTCTGGGCTGGAAGGACCCCCTTTGGCCCCTCCCTCCATCAGTAATTCTGGAAATGCTCACATCAGCTATCCTTAGGAGAGAAGATACACGGAAAGGGAAGAGAGGGGCCGTCCACCCCCATTTCTTGGCTACTCCTTCCGTCTGATCTCTTTTTCCACAGCGTTCTCTCTATTTTGCAATTTTATTTTAAGACCACGTTTCTATTTCTTGGGTGAGGAATCACCTGAAAATGCTGTGCACCACTGTGAGAGGGAACGTCTCTTGAGCAGCTGCATTGGGGTTCCGGGAGTGAGTGCCTCGCTGGCTTTCCTTCGAGAAATGGGTGGTCCACTGGGTGGAGATGATTCCCCTAAGTGCACTGCTTTACAGCCTGGACTCTGGAGTCCACCTGCCTGGACCGATTCTCACCTCCACTGCTTGACGCGTGACCCTGGGTAATTCTCTCCCCGTGCCTCAGTTTTCTCAACTTGTAAAATGGGGGCTACTCATAAGATTGTCACGAGGATTCCATACTTACGTGTAAAATGCTTAGGGCAATGCCTGGCACGGCGTAGGCATCCAATAAATGCTTAGCCATAATCATCATCATAATACATGCATCATTTTCCTGGAAGAATGCACATACAGTTGTTAACAAAGTAACCTTTGAGAAAATGGAGTAGGGAGGGAGATATTTCCTTTTGATCTTGTATTTCCTTGTACTATTTCAGCTTTTTACCCCAATGCTTCTTTTATTTAAAGATTTTAATTAAATAAACCTTTTTCTCTCATGATTAAGTGAGATAGCCTCTTGATAGCACAGGAGGAAATGCTCGTCTAGAAAGAATGTTTTAATAGATCTTTGCCATTTCAGAGAAGAATTCAGTCTTGACGAGCCCATTTTTTAAAAATGAAAAATAAACACCTGAAGTAGTGTTACGTACTGTGTAATTCCTCCTCCTATGTCCTTCTGGTTTGATTGAGTTAAACTTACCTGGTGATCCAACAGCATCACTGCTGAGAGAACGCTGTCTCCGAGGTGACCGGCTCTGCAGGGTGGCGCTGTGACATCTTCTGGGGGTGGGAAAAAATGTATTGTTTTCGATAAATTCGACAAATACCTCTCCAAGATTTGCCTTTGTTTAGAAAAATTCACTGTTAGCTTCTTCAGGTTTGAGAGGATGTTCCTTTTCCCCCTATTTTCCTGCCCCTATTGGCTGAGTCTGAGATCAAGAGAAAGCGGGCTTTCTTTAAGAATCTGGGAGCAGTTTTAGATTTCCATGGGCAGCCTAGAAATGAGGGGATGAGGGGCTCAGAGATGGAGAAGGGCAAGAAAGCTGATCAGGGAGAAGTTCTGGTAGGAAGGATCGAGGGGATCTTTAGAACAAGGGTGTCTGATTTTAAGGTATCCGCTGGGGATTAGTATCCTCCACGCCCACTGTTCCACGTAACTGCTCTTGAGTGACAGTTTTGGGGAAAGGGAGGAAAGACACTGGGGCACGGAGTGGGAGAGATGAAAAGAAGAGGATAGCCTTATGGGGACTGACTTGACTACGATCATTATTTCGGGGATGCAAGAAGTCAAAGCTAGAGGTAGAAAACGCAGCCTGCCTGAGAGATACTGGGATGTTGGGCTTCCCATTGGGAGGGACTGGGAGGCTATAGCCATTTCCTCTATTAGTGTGGCAGCGACTTCTAATTGTCCCCCAACATCAATTCTTGCTTTTCATCTAGGACTCCCGTGGTTTCATCAAGGTACATGACTGCCTTGCTGGAGGCTATGTTTGCTTTGCAGCTAGATGTGTCCTTTTGACCGTGCATCTTGGCAGTGGAAGATGGACAAAATGTGCAGTGTGGGTAGTTTCCATTTCACTTTCTTGATGGGAAATAACTTATGTCTCATTTCCTCTTTTCCTCCTTTCCTTGGGCTGGAACATGGAAGTAGCAGTAAGTCTAGTTTGATAAGGATAAGGACAGATAAAGATAAGGACAACACCTAGAAGGCTCGTCACACACAAATTGCAGAGCCTTACCCCTAGAGTTTCTGATTCAGCAGATTTGGGGTGGGCATGAAAATTTGCATTTTTAACAAGTTCTTGTGTGATGCTGGTGCTGCTGGTCCAGGGGCCACAGGAGATGGCACGACAGTGAAGTAGAGGAGCCTGGGTTCCCTGATGCTCTTGTGCAGCAGAGGCATCTAACCCTGTGCTGTCCCTGGGCTGTTACCAGAAAAGGAAACTTCTCTCTTGTTGGAGCCACAGTGTTTTTGTATCTCTTTCTCTTTTTTTAAGAGCAGTTGAAACTGGGGGCACCTGGGTGGCTCAGTCAGTCAAGCATCTGCCTTCGGCTTGATCCCAGGGTCCCGGGACTGAGCCCCACCAGGGAGCCCACCTCTCCCCCCACTCTCTCTCTCTCAAATAAATAAATAAATAAATAAATAAATAAAATCTTAAAAAAAAGAGCAGTTGAACCTGTTCTCTTACTTAATACAAATATTGTAGGTAAGGGTTACACAGGTAAGGCTGGAGGACTTGGGGACTCCTGGGTAGCTGGCTCTTAGGTCCGACATGGTTGATTTTTATTTGGAAAAATAATAAAACAAAGATAATTACTTGCTTAATAACATAATGACTTCTTTTATGAGAGTATCACAAGTAGGCAGTGGACTGAAACCATTTTTTCAACATCTGCATCATTGCTTCTTTTCTTGCTTTGGGAAAACTCTAAAAACTTGGATGCCTTTATGTTCTTATTTAAGGAGGGCAGGAGGTGTCAGTGCTGTTGTTCAGAGATGGATGCTTTGGGCATTGTCTTAGAAATCATTGGAAATTGAAATATTTCCTATTATGTGCTTATTAATAAAAACATAAAGATAATGATAATAGCAATAACAAATATTTTCTGAATGCTTACTAGGTATCAGGTCCTGTGTCCTTTATATGCATTGTGCCATCTGTTCTTACACTCACCCTGTGAGGAACTGTTACTATTATCTCCATTTTGCAGATGACATTGAGATATGGAGGGCTCCAGTAACAGGTCAAGATTCCATTCCAGGCCTGCCAGATACCAAAGCCCATGACCTTCGCCTTGGCAATATTCTCTCCCTCCCTCGTAGATGACCCACTCTGAGATCATTTTCAGGCTTGGTCCATTGCACTTAACATTTAGCTGTTTTTTTAGTGTGTATGGGTTTTCTTTTTCTTTCTTTCTTTTTTTTTTTTTTTAATATTTTATTTATTTGACAGAGAGAGAGAGATCACAAGTAGGCAGAGAGGCAGGCAGAGAGAGAGGGGGAAGCAGGCTCCCTGCTGAGCAGAGAGCCCAATGCGGGGCTCGATTCCAGGACCCTGAGATCATGACCTGAGCCAAAGGCAAAGGCTTTAACCCACTGAGCCACCCAGGTGCCCCAGTGCGTATGTGTTTTCAAATGCAAATGTTGTTTTTTCCTTTGAGCAGTCAGGCCTCCCGTGCACCTTAGTTGGAAAGAGAAAGGGGCACAGAGTTTAAAGGTGACAAATGGCTTTGGGTTGACTAGATTTAAGGCTGTGAGAATTTACTACCATGCAAGATGTTGGATTCCAATACAGTGTTGGGATTTAGTAAGTAATAGTAATCACCTATCTGTGGGGACAACCGTGAGGGAGCCCATCTGGCAAGAGTCCAGGCAGGGACCATGGCAATTTTCTAAGTTATGTGCCTCTGGAGCAATGTCAGACCCTAACAAACCTAGGCTAGTGCGAGTGGGAAGCATTAACCACCATTAGAACGAATCTGAACATCTCTGCAGAGGCCCTTCTTGGTTCTGGGCCTCTGGGTGCTTTTTATAATCAATTTTCTCCCCAACCTCCTGTCTTTCCTTTAAAATTTACTTGTTCTGGTTCTCATTCTTTTCCTTCATCTATCTATATCAGAGCAGAATGGCTTTTGAATTAATTAATTAGCAGTTAATTAATTCCATTCTTACTTTGATGGGATTATTAGGATCAAGCAATACCAAGAGCAGAATGTATCTTGAATTCCACACAGACCCTAGGAATGACTGCATTTTTATGTGAATTCAAAACTGTGTGAACCGCTGTTCCTAAATGTGCTGATAAGTCATTTTAATAAACTGTAGGCCCACAGCACCCAGTCTTTGGCTTAGTTCTATTCGCTATGTATTTTTCAAGGCTTTAGTTAAGGGATCAGTAAACATTTTCTGTAAAGAGCCAGATAGTAAAATTTTTGGTTTGTAGACCATATGGCCTCTGTTGCAACTACTCACTTTAGTGTTGTAGTAAAGGCAGCAATAGACAATATATAAAAAAATGATTGTGGCTGTGTTCCAATAAAACTTTATATACAAAAATAAGTGGTAGGTTGGATTTGGCCCATGGGCTATAGTTTGCCGACCCCTGATTTAGTTGAAGACAATAATTTACTCAGTCAGTTGCTGGAGTGAGTTGGAGGAGGAAGAGGTAGTTGAAACCGTGGTTTATAGTATGAACATTCCAAGCTATTTTGGCGTTCTGGCTCTTGCTCGAGACAACAAGATTAAATATGGTAGCAATAATAGAAGATAATGAATTTGGGTTCAGAATATGACCTTAAATATATAGGATGGGGGTAAACTTGTTGAGAGACAATTTGTATGAAAAAGACCTGAGTCTTACTTTGCCTTAAAGATGAAGAGTCTGGGAAGCCTTGCCTGTGAACAAGACGACCATCTTGGGTTGGATTGCGGGTTGATTGGGTATAAATCAGTGATGTTATGGTCCTGCTAGGTTCTTTGCTGGTTGGATCACCCCTGGAGTGTCGCGTGCAGTCTGGACATCTTATTTTGAGAGTCCATTGACAAAGAGCATCTCAAGAAGGGAGACTAAGATGGTGAGGAGGCAGGACACCATTGTCCGTGAGGAATCATGAACTGAGCTGCATATCTTTAGTCAGGGAAGAGAGGACCAAACTGAAGATTGTCATTATCTTCATTTATCCATCACGAAGGGAGTAGGACTTGTCTGTGGTTTAAGGACCATGACACTTGCACAATTAGTATTTGACTGAACGGTGTACAGAGAAGTTATGGGAAGGGGAGTCAGGCCTGGGATGGGATAACAAGTGAGAGTTGTCTGTCAGTGGAATGGCTGCTTTGGTTACTTTTTTTTTTTCTTTTAAAGACTTTATTTTTTTGACACAGAGAGAGAGAGAGAGAGACAGCGAGAGAGGGAACACAAGCAGGGGGAGTGGGAGAGGGAGAAGCTGGCTTCCCGCTGAGCGGGGAGCCCGATGTGGGGCTCGACCCCAGGACCCCGGGACCACAACCCGAGCCGAAGGCAGACGCTTAATGACTGAGCCACCCAGGGCTCCTGCTTCGGTTACTTCTGAGCCCTGGGTGAGTGCCAGGTGCTAAACAGTCACTGGGATGCAGTAACATTTCCCTCTGCAGTAGGGAGATGGAATTTTTTTATACTCTTAACAAAATGGCCTTTAAACAAAGATAAAAAGAGTGAGGCCAGATGGGTTATTTTTATTGTTTGTAAAATCCAATAGAAATATTCTCTATAGTGTCCAATGTCTTTGACTGAGCAGGCATTCAGGTATCAAGGGGGCTAATAAACACTATTTTCAACAAATTGCTTGTATCATTCACTAGGGAAGAGGGAGGGATAATAATGTGGTACTTATAAGTTGTCAGGTGGCCAGTGCCACCAGGATCTTGTTACTAAGGCCTTTGAAAGATGGAGGGTGATTCAGAAATGTGTAACTTTATTAGGAGTTCTACAAGAGTAGTGAAGTCCTCTATTATGAAACAGTCTCTCTCTCTGTTCTTCAGACTCTGGTATCCTCTGGGTCAAGTCACGGAGCATTTGCTGTGTGCCAGGAATAGGGCTAAGCATTTGATGAGTATTGATTCGTTTATTCTGCTAAGCAGTGGTGCTCAACCAAGGATGATTTTGCACCCCAGGGAGCATCTGGTAACATCTGGGAGACATCTTGCTTGTCATAACTGAGGGAGGGTGAAGTACTACTAGAATCTAGTGGTTGGATGCTAGAGACGCTGCTAAACACCCTACAATGCCCAGGACAGCGCTGCACAACATGGAATTATCCAGACCCAAACGCTGATCATGTTGAAGTTGAAATACCCTGTTGTATAGGGTAATAGCTGCTGTTATATCCATTTTACAGAGAGAAAAACTGAGAAGTTTGAAAACTGGATAACCATATTACTGTCTTGCCTCCTTGTTTCTTTCTTTCTTTTTTTTTTTTAAAGATTTTATTTATTAATTTGACAGAGAGACAGAGATCACAAGTAGGCAGAGAGGCAGGCAGAGAGAGAAGGGGAAGCAGGCTCCCCGCTGAGCAGAGAACCCGACGCGGGGCTTGATCCCAGGACCCTGAGATCATGACCTGAGCCGAAGGCAGAGGCTTTAACCCACTGAGCCACCCAGGCGCCCCGCCTCCTTGTTTCTTTAGTTACGTTATAATGCATGCAGCCGAGGAAGTACTGTGTGTGGTTGTTATCTTTATCTTTTGGAACCAGTATAAAAATGGAATTCTAAGGGCATGTGGGTGGCTCAGTTGGTTAAGCATCTGCCTTCAGCTTAGGTTGTGATCCTAGAGTCCTGGAATCAAGTCCTGCATCAGGCTCCCTGCTCTGCGGGGAGCCTGCTTCTCCCTCTGCCTCTCTCTCTCTTTCTCTCTGTCTCTTATGAATAAATAAATAAAAAAAAGTAAAAAATGGAATTCTATTTTCATTTTTTATTTTATACTTAATAAATATAAACATTCTTGTTTTTAAACATTTTTAAAAAGAGATTTTATTTATTTATTTAATTGACAGAGAAAGAGACAGTGGGAGAGGAAACAAAAGCAGGGGGAGTGGGAGAGGGAGAAGCAGGCTTTCCACTGAGCAGGGATTCCGATGCAGGGCTCGATCCCAGGACCCAGGGATCATGACTTGAGCCAAAGACAGACGCTTAACGACTGAGCCACCCAGGCGCCCCTAAATATAAAAATTCTTAGTGAGGGTTAGTTCTCTCCTGAGGAGTTTGTTAGTGGAGTCAGACCAAAGATGCAGGGAGACTCTGGAAGCTTGGGGAAAAGAGGGCATGGTCTGTTATTTCCCTATGTGTGGGGCTTTTAAGCGCTAATGGCAGAGAAGTTACCTGCTGCCTGTGGAGTTAAGTACAGGTGAACAGTACTTTCTCACTAGAGCTGGTCTATGTGTCAGGTAAGGAAACCACTTAAGTCTGTGAGTTTAAGAAGTAGATCAACATTCTCTGTTTTTCCTCTTCTCTGTGGTCCTTTATCGTGACACTAATCCCTAGCTGGGGACCTGAATTTCTCCTAGAAGTAACTTGTTGCTCACTGTGATAAAGCATTTGAAGGCGCAAATGTGTTATCTGGGAGGGATAACTGAAATCAGGTTTTGCATTTATTCTAGAGGCCTCTCAGGATTTTTAGGGAAGGAGAGAGGACAGGGATTTCAATGGAGAGGAAAAGAAAAAGGAAAAGGAAAAGGAAAGCATTTATTACAAAGAAAGTGCTGCCATGCTGGGGCCTGGGAAGGAATGGAAATTGAAACATTTGCTTACTTAGTTGGTAGGAAACTGGTCCTTTCTTCTTTCTCCATTTTTAGCTCCTGCTGGTTTGGCTCCTTCCTCCAGAGACAGTCCCGGTGATAGTGTGTATGTTCCTGTGCAGAGTGTGTATGATTCACCTTTGAGATTTCAGGAATTGGCTCAAAGCTTGGCGTACCTTTCTAAATGCATCCGCTCAACTGACATTTAAGGAAGGCCTCCTATATATCTGGGACAATGCTAGGTATTGGTTCTTGACTTCAAGAGGCTAAAAATTGCATGTGGAACCAAGTAAGTAAAATGAAGGCTGCACACAGTAGGGAGAGTGCTCTGAATAAAGTATGCCCAGGGTCTCTGGGACATCAAAGCACCTAAGTCAGACGAGGGGCGGAGAGTCATCAGGAAAGGTTTCGCGGAGTAGAAATCTCTTGACATGGTTTTTGAAGGCTCATATTTAGTTAGGTAGTAAGAGAAGTGGTAGCAATGTATCTCAGCCCAAGGGAGTAGCATGGGCCAGGAACAGGAGTGCGAGCTTTGATAAGGAGACAGGATTGTAAGGGGTTCAGCAAAGTAAATGTGAGGGAGGCGTGGAGATGAGGCCAGGGGTGTGGGCAGTAGCCACAGCAAGAGCCTTCATGGCATTCTAGAGGCTTCGGATGCTGACCCGAAAGCTGCAGGATTCTGCCGAGGGTACGGGTTGTGCTTTCAAAAGTGACCTCTGGCAGCTGCTTGCAGAATGGATTGGAGAGCAGCCAGACGGGCAGCAGGAAATGGTATCGGGAGCTTTTGTTGTAGTGCAGGTGAGAAGCACAGAGGCCTGAGTGCTCAACTCACAGTAGCAGTGGCTCGGAAGGAAACGATTTGAGAGATGCTTGGAGGTAGAATCTGCACAGGGTGGTGGCTGCTTTGATGTGCATAGTGGCAGAATTCTTTCTGACTCCCTTCAAGTTAGGTGTGGCCATGTGACTTGCTTTGGCCAGTGAAATATGAGTGGAAGCACTTTTATTACATCTCATCAGCGATCTCACTGTTTGTATGAGATGGAAGTTACCAGAATTTTTAAAAATACATTTTAGTAGACTATAACGTTAAAAAAACCCCCAAGACAGGCCATAGAGTATTAACCCTTGTGGATTTATTCTTCTACAGATTTTTCAGCACTTCACTTATTTTTCTAAATCGTAACTGGAGATACTCTTCAGCACAAAGACACACAGACACACATAGACATAGACACAGACACACAGACACATAGATACACACACACACGCACACACACAGACATCTCCACTCAGGCTAGGATATAAAGTTCTAAAGATAAAGAGAACAGAACAGTTTCACTTTGGTTTGAATTGCAGCCCAGTGATGAAGAGAGATAGGTTAAATGGCCCAAGTTGTTGGTTTCTAGTGTCCTTCTCTTTCAGTGGTTTGGGCGCGGCCTTGCAGTCAGCTTTGCAGTATTCCTGGACTAATTAATGAGGACAGTCTTCATGTGCCTCTTTCCTCCTTTCTCTCCCACTCGATCTTCTGACCTGCTTTTCTGACCACTTTATTGTGAACTGCACTGTTGTGGCAGGGGACAAAGATCCAGCTAAGTCAGTCTGACTTGCTGCACCTGCTCCACAGAACTGGTAGAAGGGACTGAAAAATGACCCAGAAGAATAGTCTACTGATAGCATTTAAAAAAATTCAGATAATTCCCTTCCTCAGCTGCAAAAAGTAATTTGATGAGTGTTGACTTCAGGGTTGAGAACTCCTTCCCTAGAAGTTATTCTATGAGTTATGAAATAGGTCTTCTTGAACCTGTATCTCTGTCTACCACTTGAGAACTACTGTGCAGTCTTTGATGGCCCATAAAATGAGATGGGTCTTTAAAAGGTGCATGGTGAGGCTGTCTGGGGTATGTGGCCTGGAAGGAGATGCCTTTGCAAAATTTCTTTTCTGCCCTTCTCCCCTACCAACTGCCAAGATTTAAAGTCACTATCAGACAGAGGGATGAGCCCTGGAAGTCTCATTTATTACCAAGATGCAAAGGTACTGAAATAACCACAAAGAAATGAGATTCCTTCTTCAGATGGCTGAAAAAGGAAGTGAATTGATCTGTGACTTAGAGGTGTCTCCTTCAGTTAATCATTGCTGACTCTTCACGGCCTGCAATTGTTATAAATCACCATGAAACTGTAGAGAAAACTGACACACGCGGCGTGGAAGGAGGTGGAAATGGGCTGCATATTGCTACATAGGCTTGCTGAAACAGAAATCCTGTTTTTCAGATGCAGCCCTTGACACAGAAGGCAGGGGATGACAAATGTGTCTGAATTATTGGTTAGCAAAGCTGGCCTCGCTTGGCTGACGGTCATCTGATGGTCGCTGCCCTTTCCCCATCTGCTTCACAAGTTTATTGCCAGTAGGGGAAACATGCTTTGCTTAGAACCATGTCCCAGTCTTGCCTGATGCTTTGATAAATCACAAGAACCTTTGAAGCAGCTGAAGGTAACTGGAGAAAGTATCTCTTCTGCACTCTGTCCTGCATCAGGGTTCCCTGGTAAGCTGGTTCCACCTTGGCAAGACTAAGTCAGGGATGCTCTTTTCCGATAGGGTGGGAAACAGGAAAGGCAGCTCTGATTTGCAAATAAGGGTCCCCTAGCGTACTGTATCTACTTCCACAGTTATGGCCCTGGAAAGCTAACTAAGGTTGTGTTATATGAGAAAGCTCAAAATGCTTTGCAAAAGTGTTCCCTCTCCTGGTGGCTCTGCCTGAAAGCACAAGGCCCTTCTTTTTTTTTGGGTAAGATATTATTCAGTGTCCTTAAATGTAACTTTTATTCTTGTAGGCCCCAGTAACTGGAGGCGATAATTGAAGAGCGTAGGTGTTTGTGACTTGCGATCCTTATCATGGTCTCTGCCTTTGTAACGAGACCCACAGGAGGTATCTCTGTGCTGTGTGGCAGCCTTTGTGAACCTGATCTTGCCTCCACTTGGGTTCCCGATATTCACTGTCGTTCTTGAGTGGATTGATCTCACTCCTTATGGCCATTGCTTTGGCTCTGTTTCTGCTGAGTCATATACGTCATATGGGGAGGTAAGAGATTTAAGATGCATCACCAGCAATAAGGTCTGAATGACAGAATTATAAAGATGGTGCCAATGGAAATGGAAATGGAATCAATAGACTTGGTGACCGGATGGCTTGCAAGCATTTAGGGAATTGGGGTTCTATGCAGGCGAACTAAAGAAGAACCTAATTATATGAGCAGAGTAAGAAGAGAAAATAATTAAAGGGAAGGTAGGAAGAGGAAGCACAGGTGGGGATTGCATGGGGTCTAGTGGAAAAAGTGGTGAGTTCTGTTCTAAAATGGATGTAGAATTGGTGAGCTGGCAATGAAGGCAGGTGATTTTGGGTTTGATAGGAAGCTGGATATCTTAGAAGGAAGTGAGATTTGGAAGTGAGGTCCACACTAGAGAGGTAGGTTTGAGTCTTTTGTGTTGATGTGATACTAGCTAGACCCAAGGGAGTAGGTACGATTGCACAGAAAGAGACGTGCATGGAAGAGAAGAAGAGACCTGTAGAGGGCATCTAAATGTTTGCATTTGAGGGCTAGGAGGAGAGAAGTGCAGGTCAGGGGAGCCTGAGAAGGATCTGTAGGAGGAGGGAGCACAGAAGAAAAACAGTTTCAGGAGAGGGTAGCTACATTAAATGTGGCAGAGGGGTCACATAGGAGGAGGACTGAGAGGAGGTCATAGGATTTCCAAGTAGAAAGATACCAGACATATTGGAGAAAGCATTTTTGGAGAAGTATTTGACATAGAGTCTTGATTATGGGCAGTTGAGAGACGAATGAGTGAGGGAGAACCATGGGTGGCGAATGTGATGTGTGTGTGAGTTTGATGGATGGAAGGAGAGTCACCTGATTTAGGGACAGGGCTGAGGACACATGGAAGAGGCATCTTACCCTGAGGCATCATGGAAAGTAGTAAGCATTCGAGAGAAAGAGAGAGAGAGTGAAAGAGAGAAAGAGATGGGCTGAGTAATGTGACAGAATCTAGGAGGATGAGGGAGCCTGGGTGGCTCAGTTGGTTAAGCATCTGCCTTCAGCTCAGGTCATGATCCCAGGGTCCTGGGATCAAGCCCCACATTAGGCTCCCTGCTCAGAGGGTAGCCTGCTTCTCCTTCTCCCTCTGCCATTTCCCCCACCTGTGCTCTCTGGCTCTCTCTCTCTCTCTGTCAAATTAAAAAAAAAAAAAAAGAATCTAGGAAGAGGTATGTGGGATGGGAACCAAAGCCCAGTGATCACCATTAGCACTGGAGATGGGCTGAGATCCTTACTTTGCAGACTAAAGAGGCCAGAGGGGCAGGGAAAGCCCTGAAGTTACTTTGAGGTGAAAGAAAGGGGAGATGAGGGAGAGAACCTTAAATTTTTCAGGGAAGTAGGAGGCTCAGAAAGAATGGTCTGGGGTATTTTAAGATTATAAAAGAGCAGAATAGATTGGAATTGCTGCCATATGGAAGAGGACAGACAGTTAATAAGGATGAATAAAAGGATTAGTGAACAGCTGAGGCGGAATAGCATAGATTTATAATGCGAGCCGGTCTGCTGGCTTGTAATTTTCAGTAGCTTGGCAACAGGAGTAGATAAAATGGATGATTGGGTTTACCCAGAGCTGAGGATTGGCACGATTAGGGTCATTATAGGTTGGGAGTAGATCTGGGAAAAGGACTTTCGTGGTGTCTCTATTTGTTCCTGTTTAACCGCAGAGACACCTTGATGAGTAACAGAGAGGCCCCGAAGTCCCAAATACCACAGCACAAATGAGCTCACCAGCCTTCTTTGACTCAAGAGCTTCTCAGAGATTTTCCTGATAATAGTACCTTTCAAAGAGGAATTTTCATGGAAAAATGGGAGCACTGCTAAGAGGATTAGGAAGTCTTGGAAATCGGTGGGGGGAGAGTGAGGAAGGGTGGGCAGTGGGGACCCTGGGCTTCTAATCTATGTCAAGCACTGCATCAGTTAATCCTTTCTCTAGGGCTGTGAAATAAGTACAGAAGGCTCAGACATGGGTCTAGGGTTGCCAGGACTATGAGTACGAAAATGAGCCAGGATTCAAGCCCAGGTTTGTATGGACCAGAGTACATGGACCAGGCACTGCCCCACATCACCACCTTCCTTGAAGCTAGAGAAATTTCCCAGAAGGAAATTTGGGATTTCCAAATTTGAACTGATTGGTTTCATCACTGAGCTCTAGGGTAGCTCTGAACAGGAGGTTAAGTTTGCCACTGAAAAAGCTTGGGCAGGTGTGGACAATAACCAGGGACGAGATTGTTTCTGGTGTTGTGTGAATTCCCCATAACTCATTTTTTAAAAAGTTTTATTTATTTATTTGGCAGAGAGAGAGACAGCGAGAAAGGGAATACAAGCGGGGTAGTGGGAGAGAGAGAAGCAGGCTTCCCACTGAGGAGGGAGCCCAATGCAGGGTTTGATCCCAGGACCCTGGGATCATGACCTGAGCCAAAGGCAGATGCTCAATGACTGAGCCACCCAGGCACTCTGCTCATAACTCATTTCTTAGGAGAATGCTCCTCAGTGGGCTTTGTAGTTCTCTTCTCATAAACTTGGAAATTTGTGTTTAAACTGAAGGTGGAAACATTCTAAAGTATCTTTTGCCTACATAATGCTACCTTCCATTTCCTTCTTGGTGAAAGCAGGACAGGCTAGGATTTGAGTCAGAGAAGCTTGTGTCATTTACTTGCTTTCCTGTGGAAAATCTCCTGGTAGGAAGCAATTCTCATTGTGTCCTGGGCAGTGGACAAAGGCCCTTGGAGAGGGAAGTATGGTTGCAGCTGACAATGAATGAACTAAAGCTTAAAAAGAAAAGAAAAGGAAAAAATAAAAAATAAAAAAAAGCAGGATCCTGAGGGACCACAGGAATCAAGACAAGGAGAGCTGCGAGCATAAGTGATGTGGGGACCAGGAGTTCAGAGCCAAAAGCAGACCCAAAGCCTATAGCTAGAGGCTTGTGTGTCTTAAAAATAAAAACAGCCCCCCCTGGGGCTACTATGCCCGGGAAAGCCAATGTTTTAGAAGATGAAGTGCTGGCCTCCTTTCATTTTTGAGTTTAATTTTGCTCAGAGTTGGGAATAGGGGAACACAATCTGAAGGGAAGATTTCCAGGAGCTTGGTTAGTTTTAAGTTCACTGTTATGGTGGGCAGCCTCTCAAACAACCCTCAGGGATCTCCACCTACTGATGTGCACAGCAGTGTGCGAGCTATACCTAGCACGTGCTTCTAACAAAGAGAGTGCAGCAAAAGTAATGGTGTCACTTACAAGCCTGGGTTACAGGAAAGCCTGGGACTTCTTGCTAGCTCCCTCTTGCCCTCTCCCCTGCTTTTGCTGATGGATACATCTGCCATGCTGGGAGCTGCCTGTGGAGGCCCCACCTGGCAAGGAACCAAGGGAGGCCCTCAGTCCAACAGTCAGCAAGGATCTGAATGGTGCCAACAGCATGTGAGCTTGGACGTGAATCTGCCTCCAGTTGAGTCTTTGGATGACTGTGACCCCAGCTGATCTTCATGGCAACCTTGTGACACTGAGCCATAGGGCCCATCTAAGCAGCACCCAGGTTCCTGACCCACAGAAACTGTGAGATAATAAATGTGTGTTTAAGATGTAAAGTTTGGAGGTAATTAATTGCATAGCAATAGGTAACTAATGCAACTCTGTGCATTTCCACATGACTACTTTATACGCCTTTGGAGTAAAATAGGCTCTTCCTGAAAAGGCAGAAAGAATGCTTTATAATCACTCTAGGCCATATGGCGTTGCTGCTCGTGAGTCTGTAATTCTCCTTGTCAAGACATTGATGACCTCTTGGAAGAAACTGGAGAGGCTAATGTCTCAATGCCTTCTGATGGTGCCTATTACTCTACTTGGGTTCCTAGATATAAAAGGCTGTGAAAATTTGTGGTTTGTGTTTCAGTAACATTTAGAACCCACTGAGGAAATGGACAGATCAGTTAGTGGTGTCAAGGTCAAGTTTTAGGCCAGGGTAGAGCCAGACTCTTATCAACTGGACACTCTCTTTTCTGTAGGAGTCTGCTTTTTTTTTTTTTTTTTAAGATTTTATTTATTTGACAGAGAGACACAGCAGAGAGGGAACACAAGCAGGGGAAGTGGGATAAGCAGGCTTCCCGCTGAGCAGGGAGCCCAATGTGGGGCTTGATCCCAGGACTCTGGGATCATGACCTGAGCCTAAGGCAGACACCGAACGACTGAGCCACCCAGGCACCCCAAGGAATCTGCTTTTTGACTGGGCTCTGTCCTAGTTAGTGGGGCATCCCCTTCCACTCCCAGACAATGTCCTGCTGTTCCTGACCTCACCATAGCAAACTGTCTGACTTATTAACCAAATTGTTTTGTTTTATTTTTTTGGTATAATTTTCATTTGTTTTTGTTTTTACATTCCCAGTCAAAACATTGCTTTCTAAAGTTACCTAGGTCAGTTTCTCTCTTTCTTTTTTCCTTTTTTCTTTCTTTTTTCTTTTTTCTGAGAGAGAGTGAGAGTGGGGGTGGGGTGAGGGAGAGGGGCAGAGGGAAAGGGAGAGAGAGAGAATCCTAAGCAGGCTCCGTGACCAGGGCAGAGCCCAGCAGGCGGCTCTGTCTCACAACCCTGAGATCATGACTTGAGCCGAAATCAAGAGTTGGATGCTTAACCGACTGAGCCACCCAGATGCCCCATCTTTCTTTCTTTTTTTTTTTAAATTGGGTTATAATGAACATACAGTGCTACATTAGTTTCAAATGTATAATATACTGATTCAGCAATTCTGTACATTACTCAGTGCTCATCAAGGTACGTATACTCCTAATCCCCATCACCTATTTCACCCAATCCCCTCTGTTTGTTCTCTGTACTTAAGAGAGCCTTTTTTTTTTTTTTTTGGTTTCTTTTTTTGTTTGTTCATTTGTTCTGTTTCTTAAATTCCACATATGAGTGAAATCATGTAGTATTTGTCTTTCTCTGACTTATTTCACTTAGCTTTATACCCTCTAGATCCATCCATGTTGTTGCAAATTGACCATGCCGCTTTTCATTAACTCTAGATCCCAACCAAGTATTTTTCTTACACCAACCTTTTAAGCTACCTCTACTTTTTTTTTTTTTAATTGCTTACTGTACTGATAGTTTCACTTAACGTTCTTCATTTGAACCCAATCCTGACTCCAGCCACCCATCATCATTGTACAGGAGGAAAAAGGCCAGATTTGGCCTTAAATTATAGCATCTGGTAAAAGGTTTTAGTGTTTTTCTTCCTTGAGGCTGATATCTTATCCTTTCATTGTACCACCCATAGATAATTGTAAGGGAAGCTCCTTAGTTGGCAATATTTTAGTTTGTTCTTGGATATCGGAACCAATATTTGAAAAAGGTGCTGCAGGAACCAGTGTCTTCTAATGTCCTATGTGTGTATCTTTCCTTCCACGCTTGGAATAGAAGTAATTGTATTACATTTGAATTTCAGGTACTTATTAGCTAAAAGATAATGGAGCGTCCCTACTCGTCTACCCTCAAATGACAATTACTGCAGACCCTCTCTCCTCTCAAACTTTCAACACCTTTTCTCCCAGCATGCTGGTGTTCATACATACTACTTATTGGGGACATCAAAGCAAGGGGACGTGGTTCCCACAGACTGCTCACCTGCCAGTGTCTGCCTTTAAAACTCATACAAATGCCTCTACTTGTGTACTGGATCCCATCTTTCTCTTGTGCTCTCAGGACATCACTACATCCGCTCTCCCCTTCTCTCTTACATCACTGAGTATTTGTTCTTTACTGGATCATTCTTATGAACATACTGTTATATCTGCTATCTTAAGATAGGGAATCTTCCCCAGTCCACTTTCTCCACCCGCTGCCACTCCATCCTTTGCACCAGCTACAGCAAAAATCCTTGAAAGCAGTATTTGTGCTCCCTGTCTGTAACTGCTTTCCTCCTGATTTCCCTTAAACCTGCTTCATCAGGCTTTTTCCTAAATCCTTACCGGGAACGACTCTTGTCAAGGTTACCTATGACCTCCATCTTGTTATGTCCCATGGTTAGTTATCAGTCTTCATCTTACTTGAACTGTTAGCCACATTTGGCACATGTGTTTAGTCCTTGCTCTTTGATACACTTTCTCTGCTGGGTTTCCAGTGTACCATACCCTCCTGGTTACTACTCCTTAGCTTCCTTTGCTGGTTCCTTCTCTTCTCCTTAATCTTTTAACATAGGAGTGTCCTAGGGCTTAGTCCTTGATTTTTCTCCTCTTTTCTATCTCTAATCACTTCCTTGGTGATCTCATCTAGTTTCATGGCTATGGCTATTAATACCATCTATATGCCAATGACCCCAAAATTGATATGTTCAGTCCAAACTTTTACATTCCAGGTCCTTTTTTTTTTTTTTTTTTACATTCCAGGTCCTTATAGCCTTCTGTCTACTTGCCATCTCCACTTGGCTGTCTAATCAACTTCTTAAACTGAATCCGTCCCAAACTGAATACCTGTCCCCTGATTTTGGTCAAACATGCAACAGCTGCAGCCTTCCCCATCTTAGTTGATAGCAATCTATTCCATTATTTAAGCCAAAAAAACTTGGAATTACCCTAGACCCTTTTCTTTCTCTCACATTTCATATCTAACAGTCATGAAATCCTGTTGGCTTTATCTTTAAGATTGATCCAGAATCCGACCACTTTTCACCACCTCTTCTGCTATCACCCGGATCCACCATGAACTCCTATAATAGCCTCCTGGGTCTGGATTCCTGTGTAGCCTCTTGGGTCTCCTTGCTTCTATTCTTGTATCTCTACAATCTTCTTTCAACAGAACAGCTCAGCCCTTTTGAGAGCTCATGTCACCTCTTTCTCGAAGCATTCCAAAAGCTCCCATTTCACATCAGTGTCCTTGACATAGCCTGCCGGATTTGATTCCTATCACTTCTGTGATCTTGACTGTGGTACTTAACTCCTCTAAGCCATAGGCTCCTCATCTGAAAAGTGAAGAAGAGTAAAATTCTTACAGTACAGGGTTGTTCTAAGGATTAACTGAGATAATATGGTAATAGTAAAAAAAATAAGAGCAGTTATTTTAATCAGTATTACTAGCAATTATTAAATAATATTGTTAAGGTTAAGGACCTTAACTCGGAATTCAAGGTCACTTATATTTTTCCCAGTCTTTCTTTATACTGTATTTCTCGTGGTTCTCCCGTTTCTCAGTTTTCTTGCTTATAAAATTTGCAGAATGGAGATAAGCCCTGCCCTTCCTCATAGGGCTAACACATCAAAGTCCTTTTATTTTGGAAGGGGCTGCACAAATAGAAGATACTGTCATCCTATTTCCAAGGACTAAAAGGGCTACTCTTTCTCTGCAATAATAACATGGTGCTTTCCCTTCAAATGTTTCACCTGGAAACCCGAAAAAAACAAAGTGTGTTGCTATGGCAACATCAGAAAGGGAATTAGCATCCAAAGAAGTTGTAAGTACTGCCCCTGAGCAGGCTTCAGGGATGGGTACTTGATTTGACAATTTAGAAAACAGCAAAGACCCTTGCTTCCCTGCCTTGTGATACTATTAGTCCTTGTCAGCTCTGTTTGATTAATTAATGTTCCAGCAGAAAAGAAATGCCACTCATTGTGTATTCTTCTTGGTGCTTAAATTTGATGGGGCTTGTTTCTCTCCTTTAATTGAAATGCTTCCCACACAAAAGAAACAAGGTCAGCTTGTTAGAGTCTCAGAGAGTGTCCATTCACCCTTAGGCCCAGAGCATAATCATTTCAGTGCACATTGTGACAAAAGAAAATGTGTCATTATTCAGTCATCTCATAAAAAATTTTGTAAAAAACACTGGTATAATGTTTGAGTTCAGCCAGTGGATGGACCTCAGGAGATCAAAGATTGTGCCTTAGAACTTTGTTGATGAGCCTTGAAGTCCTGTGTTTAAGGTACCCTGCAAGGCTCCTACGTGAGACCAGATCCTTTTAATCCTGCCTTTGCAGCTTTGTCCCTCTAAGGTTGTCTAGATTGTTCGAGCTGGACAGCAGGTTGGGGGAGGAAGAGGGAAGAGGTCTTGGAAAGAAGAGAGGCACAGCCAGTTCTCTGCAGACAGAACCCAGACTAATGTCCCATTAATTTTCTATTTTAAATTAGAGTAGACTAGGATATGTGAAAAACAAAAATAAAAATCTGATGTAACGTTGGAGCCACCATCAAATACCTTAAAGTTGGTCCTTGCTATATTTAGCAATTGAAAAATCGTTATCATGTATTTGGTATTCAGAAAGAAATTTAACTTACCACCTATTTTGGGGGCTTGGGTCATCTGTGAAGCATTGTAATATGGTGGGAGCTACGCTTTGTGATCCTCAGTGGTGAGATGTGATAGGAGCATAACCACCATGGGTTAGCTTCACCACACCAGCTGTGTGTCCTTGGGCTAGATGTTGCATTTCTTTGTCCCTCAGGTTCCTTCTCTGTAAAATGAACGATAAGATAATAATGATAATATTTTGTAGGGTTGTTGTGAAGGTTAAAGGAGAGAATGTGTGTGAAACTAATTGGAATGAAGTTAGATCCTTTGACTCCACATGCTTTCAGGACCATAAAAGGCTGAGATGAACACAAGATCTTAACATGAACCCTCTCCCCCCAGGTGTGCCAGGAAAGTAAATAGACAAATAATATAAATATAACGCAAGTAATTAAATATTCTTTAAAGCAAAATGATTAGAAAAACGGGGAGTCAGATGAATTTTGACTAAGGACAAATCTGAATGCTTTGGAAAAGGTGGAATGGGTGGATAGAATTAGTGGTGAGGAGGTGGACAGACTTTCTGGTGGAGGGGAGAGCAAAAGCCAAAGCCCAAAGTCTGGAGAGCACGGCGTGCAGCTGGGTAACGTTTTCAGGGTGGCTTTCTGGGAACAGGCTGTCCAGAAGGGCACTGGAAAAGAGGCTGGAGTCTAATTAGTTGAGATTGAATGCTGCTGGATGAGTAGTTTGGGTTTTATTCTGTAAAAAATGGGAAGCCATTGAAGTGTTTTTGTTGTTGTTGTTTATTTTTTTAGCAGTTGAGTGACAATGACCAAATCTGTGCTTTAGGAAGGTAATCCTGGCTCTAGTATGTCTTAGGGGTGATGGGCAGGGAGACTGCAATGTTCTGTGGGGGGGGATGATGAGGGCCTGAATTCCAGCAGGGGAGGAAATGGATGTGGGAGATGTTGCTGAGAGAGAATGTACAGAATTTGGCTACTCATCAGATGTGATGGCTCAGGCTGAAACAGGCCAAACCTAGCTTAGCCCTGACACCTTTTGGGAGGCTTTGTGACTGGGAAGGTAGACAGGCTACAGACCTGTGGTTGTTAAATGACTAATTAGGATCACCCATCAGTGGTAGGAAGGCTGGGGGCAACTCGGTGAAACAGATAACCACTGCAGGCTGCACTGAAGGCCCCTGGGTCTGTAACTTTGGCTGGCGGATGGAGAGAACAGTGCTCACACTAACCAGGCACTCTGGAAGATGAAACCTGAATTTCCCGCCTTCCTATTTCCAGCCAAGGGAGGAGTCAAGGTCTTACCCTATTTAATCTTTCTGTTCCTCTCCAGCAGCCTGTCTGAAGACTGAGGCTTTGCCCAACCTTCGGCAGTCTGAGGGAGTCAGCCCCCATAACCGAGGTGAGGGGGCTTCTTTGGGAATGTTTACTGTACTGCCAGCCTGAGTCCCAGCCCTGGTCCAGCCACCAACATGGGGGGGGAGTGAGTCGGGGGAGGTGCGGTGAGCAGGCTCACTTATATCCAGGAGTTGGCATATAGGACTCCAAGAAGTAATTTTTTTTTTATTATTATTCTTTTCTGCCCTTTTCTTTAGTTCCACTTACCATCCTTATCCTTCAACAAGAAGTTTTTGAATGCCCGCTGTGTGCATGGGATGAGGACATTCTTTTCTTTTTAAAGATTTTATTTATTTATTTGACACAGAGAGAGAGACCACAAGTAGGCAGAGAAGCAGGCAGAGGGAGAGGGGGAAGCAGGCTCCCTGCTGAGCGAGAGCCCGATGCGGGGCTTGATCCCAGGACCCTGAGACCATGACCTGAGCCGAAGGCAGAGGCTTTAACCCACTGAGCCACCCAGGCGCCCTGGATGAGGACATTCTTATGATATGAATTAGATGTTGCCCTTGAGGAACTTTATGTTGCTTACTGTGCTTTCTGGTAACAGAAAAGGAACTGCCCAGGGAGAATTAACACACAGTTTTAGAGAGGCCTTGCTCTTCAGCTTGGTTGATCATGGGTGTTATTTTTGGTTAGAGCATGCAGTCTTTATAAATCTAGTCTAACTCCCTTATTTTACCGACCTGAAATAGGCCCAGAGAGGAGGTCAAATGACTTCAAAGATGACACAACTAGATTGTTTCAAAGTTGGGTTCGAAACTCATGTTTTCCAGCATGTATCTTTTGAAATTCCCCTGTCTCTCTGAAGCTGAAAACTCCAGAATAAGTTACCACAAAAATATCCTAGCATAAAATCTTTTTATTTTTATTTTTTTTTTGCCAGAGGAGTTAAAGGGTAGTATCATGAATTTTATTTTATTTTGTTTTAAAAATATTTTTATGTATTTTGACAAATAAAAAATTATATGTATTTAAGACCTACAACGTGTTGTGTTTATATATATATACATTGTGAAATAATTATCACAATCTAACTAGTGTATCAGTCACCTCCCATAGCTACCCTTTTTTGTGTGTGTGGTGAGAACACTTGGGATCTCTCAGCAAATTTCAGGCATATAATACATTATTATTAACTACAGTTACTATGCTGTATGTTAGGTTTCCAGAACTTATTGATCTTATTGCTGAAAGTTTGTACCCTTTGATCAATATCTTTCTTTGTCCTCCACTCTCAACCTTTGGTAACTACGATTCTACCCTCTATTACTTTGAGTTTGACTTTTTTTTTTTTTTTTTTTTTGATTCCACAAGTTGGATCATGTGATATTTGTCTTTCTGTGTCTGGCTTATTTCACTTAGCATAATGTCCTCGAGGTTCACCGATCCAGTGTCTGGATTTTCTTCTTTTAAAGGCTGAATAATATTCCATTGTGTGTAATAATATTTCATTATATTTGTACATAGGAATTTCATTTTTTTGGGTGCTAGTATAAGTGAAATTGTGTTTTTAATTTCAAATTTCAATTTTTCACTCCTGGTATATAAGAGAGTAATTGACTTTTGTGTATCAACTTTATATCCTGGACTTTCTATACTTGCTTAATAGCTCCATGAATTTTTAGTCTATTCTTTGAGGTTTCCTACTTAGACAATCAGTCATTGGAAAACAAAAGTGTTTTTTTTTCTTCCCAATGTATATATTGAGTCCAATATTGCTTTCTATGTGTATATATATACATATATACACACATATGTATTGTAATACATATATTATAGATATATATTATATATACACACAAATATATCTATATATCTATATATCCTTGTTTTAAAAAAATTCTCTGACAATCTTGATCTTTTATTTGTTTATTTATTTTAAAATATAAATTTAGGTAGTTAACATACAGTGTGATGTAGGTTTCTGGAGTAGAATTCAGTGATTCATCATGTACATACAATACCCAGTGCTCATCATTACAAGCACCCTCCTTAATACCCACCTCCCATTTAGCCCCACCCTCCACCCACCTCCCTCCTTCAACCCTCCGTTTGCTCTCTATCATTAAGAGTCTCTTATGGCTTATTTCCCTCTCTTCTTTTTTTCTTTTGCCTCTTCCCATATGTTCATCTGTTTTCTTTCTTAAATTTCACATATGAGTGGAATTTGGTATCATATGAATGGATCATACGGTAATTATCTTTCTCTGACTTACTTATTTCACCTAGCATAATGGACTTTAGCTCCATCCACATCATTACAAATGGCAAGTTTTTGTTCTTTTTGATGGCTGAGTAATAGTCCATTGTACATATACATCACATCGTCTTTATCCATTCATCTGTTATGGACACTTGGGCTTTCTCCATAGTTTGCCTATTGTTGATAATGCTGCTATAAACATCGGGGTGCAAATATCCCTTCGAATCTGTATTTTTCCTGGTAGTGCAATTTCTGGGTTGTATGGTAGTTCTATTTTTAACTTTTTGAGGAACCTCCATACTGTTCTCCAGAGTGGCTGCACCACCAACAGTGGAAGAGGGTTCTCCTTTCTCTGCATCTTTACCAACATCTGTTGTTTCTTGTGTTGTTAATTTTAGCCATTCTGACAGGTGTGAGGTGGTATCTCATTGTGGTTTTAATTTGTATTTCCCCCAATATGAATGATGTTGAGCATATTTTCATGTGTCTGTCAGCCATCTGGATGTCTTCTTTGTAAATTGGTGTATTTAGACCATTCATATTTAAAGTGATTATTGCTATTTTGTCCACTCTGTTTTTGCTTGTAAGGTTTCTGATTAATCCACTGTAATTCTTATCTTTAGTACTCTATAGCTAAAGTTTTTTTCCTCTGGCTTCTTTCAAGACTTCAAGATTTTCTCTTTCTTTTTCTACAGTTTGATTATGATATACTTATGTGTAGATTTATTTGGTATTTATCTTCTTTCATAATTTCTAGGCTTCCTATAATCTGTGATTTGGTGTCTGCCATTAATTTTGGAAAATTCTCAGTCGTTATTACTTCAAAATTTTCTGCTGTTCTGTTTTCTTTTTCTTCTCTTTCTGGTATTTCAATTGCACGTAGGTTATAAGTTTCAAAATTGTCCTCAAGATCTTGGATGTTCTGTTTTCCATTCTTTTTTATCTTTAGAGTTCAGTTTGGGAAAATTCTATAGATGTATTTCAAGCTCATTGACTCTTTCTTCAGCTGTGTCTAGTCTACTGCTGAGCACATAGAGGGCATTTATTTCTGTTACAGTGTTGTTGATTTCTAGCATTTTGATTGTTTCGTTGATTCTTTCTTAGAGTTTCTATCTACTTAGACTTCCCATCTGGTCTTGCATGTTATCTGCCATTAACATATAAATCATTATTGATTTAAATTTTCTGTCTGATAATTCCAAAATCTGTGTTGTATTTGAGCCTGATTCTGATGCTTGCTTTTTATCTTCAGAGTATACTTTTTCTTGCCTTTAGCATTCTTTTAGTTTTATAATTCATTGTAATTTTTTTTTTTTTTTTTGAAAGCTAGACATGGTGTATCTGATAGATGTATTTGGTAATAGGAACCGAGGTAAATAGGCCTTTAGTGTGAAATTTTATATTAACCTAGCTAGGAGTTGTTTTTTTCCTTTATCTCTAGGTGCCAGAGGCTTTAAATTCATCTAGTGTCCCTGCTTTCGTCTTCCTTCTTGTCTTTGGGCTTCCCTAAGGACTCCTCCTTAGATAGAGCCTGCAGATTGCTGCACTTTCATATGTAATCCACTGATAATATACTGGAGCCCTGTTGGTATGATAGTAAAGCATGCTGGTGGAGAGGTGTTTTATATTTTTATTTAATTTTTTATTTATTTTTAAAAAGATTTTATTTATTTATTTGAGAGAGAGAGAGAACTCATGCACATGAGCAGTGGGGAGGAGCAGAGGGAGAAGCAGACTCCCTGCTGAGCAAAGACCCCCCCTCCCCCCAACGCGGAGCTCAATCCCAAGACCCTGAGATCATGACCTGAACCAAAGGCAGATGCTTAACTGACTGAGCCACCCAGGTGCCCCTGTTCTATATTTTTATTATTAAATCTCAGTCTTTTAGTAATCCTGTGTCCCTGGGTTCACAGGTGTTTTTTAGCTTTTACTTTTTCTATCTTTGGTGAGATAGGAAGCCTACAAAAGACTGGAGTTAAGGAAATGTCCTTCCCTTCAGATGAGGTGAGGCTCTGGTAAAGTGTTTTCCTCTGCAGAATGGGCCTTTGTCATGAAGAAATCTCTAGGTATGTTTTACAATGGTTACTTTCTGAATTTCCATAACAGATTCATGAAGGAATCTTTCTTGGCTCTTTGCAGTGAGAAATGTATAGGATTCCTGGAAGTAAACCCATGAAAGTGTAGGCTCTCTTCTAAGACTGCAGCTCCTGGGGGCTTCATTCCTAAGCAAATACACTCAGTGTCCAGGATTTTATGAACATTTAAGTGTTTCTGTTTATGGCTCCAGTAGCCTCTGCTGTTGGTAACTGATCATGGTTGTAATATCAGTTATTCATCTGTCCCTCCAGATTTCAGGCTAGTGATGTGCTCTAAGACCTCAGTTCTCTTGGGTCCAAGAAAAGTCATTGATTTTCAGTTTTAGTTTTTTTCCCTCCATTGTTGTAATGGTAGGAGTGATGACTATCAACCTCTTTACATGTTGGAGCTGAAACTAGAAATCAATCAAAATTATTTTTTAACTAGAACTACCCCCCACTCCCCCCCCCAAATCCTGGTAGCTTCCATGAGAAAATGGCTCATGATCTTGGCTGTGACTCATGAAAGGAATTTTACACAGTGCCAGTCAATATATTTGGGCACCATGCAGTGACTTTGGAGTAAGACAGACTGGGTTTCAAAATTTAGCTTTGTGATTCGCTATGGAAGAAGCTTGAAAGTTTTTATTAATATTGTTAATTCACCCAGTTCATTCAGTAGTTATTTGTTCATGATTACAGCAGTGAATGACCAAGTCCCTATTCTCATATAGCTTTCTTACTGTTTTATCATGCTAGGTTCCAAGCAGCATTGATGGATCCAGAGTTCTAGGTTAATCCCAGCAAAGTCCTGTGGGGATTATGAATGGTATCTTGAATAGTAAATTGCTAAGGGTGGTTGCTCAAAGGATCAACAGAATTTTCTGGGCCTATGGGAGATAGAGGTTCTCAGTTCTCTGGGAACATCTTAGATCTTTTTTTTTTTTTTTTTTTTTTAAGATTTTGTTTATTTATTTGACACAGAGAGAGATCACATGTAGGCAGAGAGGCAGGCAGAGAGAGAGGGGGAAGCAGGCTCCCTGCTAAGCAGAGAGCCCGATGTGGGGCTCAATCCCAGGACCCTGAGATCATGACCCGAGCTGAAGGCAGAGGCTTTAACCCACTGAGCCACCCGGGCGCCCCTTAGATCCTGTTCTTAGAAAGTTCTCACTGTGGTAATCCCCAGGAAAGAGTGGGGCATTTATTAGATCCCTCAGGGAGCAAAAACTCTCACTAGCCTCTCTTTGGGAATGTTTGTTTGTGAATTACCTCTCTAAACTTAAAAATTAGTAGGCTCTAATTGATGATTTTTGAGGCTTATAGAAGAAAATGAAAGAAAATTGAAATTATATTCTATAAGACAAGCTGGATATCTTATCAAGTAGAAAATGAGCATTTTCTCTTCAAGCAAATTTCTATATCAAACTACCTGGGCAATCCTGGAATGCCCTCAGCAACGTGGCCCAGGGCCTGACCTAAGCTAGTGCTTAATAGTTTGTTTTAAAGAGATAATATAAATCCCATTTACCAGGGAGTTGCCCGCATAACCTCTGACACACATTCTTTATTTCTTGTGCATTTTTAGCCCACAAGAAATCAGGATTGTGCCTTAGGGAAATTTCAGAGGTTTTTGCAGAAAATATTATGAATTCAGAAATACCCAGTGAGAAAGGTTTAAAGGGAAAACAAATAGTTGAGGTTTTTCTTTAATCCAGATAGCTTTTTAAATTCCGTATCTGTTTCTCATCTTGGTGTTCTTATACTTCTCAAGTGCCCATATCCTCGTGGAGCCTCCTAAAACTGAGATCATAAGTTTGAAGTGCCAGTTTCTATTAAAAGAAACCCACATTCTTGAAGAAACAAGTAACTTTAGTTTAGGGTCAGCATCTCATTTTGGGTTCTTTAGAAGCAGACCCTGGGAAAGGGATTCTGGTGCTTGTGATTTATCAAGAGGGTACCCTTTAGGAAACTCCATAAGGGAAAGAGAGTCAGGATAGGGAAGGGGAATGAGTTGGAAAGTTTCAGGTAGAGTCTTAGCGCTGACCTGATCCGTGTGTATGGGGGAAGAGCTCTGGAGCATAAATCACATGTAATGACAATCCCTTTGATACCCCGGAATTAGTCAGTTGCTAGCAATGAGTTACCCTACATGTGTATGTGGGAAAGGGGCATGATTTCCTGTGCCAAGTGGCTCCTATCATTCAAGGGCAGTTCTCTGGAGAAGCAGGCCAAGCTGTTAGCCATTAGCAGCTGTCTGAGTAAACGCAGGCTGCTATAGCAAAGTACCATGGGCTGAGTGGCTTATATACAACTAAAATTTATTTCTCACAGTTCCGGAGGCTGGATGTCCAAGTTCAGGATGCCAGCATCATTGCGTTTGTTGAGGGCCCTCTTTTGGGTTGTGGATCGTCAACTTCTTTTTGTATTCTTACATGATGGAGAGCAGAGAGAGGAAGTGAGCTCTTTCATTCGTTTTATAAGGGCATTAATCCCATTCATGAGAGCTCTACCCTCATGACCTTATGTAATTCTAATTACCTCCCCAAAGCTCCACTTTTTAATATCACCACATTGGAGGGTAGTATTTCAACATATGAATTCTGGGGGGACAAAAACGTTTATTCAGTCCTGTGTTCCCAGCAGCTGAGGGATAGCTACATAGCCCTGTGAAAGCGATCTGGACAGGGCATCAATAACATCTACTCAAGGTAGGAGATGAGCAATATGAACTTGCAACAAGTTGTAAGAGAGAGCATGGAAACTAATGAAAACTAAGAGAACTAAAAGGGTTGTGCTAAAAGAACTCAAGAACCAACTTGAACAGGCTTCCATTGGCTAAAAAAGGGCTGAGATGAATTGGCTTCAAACATATACAATGTTAAAAACCGTGAGTTCGTAGTATGGTTATAAATAGAACAAGATTGGCTATCAGTTGACAATTATTGAAGCTGGGTAAAAGATACCTTTGGATTTATTATATTATTATTTTAATTTTGTATAAGTTTGAAATTTTCCATTGTCCTATAAATGAAAATCAATTCCAGGTGGATTAATGTTTTAAATGTGAAAGGTAAAACTGTAAGCCTTCTAGAAAATATAAAAAGAGAATGTGAGTATGCCCTTGGGAAGAAAGAGCAATCATATGATCATACCAATCATACCAATCATACCAATCGTACAAAATTAGGATTCTTTGTTCATTTAAAGAAACCATTAAGAAAATGAAAAAGCAAGCCATTCAGTAGCAAAATGTATTTGCAGTACGTATTACTGACAAAAAACTCATTGACATAAAACAAAATACTCCTGCAAATCAATGAAGGAAAAAGACAGACAACCCAATACAAAATGGGCAAAAGACTTGAATAGACCCTTTTCAGGAAAGTATATTCAGTGTCAAAAAGGGACAAAGTTCAACCTTAGTGAACTAGGAAATGCAAATAAAAATCATAATGGGATATTTCTTTTTTTTTTAAGTAATTTAAATTTCCTATGGGCTCTGGGTGAGCATTTAATAAATAGCACAGAGCCTTTTAAATAAAATTACTTGTGAGAGTGATTCATTTTTTCCCTCAGCTTTATTGAGATACTACATAATGTGATTATTTTACACATCTGCCAGAATGACTAGAATGAAGAAGACTGACCATACTAACTCTTTTTTTTTTTAAAGATTATTTATTTATTTATTCATCAGAGAGAGAGAGAGCACAAGCAGGCAGAGTGGCAGGCAGAGGCAGAGGGAGAAGCAGGCTCCCTGCCGAGCAAGGAGCCCGATGTGGGACTCGATCCCAGGACTCTGGGATCATGACCCGAGCCGAAGGCAGCCGCTTAACCAACTGAGCCACCCAGGCGTCCCTGACCATACTAACTCTTAGCAAGAAGGTAGAACAGCTAGAACTTTTATATGCTGCTGGTGGGAGATATTTAAATTTAAATTTAAATTACTAGATTACCTTGGAAAGTTGATAGTGTCTATAAAAGCTGAACATACATGCATACTCTCTGATCCAAGATACATAGTCCAAGATATATGTACCCGACTGAAATGTATATAAATGTACACTAAATATTTAAGAATGTTCAGAGTAACTGCATACTTAATAGCTTCCAACCAGAAACAAGCCAATGTCTGGCAATTGTGAAATGAACTAATCAGTCGTGACATATAACACTGTGCACTGAAGATTAACAAATGACGTTTTCATCTTCCCAACCTAAAAGTAAGAGGACCCGTCACAGGTCTCTAAATATCTACTGAATATTAGTGGGCCAGTAATTTACGAGGAAACATTTTATATACCCATAAACAGTGGCACCACAAAAAATATCCTTTGGACAACAAGAAAGAACTAGAATGCTGCCTTCTGTTCACTGCCAATTTCGTCCCTATGGTTGGGTCCTTTAGACAGGAAGTAGGTGCTCAGAAGAAGAAAGGGTTCTTCATCATCATCATTACTTTTTTGTGTCTCTTTGTGTTCAAAAGATTTTGAATATAAAAATGGAGATTTCCCCTCTCTTTTGGTTGTGAAAAGAATCAACCTGTTAGGGAGAGGCACTGACTTTTATTTTCTGGGGCTTTATTTCTAGTCTGTTGAGATCTACTCACTGAGGAGAATAGGAGTTTGTTTTTTGCCATTTTTTTTCTGGAGAAACTTCTGGGAGGCATGAGGTATTCCAAACTTATCCTCAGACAATTACTTGTCCAATATGACTCAGCTTAGTCTTTTATTCCCATACTTCCAATACTCTCTTAGGGCTCCCTGCTAAAGGCAATCATAGCGCTATCACCGTTTTTATTGTTTAACTGGGTAATTATTTATTTGGGGTCTGCTAAGCTCCATGAAGGCTGAGATCATGTCTGTTTTGCCCACTGCTGGCTCCCTGGTACCTAGTGAAGTATGGTACATAATAGATACAAAATTATTTGTTCAATGAATCAAGTTTAGCTTATCATTGAACTAAGCCAATAAAATCAGCCAGTTTTATGCTGCAATTCAGAGTGGATTTATTCTTATTCTATACACAATTCTAACATCTACTCAAGCTTGTTTACCTTGTTTCTGAGTTCATAAGTGATCAAAAGTAAGATTCATATAGAAATCATATATTTGTATCTCTGTCTATGTCTGTCTTCCAGATACTGAACTTCCTAAATGTAATACAAACTTGGAAAGAAATCTCTCCTACTTTACAAAACTTATTGACTTGGTTATATTTTCTATGTTGCAATATCTATCATCCTGTAGTTTTCACTGTTTTATTATTTCATGCTCATTGTGGAGGATAAACCCTCAACAATCAGGAAGTTTCTGGTAATGCCAATAGTGCATGGAACTCAGGATATAGAAAGACTGTGGGGTCCAACCACTTACCTGGTGCCTGAATCTCTTCATCATCTAGCAGCATCAATATTACTTCTTGGGAGGAAAGGAGAATCACAGGCTCATCTCCAGATCTACTGAGTCAAAATCTGCAATTTTTCAAGACCCTTAGATGATGCATATATCATTGGAAAATCTGAGAAGCACTAGTACAGACCGTCATGAACACTCTTGGTGGGGTGAAACTTGACTGCATTTTGGAGCAGCTCATTTTATCCTAGAAGATTCTTAGAAGGCTGATACTGAGCCAAGATTTGACCTTCTGTTACTTTCCCATTTGTTCCTAGTTTCACATCCAGGGCCTTCTACAAGTCCACTTCATTTTCTTGTGATAGTTCTTCAAATATCTCAAAGCAGCTTGTCCTCCCTGAGGGTTTTCCAGGCCAGTATCTCCTAGAACTTCAGGGAGTATCAGTTTTATAAAATGTCCTGTGGAAACAGATGGTTCGGTGCTTACATAAATTGCAACTATGTTTCATCTTAGAAAGTTTTATTTGAAGCTCTGAGGAATAAGGACAATTGCTTAATTTCGCTTAATCCATTTTCCCCAAACTAATTTGTTCAGGGAAACTTTTTAACTCATGTAACTCAAGTAACTTCTTCAAGATTTGAAGAACGTATTTTGGGAAATGTGACTCTTGGCTGGATTTTCTTCAGAGGCTTGTGGCAGGCTGAAGAATGGCTCTTGAAAATAACCAGGTTCTAATCCCTACCATCCATAAATGTTATGTATATGGCAAGAGGGACTTTGCAGATATGATTAAGGATCTTGAGATGGGGAGATTGTCCTGGAATATCTTATGGGCCCTAAATGTAATCACAAGTGTCTTTTTTTTTTTTTTTTTTTTTTTTATTTGAAAGAGAGAATGAGAATGTGGGGAAGGGCAGAGAGAGTCTGAGTGCAGAGCCCAATGCGGGGCTCCATCTCGCGACCCTGAGATCACGACCTGAGCGGAAACCAAGAGTTGGATGTTCAACTGACTGTGCCACCCAGGTGCCCCACAGGTGTCTTTCCAAGAGGAAGGGAGAGGGAGATTCAACTACAGATACAAGTAGGAGGATGTCACAGTGGACAAATGTAGGTGCGATATGAGAAAAGGAACAAGGAAGGCAGCAGGATTCTAGGAGCTGGAAAAGGCAAGGAACCAGATTCCTTCCTAGAGCTTCCAGAGGGAACCAGTCATGCCAGCACTGTTACTTTAGCCCAGTAAGGATGATTTCAGACTTCTGGCGCCCAAATGGTAAGGAAATACATTTGTGTTGGTTTAGGCAACCAAGGTTGTGGTCATTTGTTACTGCAGCAGAGGAAAGTAATATGCTTCTCATGTCACTGCCTACTCAGACCTTCCAAATGGCTTTCCAGTACTCTTAGGAAAGAAACTCCAAGCACCTTCCTGTGACCTGCAATTCTTTAGCCCATTTTGCTAACCCTTGGACAAGAGCCCTACCACTCTCCCTTGTCCATGGTGCTTGAATTGCACTCCTGCTACTCAGACCTGCCAAACTCAATCTTATTTTAGGGCCCTGCACTGCTAAGCCCTCTTATTTAATTGTTACCTATTTATTGTCAGTTCTTTCATTGCTCTGAAGAGAAGGGACGCTGGCACAGAGTCAGGGCTCAGAATACATTTGTTGTTGAATGTATAAATGGAGAATTGAACATGAATGTGGTTTCAACTTCCTTTGCCATCCTGGTTGCTTCCTCTGGAATATATCCTGTTTGGTTCATGTCTTTACAAATATGATTCTCAACGATGACTCCAATATTATGGATTGTCAAGCAAAGCAGAGATAATACTTCTGGAGAGTTTTAGGGAGCTTATATTTCACAGTTAAAAGCATAATATACCTTTTTATGTCTGAATTCTTTTATAATGCATTTTTTAAAAGGAGGAAAATCTGAACCTTTTTTTTTTAACCAAACTCAGATGGTATTAATATTGACATCTTACCCAGCTGCCCTCATCTGAAGTCACAAACCACCTGTCATCAACATTCCCTATTTCCTTCCCTAATTTCTTCTTCTTCTTACTACTCATCACTAATATCCCATGTAGGTCACTTATTTGTCTTGTTTGGTGTCTGTCTGACCATACAAAAATGTAAGCTCTGTGCTTACAAAGACTTTGCCATTTTTAAAAAACGTCTGTATTCCCTGTGCCTAGAGAGTGATTAGCACAGATGAGATGCTTGATAAATGCATGCTGCGTGAAGGAGTATATGAACACATTAAGCAGCTGAGTTTGTTCCCCCAAATACTGGCCCGAAATTCATTTCAAAATCATTATTTTTGTAATGATTTCTGGGAAGAGGGAGCTAGATGCTCATGAAAATCCATTTCCTTTTTTCCCCCAAGGTACATAGCTGGATTGCAGTTATTTCCGAGAGTTTGCCTGCAGTTCGGTGTAGCTAATGCAATGTGAGCAGAAGTGTTATGTCTGTCTCGCAGGTCTGCTCCATTAAAGCCCCCAACCCTAATTCTCTCCATTCTTTCCCCCTTGTTTACAACATGTCTGTGATGGGACAACATTGCATGCCATGTGTTGAGGCTGGCAGAGCCTCTGTTAGTCTGGGGCCCCATGTCGTTTAGCAGAACCTAATAAGATATGCCTCACACTATGTGAGGGAGAGATAGACTCCAACTGCACTTGAGTCTGTTACACATCTTTGGATGTATTTATTACAGCAGTTAGCTTTCCTAACAAATAAACTTGTCCGAATAAGTACCCTAAATCTATTAAAGCAGTTAACATGTAAAAATGTCTAAGACAGACACAGGGTAATATTTTCATTATCATCTTTATTTTTCCCTGCATCCTATTTTTGAGGTCCTTGGTTACACATGACAACTTGAGGAATGGGTTATTGAACAACTAGGTCACCCCTAAAGGAACCCTTAAACTATTCTTTCTTTCTTCTTGGCAGCAGAAAGCAGTATCCTTACTTTAGCATTTCTTTATCATCTGGGTGATTTATGGAGGTCTCTGAATTATTGGGATTGTAGCAACATTTGGCTGTTCCCCGGGTGCCCATTCACTGTCGTTAAATCATTGGCGGTCTTGCGGTTCCCCTCACACACACCCTCATTTGCAAAAGTATGTGTAAGCACTGTGGGCCCCGGAAGCCCTCAGTGAAAAATCAAATCCAATCAATGGTCTGGTGTGATCAGCAGACATAGATGGAAGAGATTGGAAGCAGAATGGACAGAGCCCAATACAGCTGACACATGCCCTCTTCAATGATATTGCACAAGTGGGCAATGTTTGATCCATAATTTGGAGTATATTTATGTTTCTTCCCTTATTTCATTTTCACAATATCCCATTAGGTGGGTTGGCACATATTATAGTTCCCATTTTGTGGGGAAACTGAGTCAGCAGAATTAAGAGGAGTACCCTCTTTGGGGTAACAATCTTCTATGAGAGAAAGAGGGTGATATCAACAGATGGGGTAAGCTGGCATTTCCTGCATGAACATCCTCTTTCATTGGGAAAGAAGGACAGGACTAGGGTCAAAGCAGGGGTGAAATGGATGGACTTTAGGGGGATGTGAGCACCTTGAAATTACAAACAGCCTTTATGTGTGCCTGTGTGCATTTTATTAGAGAGAAGCCTTCAGCCAAGTTTTGAAGGAGATAGACACCCCCAGGTGATTAAGAACCATTGTTCAAGTGTTCTGTAGGTGCAGACTGTCTTGGACTCTACCTAAGGAACTGATATCCAAAGCTGTGCTGTAGGAAAATAGTGCTTTTATATAAGAAGAAAGAGATGCATAGTCTTAGGCAGGATTTCTGCCTTATGCATATTACTTTACTACACAAAACAATATGAATATCCAATCCTATAATCCCAGAGAATTCATCTGGCTCCATGGTGATCAGATTTATATTTTGCCAAAAAATAATAAAAGCCTGACATTCTAAGAAGAAAATGCTTAGCCTTAAAATCCGGTGGATTCATTCCAGGTAAGCTGAATGAAACTCAGAAAGCTTTTATCTTGTACACTGATATCTATTCAGTGGGAAAGTTAGTTTACAGAGTTACTGAAGGCAGCCACAGTTACTGGGCATCAGATAAGGGAAATAGGGGCTTAGGCAGTTATTTTGTAAGCACTAGAGTCTCAGAGGGATTGACAAGGTCCTACTCACAACTTGGCTCCGAGCATACCTGTCTCAGGGACAGTTTCAGACTGATGTTTTCAGAACCTGGTGCTTGACCAAGTGGGAACCATGAATAAGACCATCACCCTGGGAGGTCACTGTGGTCGGGGCTGGGGGTCTATTCAGGGAGAGAGTGTGATGGAAAAGAGCAAAAGTCCTGCGAATTGCCCAAAAATGGGGGAAATTATAAAGTTTATTTCATTTTGTTGAAATTAAACCTTAAGGCCTCCTTGGGGCACCAAGGGCAAACCCGGAAGCTGGTTGCTGGTTGTTTTGGCTTTTGGCTTTAGGCATGACTCTGGGAAGCTGCTTTTCCTAGCTTAGGAAATGAAGTAACTGAATTCTTAGCACGGTGTTGATTCGAGGAAATAATTTTGGTTTGTACAATTTGGGGTTCTGAGCATAGAAGTAATCAGAGTGGCAGTGATGAGGTCAGGGGCCCCAAGGGGCTGCCTGTTCTCATTGAAGGAGTCTCTTACGTACATGTTTCAGTGAGAGATGAGAATTTTTTAGAAGTCATCCATGATTGCTGGCGACTTTAGAGCAAACCAGCAGTGACTGGGTCTGATTTTCCAGTCAGGATGTAAAGTATGTGTAAGAAACTAAAATAAAAAAAAAAAAAGAAAAGAAAAGAAACTGAAATGAAATGCAGAACATGAAGAATATATCTTTACATTCTCTCTCGTCAGTCTTTACCCACTAATTGTGAAAAGACTCTTCATCTCAGCATTCATCTCTTTTCCTTTCTAGACCTTGTCAACTCATGTTTTTAGCTGCAAATGCATTGCTGTGGTGTTGCAACCAGGTCTGAGCTCTTACTGTATTCTAGGTCTTAAGCTCGGTAGGCCAGGTTCTCAAATGTTTTGCTGCTGCTTAAAGGGAAGAGGTTGGGATTAAATCTGTGTGCCCACATTAAAGAAGGTATGTATGTATATATGTATTATGTATGTCTGTATGTCTGTATGTATATTCGTATAAGTAGTGGATCAAGGATTTGGAGACAGGATAAAGGTAGACACACTATCTGTGGGGCTCATTCTTTTGTCAGAGGATATGAATTCTAGTCCTCAGTATACCCCATCTACCCTCCGTACACATGACTTTGGACAATTCAGATAATCTTTTTTTTTTGTTCCCCCACTGGCAGCCCAGATTTATTTTATTTTATTTTATTTTTATTTTTATTCCAGTAGAGTTAACATACAGTGTTATATTAGTTTCGGGTATACAATTTAGTGATTCAACAATTCTATATATTACTCAATGCTCATCACAATAAGTGTGCTCTTAATCTTCGTCACCTATTTCACCCATCTCCCCGCCCTCTTCTCCTCTGGTAACGATCAGTTTATTCTCTATAGTTTGGAGTGTTTTTTTGGGTTGTCTCTTTTTCTTTTTCTTTTCTTTCTTTTTTTTGCCAAGACTTATTATTTTTTTTTCCAAATTTTTATTTAAATGCTAGTTAGTTAACATATAATATTTGTTTCAGGAATAGAATTTAGTGATTCATCACTTACATATAACACCCGGTGCTCGGGGCGCCTGGGTGGCTCAGTGGGTTAAAGCCTCTGCCTTCAGCTCAGGTCATGATCTCAGGGTCCTGGAATCGAGCCCCGCATTGGGCTCTTCACTCGGCAGGGAGCCTGCTTCCCCTTCTCTCTCTGCCTGCCTCTCTGCCTACTTGTGATCTCTCTCTCTGTGTCAAAAAAAACCCAAAAAACAAAAAACCACCCAGTGCCCATCATAATAAGTGCCCTCCTTAGTACCCATCACCCATTTAGCCCATCCCCCATCCACCTCCTTCTATCAACCCTGTTTGTTCTCTATCATTAAGGGTCTCTTATGGTTTGCTTCACTCTCTCTCTCTCTCTCTCTTTTCCCTTCCCACATGTTCATTTGTTTCCTTTCTTAAATTCCACACATGAGTGAAATCATATATTTGTCTTTCTCTGACTGACTTACTTCACTTAGCACACTCTAGCTCCATCCATGTTGTTGCAAATGGCAAGATTTCATTCTTTTTGGTAGCCGAGTAGTATTCCATTGTATTCAACATCTTCTTTATTCATTCATCAGTTGATGGACACTTGGGCTCTCTCCATAGTTTGGCTATTGCTGATAATGCTGCTATAAACATCAACGTGCATGAGGCCCTTTGCATCTATATTTTTGTATCCTTCGGGTAAATACCTAGTAGTGCAATTGCTTGGTTGTGAGGTAGTTTTATTTTTAACTTTTTGAGAAACCTCCATACTGTTTTCCAGAGTGGCCACACCAGTTTGCATTTCCACCAAAATTATAAGATGGTTTTCCTTTCTTTGCATCCTTGCCAACATCTGTAGTTTCCTGTGTTGTTAATTTTAGCCATTCTGACTGGTGTGAGGTGGTATCTCACTGTGGTTTTGATTTATATTTCCCTGATGATGAATGATGTTGAGCATCTTTTCCTGTGTCTGTTAGCCATCTGGATGTCTTTGGATAAATGTCTATTCGTTGTCTTCTGTCCATTTCTTAACCGGATTATTTGGGTTTGGGGTGTTGAGTTTGACAAATTCTTTGTAGATTTTGAATACTAAATCTTTATCAGATATGTTTTCTTTTTTAAAGATTTTATTTATTTATTTGACAGGGAGAGAGATCACAAGTAGGCAGACAGGCAGGCAGAGAGAGAGGGGGAAGCAGGCTCCCCGCTGAACAGAGAGCCCGATGTGGGGCTCGATCCCAGGACCCTGGGATCATGACCTGAGCCGAAGGCAGAGGCTTTAACCCACTGAGCCACCTAGGCGCCCCTTATCAGATATGTTGTTTGCAAATATCTTCTCCCATTCCATAAGCTGCCTTTTAGTTTTGTTGATTGTTTCCTTTGCTGTGCAGAAGCTTTTTTTTTTTTTTTTAAAGATTTATTTATTTACTTGAGGTGAGGAGGGTAGCAGGAGAGGGATAGAATCTCAAGCAGATTCCCTGCTGAGCATGGAGCCAAACTCAGGGCTTGATCTCACAACTCTGAGATCATGACCCGAGCCAAAACTAAAAGCCAGACTGACTGAGCCAAAACCAAAAGCCTCAACTGACTGAGCTACCTAGGTGCCCCTGTGCAGAAGCTTTTTATCTTGATAAAGTCCCAATAGTTCATTTTTGCTTTTGTTTCCCTTGCCTCTGGTGAGGTGTTTAGTAAGAAGTTGTGACAGCTGAGGACAAAGAGGTTGCTGCCTATGTTCTCCTCTAGGATTTTTTGGGTTCCTCTCTCATATTTAGGTCTTTCATCCATTTTGAATTTATTCTTGTGTATGGTGCAAGAAAGTGGTCCAGTTTCATTCTTCTGTATGTTGCTGTCCAATTTTCCCTATACCATTTGTTGAAGAGATTGTGTCTTTTTCCCATTGGATATTCTTTTCTGCTTTGCCGAAGTTTAGTTGACCATAGAGTTGTGGGTCCATTTCTGGATTCTTTATTCTGTTCCACTGGTCTACGTGTCTGTTTTTGTGCCAGTACCACACTGTCTTGATGACCACAGCTTTGTAATATAGCTTGAAGTTCAGAATCATCATGCCTCCAGCTTTTCCATTTCAGGATTGCTTTGGCTACTTGGGGTCTTCCGTGTTTCCATTCAAATTTTAGGATTGTTCTAGCTCTATGAAAAATGCTGGTGGTATTTAATTGGGGTTACATTAAATGTGTAGATTTCTTAGGGTAATATAGATATTTTAACAATGTTTGTTCTTCCAATCCATAAACATGGAATATTTTTCCATTTCTTTGTGTCCTCTTTAATTTCTTTATAAGTGTTCTGTAGTTTTCAGAGTATATATCTTTTACCTCTTTGGGTAGGTTTATTCCTAGGTATCTTATTGTTTTTGGTGCAGTTGTAAATAGGATCGATTCTTTGATTCTTTTTCTGCTGCTTCTTCATTATTGAGGTATAGAAATGCAACAGATTTCTGTATGTTGATTTTATATCCTGCAACTTTACTGAATTCATTTATTAGTTCTGGCAATTTTTTGGTGGAATCTTTCAGGTTTTCTACATGGAGTATCATGTCATCTGCAAATAGTGAAAGTTTGACTTCTTCCTAGATGATTCGAATGTCTTTTATTTCTTTTTCTTGTCTGACTGCTGAAGCTAAGACTTTCATTACTATGTTAAATAGTAATGGTGACAATGGATATTTCTGTCTTGTTCTTGACCATAGAGGAAAAGCTCTCAGTTTTTCTCATTGAGGATAATATTAGCTGTGGGTCTTTTGTATATGGTCTTTATGATGTTGAGGTATATTCTATCAGTACTTACTTCGTTGAGGGTTTTTGTCAAGAATGGATGCTATATTTTCTTAAATGCTTTTTCTGCATCTGTTGAGAGGGTCACATGGTTCTTACCCTTTCTTTTATTAATGTGGTGTATTATGTTGATTGATTTGTGAATAAATCCCACTTGATTGTGGTGCATGATTCCTTTAATGTACTGTTGGATTTGATTTGCTAGTGTCTTGTTGAGAATTTTTGCATCTATGTTCATCAGGGATATTGGCCTGTAATTCTCTTTCTTAGTGGGGGTCTTTGGTTTTAGAATCAAGGTAATGCTGGCCTTGTAGAATGAGTTTGGAACTTTTCCTTCTATTTCTATTATTTGGAACAGTTTGAGAAGAATGGGTATTAACTCTTCTTTAAATGTCTGGTAGAATTCCCCCAGGAAGCCATCTGGCCCTGTACTTTTGTTCGTTGGAAGATTTTTGATTACTGATTCAATTTCTTTGCTGGTAATTAGTCTTTTCAAATTTTCTGTTTTTTCATGATTCATTTTGGGAGGTTATATGTTTCTAGGAATTTGTTCATTTATTCTAGGTCTCTAATTTGTTGGCATATAATTTTTCACAATATTCTCTTATAATCCTTTGTGTTTCTGTGGTGGCAGTTATTATTTCTCCTATTTCATTTCTGATTTTGTTTATTTGAGTCTACCCCCTTCTTTGTTTTTTTTTTTCTTTTTCTTTTCTTTCCTTTCCTTCCCTCCCCTTCCCTTCCCTTCCCTCCCCTCCCCTCCTCTCCCCTCCCCTCCCCTCTCCCTTCCCCTCCCCTCTCCTTCTACATGAGTCTGGCTAAATGTTTGTCAATTTTGTTGATCCTTTCAAAGCATCTGCTCCTGGTTTTATTGATCTGTTTTTTTTTTTTTTTTTAGTTTTTATTTAGTTTATTTCTGCTCTAATCTTTATTATTTCGCCCCTTCTACTCATTTTGGGTTTTGTTTTTCTTCTTCTAGCTTCTTAGGTGTAGGTTAGGTTGTTTATTTGAGGTTTTTCTTGGTTCTTGAGGTAGGCCTGTATTGCTATAAACTTCTCTCAGAATCACTTTTGCTGCATTATGAAGATTTTAACCATTGTGTTTTCGTTTTCATTTGACTCCATGTAGTTTTTTATTTCCTTTTTGGTTTCTTAGTTTACCCATTCACTGTTTAGTAGCATGTTATTTAACCTCCATGTATTTGTGTCTTTCCAGATTTTTCTTTTGGTTGATTTTTAGTTTCTTAGTGTTGTGGACAGAAAAGATGCATGGTATGACTTCAATCTTTTTTTTGAATTTGTTGAGACTTGTTTTGTGGCCTACCATGTGATCTATTCTGGACAGTGTTTCATGTGCACTTGAAAAGAATGTGTATTCTTCTGTGTTAGAATGGAATGTTCTGAATATATCTGTTAAATCCATCTGGCCCATTGTTTCCTTTTTTGATTTTCTGTTTGGATGATCTATCCATTGATGTAAGTAGGGTGTTAATTTCCCTTACTATTATCGTATTACTATTGATTGCTTCCTTTATGTTAGGTATTAGCTGCTTTATGTATTTGGGTGCTCCCATTTTGGGTGCATAATTATTTACAATTGTTATATCTTCTTGTTGGATTGTAACCTTTATGATTATAGGTGTTCTTGTCTCTTGTTATAGTTTTTATTTTAAAGTCCATTTCCTCTGATGTAAATAGTGCTACTACAGCTCTTTTTTTCACTGCCATTTGCATGATAACTTCTTTTCCATTCCTTCACTTTCAGTATGCATGTGTCTTTAGGTCTGAAATGAGTCTCCTGTAAGCAGCATAGAGATGAGTCTTGCTTTTTTATCTATTTTGTCACCCTATATCTTTTGATTGGAGTGTTTAGTTCATTTACGTTCAAAGTAATTATTGATAAGTATGTACTTATTGCCATTTTGTTACTTGTTTTATCTTGTTTTTGTAGTTATTCTGCGTTCCTTTCATTGATTCTAAGATGCATTTTTTTTTTTTTTACCATTTTAGTATCTCTGAAATTGGGATGCAGTGAACACTATCACTTTATAATCACCAAAGCCATTCTTTCAAATTTTATCTCTGAAACTAGAATGCATCCTACAATTGATGATACCTGAGATTGAGTGATAATATAGTATTATTGGTATTCTTCCCAGATGCTTGGCCTGCAGTTTTTTCAAGGTACCATAACTGGGATGGATGCAATGCTGGTGTCCTAACTGCAGTTATGAGCTCTAGATAAGTCCTTCTTCTCAGCCTCCTTAATTTCTTGTACCATTTGTGTGAGGCCGTGGGAGGGGGAGAGAGTTTCTTGAGGCTTTTTTTAACCTCAAGAATAACCAATCCTCTTCTCTTTTGCCCTGACTTTGGACTCATGTTCTGAGACAAGTCTTTGAGTCTATAAAGATGCATAAATGCTTATAAGACTGCAGTTTACTCAAGGGCAGTGACAGTATCTTTTCTCTCTGTCCAAACAATTTCACAGATACCCAGAGGGCCACGATGAGTGCTGATTTATGATTCAAAAATTCCATTCCAGCTAGTGAAGAAGTGTGACCATCAGACTATGACTAGGCCAGTGTCTATGCTCTCTTGCTTTGAGGTTGATGGCTTTTTTACCTACATCTTTCTCATTGCTTTCCAGGTCATTATCTTCTCTCTCTTTTCTGGTTTCCCAACTTATGGGCTCCTGTAGCATCTACTTTGCACACCTCTGCACTCAGACGATAATGGCAGATCAGAAATAGGAGGAGAGACTGAGGGTTGTGGGTCGGAGGAGAGTAGGCAATAGAATGGAGGGTGGGTAGGATCTCAGACTGAAGTTATCTGAGGGCTGAAGTAGGGAAAAGAGAGGACAGGTTTTCTCCCTGGCTTATTCCCGAATTGTGTGGGTCTTCCAGGTTCTAGATCATACATCACAGTACTTTATACACATCCCCATTAATAATGTGCATTTTGGCAATAGGACTGAGATGAACACTATTCTCATTTGCAGCCCAGGGAGCCTCTTATATATAATTTGGTATTTAAATTCTCCTGATTAAAGCCAAGCTAATGACCTTTAAGGGAATTAATGACTGAGTCAAGAACTCCTGTTTGGGAGTTCCTGGTAACATATCTGATTCTACGTTAGATCTAACTCACTGGTACTCTTGCCTGCTTGGAAGCTACCTGGGGCTAACCTGGAGCCAGAGAGCCTTTTTTTCTGAGACTGTAGTTGCTGCCAGAGAGTTTGGGCTTATGTTCTTGTCCAGAGCCTTCTCAGCTTGAGCTCCTACTCAGATTTCCTGGGTCTTGATATTTTTCTTTTCCTCTAATCTCTGCTTTTAACCTGATTCATTGGTTTATGTTTTGTTGGCGGCCTTTGGATACCATAGAGTTCCTGGGTCACTGCCCGGTGGCTACCTCATGTCTTCCCGGTCTCCTTACCAGCTTCCTGCCCTGTGTGCTTCAAAAGAGCTGGGTCTCAGGCATTGCTCTGACCTTCCTCCTGGCCTTAAGCAGCTGCCCAATCATAGTCTCCTGAGATTAACTCCCAGTGGGTCTGTTGTAGTTCCTTCCTGCTGCTGTCCTTGAGGGTAGAGAATGTCCCTTTGCTTTTTTGAGTTCCCTGGGCTCCCCACAGGGCATAGAACCCTGTTGATGCGCTCCCAGCCCATGCTGTCTCCACCTGATGCTGCCATTGTCTCCTCCTCTCTTCCCAACATAGCCAGTCCTGCCCTGGCTCAGCCACCACCAACCCTCCATAGTCATGGGTGCTGTTTGCCGTCTTGCTCCCTTTTCTCATTCCAACCTGCCTCTGTACATTGGACATTTGGATGATGTCACAGCTGGCCTTGGAGTCAAACATTGGTAGTACACTTCTTTTACTGAGGTTGGTTTCCTTGACTTTAAAAATTGGGTATAGCAATGCCCAGTCAAGCACCTGGCATAGTTTGTGTGCAATAACAATTCACATATTCTTAATATAAGAAGTAGGATAATTGTGTTTAAGTTCATGGAGTTTATAAACAGATTTGCGTTCAAATTTTTTCCTCACTGCTTAACCAATGTCAGTTTCAGTGTCTGACTCCTAGCCTAGTGCTCTTGGCATTTCTCTGGGCTCCCTCTCTACATCTTACTTTTCACATTGGCAGATAGGGACCCAGCCAGCAACTTGGGTCCAGACCATTTGTACACTGCTGGATCCGAAGAAAAGGTTGATTATCTTTGTAAGGGGGAGAATGTGTGAGTAACTAATGGTCACTCAGCCCAGCCTCTTAACTGAAGAATGCTGGCTCTACATGCCTTTAGGCAGCCCCAGTATTTCTTGGCTCAAACTATTTTTTGGAGAAGAGCCAGCACTAGAGGTGTATTAGTGACAAAGAGTAATGGGAAAATTAATAAGGTGCTTGGAAGAAAAAGTGTTCCTTCTCTCTGGACAAAGAAGAGGTAAGAACCACCATTAGGTTGGGCTGGGGATAGAAGGGATGAGCTGATAGGACTTAGGAAATTTGCAACTAGATTGTTTGCTGGGAAAGCAAGCCAGTGATTCAGCAATTTTCTCAAGTCAGCAGAAGAAGAGCTGAGAGTGTCAGAGATCATGACTCCGAAGGGAGCAGGTTATCTTTTTTGAAGGCTTAACGGCAGTCAGGCTAGAGAGAGAGAGGTTCAGTATGGAGAATTGAAATTCACATGTATTCCTAAATCCTCATTGTTGATAGTAGTAAGCACAGCCTCTGTCATGTAGAAAGTCTTTGATCAGAGCTGTTCAGAAGCAGCTGCAATGATTGCTTTGATTTTATCTTGTTCCATTTCCTTTGCCCACCTTGAGGGGAACTGCAACTAAACCAGGGGAATAAGCTTAAAGATGAGCTGGCAAATAGGAGAGAGCAGCTCATTGCCTGGGCCCTGGGGTTTGAGCTGGAGGAGCAGCTGGTGCCACACAGAGGGCTGGGAGCAGCTCATAAACCTCCTGCCTGTCCCCAAAGGTACACAGGCTCACTTCTCCTTGGTTACTTGGGTCAGATGTGTTCCCATATCCAAGGGCCTTTTATGCTTGGTGTAAACATTTTGAAGATTGTAGAAGCACAATATTCCACAGTAAGACTCAAATTCCCGAAGTGTCCTGCTTTATTTAACCGCATCGTAACATGAACTGTGTTTGCAATGGACTGGGGAGACTTGCCTTTTAAGAGCATTTATGTGAGCCCCGCTAGAAATAGAGAAATCACTTTTAAATTATCTTTTTGTAGAACTCTGCATTTCCAATTATTGAGAATGTAGGAAATCTCCCTGTGCTGCCCTGCTTCTAATTTAGTCCTTTAGGAAACTCTGATAACTCCCAAATTTGTATCCTCAAAACTTGTTTTTAAAAATAGTCATGTAATTTCTCTACAAAATAGTAGAATTTGCAGGAAATCTTGATGTACTTCTTGGCTTTCCCCAAAGGTCTTTCTTCAACAGGAGACCCCGTGCAGAAAGGGCCATCCCCAGAGCTCTGCCAGGAGCAGAGGAAGCAGAAATACCTGTCAACTGCACAAGAAGAAAAGTTAATAGGACAAGAATACTGGGTTAGAAACTCACAGTGCTTAATCCCAAGGGGCTGGGAACTTGCTATTTGGATGATCTTGCTGTAAAAGTTTCAAAGACTCGAGGGATTTATTAATAGTTAGGGCATTGAAACCTTTGGCTGCATGCAGCATTGCCCATTTCAATGGTAAATTTGTCTTTTAAAATATCTAGAACTTGCACTTAATGTTCTTTACTGATTTAAACCAGGCAAGGAGGCAGTAAATCAGATTATCATCATCCTTGGGAAGGAGAGCAATCTGGAATGTTAATTTTTGAGCCGACATTACTGGAAGTTTCTTCTTTTCTTTTCCTATTCTTTTCGTTTTCCTTTTCTTTTTTAAAGGTTGAGAATAAAAGAGGAGGAAAGCCAGAGGTAAGAAGGGTCCACCCCCACCCCTGGAAAGTATATATTCCAGGTTTCCATTCTTGTCACTTGGTAAGTTATAACTTATTGCTTCTCATATTTCCCTAAAAGTGTAAAGGTCCAGAGACCCACTTTCAGCGGAGAAAGAGATTTTGTTCCTTTATGGAATATGGACTGTAGGGATTTATTTAGGGATAATAGCCATCCTGTAATCAGAAATTTCCATATGGCTGATCAAATTTAAGACTGTTGTGTTTCATAGCTTGTTCACTGTCACTGTATTGGAAAATGCCTTAATTGGCTTGTTTTTTAACTAATAACATATGGGGGTTTGGCAGATACGTTTGCTTTTTCCTTCTTTAATTGTAAAGTGGAATTTTCTTTCCATTTAGTAGGGCTATTAGATATTTCCCTTTTCTGATGAGGCTTGTGTCTCTATATGTATGGTGTGATACATTTTATCCTTTACAAACCTGACCTTCTCAGAGTATGGGAGTTGAGCAGCTTCTCTGGCGGTGAGGGTATGTCTGGGAGGAGACCTACTGAGGGAAAGGCCTGGAGTTGGTGCCATAGAGCCCCAGACTCAAACTGGCGTTGTTGCTTACTAGCTCTGTGGTCTTGGGGCGAGTGAGTGCTTGGAACTTCAAAATCTCACATACTTGAGATAATGGCATTGACTCTGAAGACTGTGATGTTGAGAGTGTGCATAGAGGAAGAGCGCAGTGTATTGTCTGACTGGTTAGTCTATGACTTCATGAATATAGGATTGCTCAATCCAACAATACTTTCCTGCTGAATCTGCCCCCCACTCCCAACTTCTACCCCAGAACCTGGTTCTGTGAAACTACAGATTAAAGTTGGAGGGAGGACAATTAATTCTATTATGAATAGAGATATCATGCCCCCAGATTCCCAAATCCCTTCAGAGAACTTGAAATATCAATTCCAGCTTCCTTTTGTGGGAAAGGCGGTAAGAGTTTTAAGCACAGGCTCTGAAATCTTCCCTGGAATCACAGGAATTGTAGCTAATTACAGTGTCAGAGTAGTGTCTCATGAGTAATGGTTGCATTCTGAATTGGCTCTTGGGATAATTAGTCAGCGTAACTTTGTGAGCCTTCCATGGCCTTCTTTTCTCAGCATTGACAACTTGATTAGTTTGGACATATAATAATAGTTTGGTACTTAAACAGGACTGGCTTCATAATGTTCACTTTCATGATATTCATTTTCTTCCTGTTGAATTTTTTTAACTTTTAATTATTTAAAGACCTGGAAAATCTTTTAAAACTTTAATGGAGAATCTTGAGGCTCTAGTTTTGATCATTTGTGTGTTATAATTAGTAGAGAGGATTTTATCCCTCTTGGAGGGGACATAGCTGTGCAGCGACTGTAAAACTCTATTTCTTATCAGTGGACTCTTCCTGGCCTTATGTATTTGAGGCAGAACCAGTAACACTTTATCCAACTGGTCAAATGGGGCAGATTTATATAGGGAATAGAGCACCGGACTTAGGGTAATCAACTGGTACTAGTTTGTCTGAGACTTTACCTGTTTTTGTACTGAAAATCTTATACCCTGAGAGACCTCTCAGTCTCAGGCAGACATAGTTTGCCTGGGCTTCTCCTGCTTTAAAAACAGGACATTTCCTGTCCTGCGAACCTTGGCTACACTAGGGCAGTTGGTCATCCTAATTGGACTGGGAGTGGAGAGGCCCGAGTTCCAGTCCTTGCTTTGTGACACATTGGCATGTGGCCTTGGCCAACTCACTTGGTTAAGAAGATGAGGGGGTGGATCATATAATCCTGAAAAGTCCCTAACAATTTTGACAGGGGCAACTTTATGCTCAAGAGGTAGCTTATTTTTGAAATTTACCCTGTGTGTCTTTACTTGGGGGTTTTCTCCTGAGAAGCTAGTAGCCAATTTGTTCTGAAGGGTCATATAAAGAATTCAGGGTCTAAAGTAGATAAAAATGTTCATAATACTCTGGGTCAAATATGAGATGTAGAGGTCGATGATGCTGATAAATATTGGGGTGATAGAGCGAGCAGGTGCCACTCTTGCTGATGTTACCAGTTGCAATGTAGCCAATGCAAGTATCCGGCATTTCATGGCCAGGGAGGAAATGGGCTGGGATGTTTTTGTTTTTGCTAACGTGTAATATTTTCCACCAGAAGGATTCAAGCCTTGGTTGCGACTCTGGAATCAAGCCTGTTTGTAAATTAGAATAAATGTTGCCAAGGCAAGATCAACTGTGTGCAGAGTTGGGCTGACACTGATGGTCTTTGGGCACTTGGAGTTGGGACTATTGGTGCCCAGTGGACAGTGATCACCTAATGCAGCCATAACTTCCCAATTGCTCAGCACGTGCTTGGGATTCAAATACAAATAAGACATGGCTCCACCTTTCAGAATGTCACTGGTTTATGAGGGGCATGGATTAGTAATAAATTACTAAACGCACTATGGGCAGAGGGGGAAGCAATTGATCTACTGTTCTGCTCCGTAGGCCGATGACACCCTACTCCCCAGTCCACTGGCTCATGCAGATATGTCTAAAGCCCAAACGGCTATTATTTGGGGTGGGACCAAGATGTCTCAAAGCTGTGTTCCTGTGGTTTCATTTTTGAATGTAACAGGATACAATGCCATTGGTATTATTATTGTTACTGCTTAAGGCAAAAAATAAAGATAACAAGAATGATTTGGTTTTACACTGAGTTTTCCTGAAATCCTACGCTAACTTACGTTCTTTAAGCTTTTCAACGGATTAGCTGGCAAAGCAGTATGTGCACACATGATAAATGTGTCCTTTTAAAATCCAGTGCTTTAACTTACTCCCTGCAACAGGAGATAGCAAAGAAATTTGGCTTCTGTCATTTTGAATGATCTTTCTCCTTTTAAATAACAGTAAAATTATGACTCTAACATGAAGTTTCTAGTTAAAATGGACACCAGTGTAGCCCCCGTGGTTAATGGTGTAATAATTTTTGGCATCAAATGATACAGGATGCTTGACTTTAACTATATTACATTCAGGGACACTTGACTTTTGTGTTTAACCATGAGAAGGCAGAAGATTTATAGAGTACAATGAGAAGCATTTCATATATATTGCTGATTTGTCTTCATAGCATCCTTGAGAGCGGGAAGGAAGAGATATTGCCGTGTATGTTTCATAGAAAACAAAATTGGAGCCCAGGACAGGTAGAGGCCTTACTCAAAAATGCACAGCTGGTCAGTGAAAACCTTTTCCCTACTCCCTTGTCTCCTCACCTAACGTCCTCCTACCAGGTTGTGCTGTCTTTCTGTGATCAGCAGGGTATCTCAGGAAGTCACATTGTGTGATGAAAAATTTCACTTGTACTTATGGAAACCCAAAATACTACATCTGTGGGAGCTACTCCTTCAGATACCGTTATAGCTGAGATCACACTGTTTTGAAACTTCTATGGCAGCATTCTTCAGATCTTTTCCCTAACGGTTAAGGTTCTGGAGGGGTCACACAACTTTCTTTAAAAAAAGAATGTTTGGAATCCAGACCAAGTTTCATGGTACAGTACATGTTGCAACAAAGCCCAGCACACCTTATTACAGTTAGAGGCAGCTAAGTAGCCTTGTGTGAGACAGTGACCTGGGCAGGACAGCTGAGAAGTGGTGGGAAGAAAGGGTCAGAGAAGGTGGGGCCTGGGTCTTCATACTAACTCTTGTCATAAATTTGCAGGGTGATGTTGGGCCTCAAGGTCCTGTTTGTAAAATGGACGGGCTAGGCTGCACTGTCCAATATGGTAGCTATTTAAATCAATTAAAATTAAATAAAATAACAAATTCAGTTCCTTAATTGCACAGCCACATGTCAAGTGCTTGATAGTCACATGTGGGTCATGGTGCTATAATGGACAGTGTGGATGTAACACATTTCCATCACTGCAGAAAGTTCTATTGGCGAGCCCTAGCTAGATTATCAGTGGTTCTCCAAATGTGTTTCAGGGGATTTCCAAGATTCCTTAGAAACTCCTTAGGGGCTCTGAAAAGAGTAAGGGACAGCTCAAGCAAGTGAGGCTCTGTGTCCCCTACCCTGGCTTAATTTTCATCTATTTTAAATAAAATGAGTATTGTAATTTTGAAATGCCTTTGAGTTTAGGTTCCCTTATGAATTTAAAACTGTCCTCTCTCTCTGTCTCTCTCTTTCTCTCCCCACCCCCCAGACTTTACTGTGTTCACCATTAACTCCAGAGGAAGGGGGTGGGGGAAGACTAGAAGAATGTTCTCAGCAAAGAAAAAGAGGAAAGAAGAAAACCTGTCCCTTCCAGCCTGAGGAGCTATGGGAAGAAGAGGGGAGATCCAGGAATGGGAGGGAAGACACATGTGTTCCATTTCCTCTCAGCTAAAGCTGAGAAGGGGGCCTAAGTTTGCAGATTGATGGAAGCTGGGTATTGGCGCTACTTCCTATTCAGGGCCCTGGGAGACTACCTTGAGTTGCTCCCACAGCAGAGTGAGGGCCTGACCTTAACTCCCAAACAGAGCAGAAGGAGCTTTTCTTTTCCTTTTTCTTTTTCCCTTCCTTCCTTCCTTCCTTCCTTCCTTCCTTCCTTCCTTCCTTCCTTCCAAGTGAGAGAGAGAGAACACGCATGTGCAAGTGGAGGGGAGGGGCAGAGGGAGAGAAAGAGAGAGAATCTTAGGCATGCTCCATGCTGAGTGTGGGGCCCAGTGTGGGGCTCGATCTCATGGCCCTGAGATCATAACCTGAGCTGAAATCAAGAGTCGGATGCTTGACTCACTGAGTCACCCAGGCGCCTCAGAAGAAACTGTTCTTTAGGGAACCTGGCTGGGCAGTTTGCCAGAAGTGGGAGTGGGTGGGGCAGTGTGGGTGGTCATGTTGCCAAGGCTACGGGGTAGGACATTGGGGTGGGACTGTAGAGGAGTCACTGGCCAACTTTCGGGCCACTGTCGGGTGGGTAAGAGCTGAGGTGGGGCCAAGAGAGAAATGGGGTACCCTGGGCCTAATCAGGCCAACAAAGAATAGTCTGTGAATTATATCTGCCATAAGTGTCAGCAGCGGAAGCCAGTGGAATGCCTCGGGGTGGAGTAATGGGGTTGAGCATACGTACCTCACTCATGTGGTCCCAGGCTAGTACACACTCAAGAACTAGCACAAGGTGGTGGTGGAGGATGGGGTCTTCTCTTCTCCTCATCCCAAACTCCAATGCCATAGGGCCACATACTCTCCCTGTACCCCCAGACACCATCTTGGAGAGGACCTGAAGAGGGGGAGAAAACCAGAAAAGCTGAGTCAGTCAAAATGAGACCGTTCCCTAAATTGAAATGTATTTCTCCATTTGTCTGCCCCATCTGCCCAGTGCGGCATTTGGGCTTTGGGAAGTGAGTTTGGTGGTATTGTGGCTTTTAAAAATCAGATCCATTACAGAAAATTAAAAAGGTATGTCTTCTTTGCACTGAGTATAATGTAAGTAAATTTATGACCCATACCTTATATACTGGCCTTTAATTAAGATTTCATTTGGAAAAAAGAATCACTTACTAAAATGTTGAAAGTCACTGGACAAGATAATCTCTATGGTTTATGGTCTCTGAATCTTTATGATTATTTTATTCTATGATGTTAAGAAAGCAATATAGCCACCAATCAATATATTATCCAGTCAGCCAACCAATGTTTTTCAGTAAGAATCCTGGGTTGTGTGTATTATCCTGGGGGATAATATGCTGCTTATAAGAGCGTATATGTGTGTAGACCAGGTCGTGATACAAAATGTATTTCTTAACTTTGGGTCATGGTAAAGAAATTATAAAATATTTGTCTAGATGGAGAGACAAGATATATATACATGTAACAGGAGCTTTCCTAGGTCTCAACCTGTTATAGATAACTGGTTACATCAGCAATGCCAAATGAAAGTTCACTGGGGCTTAATCTGTTGGCACAGAGTCTTGGATTCAAGGCCCTGGTGAAGTTCAACTGCTCTTCCTGACCTTGGATTTTCCTAATAAAGTTCCCCTCTCTAAGCATTTTTGCATGTGCTTATTTCAAGAGATTTATATTACTTGGAACCAAAAGTGCCTTTAATAAGAAAGAAAGGGAGATCTTGGGAGCAGGGGGCAAATTCGAAAGGCTTACTGTAATGGTAAAGCACCTGAGAGTGGAAAGGAAAGCCAGCCTTCTCTTCATCCCATTCAAGGTGCTCATGTTTCCCACCATATCCTTCTCTGTCCTCGTTATGCCCCCTGAACTCCAGTGAGGATCTTCTTTTTCATGGTTTCCATCTGCCTCACCAATTCCCATTTCAATCTCATCCCTCAACTTTGTCTAATTTCTGCTTCCTCCTCAAGGGTCACCCCCATACCATGCTCTGTATTCCTCAGGGATGTGGCACTGTATGGTTGTACAAATCCTGATTTTGGCAGTTACTAGCTGTTGCAATCTTGTGCATGTTACATAAAGTCTGTGCCTTGGTTTTTCTCATCTGTAAACGGGGTAATAATAGCATCTGCCTCTTAGAGTTGGTCTAAGGGTTCAGTGCTGAGAAGTGCCTGGCATGGTGAGCACAGTTTGCTATCCTCAGTTTTGCGTTTGCTTCTCTCCCTGTTAATTACTTATTGATGTGTGTGAGTCAAGGCTCCTTGTCTCTTTCTCTCTCACTATTTGGTTCTTGTTTACTTATTAGTACTACAGCCTCTCAGTCTATTTCACATTTTAACAGAATCTAGTTACTTATCTTGTTGGTAACTGACATGATATTAGCCTAGCTTTAGTCTCTGCCTCTGCTCTCATTGTTTGTGATTTCACAGATTTGTAGCTTCCGGGCTCTGATAATATCTGAAGGTTCTTTCAGTGTCTTGGAATTGATTAATCTGGGTCAGGGCCTTGAAAAAATGTACAGCAGCAGTTATGGGATCTTACTGTCTTCTCATCCATCCCTGGCTTCCATTCTTTATTGACGATGCATGTTCTAGTCTGCAAAGTCAGCATCATTTTTCTTAGCAGCAAAGAGGAAAGCAAAATAGGATTTGAGTAATTCTGCCTTCTCTCTGCAACAGAGTAACATGATATTTTCTGACTTGGGGATTGCTCCCATTCTCTTCTTGTCCTTAACTTAATGTGTTTTTATGATTGTCTCTGTCATGTTGTACAAGGCTTCCTTATACCCTGTGAATCTGAGTCATGCAGTTGAACCACTGCAATATGACTCTGCTCCTTCCAGAACTTGTCTGCCTGATTCCAGTTTTCTCTCTTTACCTCCTGCCCATGGAGCTATGTGCTTTGGCTTCTATATTTTACTTGGTTCAGTATCTGTTTTTTTTCCCCCCTTCCCCCTCCTCCCCTAACCTACTTTGTTCCTTGGGTCTAGAAGTTCAGGATTCAGATGCCTAATCCCTCTAGGGAGATGTGTCTTGGTTCAGAAGCTCTTTCTTTGGTCCTGGCATGGTCTAGGTTTGTTAGGGAGATAGAAATAAACTGCATCTTGGAATGTGATTGGTGTTTATTGAGCACTGTGTTAATTAAGTTAAGGCTGTATATATTTCTAAACCTGCTCTTTGGATTCTGTTTACCGTGTTTGAGCCTTTCTTCAGGAAAAAGTTGTTGGCCTGTGTCATATTGAGGTCAGGAAGATGTTACATGAAGGCAGTTTCCAACTTGACGTAAAGAACTTTCTAATAAGCTGTTTTCTGTGGCAATAAGTTCCCTGTCATTAGAAGTGTTCAAACTAAGCAGATACTTTTCTGTTTAGGATATTGGAATAAGATTTCTGTACTGGATGGAAGAGTAGAGCCCCTGAAATCCCTGCTACACAGAAGATTTACCTCAAGGATACGTTTTTACCTTAAAGACATGTCTTGGTGCCTGTATCCTGCCACCCAGGACAGACAAGGCTTAGAGCAAATGTTTGTTGTAGGGTATACATCGTCAAAGCTTAAATGTCCAACCTTTGATTCGAGGCTCACCTCTCACGGACTCTAGACATGCTGGATGGTTTTTACTCTCATAAACATGTCCTGTTCTCCTTTATTTCCTTGTCTTTGAACATGTAACTTCACATTCATGGAGTTTGTTTTTCTCCCATTTTTCACCTGGCTAAGTCTTAACTTGACTGTCAGGGTAGTCTGGTCTGGGTGTCCCTCAGTGTCCTCCAATGCACTTTGGGCTTACCGTGTAGACACATTGGACCCGCTTCATGGTGCTGTCTGTAACCCTCTTCTTGACTCTCTCCCATATGAAATGGAACTCTTTCTGGGGCCCCAGGACTATGTTAAATGCCTCTTTGTTTCCCTCAGTACCTGCCACATTGCCTGGCACAGGACTAGTCGCCTAACTGATGGTGACTAAATGAGTGAAAGGAGCTGCACATGTGGGTTCCAGGCCTTGCAGTCCTAATGTGTCCCTGTTCCCTGATTCAGTTCTGTCTCTGATCCTTCCTTTATGAAACTGAGCTACAAAGAACTTTTTGGGGAAAAAAATAAATGATGATGTAAGAAAAATTGCCTTAGAGCATTGGGGACACCAGACTACCCAGCGTTTCTTTCTTTACAAGTACTGGCAGGAGACAGAGAAACTGTACTGTGCTGGGTGATCCTTGCCTACTTTTTAGTATGACTTGGCAGAATTAAATTATTCCCTCTCTTGCACTTGAGGGAGTAGGTGGAAGCGTTAAAATTTAAACCAGTACCTTGTTTGGGATATCAGATCTAGAGACACTTTTGTCAAAACAGAAAGGTAGTGGATGGAGTAATCATTCACTGTGCACTGAAACTTTCTCTAGTTGTTGGTTTAATTAATAAAGTTTGTTGCAAAGCTGTACTTTGTGATCTCTAATGCATGCATATCATTTCCTAACCAAATTTATGAAAATATATTGGGATGGTGAGCATTTAAATAACTTCAGGGAATAAGTCAGAATTGAAAGTTCCAAACAACTGTAATTAGTATTGCATGCATGTTGTGTTCAGGCCCTTGGCCCTCCCAGGAATGGGCTAACTTCACAGAATGTCTTATTAATTAAAAGAAAAACAAATGTGCCGTGGGAATAGTTCTTGCCTCTCCTTGGGCTAACCTTGGGAGAATCACTTCAGCTTTTTGGGCCTCAGTTTTCTCAGCTGAAAACAAGGGTTTCTTCATCAGGATCTCTTCAGCTTTTTAAATTAGTAAATAAAGCACAAATGTCTGCTTTTCCTTTTTCTGAAGACCTGCACCTGAAAAGTAGCTTTGTGGCTGAGATGATAAACTTATTTCACATTATTTATTTATGCAAGGAGTGTTTATTTGAACACTTACTCTGTGTAGGTCACTGAGTTGATAGCAAAGTCCTTGTTTAGGAAGCCTTGAGTCTAGAGCAGGAGTTGGCAAATTTTTTCTATAAAGGAATAGATAGTAAATATTTTTGGCTTTGTGGAACAGTCTCTGTCCCAACTACTCAACTTTGCCTTTCTAATGGGAAGACAGCCACAGATAATATGTAAACAAGTGGGTGTGGCCTGATTTGGCCCTTGGGCCATACTTTGTAGATTCTTGACCTAGAATGTAGAGATATTTAGTAAACATATAAATAGGTAGGCATATAATATGTAAGTGGTAAGTGCCAATTTCACTGAGATACAAGATCAACAAAAGATACCACATTCATTACAACTCAGTATTTCTGATCCAAACAACTTCATTTTTCACAGGCTTAAATATTGGCTAGGTATTCCCTGTGCCATAGAACCTAAGTATACCTGTTAAAAAAAATCCTTGACTATAGGGTGCCTAGGTGGCTCGGTTGGTTAAGCATCTGACCCTTGATTTCAGCTCAGGTCAAGATCTAGGGTTGTGAGATCCAGCCCCGTATCGGGCTCAACCTTCAGAGTCTGCTCGAGATTTTCCCTCTCCCTCTCACCCTCCCTCTGTACACTCTCTCTTTCTTTCAAATAAATCAATAAATCTTTTAAAAAATCCTTGACTTTAATAAGAAGTAAGATAAAGACTGGGAAAGCTATAAGTACCAACACATAATTAATCACTGGGGTGCAGGCTTTGCCATGGTAGAATTTAGGGTGGCTTATCTACATCAGGTTGAAGATGGAGCAGCCATGACTTGTCCTAAATTGCAGGGCAAGGGGCTGCTGAAGACAGACAGATTTCCACAGAGACTGGTCATTTTGGAATTACTATTTAATTATGCCATTTGGTTACATATAATTAATCAATAATACTACACTTTCTGCTTTGCTTCTGTTCAATCGATCTTAATATATAAAGATTTTCTGTAATTGGAAAATGAGTCAGAAAGAATAAAATAGTTTTAATCATTTAAAAATATATTTTGGGAGAGGGGTTCCAGATACTAGCATAGGAAGATTCTGCACTCATCTCTTCCCATGGATGCCACAAACTTGCAACTGCATATGGAATAATTTCCTCTGAAAAAGATCTAAAACCTGGATGAACAGAGCCTCTACAACAAAAGATATAAGGGAGGCATCAAAATAGGTAGGAGACCTATGATCCAGCAATTGCACTACTAGATATTTACCCAAAGAATACAAAAATACTGATTCAAAGGGATACATGAACCCCAATGTTTATAGCAGCATTATCTACAATAGCCAAATTATGGAAATAGCCCAAGTGTCCATTGGCTGATTAATGGATAGAGAAGTGTGGTATATATACACAATGGAATACTACTCAGCCATCAAAAGTAATAAACTCTTGCCATTTGCTATGACGTGGGTGGAACTAGAGGGTATTATGCTAAGTGAAATAAGTCAGTCAGAGAAAGATAAATACTGTATTATTTTACTCACGTGGAATTTAAGAAACAAGACAAACAAGCAAAGGGGAAAAAAAGAACAAACTGGTGTTTTGTTTTGTTTATTAACGTATAATGTGTTATTTGCTTCAGGGGTACAGGTCTTTGAATCATGAGTCTTACACAATTCACAGCACTCACCATAGCACATACCCTCCCCAATGTCCATATCCCTCCCCCACCCCCAGCAACCTTCAGTTTGCCGAGATTAGGAGTCTCTTATGGTTTGTCTCCCTCCTGATCCTATCTTGTTTTATTTTTTTCCTTCCCTATCCGCCATAACCCCCTGCCCTGCCTCTCAAATTCCTTGTATCAGAGAGATCATATGATAGTTGTCTTTCTCTTATTGACTTATTTTGCTTACCATAATACCCTCTCATTCCATCCATGTCGTTAAAAATGGCAGGATTTCGTTTTTTTTTTTTTTTTTTTTTTTTTGATGGCTGCATAGTATTCCATTGTATATATACACATCTGCTTTATCCATTCATCTGTTGATGGACATCTGGGTTCTTTCCATAGTTTGGCTATTGTGGACATTGCTGTTATAAATATTCGGGTGCACGTGCCCCTTTGGATCACTACACTTGTATCTTTAGGGTAAATACCCAGTAGTGCAATTGCTGGGTTGTAGGGTAGCTCTATTTTCAACTTTTTGAGGAACCTCCATACTGTTTTCCAGAGCGACTGCACCAGCTTGCATTCCCACCAACAGTGTAGGAGGGTTCCCCTTTCTCTGCATCCTCTCCAATACCAGTCGTTTCTTGACTTGTTAATTTTAGCCATTCTGACTGGTGTGAATGGAAGAAGAAATGGAACAAATAATCCTAAAATTTATACGGAACCAGAAAACACCCCAAATAGCCAGTGGTTTTGATTTGTATTTCTCTGATGCCAAGTGATGTTGAGCACTTTTTCATGTGTCTGTTGGCCATTTGGATGTCTTCTTTGCAGAAATGTCTGTTCATGTCTTCTGCCCATTTCTTGATTGGATTATTTGTTCTTTGGGTGTTGAGTTTGATAAGTTCTTTATAGATTTTGGATACTAGCCCTTTATCTGATATGCCATTTGCAAATATTTTCTCCTATTCTGTTGGCTGTCTTTTGGTTTTGTTGACTGTTTCTTTTGCTGTGCAAAAGCTTTTGATCTTGATGAAATCCCAATAGGTAATTTTTGCCCTTGCTTCCCTTGCCTTTGGTGATGTTTCTAGGAAGAAGTTGCTGCGGCTGAGGTCGAAGAGGTTGCTGCCTGTGTTCTTCTCAAGGATTTGGATGGATTCTTGTCTCACATTGAGGTCTTTCATCCATTTTGAGTCTATTTTTGTGTGTGGTGTAAGGAAATGGTCCAGTTTCATTATTCTTTTTAAATTTTTTTATTTTTTATTTTTATATTTGAGAGAGAGAGGGAGATCACAAGTAGGCAGAGAGGCAGGCAGAGAGAGAGGGGG
>CM052885.1:29145411-29162789 GCA_028534135.1 Potos flavus | reverse complement strand
ATATCCTGTGTCTTTTGATTGGGGCATTTAGCCCATTTACATTCAGGGTAACTATTGAAAGATATGAATTTAGTGCCATTGTATTGCCTGTAAGGTGACTGTTACCGTATATTGTCTCTGTTCCTTTCTGGTCTGTTACTTTTAGGCTCTCTCTTTGCTTAGAGGACCCCTTTCAGTATTTCCTCTAGGGCTGGTTTGGTGTTTGCAAATTATTTTAGTTTTTGAACAAACTGATGTTTACCAGAGGGGATGTAGATGGGGGGATGGGTTGAATAGGTGATGGGGAGTGAAGAGGGCACTTGTTGTGATGAGCACCGGGTGTTGTATGGAAGTGTTGAATCACTGTATTGTACACCTGAAACTAATATTACACTGTATGTTAACTAACTGATACTTAAATAAAAACTTTAAAAAAATGGGTAGGAGAGACAGACATGGTCTTGCCAAACAAACAAACAAAAACCCACCCTAGGTGTGGGATCCACAACCAGGAGGGATCTTAAAAATACGTAACTTTTTCCTGAGAAGTGAGGGGTTTGTGTTTCACATCAGGCACCTCAACCCCTGAGGTGATGCACAGGAGAGATGAGTTCCCAAAATATTTCTCTTTGAAAACCAAAGCAGGTTATGTCCAGGGAAATTATAGAACTATAGAGAATAAAGAACCTGCTCTTAAATGACTTGTTCATAGACTCACTTGCTCTCAGACCCAGGGCAAAAACACCAGTTTGAAGAGTGCCTAGACCATATGTGAAGGATACCCACTTACTAATCTTGAAGCATTTGCTAGAAAGGCAGGAACTTACTGGCATTCTCTCTGTGGATGGAGACACTGGCAGATGCCATTTTGTGATATCATTCTAACTTGATGGTGTTGGTGCTGATGGTACTCCAGTGAAGGTCCCCATCCTTACCTATGTGGCACCCATCTATCACAGCTGGACTGGGCAAGAGCCCTGCCCCCCCCCATACTGCAACCATGGCCCCACCACTGCATGTGGGCATGTGCAGCTCACACAAGGGATGCCCCTTGAATGCCTGGGGCAAGTGGCTAGGGGAGATACTGCTGCTTATGAGACCCATGGGACATTTCCTACACAAGGCTACTCCTTCAGGTTTGGGAGAGGTAGTTGATTTGCTTAATACATAGAAACAAGAGAGTCAGGCAAAATGAGGAGACAGAGCAATATGTTCCAAAAAAAAGAACAAGACAAATCCTTAGAAAAAAAACCTTAATGAAAGAGAGATAAGCAATTTACCTGATAAAGAGTTCAGTGTAATTATCATAAAGATGCTCACTGAACTCAAGAGAAGAAAGGATGAAAACAGTGAGAACTTCAACAAAGATAAAATATAAGGTAGTATCAAAAGAAATTACAGAACTGAAGAATACAATAGCTGAACTGAAAAAATGCTCTAGGGGGAGTTCAACAGCAGAAGACCAGATCAGTGAGCTAGAAGACAAAACAATGTAACTCACTCAGACAAAGCAGCAAGAAGAGAAGGGATTTTTTTAAAGTGGAGGTGATGTAAGGGATCTTTGGGACAACATTAAGCAGGATAATATTTCCATTACAGGGGTCCCACAAAGGTAGTGGATCAATCACTTTTAAAACAGAGAGATGACCAGAAAACATATTTGAAGAAAAAATGGCTGAAAATTTACCTAATTTGGAGAAGGAAACAGATTTCTAGGTCAAGAAAGCCCAGAAAATTCCAAATAAGGTGAAGGAAAAAAGATTCACATCAAGACACGTTATATTTAAAATTGTAAATTTAAAGATAGAGAATATGAAAAAACAGCAAGAGAAAAACAACTTGTTACGTAGAAAGGAAATCCTATAAAGTTATTATCAGATTTCTCGGCAGGAACTGCGACTGTGCAGGCCAGAAGATAGTGGCATGATGTATTCGAAGTGCTGAAAGGAAAAAACTTCCAGCCAAGAATTCTTTACTTGGCAAGGCTATCATTCAATATTGAAGGGGACATTACAAGTTTTCAGGATAGGGGCACATGGATGGTGCATTCAGTTAAGTGTCCGACTCTTGATTTCAGCTCAGGTTATGATCTCAGGGTCGTGAGATCGAGTCCTGAATTGGATTCCACGCGCAGTACAGAGTCTTTGAGATTCTCTCTCCTTCTCCCTCTGCCCCTCCTGCTTGTGCTCTCTCTCTCTCTAAAATAAATAAATCTTAAAAAAAAAAAAAAGAGTTTTCAGAATAGGCAAAAACTAAAGGAGTTCATCACTACTAAACTGGCCGTACAAGAAATGTTAAGCTTATTTAAACTGAAAATAAATGACACTAATTAATAACAAGAAAACATGTAAAAGTAAAAATCTCACTGGAAAAGGTAAATTTATAGTAAAGATAGTGGATCAATCACTTTTAAGGGAAATATGAAGGTTAAAAGACAATAGTACTGAAAATTAAAACTACAATAATTAGTTGAGGGATACATAAAATAAAAAGATGAAAAATGCGACATCAAAATTGTAAAATGTTGGGGGGGGCACAAAAATGTGAAGTTTTGGAATGTGTTTAAATTTAAGTTACTATCAACTTAAAAATGACCATTATATATATAGGATGTTATATATGAATGTCATGGTAACCACAAAGAAAAAGACTTCTAGTAAATATACAAAAGAAATTGAGAAAGGAATCTAAACATAGCTCTAAAGAAAACCATCAAACCACAAGGGAAGAGAGAAAGAGGAAAAGAAAGGAACAGAGATGAACTACAAAAACAGCCAGAAAATAATTAATAAAATGGCAATAAATACAAATCTATCAGTAATTACTTTAAATGTAAATGAACTAGATCAAAAGACTGAGGGTAACTGAATGGATTTTAAAAAGACTCATCTATATGATACTTACAAGAGACTCACTTCAGATGTAAAGACACACACAGACTGAAAGTGAAGGGATGGAAAAGATATTCCATGCCAATGGAAGTGAAAAGAAAGCTGGGATAGCAATACTTTTATCAGACAAAATAGACTTTAAAACAAAGACTATACCAAGAGACAAAAAAGGGCATTACATAATGAATAAGGGGTCAATCCAGCAAGCAGATATAACACATAAATATATATTCATCCACTATAGGAGCACAAAAATATATAATGCAAATATTAATGGACCTACATTAAGAAATTGACAGCAATACAATAATAGTAGGGGATTTTAATACTCCACCTGCTTCAGTGGGTAAATCATCCAGACAGAAAATTAAGGAAAGATCAGACTTAAACAACACATTAGACCTGATGGACCTTGCAGATATATACAGAACATTCAACCCAAAAGCAGCAGAATGCACATTGTTCTTAAGTGCACATGGAACATTTTCCAGGATAAGATCACATGTTGGGCCACAAAACAAGTCTCGATAAATTCAGGAAGATTGAAATCATATCAAGTATCTTTTATGACCATAATGGTATGAAAGTCAATTACAAGAGGAAAGCTGGAAAAAACACCAAAATATGGAGATAAAGCAGCATGCTACTGAACAATCAGTGAGTCATTGAAATTATAGGAGAAATAAAAAAAATACCTAGAGACAAATGGAAACAGAGATAGGGTGCATATAGACCAAAGTCTATAAGATGCAGCAAAAGTGGTTCTAGAGGGAAGGTCTTAGTAGTATAGGCCTATCTCAAGAAACAAGAAAAATCTTGAGGAATCTAACTTTATACCTAAAGGAATGAGAAAAAAGAGGAACAAACAAAGGCTAAAGTCAGTGGAAGGAAATAATAAAGAGCAGAGTATGAAAGATGAAATAGAGACTAAAAAGACAGTAAGATCAATGAGATTAAGAGCTGGTGCTTTGAAGAGATAAAATTGACAAACTTTTACCTATGCTAACGAAGAAAAAAGGAGAGTGCTCAAATAAAATTAAAACTGAAAGAGAAGTTACAATTGGTACCACAGAAATACAAAGGATCATAAGAAGCTATCACAAACAATTATACACCAACAAATTGGACAACTAAGTATAAATGGGTGAATTCCTATAAACACAATCTTCTAAAACTAAATCACCCAAAAATAGAAAATCTGAATAGATCGATTTCTAGAAAGGAGATTGAATCAGTAATCTAAAATCTCCCAAGAAAAGCTAAGAGCCAGATGATCTCAATGGTGAATTCTGTCAAACATTTAAAGAGTTAATACTATCTTTCTCAAATTCTTCCAAAAATTGAAGAGGAGAGAATGCTTCCAAATCCATTTTATAAGGCCAGCATTATCTTGATACCAAAACCAGACAAGTACACCACAAAACAAGGACAATTACTGGCCAATATCCTTGATGATCATAGGTGCAAAAATCCTCAACAAAATTTAGCACATTGAATTCAACAATACATTTAAAGGGTCACACACCGTGATCAAGCAGGATTTATTCCAGGGGTGCAAGTATGATTCAAGTCAATCAATGTGACAAACCACACCAACAAAATGAAGGATAAAAAGCATATGATCATCTCAGTAAATGCAGATAGAGCATTTGGCAAAGCTCAACATCTATTTACAATAAAAACTCTCAACAAAGTGATTATGGAAGGAACATATCTCTATATAAAAAAGGCCATAAATGACAGACCTACAACTAACATCATGCTCAATGGTAAAAAACCAAAAACTTTTCTCCTGAGATCAGGAACAAGACAAGGATGCCCATACTTGTCACTCTGTTACTTAACATAGTATTCAGTGTCCTAGCCATAGGACTAGGTCCCCCCCCCCCCAAAAAAAAGTAAAAGGCATCCAAATTAAAAAGGAAGAAGATATCACCAGTTGCAGATGACATGATGCTATATATAGAAAACCCAAAAACGTCACCAAAAGACTGTTAGAACTAATAAATGAATTCAGTAAAGTTGCAGGATACAAGAACAACATATAGAAAGTGGTGTTTCTATACACTAATCATGAACTATCAGAAAGAGAAATTAAGAAAGAAGTTCCATTTACAATTGCATCAAAAAGAATAAAATACCTAGAAGTAAATTTAACCGAAGAGGTGAAAGACCTATACACTAAAAACTGTAAGACATTGATGAAGGTAATTGAAGAAGAGACAAGTTAATGGAAAGATATTTCACGCTCATGAATTGGAAGAATTAATATTGTTAAAATGTTCATAACACCCAAAGCAATCTACAAGTTCAGTGTAATCCCTATCAAAATTCCAATGGCATTTTTCATTTTTCATAGAAGTAGAACAAAGAATTCTAAAATTTGTGTGAAACTACAGTTTTGAGAAACAGTCTTGAGAAAGAAGAACAAAGCTGGAGGCATCATGCTCCCTGATTTTAAGATATAGTACAAAGCTATAGTAATCAAAACAATATGGTATTGGCATAAAAACAGATATATACATCAATGAAACTGAATTGAGAGCCCAGAAATAAACCCACACATTTTCAAACAATTTATGACGAAGGAGCCAAGAATGTACAATGGAGAAAGAACAGTTTCTTCAATAAATGGTGTTGGGAAAACTGGATAGCTGCAAGCAAAAGAATGAAACTAGACCACTGTCTTACACCATACACAAAACTAACTCAAAATGAATCGAAGACTCGAATGTAAGACCTGAAACCATAAAATTACTAGAAGAAAAGATAGGCAGTAAGTTCCTTGACAGGTCTTAGTGATGTGTGTGTGGATCTGATTCCTAAGCCAAGGGAAACAAAAGCAAAATTAAACAAGCAGGACTACATTGAACTAAAAAGCTTCTGCGCAGCAAAGGAAACCATCATCAAAATGAAAAGACAGCTTACAAAATGGGAGAAGATACTTGCAAATCATGTATTTGATAAGGGGTTAGTATCCAAAATATATAAAGAACACATACAATTCAACAATAAAAAATGAATAACCCAATTAAAAATGGGCAGAGGATCTGAATAGACATTTTACCAAAGAAGACATACAGATGGCCAATAGGCATGTGAAAAGATGTTCAACATCACTAATTGTCAGGGAAATCCAAATCAAAACCACAATGAGGTTTCCCCTCACACCTGTTAGGATGGCTATTATCAAAAAGATAAAAAATAACAAGAGTTGGAGAGAATGTAGAAAAAAGGGAACTTTTTTTTTTTAAGATTTTATTTATTTATTTTTACAGTGAGAGAGAGAGAGAGCACAAGCAGGAGGAGTGGCAGGCAGAAGGAGAGGGAGAAACACGTTCCTGCTGAGCAGGGAACCCAATGCGGGGCTTGATTCCAGGACCCTGGGATCATGACCTGAGCCGAAGGTAGACGCTTAACTGAGCCACCCAGACACCTAGAGAAAAGGAAACTCTGGGTTCCTCCAAAAATTAAGAATCTACCCTATGAACCAGCTATTCCACTTCTGGGTATCTGTCTGAGGGATACAAAAACACTAGTTTGAAAAGATACATGTGTTCCTGTGTTCATTGCAGCCTTATGTACATTAGCCAAGATACCGAAAACAGGCTAAGTGTTCACTGACAGATGAATGGATAAAGAGGTTGTGGGGTACACAGACACAGACACACACACACACGCGCGCGCACACACACACACACGCACGCACACACTGGAATACCACCGAGCCATAAAGAAGAGTGAAATTTTGCCATTTGCAGTAATATGGTTGTACCTAGAGGGTTATGTGCTAAGTGAGATAAGTGAGATGGAGAAAGACAAATACTACCTGATTTCACTCATATGTGAAATCAAAACAAAACAAATGCACAAACAAAAAAGAAATGCTAATACAAACTCATAGTTACCGAGAACAGATTGATGATTCTCAGAGGGGAATGGGGTTGAGTGAGTGAAATAAATGAAGAGTATCAATTGTATGGCGATAGATGGTAATTAGACTTTTGATGATCACTTTGTAGTGCATGCAGATGTTGAATTATAATGTTATACACCTGATACTTATATAATATTATATACCAATTTACCTGAATAACATTTTTAGGGGGAAAATCTAAGTGTATTTCTTCTTTGTTACCAATGCAGAGACCAAAAAAAAAAAAAATTCATTTGCTTTCTGGTGCCAGGCTTCTTAAAAAACTATGGCAATTTAATAATACTCCTTTTTGCAGAAGTACATTTGCAGACCTGTCTAGGAGACTTATGATTAGTAAAAAACCCCTGAAAGTCTACCATTCAAAGATGATTTTGCTGCTCTGTAGCTGTAATGGTGATATTATCTTACTCTGCAATCATTTTTAGTTTTTTGTTTTTGTAGTGAGCTGGTGTGATGCAGAGGAGGCCATGCTTCCTTGTGTGGCTTTTCCCTCAAATCCAGTCTGCATCAGGCCTGTTGGGCGATAGAGAAAAAAATAAAGACCCCATCAATGATGTGTGTGAACAAAGAGCAAGTACATTTAGACCTCCTGTGGAGGGGGCCCCAGCAAACAGATACATAGTGATATTTCACTCCCAAGAGGATTAGCAGCGGGATTTTCTGATGAATGGGAAAGGCAGACTGGACCTCTTCACTGTATACAGACTTATGTATTAGACACTGAGTGTTATTCTTTCCGTTTGCTTCAGCAGTCAACAGCAGTCTGCCTGAGGATGCTGAGCAGCTTGTTTAAGAATCCCTAAGCAAAGAGGGAAAGAAATGGATATTTACCGATCACCTTCCTTGGGGGCATTTAATATACTTTATCTCACTTAATCTTTATAACACCTTATGTGGTAGGAATTATTATACCATTTGCCTTAGGAGGAAATCAAGGCTCAGAGAGGCTAAGGAGGTTAAATGACCGGCTCCAAGTCATGTACCTAATAAGTAACTGACCAGGGATTTAACTGTAGCTTGGATTCCAAAGCCTCTTTCTACTCTACATTGCTTCAAAACAGTTTAATGAGAAACAGTCAAGTGATTTTGCCAGCAATTCAAAAAGAGAAATAGAATTGCACTCTAGTACAAATTGGAATTTAGTGCAAAGCCTTCCATTCATAGGCAGGGAAGGTAAGGGCCCATGCAGTGGTTCTCAACCTTGAGGACACACTGGATCATTCAGGAAGCTTGAAAAAATGCCAAAGATTGTGTCTCATCCCAGTGATTCTGATTAGTTTGTCCTGGAGTGTGTCTTGGGCATAGGGATTTTTTAAAAGCTCCTCAGGTGATTCTGATGTTCAGCCAGCTAGGGCTGAGAGCCACTGGCTTGGAGAGATCATATGACATGATAAGGGTTGACATCGTCTTGAAGCTCATCTGGATGTGATTCAGGAGAGACTTAAAAATATAGATAAATATTTCTGAGACAGGAAAGAGATAATCTCTGGAGTTTCTGGTTACAGCAGCTTTTTGTCCAAATCACAGTTAATTTCACGGCTTAACATGAATCCCAGTGCTGGTATGATGCCCTCCCAGACTATGTCCCTTAGGGACATATAAAACGTGGTTTTAAGCATTTGAACTCTGATTTTGAGATTTAACATATGAGATTTTGTTTTAGGAAGAAAGCAAAATACTTGAATAACAAAAACGATGGAATGTACAATTTCAGAAAGGCCAAGAATAAATGACGCCAAACCTGGAAATTATTCTCCTTGGTTTTTAATTCTGGAAGAAATTTCTGACTTAATAGGCTGTAGCTGTGGATGGAGTCTCAGAGTAAAAGCATGGGGGACAATCTCATCTGAATTCAGAGAACATAAGGAAAGCCTGATACAGTGATTCTCATTACATGGTTTTGTCTAGCTCTTTTTTGCAAGCTCAGCTGGAAGAGATGACAGCTATGAAAACAAGCTGTCTTTGGATTGGTGGCAGTGGCTAGTGCTTTTTGAGATGAGTGGGTTTTAGATAGGGACCCTGTGGTATGGCATTTTGCATTTTATAGAGCATATTTACACATATTCTATCATAGAGTGATTGCAGAATGGCCCTAATTCTTCACTTTTCCATGTACACAGGCCCTTTGAAATGTGATTTTGGAATCTGTTTCCAGCCTTTGAATCTGGGCTGATCTTGTTATTTACTTAGCTAACAGAATGTGATATAAATGGTATGATGCCATTTCTGACTCTAGGACTCAAGAGGACTTGCATGCTTTCTTTGCTGCTACAACAGAAATGAGTGTGGGCTTGCCTATAGGAAATGAGAGGTCACATGGAACAGAGCTAGTTATCCCAGTGATGCCATACTAGGTCAGCCAACAACCAGCTGATTACCGGACTTGTGGGCAGACCATTAAAACTATCCTACCATATCCAGCCAAGATCAGCGGACTGCTTTATTTTCTCACCGGCCCTGGAGAAATAACAAATTAAATTACTTTGGCAAAAGATAACAGGTACGCATCCTCATGTGACAGTAGAAGGAGTTATAATAATCCCTTTATAGATGAAGAGACTGAGGTTGTGAGAGTTTACGTTTAAGAAGCATCCCACCATTGAAAGGGTGGGTGCTTTCAATTATACACATGCTTTCAAGCCAGGGGAAACCTTTGGTTCTGATATCTACTAGTTGTAAAACCTTGGGATGATATCTAAGTTTTCTGACTCTCTTTCTTCTTTCATAAAGTGGGGATAACAGGACATGCTTATAAAGTCGCTATAAGGATTGAAGGAGGCAGCCTGTGGGAAGGGCCCAGTTCACTGTAAGTTCTCTATAACTTATAGGTATCGATGGTGATGACAAAGGCTCAAGATTACATGGCTGGGATGGCTCAGGGGCATGAATGCAGGTCTTGTAATTCCTAATTCAGCAGACTTTTTGTTTCTTTTTTCTTTTTCTGGCCCATTTCCTTTACCCTCTTCTCTTCATCTCTCTTACCTCCTGTGGTGTATTTTAAGGACTTATTTCATGTTTTCAAGTCACCATTGGCTCTACCTGACTTTTAAAAACCTTGCTTTGCCCTTGAAGTATCTTCTACTTACTTTGCATAAAGATGATTCATCCTCAACAATCATGTTTATATCTTATCCAGATGTAAGAATTGTCCACTTCTTTGCATTTGAGAATACAGTTTTATTCTTGATTTCCATTTTATTGCAATGAAATGAACTCCTTGGAATAAATGTTTTAGTCCTTGTTTTAAACTTTATGCCCATTTTATTATTTGTTTATTGTTTCTCCACATTCAGATGATTTCTCTTCAGACTCCTAGGAACCAGCAAGCAAGGATGTTTTGAGCACACTGGCCAGGTGCGTGGGTGGTCAGCCCACACCCCTGACTTGTGAAATAACTATAAGAGCAAGAGTTGTAGTGAAGAAAAACAGTACATCCCAGAGTCCCACTGTCTAAAATTGTGGGGAGAAAGGAAATATACATTAAGATTATTTGTGGAAACAATTATTCAGTACTGCTGGTTTCATCAAAATGTCTTTTAGCTAAAATTTGGAAGCCTACTATTAATCAAGTTGCCTTGGGAAAGATCACTACTTCCCTTAGGATCCTTCTTTTAGCATCAAAAAGCAGATGTTTTGCTACATAAGAAATAAGCATTTTTAACAGCAACATGCAGAGTTTAGTCAGCAAGAAACACCAAGTTTAATTTACGGTCGTGGCTCCGTTTTTCCCTTGGAATTATTAACTCCAATGATGCTAACAAGAACTAATCCCTAGCCTTCTGAGGTTGCTGGTCTTTTTTTATCATAGATCAAGCTTTTCTATACTTTCTAGGCTTAACATGGTTAAACCATTAAAGGCTTGATGATTTAATCTGTGGTACTCTAGGTATAATTATATACCCCAATTTAAAAGAAATCAGTAATTGTGATCTTTAAGCATAATTTTTGAAAACCATACCTCCAGAAGTATAGCTCACCATACTTGCATTTTCATTTCCTATATTCATTTCTGTATGTAAATTACCTTTGATATACCCTCAGGTGGCAAAACTGAATGCTATTTTGAGTTGAAAATGACTTAAGTGGAATGTTCTGAATTTGTTTATAAGTGGTAGCTAGCAAAACAATCTACTTGAGAAAAGAGAAACAAAACACTCATTTAGGTTATAGTTTAAGGTAAGATTTTCTGTTTTCATTCTTCGCCTTCCCTCCATATTCGTGGAACCAAGAACACTGATGGCCAGAGCTGAAGTTGTGGCTTGGTAAATAGTCTTTTTTTTTTTTTTTTTTTTTTAAATAGCAGACAGGTTTAAGTGCACAGAATCTGGAAATCTGAGCCTTGGTGGTATGTGGATGGCATTTAGGCTTCACACTCAATAAATGAAGCCCTTTCCAGCATTCCATCAATTGGTCTTGCTCTCATCGTTGGAACTGCCAGTGACAGAGGACTAATTACTACTTAAAGAGGCCATGTATCCACTATGGCTCCACACGTTTTGTTATAAAAGTTGTAATTAGCTTCCAATCCCATACTAGTTTGGGCACAGGCACTGAAATAATTCAGAACCTGAAAGTAGGCCCAAGGGTAGAAATTAAATGCTGTTTTGTGTCCACCGTTGACAATCTTGTTGATGGTTCCAGGTTGCATGACTCCATCATGGATACTTTTCTTCCTTTCTGCTGAGTGATTTGAGGGACATCTTAGAGTCAGCATGTATTTTTGTTTTTTCTATAGTGTTCCACTTGGTCCTGAACTTGGCTGCAGCAGCATAGTTGGACATTTAGGATGTTATTCTTTCTTTCATTTTAACCACAGAATGGGAGTGGACAGGGGAGTGGGGATGTCTGTCTGTGGTTGGGCTTGACTTGGTACTAGATGAGTTTGGTGTATCCAGAACTTTATCTTCATCAGCTTTTAAAAAAACTGCTTCTTGAGATGAGTTGAATCATAAATTCAGGGGTTTATTTTTCTCTTGGAATGTCGGTAGTAAGGGCCCTTCTTTTGTGCCAACTGCTCTTGAGTTTTCTTCATAAGGATAAAAAAGATATATACATATAAATGAATTCTGGGATGAAGCTTTGAACTACTTTTAGATGTTATAGAAGGAAATCTGAGTACCTTATCATTGTGTAGTTTATTTTTTTCTTTGTGTTACTTGCTCTGTATTAATAAATTCCATTTTCTTTTCTTGGGCACATGGGAAGACTACATTTCCTGGTATCCCTTGCAGGTGGTTTGGGGCCATATGTTGGAGTTCGTCCAGTAAAATATGGTTGAAATTAATGTGTGCTACTTGTAGGCTGGTCATAAAACCCACAGTGCAATTTTCCACATTCTCTTTCCCTTTTTGGGAGAGGCCGTGTGTTGGGGATGACAATATCAAAAAATAAGGAAATTTCATCCCTGAGTCATTTAATTAAATTCTTAATTATCCCATAATTATTTTTGACATCAAAGCCATTCTCATTTTAATTATGAAAGTAAAAGGAAAAAAAAAGCACCTTCCCTATTTCTTTACCTTATTATATAGGTATTTTAATTTTGTAAGTAGAATAAATAAAAAACACGATAAGTTGACAATTTAAAAATAATGACACATTTAAAACACAGCATTTAAAAATGTAACATTCAGAGGTCGGACAAATGGAACACTGACAAATTGCCTTTCAAAGATCATTTCGATGTGAATGTTTCTAAAACTTGACTATATGCTTCAGTGTTAAAATCAATGCTTTTTTTCAAAGGCTAAGACAAATGATTCCTGAAAGGTCCAGTTTGTTTTACAATACAGCTTAAAATCAAAAGGAAAATATTAGTGCAATAAAGCATGTACTACTGTAATAGAATTTTCCCCTCCGTTTACTATCGTGGCATTGCTGCAGGGGAGTGGTGTGAGCTGCCACATACAATATATTATTTTTATAAATCTTAATACAAGTATGCGTTTTTTTCACCAGCTTTTTCAAGATTGATATACCCCAATCCAAATGACACAAGTCTTATTGGGAAAGCACAGGCGAAACACAAGACAAACACAATTTCGATTTCAAGTACAGGTTGTCCCTGGCAAACAGTTCCTAATGATTAATCTGTAGGAAACTTAATTACTCAATAGAATCGCTGTACTAGCCTGGATGGTACCAGGTTTCCTGCTCATCCACGTCCATCCACCCACCCAGTTGCTGCTTCTACTTCATAATATGCTACTTTGGAAGCATATCTACTTTGGAAGCATACTTTGAATATTCTCATTTTTGCAGATGCTATGCACTTTTTTGGGTGAGCATATGTAGAGCTTAATTAACCTTTATTACTTTGAAACCCATATTCATTCTTAGGTTTAATTTATGTCTTTCTGCTTTTGAATGTTCAAAGATGGGGTTGGATAACAGTGGAAGCATTTGGGAAAATCTAATAATTATCCCAGCTTGGCCACTACCGAGTTGCATAATTGCAAGGAAATTATTCTGCTTTGCTGAATCTCTGTTTTACTGTCAGGAACTGACAGCAATTACCACTATTTACCTCCAAGTAGATTATTCCTTTTGATATTTGTCTTTTAAAATGCCAGAAAAAAACTATTATGGTTGATAAGAGAACTATGAAAAAGATCATGTGGTGTGGAGCTTTGCATCAGGCTGTCATTTATTGGCTTAGACTCTTAGACAAGTCATTTAATTTCTAGGCTTGCTCTTCTAATATGCAGTGGGATAATCTTACCATTATCACAGGGTTGTGAGGAGGATGAAATGAGATCATGTAGACAGGTGCCCAGTGCAGTGTTGATCTCTAGAAAGGGCTCAGTAAATTTTTGTTCAGTCTGGAGAACTCAGATGTGAAACTTAAATTTGCCTGCAAATGGCATAGAGCAGTGGAGAGGAACACCATCCTATAAATAGTGATCTCTTGATTCCAAATTCTGAGCCTGCCTGGCTCAGTCAGTAGAGCATGTGATTCTTGATCTCATGGTTGTGAGTTCAAGCCCCACATGGGGGAGTAGAGTTTACTTAAAAAAAAAAAAAACAAGAAAAAAACCAAAATTGAGTCTAGTGTTATAAGGTAAGAAACGAAAACACAAATTCATGTAAAATGAAGAATTCCGATTTAATTCTTATTTCACTAAGCTTGAGAATGGAGAAGGAAAAGGGAAGGCTCTTGACTATTTACTTAAAATTCCATAAGAGAATCAATCACTAAGGCTAAAACTCCTGTCACTCATTGTCTGCTTCAAGCCTTATGATGGAATCCATCGTATTTGGAATAAAATCGAAGTCCTCACCAGGGCCCAAGGGCCCTGCAAGGTAGGAGGCAGGCTACCTTGGTACCTCAGCCTCCCTTCTCCTCCTCCTCACTTTTCTCCAGCCTCACACACCTTGCTGTTTTTAAACACTGAGTTCATTCCCACCTGAAGCCTTTTGATGTTGCCTTTCCTTACAGGTAACAGATTGTTCTCCATAGCTGGGCCCTTTCTATCGTCCAAATGTTCCCTCTAATATCAGTTCTTCAGTAAGAAATCTCTCAGTCACCCCTGCTCCCCCACCCTACCTCTATCACATTAATCTGCACATTTTTATATAATTACAAAAAATATAAAGCGGCACTTTTCATTACTTAAAATCAGATTATGTATATATTTGTTTACTGTTATTTACTGCGTGGATCGCCCTTCTTACTGCCTTAGGCACTGAGATACTGTGTTTCCCATGTGAGGAAAATGGTAAAAGATCAGATGTGAGGTGTCCAGAGGTAGCCACACTTAGCTATTGACAACTGAGAGCTCGCTGAAGGAAGATACTTTGAGAAGTACTGAAGTTTCTGTTGGTAAAGAGGGTGAGGTGAGAGGAGGAAGATGTTGACCTGGGACCTCATGAGCCCTTTGAGCCAAGGGCCATCAGGAAATTGGGAAATCAGGAAATCAGAAAGGCATTTTGATTCCCACGGCAGTGCTGAAGATCCTGAAGACGCCACTGTCAGGCTGTGGGGCAGAGAAAGGGGGTCTTCCTTGACATGACAAGAGTGAGGACTGGAGTCGAGGACAACCTGAAATGAGACTAAGTTTTGTTCATGAAAGCTACCGACAGACACCAGCCTACAATGATCCCTAATGCTGTCACCCTGACCCACGGAGCAATCTCTTGATTCTGTCTTGCACATGGTCGCTGTTATTCAGCTACATTCCCTCCTGCTCCCTCTGGTGCCCTTCCATCTCTCTCTCTCTTTTAACCTTTATGTATGGCCTCATTTTCTCTCTTCCTTTTTTGAGATTTTATTCTTCCATTTAAAAATTGTTTAAATATTTCAATTTTTTCTGCAAAGCACTGTATGCCTAAGATAATGCAAGGAGTATAGAAGAGTTTCTGAAAAAAAGCAGGTGGCTGCTGCCTCTTAGGTCTCCCTCAATTCTATTTCCCCGAGGCCAGTTCCTTCGTCATTTTAGTTCTTCTGATGTTCAATGCCGGACGCTCTAGATTAGTCCTGTCTAATGGAAATGTGATATGAGCCACATCTATAACTTTAAATTATCTAGTAGCTGCATGAAAAGGTAAAAGTACACATGTAAAACTCATTTTAATAATAGATTTTAATTAACCCAGTCTATCTAAAATATCATTTCAACATATAATCAAATTGAGCTTATTAATGAGATAGTTTATATTTTTGTATTGTTTTCACAATCTGTTAGGAATTTTATACCCACAGTACATTTCAATTTGGATCAGACATTTTAAATGCTCAGTAGCCACCTGTGGCTTCTGGTTACTATTTTGGATGTGATGCTCCAGGTAGTGCATGTCAGATCATATTTTAAAATTTATACTATATAGTTTACATTTATTATACACAATATATAATATATGTCATTTCTCTTTGATGTGAAAGATAAGGTTGCTTATACCCTCCTCTCACCTCCTATCCTCTTCCTCATGATTTTAGATATACACACACACAAGCGTACATGTGTGTATCTGTGTATGTGTATATAATTTGTACTTATAATTTCAGTTCTTTTAGTGGTCACTTTTATAGCTTTAATTTAATAATATACCTAATGTTCTGTTTCTGATTCTTCAGCTTCAGTAATATCTCGATTATTTCTCTTGACCCTTCACTTTATGATGTGACCACTTCTACCACATTCTGTACATTTCCTCCTTCCTTTTTGCATTCCTTCTTTTGTCAGCCACACATACATAAATCCCAGGTTGTAAATATTTACAAACGATTCTGCACTCATGTGTTTTAATCTTGCTAAAAAATTATGTAGACTGGGCATGAGTCTCTGTGTAACTTTGATTAATATTGATGGGCATACAGACACCCAGAACTTGATCTACCTAGATAGAGCTAGAGACCAACGAGAAAAGGAGTTTCCTTTCTGTCGGTCAATAAATTATGTAGTAATGGTTTTTGATAATGGAATGAAGTAGCAGATACTAATTTGAACTAGGACTTTTATTATTTTATGAGGCCATTCCTGAAGATTAAATATAGTAAGGAAATAGATTCACATTTGATATGTAAATGATTTTTCCTCCTTCTGAAAAGTTGGCTCTTTATGGATCACGGTTATGTTCTGCAAGAGACCAAATGCCGAGAGCACGGAATCAAAGGAACCCAGAATCAGAAGTGTCATGTGTGTTTTAGTGGTATTGGGGGCTGATATCATTCACAGAAAAGAGTATTTGCACTTACTTTTGTTTTTAAAATTCGAATTTGATGATTTGAAATTATAAACTAAAAAATATTTTAATTGAACTGTTAGATTCAATTCCTAATTGTGATTATTCTATTTATAATTCTAGTTAATGTTATCAATCACTTTAAAAAGTTTATTAACTAACCTGATCAATTGTTGTCTCTTAAGTATTTTAAACTAATGGATTTGCTTTTCTTAAGTAAATGCCTATAACAGGTAAATCACTTCTAAGTACTTAAAATGCTCTAGTTAATTTAGTAAATAAAATTTGTAAGTATTATATATCTCATATTCTTTTGTATAGTCTAATAATATAGACAAACATTGGCAAATCCATTTACATCTTTTAACTTAAACTGTTAAGTCTAAAAATCAGTTATTCGATTATATATTTTAATCTATTAGATGCATTGATGTGCCAGATTAAGCAATTTAAAAATATTGATACTGTGGATTTGTTTACTTTATCATTTCTATTTATCTCTTAATCTTCTGGCCATTGAAAAGTCCTTACCCACTGAGAATAGGGTCACCATCCTGAGCAGTCTGGGGCTCCTTCTTAGCTGGCCGAGAAGGCTGACTGACCAGAGATTTGGGGCTGGAGCAAAAGCTGGGGTGGTTTTCTTTATGGCTGCCTTGAGACTTGCCCAAGACCCTGATCTACAAAATGTGATTTTTTTTTTTTTAAGATTTTTATTTATTTATTTGACAGAGAGAGAGAGAGATCACAAGTAGGCAGAGAGGCAGGCAGAGAGAGAGAGAGAGGGGGAAGCAGGCTCCCTGCTGAGCAGAGAGCCCCATGTGGGGCTCGATCCCAGGACCCTGAGATCATGACCTGAGCCGAAGGCAGAGGCTTTAACCCACTGAGCCACC
>CM052885.1:29077106-29144911 GCA_028534135.1 Potos flavus | reverse complement strand
TTTAAGATTTTTATTTATTTATTTGACAGAGAGAGAGAGAGATCACAAGTAGGCAGAGAGGCAGGCAGAGAGAGAGAGAGAGGGGGAAGCAGGCTCCCTGCTGAGCAGAGAGCCCCATGTGGGGCTCGATCCCAGGACCCTGAGATCATGACCTGAGCCGAAGGCAGAGGCTTTAACCCACTGAGCCACCCAGGTGCCCCAAAATGTGATTTGTTTTGCAGCCTAAGTCCCTGGAGTCCAAGTTAAGACCTTATTTTTTATGTGACATATGTGAACTTTATTGTTTGATTTGGGTAGATAAAATTCTGTAACTCCTATCCAGATTGTTTTATCACTTTCTGGGAGTCAATGAACTGATTTGAAGTTTAAACCTATCCTTACTTTCTTTCTTTACTTTCTCTAACTGGGAGGGTCAGGACTCATAAGTATTTAAGTTTCTATATGTCTCACATCTTTTTCTGGCTTTTCAGTTATCACATTAAGGCCATGCTCTTGAGAGGAGATAGCAGTCACTGTGTTTGTTTTGTTTTGTTTTGTTTCTTGGCTGATAATTGGGAAGTCATGATTTTCTTTCTATATCATGAACATGGTATATCACTGTGTTGGACTTTGCAGTAGAACTTTCAAAAGAGCTGTAATTTCATTGAATTAAAAGTCTCAAAGAATGTTGAGCACCTAGGACTTCAAATGCACCCTCAGAGGCTGGAGAAACTCTGTAAAGGGACACCCCCGGGGGGGGGGGAGGTGGAATTTTATAGCTTCCAGTGTCCCTTAAGCTCCCATATATAAGGGTGGAAGACAGAAGCTATGAAAGTTTGAGGGCTCTTATTTTTCAGACTCTCCTCCTATTAACTCCAGTTTATACTACTATTATCACTTCTTTTAACTCTTTTTAAAGATTTATTTATTTGAGAGAGAGAGAGCTAGAGCACGAGCAGGAGGGGCAGAGGGAGAGGGAGAGTGAAACTCAAGGAGACTCTGCGCTAAGTGCAGAGCCTGATGTGGGGCTCGATGCCAGGACCCTGAGATCATGACCTGAACCGAAACCAAGAGTCGGATGCTTAACCAACTGCGCCACCCAGCCACCCCTACTATTATCACTTCTTGAATGACTGGCATATGCCAAGTCGTGAGGTATTATAATCTCTAATGAAAGTAGGAGAGCCTTCCATTGCTATCTTAACATTTTTACCTCTGATCTATTACTCACTACTCCCCATTGAAGGGAAAATAGCTAATTTTGCTGGTCAGTGTCTGAACTATTTCTTGGATCACACCTCCCCGGGGAACTGAATTACAGGACTCTGAGATACTTTCTGCTCACATGTGCACCTTTTCTTTCGACACTCTTAAGTCCACGGGCTACTCCCCCATGCCTGTGTGGGTAAGGCGGGCCAGGCATGCTGTCCAGACAGCTTGGTAAATAGACTAAGGAGTCTGCTCAGACCGGCCATCATTCTAGAATTTGGAGAACAGGGAGGAGGAAGCCTTGCTTGAACTCCTTACCTTGTTCTTCCATCGACCTGTTGGTAGAGTTGGGGTTTGAGGCACCTGCCAAACTATTGATAAAATTGCTTTTTGTTTTTCATCGAGCTGTTGGTTCTTGTGGGTGTGTTTCTTTTGGTTGGGAATCCCAGAATGATAGATGGAGAATGGGGAAGATTTAAAAATGCTTCTCTACACAGACCTGTACCCCTGGGGCAAATAATACATTATATGTTAATAAAAAAAAAAAAAAAAAAGAAAAGAAAGAAAAAATGCTACTCTAAGGCCCTATAGGTCCTCGTATTCAAAAAGATTAAGTAACTTGCCTAGGTCACATAATCTAGTAAGTGGTCGAACTAGGGTTTGAACATAGATCTGTCTCCAAAACTGGGGTGCGTTCCATGCTGCCTCACTGCACCTGCACTGTGGGTTTTGAGCAGAGGAGCGATCACAACCACCACATGTGGCTGTTACCTTTCAGGGAGTACCAGTCACACTGTAGACATGTGAGTCAGTGGTTCACAACAGTTTTGGTCTCAAGGGCCCCCGACACTCTTAAAATGACTGAGGATTCCGAAGAGCTTTTGTTTGTGTGGATTATATCTTTTCGTATTTACTGTAGTAGAAATTAATAGAAAATTTTATAATAGAGGAGCACCCCTTCCATTAGCCCTTAGAGGGATGAGGTCATCACAGGTAGTGTAGCCTCCCGAAATCTCTGCTGTACACTCATGAAACACTGAGAGTGAAAAACATGTCTTAATATTACTATGAAAGTACTTTTGACCTCGTGGTCCCTTGAAAGCACCCGGAGGATAAGGGCCCCTGACCACACTTGAGAAACCCTGTAGTAACTGATTCAAGAGCAGGTGGGCAGGGGTGGAGATTTAGTCTCAGCTTTTGAGCACCAGAGGCTGCAGGACAGACTTCCAGCAGAAGCCCTCACATACCTACTGGCATGCTCTGTATCTAGCCTGAGAGCCTTTGGACTTCCTTTCAACTGCTGATCTTGGTGGCCGGATTTTGACCCCTGCCAACTCCAGACCTACCATAGCATTTCACCTTGGGGTTGAAATGTGTGTGTTTGTGTGTGTGGAGCTGCATGTAGTTATCTACTGTCAGTGGCATTTGCTTCTTGGCATTCTGGGGACATATGAGCAGGTGACTCTGGCCGTGGCAGGTTGTTCAGGTTGTGCATTCACACACTAATCTACACACACAAATCCACACACACTTTTTTTTTTTCCTTTAACTTAAGGGGTGCCATATTTCTAATTTGCTCAAAGATGCTCTGTGTGTTAGAGGTCGCTCTGAAGTAATGTGATTGGACATGCTCTTTTGGAAAATTACTCTGGCATCAGCATGTGTCAAATGGTTTGGAATGGGGAAAGGCAAGCCCTAGGCAGGTCTGTTAAAAGGACTCCATCTCAGGAAATTAGTAGGATTACTTATATTTATAAAGTGAGCTATATTGCTAAACAGTTTCTGCAGAGGAGTCACATTACTAAACTAATATGGAACATAAAGTTGGGCATTTCCTGACAATCCTGAGTTTACTTCTCAACCTTCCATTTACATTACCCTTTAGTTTTCCCATTTGACTGCATGTATAATTTACCCCAAGTTCTTTTCCCCACGGTTAACCTATTTGCCGTTAGCCCTAAGGGACTTTTTGTGCTTTAGATCTCCTCTTGAATCTTAAAGACATTTTGCTTGTTTCAATTTCCTACTCAAAGGGAAACGTGGCCGCAGGGGTTGTACCACTTCCCTTCAGTGCCCTTCGTGGGCTCAGTGATTGATCTGAGGATGAATGAGAATTGAGAGCCAGCTCCATAGTCCTCCAGATAAGAGGCTTGTTTGCTTTGCAAGTGTGACTTTGTAATGTCCCTCACGTGCACTTTCTGTTCTCCTTCGTGTGTGCAGGCACTGTGCTTTACAACCAGGTCTTAAGGTGGGCACCCTGCGGGAACAAGCCAAAATAGGAAAGCGGTGAAATGCGGGTAGTAGTACGCCATTTAAATCAATGAAGTGGTATTTAAAAATTGCTGCTCTCTCTCTAGGCTTGTGAAAATGGAAAACTATTAAGGAGAAAAGTTCACTTTTATTCTGTGAAATAAAAAGTGTGCTTTGTATTTGCAAACAGTATGATTTCTTGTATTGTTTAATATTGAGGACCAGATGTTGTATACTTTTTTCTTTGCTGCTGGTTGCAAAGGAGATGTGCTAGAGAAGGGGCCATGATGATGTTCCCAATGAACTACATTCACGTAGAGAAAGGACTTTTAATTCTATAGGACTCTTAATTCTTTTAATTAATACACACTGATTGATATAGTTCATCATCTGGTACATGAATGTAGAGGAAAAAAATATAATAAAGAATTCTGGTTCCTACCTTCATAAAATTTATGGTAATTCATTGGCTGTCCCTCTAGAGGGGCCTTCAACCATGCCCAAAGGCAGCCTTGAGTTTATAAGCTCTGCAGTCATGGGGCTTAAGTCCAGTGTTGTGGCCTGAACTGTGCCCCCGCATGCCCAAATTCATATGCTGAAGCCCTAATTCCTAATGAGTCTGTATTTGGAAATAGGGTCTTTAAAAGGTAATTAAGATTTAATGAGGTCATAAGGGTGGGGCCCTGATAGGACTGGTGACCTTATAAGAAGAGGAAGACATAACAGGGATGTGTGCTCACAGAGAAACCCAAAAATCTGCTGACATCGCGATCTTGGATTTCTAGTCTCCAGAACTGTGAGAAATACATTTTTGTCGTTTAAGCCACCCTGATCTGTGGTTTTCTATTATGGCAGCCCAAGCAGACTAATGCATCCAGCAAGGAGGACAGCTGTTTGACAGTCTTGGAGAGAATGTATTGTGCTGTGTTCCATACAGAGCTGAAGCATTAATTCATTTGCTTGCAGACCTTTTTGCCTTCATCATTATAATTTTATCGCTTTTATAGCAAAGTGAATGGAGGGATGGGCTTATGCTAGTCACCCAGTTGGGCTCTTGTTCTAGCCCACAATCCCATTCATAGTCCTCTTCTTATCCTTTGGGTGTAGAGCACAAGTTGTCTAGCTTTGTTACCAAGTGCAGGGTGTTGGTTAGCATAGGTTGTAGCGGGAGAAGGCAGGAATTCAGGGGATGGAGGCAGAAAAATGAGAGGGAGGATGTCACACTGAAGTCAAGGCAGATGGTCCCGGGGGTAGGGGGGGAGCAGGGCAGGCTATGGTGGTTTCTCGTAGACTCTGGAACAAGACTGCCCAGGTTTGGATCCTGTCTCTGCTACTTTTCAGGCGACGATGTGGGCAAGTTACTTAACCTCTCTTTGCCTCCATTTCCTCATTTATAAAAAAGATACTAATAGAGTTATTTTGAGGTTTAAATGAGTTATATAAAGTGTTTGAAACAGTGCCAGACAAGTGGTAAATGCTCTATAAGCATTAGTGACCATGTTGATGATGATGATAGTGACAATGATGATAGTTGTTGGCTTTTTGCATGTATGTGGATGAATTCTTGGACATGCTCATGTTATTGTGCCTCTTTCCCAAGGTTCCCCTTAGAAAAGGGGAACCTTTTTCCCTTGGGCACCTTGAACAGCTTGGGTCCACCCATCCTATTCCACCTCAGAGGAGAGAAACTTCCAGTCCCTGGTAATTTGGAATGTGTAGAGTCTCCAGCACTAAAACACAAAACTGTTCCACTCAGCATCTTTTTCACAGACTTAGGGCATCCTTGTCTATGAATATCCACCTTGTGCCAAGAATGTAAGTTGCTTCCCTCAGACTGGATCTCTTGGGTATTGGTGCCATCCTGGGTTTCTGCTGCCCTACAGATTCAGGATTTGGGCCCCAGCCTCTTCTTTTCTGATTGGTTTTTCATTCTCTATCCCACATGGGCCCCCTTGTTTTCTTCTTTGCTCAGTGTGCTCTCCATGGGCTATGGGCTCCATGCTTGAGCTGTACCATTTATGAAACAATGACTTCACTCACATGATTCTCTTTGCTTTCTTTAGCATGTCATTTCCTATCATCTCTGCAAGACTATTTCCTGTATATCAGCTGAGTTCTATCTCATAGGACACATTCCCACAGAACCACACTATATTCTAACTTTCCCTGAATGGATGTCTCATGTAACATCTTGATACAAATTTAAACTCCTGAGTAGGTGATGGATGGTTCTAGAAAGCACAAATAATTTTGTATCACATGCAGCAGAAACTAGACATACATACAGGATGTTATATTAGAAATTTAGATTAAGGTGCTAAGATCCAAAAGATAGGAGATACCAGAAGTTATCAGACAATAGCTTCCAATTTGGTGACAGGAACTGGTTAGATTGACATAACTGCACTGAACATATATGGATGGACCGGGTTGTTGGAGATGAAGGAGGATTGTGCAGAGGATTTCCTTAGACAGAGTCTGTTTCATCCCACAAAAGCCACAAAGCAGTTCCTAGGCAGTGTTTAGAATGACCACATCCATTTTCTTCTCACAGTGCCTTCTCACAGTTGGTTACAATACCTTGATTAAGCAGTTTGGCTCATCAAAATTAAATGAATTATTCACCAACTATGGTTTGTTTCCAATAAGAAAATTTTTTTCCATAGAATTTTATAGATAATTGATGACTCTAGACCAGCTCACAAAGAGAGTCAACTATATACACTGGAATATGATTTTTTTTAGAAAGATTTTAATTTATTTATTTGCGAGGGGGGTAGAAAAGTAGAGGGACAGGGAGAGAGATAAGCAGACTCTGAGATGAGCACGGAGCCTGACATGGGGCTCAATCTCACAGCCCTGAGATCATGACCTGAGCTGAAATCAAGAGTCAGATGCTTAACCAACTGAGCCACCCTGGTGGCCCTTCCCTGGAATATGATTGTCATGTGATTAGCAGTTTGATTGTAGAATGATCCAACCTGCATACTTGGCAAGCCATCAAATATCTGCTAAGGGAGTGTCAAACATTCTCATGTGGTTATTAAATGTCTTCTTATGTGATGAGCCTAAGCATCTTCCCAGTAAGCCCCAGTGAGTGTCCGTATCAAATTCCGTGTGCCCTCCGGTACCAGGCACATTACTGACATGTAGACTATCTGTTCATTTAAATGGAAGTAGGAACATAGGTTTTTTGGTTACTAATCCTACCTGGGTCTTAGGGATGGGGTTGTTTTCCCCCAAATTTACATATCGACATCCTAAACCCTCATACTTCAGAATGTGACCTTATTTGGAAATCGAGTTAATGATGATGTCGTTAGCTAAGTAAGATGAGTTTGTACTGGAGGAGGTTGGGCCCCCAATCCGATATGACTGGTATCCTTTTGAAAGAGGGGAATTCGGACACAGATCTGCACACGGGGAGAATGTCACGTGCAGATGAAGGTAGAGATTAAGGTGATGTTTCTACAAGCCAAGGAATGCCAGGGATTGCCAGAAAATCAGCAGAACCTGGAGGAGGGGCAAGGAACAGATTCTTTCTCACAACCCATAAAAGGAACTGACCCTGACAACGTCTTGATTCCAGACTTTTAGCCTGCAGAACTGCGAGATGATAATTTCTGTTGTTTAAGCCCACTCAGTTTGTGGTACTTTGTTACTGTAGCCCTACGAAAGGAGTACACTGTGTTTGTGAAATGAGCAAAATCACCAATGAAGGGATATTTTCTAGATTTGTGGACCCCTTTCACCATTTCTCATGCTTTATGTGCTATAGTAATTCTCACTTATCTATTGCTCTCACCACAGTATCTCATCTTTTCCTTCTCTTTAGAGAAATTGCATAAAGCCTATAGTATCCAGAACGAATGATTATTTGATAGATTGATTTGGCTTACACATGCAAAGATCTACTAAATGGCCATGGAATATGTTTAGAATGTCCAACTGTAGCAAATTTGAGAATTTTCAGGTTGCATGCATACACTTTCTATAATCTTAGAAGTAAAGGCAAATGTCTAAAAAATGGTAGACATTTTAGCACACCTAAGAAGGAGATGAAAGACAGCAAAGCTGTAATCAACCATCACACTTAATAGGTAATGAAGCTGGAATGGAGCATTTTATATATTAGGCAGAGATTAATGTGTTTTATTCTATGAATAATGAGAGCTACAAATAACTTCAGAAGGGAGTAACATAATCAATTATTTAAACCTTTATTTTGAAATAATTACAGATTCACAAGAAATACAAAGAAACGTGTAGATAGGCCCCATGCACCCTTTCACCAGCCTCTTAATGTGGGCATCTGGTATAACTAGAGTATAATATTGGTATAATGTGCTTATTCAGGTTTTACCAGTTAATATAAGCACTCACTAATCTCATTTGTGTGTGCACGTGTGTGTAGGGCTATGCAGTTTTATTACATGTGTATCAAATATATTATTATAATCAAGATTCTTAACTGCCCTTACTGTAAGACTCTCTCCCGCTAGCCTTTTATAGTTTCCTTCATCTCCCCCGCCAACACACCTTCCTAACTCCTGGCAACCACTAATTTGTTCATTTCTATAATTATGTCATTTCGTAAATTTCACATAAATGGAATCATGCAAAATAACATCCTTTTGACATTGGCTTTTTTCAATCAACATAATTTCCTTGAGGTTCATCCAAGATGTTGTTTGTATCAATAGTTCATTCCTTTTTATTGCTGAGTAATATTCCATGGGATATCTGTACTATAGTTTGTTCAACCATTCACCCATTGAAGAGCATTTGGGTAGTTTTTGGCTATTACGATTGAAGCTGCTATGACATTTGTGTATGAATTTCTGTGTGAAAATAAGTTTTCATTTCTCTGGGATATATGCCTGAGTGCAATTGCTGGATTGTATGGTATAAGTCCATTTTTAGTTTTAAAAGGAAATGTTAAACTATGTTCTAGAGTGGCTCTACCATTTTACATTCTCACCAGAGATTCACATTTTCCACATCCTCCCCTGAGTTTGGTGTTACCACTTTTTTATTTTAGCCATTCCGATAGCTATGGTTATATCTTATTGTAGGCTTAACGTGCATTTCTCTGTTTTTTTTTTTTATATTTTATTTTTTATTTATTTGACAGAGAAAGAGACAGCGAGAGAAGGAATGCAAGCAGGGGGAGTGGGAGAGAGAGAAGCAGGCTTCCTGCTGAGCAGGGAGCCCGATGCAGGGCTCGATCCCAGGACTCGATCCCAGGACTCGAGGATCATGAACTGAGCCGAAGGCAGATGCCTAACGACTGAGCCACCCAGGTGCCCCAATTTGCATTTTTCTAATGGCTAATGATGTTGAACACATTTTCTTGTGCTTATTTGCTATCTGTATATATTCATTTGTGCAGTGTCTATGCGTGTATTTTGATCATTTTTGAGTCGATTGTTTTTCTAATGGTAAGTTTTGAGAGTTCTTCATATATTCTAGATATAAGTCCTTTGTTGGATATATGACTGAATACTTTCTTCCAGTTTATAGACTGGATCCTCTTAAATCTTAAGATTTAAGATCCTCTTAAATAGGACCTTTTTCAGAGCAAAAGTTTTTAATTTTAATGCAGTCCAATTTATCAATTTTTCCTTTTATGTATTATGATTGTGATGTCAAGGATGTGATCCATTGTGTATTTTTCAATGTGAAGAATGAAAAGGAGAGCATTAAGCATGGGGAAAGGTAGATTGTTGCAAGGCTGTTTCAACAGCCCAAGGGAAAAGGCAGTGTCAGTATAGCTGGAGAGAAGAGAATAATAGTTTTGTTGGTGGCTGACGTAATAGGACTTTGTGTTCAATCATGCACAGAGGGTGGGAGTATCAGGTGGACATTTGGGGTTTGGGTTTATATAATTGAGTAGATAGTTTTACCATTAAATGGGATGATTACATGAGGGAAGAGTAGGTTTGAGAGATGGGGCCAGACTGATTGTCAAGACTTGAGATTAGACACAGTGAGCTTAGGGTATTGTGGGAAATCTAAGGTGAAATATTTTGTGAGCACTTAGAGAGATGGGTCTAGACCTCGGGTGAGTGTTTGAAAGCGAAGATACAGACTTTGGAGTCATTGACACTCATGCGTGCTTGAGGCCATGGGAATAAGCAAGACCCCTAGGGGTGAGACTGGCTGTATGGTTTCACTTCTCCATGTGAAATGAGAAGACAGTAATGGGGTTCAGTGAACGGTGCAGAAAACCTGAAAACTGGCTGAGAAATTCCAGGTCCTCTTCTATTACCAAGAAGTTCTGGAAATCTGGACAAGCTAGAGTCTTTGAATGTTTTCCTTTGGAAAGTGAATTCAGGACATGGTTCTAAGTTATTTCTTATTGAGTTGTTGAACCTTTAAGGGAAAAGTCACTACACAGGTACCCTGACTTCTACCCCCAATCCTCTCCAACTAATCTTTCTCTTCCAAACATGTCCAGAAGGAATGGAGTTTAGCGTTCTATCTAGCTTGCAATGAGAGAGACCGATTTCAGTACGCTGCATCTCTGTAATGCCACATGAAGTAAATAAAGAAAAACGAGAAAAAAAACTTAAAAAAAAAGTAATAGCTGGTGGAAATAGGTACTTGAAGATCAGCTTTTGATCAGCATGTGCCATCTAAGCCTTTAATTTTTAAAATGCTTGAGCAGTGATTTATTTTCACGCTGTGAGTGAATGAAAGGGGAAGATTGAAATTCTCTTAAAAAGAAAGACTGCTGCCTGTGGTCTCGTAAAATAATAGCGCTATGTTCTGAAGCAGGAGCCTGCACTGCCCTTAGATACACAAGCTGTGCTTGTAGGGAAAGAAAATATGCAGGGACGAATGGATCTCATTGTATTTAAAAGGGATCTGAAGAGGTTTTGTCAGTAGACAGTAGCAAAAAAGCCTTGGGGGCTCTGACAATGAGACAGCTGGATTTGGGTGCAGTGGGTTCTCCTGGCTGCTGTCCCAGGCCCACGTGGCTTCCCCTCACTGCCCTTGCCTGCCTCTGGAATGTTCCCTCGTGCTCTTGGCTCTTCTGCACCACCAACACTTGCATGGATTCCCACCTGTATCTCTTGGCTATCAGTCTGAAAAGAATTTTTTGTCTGAAAAGAAAAATTCCTCTTGAGGATGACGCCTTAAAATGCGAAAAGGAGGTGATAAAATTGTGAGTGATCTGCTTGACGGGCAGGACAGTGCAGGTCTCCAGGTGGACCATTAGGGAAAGGGGAGATGTGTGCCATGTCCAGCAGGTGGCAGTGTGAGCATGTGGCAAGGCAATGGTGGGCGCTGGTTCTGCTTATCTCTAAAGGTACCGTTCCAGTCCCCTACCTCCTACCTTTTAAGTCATTGGCAGATTCTGTGAAAGAGTTTCCATTTGATAATTTGTAGAAGCATCACTTTTCTCTCTTCTATCCAGTGGCTTATTTTGAAAGGCTGAGCTCTTGCAGTAAATGAGCAACCAATACAATATGAAGGGAAATGAAACACTTGACAGCCATTTCATGCAAGTATTTGTCTGCCTTAAGCACCCCACTGGCATAATGATCAAATAAGGACGAGGTCATGGTTTTGATCTCTGCAGAGGCCAATTAGCTTTGTTCTATTGTGTGGCCAAGGACTTCACCTTAAATGTGTTTAACCAACTGGAAATGCCTGTTGGGCATATGGGGGGGGGGTGGTCAATGCTGAAGTGTTTGCTCAGTTGAGGAAATCCTACTTGGGTTAAAAAAAGAAGATTGGTCTCAGTTATGCAGACTTGGGTCCATATCCTTGTTCTTTCCCTCAGTGGTTGTGTGACTCAGGTAAGTTAACTCTCTGAATCTTCCCATCCCTGTAGGTGCCGTGTGAAGATGTTAGACAATGTAGATGAAATGTGTGGCACATTGTAAGTGCTCTGTCAAGGATAGCTAGAAATAAGAATGAGTTAAAAATCCATTGACCGTTTCTTTGACAATTTACCTGGATTCTTTGTACACCCAGGAGAACATGGTTTTGTTCTGACGCCCTTTGTTTAGCTAACTCTCTGCTTCAGTGGGCCATCTAGTTAGAGCTTTACCTTTCTGCCCTTCCTGGTCTCAGGCTTCTGGGAGGGGCCTGATGTGGAGGACTGTCTGGATTAGAAAGGGCAGGTTAAGTATACATTGTTCTCACATCACTGCATCCCGCAGCCAAATATGAATGACCTTTGGATGATCAATTATCTTCCCTGTTGGTAGAGCTATTAAGAGAAGATGAGCTATGCAGGTCATGTGACTTCTGCAAGTCACATGATTACTCACATACAGTGAGTAATGATTACTGTATTACTGATTACTCATATACAGTGTTACGTAGGGGGCACCCTACCTTCTGTTGCCTTCCATGCTGCCCCTACAGGGACCTACGTCATATCATGCTTCTCCATCTCAGTGCACAGCGCCACTGCCCATCTGGTTTTGCCAGCTGGGTATCCACGAGCTGTGCTTGATGTCTCTCTGCTCCCTTTCTCTCTGCCTCTTCCCCATCACCAAGTCTTGTCAGTTTTATCTTTAAAATCCTTCTCAAATCTGTGCTCTGTCTCATCGTCTCTATTACCACCGCTCTTGTCCATTTTTCCTAATTTCTTCTAGATTTCTACAGTAAACCTGCAGCTGGCATACATGCATTCACTCCTCTGAAGGTAGAGTGCTGTTCTCCCTATAGGCTTAGATTGCCTGTAGATTGAAGATAACGTTCCTGACTTACAAAGTCCTGCCTGGTCTGACTTCATTTCTCAACTGCAGCCTTAGTGGCCTGTTTTTTCATTCCTTGGATTTGCTACTATCTTCTTACCTGTAGACACCTGCCTCGGCTCTTTGCTCTTTCCTTTCATCTAGAGAGCACTACTGATCTTTGACTATCTCAGCTCGAATGTTACTTGCTAGGAATCCTTCTTTAACTGCCCCAATTAAGCAAAGTAATAATAATAAAACAGCAAATCCTTATATAGTAGTTACAAGTACCAGCCTATACTAACTCATATAACGCTCATAACGAGCCTGTGTGGTCGACGCTGCTGTTACCCACCTCTTATAGGTAAATGGAAGGAAGGCAGGAAGGAAGTACTTTGAGTTACCCAAGGTCCTGCCTGGTAGGTGGGAGTATTAGACATCAAACCTAGGCCAGGTGACTGCAGAGTCTGCCCTGGGTCACTGCCTTCCCCCACGGTTACTTTGTGGTCATGGTAGAATCTACTCTATCTCGCCAACTACAGGTTTGAATGTTCGTATCCCTGAAGAGACTATAAGCTCTGCAAGCATGAAAATGGGGTGGTTTTGCTCTCCCCTGTAACCTCAGCAGCTTAATATAGTTTTTGGTGCATAGTAGGAGTTTAATAAATACTTGGATGAGGAAATGAAGATGAACGGAAGCTATGGGCATTGACTGCTAGGTGCTTTTGCATTTATGCCAGACCTGTTTTACATAATCTGATTCTCATGACAACCAAGGCAACTCTATGTTCATTTTTCACCCAAGGAAATGAAGGTCTAAAGAGGATGGGGGACCTGCCCAAAGCCAGCGCTGAGGAGGGGGAGTGCCCCGTGGGTGTGAATCAACCCTGACTTCAGAGCTCAAGCTCTTTGCACGCCCCTGTGTGGCCTCTTCTCGTCTTTTCAACCTGCCTTTCCTTACCCTTCTCCTGACATGTTTTGTTCCTCTCTTCTTCTAAGTCCCCAAACTGGCCTTCCTTCTATTCTTCAGGGTATCAGAGGCTTCAGTATCAATAGAAACCCTGGCTAAGCCCTCTCAAGAGTAAGGTGAGACGTGGCTATTTAGTACCAATATTACTTTACGTAAATACTCTGTTTGACCACTTTATGATCGCAGACATTTTCAGTATAGTCCTGGAAGTTAATTTTTTTTTTTTTTTTTTTTTGCATTTGGTCATAATGCATAATGAAGGCAAGGTTTTCTCTTTTAATTTACAGGTGTAGGAGCCCTGTACCTTTATGAGTTAATCTTTCTGCTAGGCATAAATGTGGAGTTCTGACTCCTGCTCGGGGCTAAGGCCCTGTCCTTGTGGAATTTACAATCTAGAGGGAAAGAAGGGCATTATGTAAAAAATACGCAAACACATCAATACACAAAGAGGTAATTCCTATGAAAGAGAAGAGCAGGATATGATAAAAGAGAATAACAGGGCCATGATTCTGTTTGGGGAGATAGGAAAAGGCTCCCAGAGGGAGTGGCCTTAGAGTTGAGTGGGAGGCAGGGTCTGCAAAGGACAGAGTGCCAGCATTCTCGAAGCAGAGGCGGGTGTGCGCGTGAAGGTGGGAAGGGCTCAGGGTTCACGGAACTGCAGACCGACCAGTGTGGCTGGAGCACAGTTAACAAGTGGAGAGCAGGGGCTTGCAGGTCATGGTCAGAAGGATTTCACTCAAGTGTGATGGGAGAGGAGCCGCTGACGGTTTTTTTTTTTTTTTTTTCTTTTTAATTGAAGTATAGCTGACATACAATATTATATTAGTTTCAGGTGTACAACATAGTGATTCAACAATTCTATGCCTGACTCAGTGCTCCCTTGATATGTGTAGTCACCATCTGTCACCATACAACAGAAAGTGTGTGCCCTGATGGGATTTGTATGTAGAAACCGGCTGGGCTGCATTTTGGAGAACGGATTGGAGAGGGGCAAGTAGGAAAGTGGAGCGAGCAGTTAGGGGGATTCTGTCAGTCGTTGTGCAGGACATGAACGTGGCTGGAGTGTAGTTTCTCAGATGGATTTGCACCAGCAGACATGGCTAGACCAGAAGGACAATGATGGGAACAGAATGTCCCAAATCAGGCAGGAGGAAGCAGGCCATGCCAGGGGAACTGGCTCCATAAGGGACAGAGGGAGGGTCATGGGAGGAGGGCTGGGTCGTGAGCTGAAAGGGAGGGGAGGGAACATTGTGGTGCCCACAGTCTAAGCCAAGAAGATAGAATTTCTCCGTGATAGGTGGAGCTACTAAGCATTCAGAACGGGTCCTTAACAGATGAGTTTTGCATGGCAGAAGGAGCTTTCCTGGGACTCCATCAGGAGGCTCAGGGGGAGCAGAGAGAGACTTACCAAAATAGCCCAGGGACATGAAGAAATGGTGTTCCCTCAAGACTTGTCAGCAATGATCACTGCCATTTGCCAAATGCCTGTGACACGCTACCGCTGTACCTGGTACCTGCCATCTGTCATTTCTGATCTTTGTCACAGGACACTCTCCTGCCCCCATGGGGGATTGGAAGTGAGAGGAGCACAGGGGAGCAGGACACCTTTACCAGCCACACCCTCCTTGCAACCCCGAAGCCTCTCAGCACTCTGCAGAGAAATGTTCTCTCACTACCAGGACGTCGCAGTTCTTTAATGGAGTAGATTTTCCAAAAGCGATCGAGCTGAACACATTGCACAAGTGGGATCTGAATCCTGGTCTCTCTGATTCCAAAGACCATGTCCTTTCCACTACCTCAACTAGCTACTCATATCTCTAGTCAAACCCATAATGATGCAATGCAGTTATTTATATGAATACTTTCCTTTTCCTACTAGAATGTGAGCTTACCTAGGACAAGGACTGTGTGTTATTTATTGCTACATCCCGAGTGCCAAGCACAGTGACTGTCACAGAGTCGATATATGTTTGCTGCCTAAAAGACCCTATAGAATGGGTGGAGGTTTATTATTTATTAAGAATCTGAAATCCTCTTCATGGGAGGACTTTTATTCAAAAGGCACAGCATAGGGAATATAGCCAGTGGCATTGTATGGTGACAGATGGGGGCTACACTTGCGGTGAGGATAGCATAAAGTATAGCAAAGTGGAATCACTATGTTGTACACCTGAAACTAATGTGACCTTGTGTGTCAGCGTACTGAAAAAAAAAAAAAAAAGAAATCTGATGTCCTCTTTCATCCTGTTGCCCACTTGAGTGCCCCATCTCTTCCTGTCTTTGCATTCGACACATCAACCCTGAATGCCGCACGGAATACAGCTAAAGGAACAAAACCCATGCTCCGTGCCGAGCCTCCTCCAGGTGTCCTGCTTATACTTATGCCCAGCTTCCCCTTGCCCATGCACCCTCACTTTGACATCCTTCACTCTGCAAGCATCTTCAGCATTGGAGAACCAGAGCATAGGTTTACTGAAAGGCTATGGATTACACGCACCTAATGGGATCTGAGAATTACGCACACCCGCTGCAGAGGGTTGCTGAAGGAAGGGATGGTGGTTATGCAGACAATTAAAATGCATACTGCATAGCACCGACATTTCTCCACCGTGCTAGCTAACAGTAGGTTTTAATTATGCTGTAATAAAAAAGCCAGAGAAACAGCAGTAAATTATAATCTATTTCTGTGAATGATCTTAGTCCAATAGCTAAAATCTACAAATTACAAAAGCAAATATTTCAAATTAAATCACAGTGTTTGTGAAGCCCTGCTTGTGCATGAGGCATCCCCATTTTCTATGACCACCTTGCTGTTTATGGCTAGGTAGCATGGTCACTGAGTTGGGGACAGAGGCGGGGACCTGTCGTTTGGGGCAAAGTGGAGTTGGCATAGGTGGGATGATCTAGGAGTGAGAAACTCCCAGCCCTGGATAATGAAAAGGAGCCTAAGGGATTTGCAGGGCCGCAGAGGGTTTTCTTTGGCTCCTTGTAGCTGCTGGTACCTGGCAAGGGAGGGGAGCTCTGCACACTCTTGGCCAGGTGTGGAGAGGAGAGGGCGTCAGCCAGGCCTGAGGCAGGGTCTGCGGTTTTTTGACTCACTCGGAGCACAGTCCATAGGTGTTGAGGGCTCCAGACTTCCAGGAAAGCATGGCTATTTCAAACATCCTATTTCCCTCTGCCGTTAGCACTTCTGAGCCCTGCTTTGAGGAGCTATGGTGGCAAATCCAGGTTTTATGGAGCATGAAGTTTATAGAATTTTGGGAACCCATGAAGAAATGAGCAAAAAATTCCTTAACTTGGAAATTTTTATAAAAACATATGATATGTGAGGGGCACTTGGGTGGTGCAGTCGGTTAAGTCTCTGAAACTTTTAGTTTCAGCTTAGGTCATGATCTCAAGGTCCTAGGATCGAGCCCAGCATGGGGCTCCCTGCTCAGTGGGGAGTCTGCTTGAGATTCTCTCTCTCTTTCCCTCTGCCCCTCCTGCTCGTGCTCTCTCCCTGTAAAATAAATAAATAAATCTTTGAATATATATATATATATATATATATATATATATATAATTTAATATATATCTATCTGACATGTGAACACCTTGCTAGGTCTTAAGGTTAATTAGCTTCATGTAAATCTACCTTTATGAACAACCTTTGGGGTCACTTGCAAGATGGGTACTGACTGTAAGATTTTTATGAACCTCATGCAGCCAGCAAATGCCATAGCAGATGGGTAAAGCAGCGTCTCTATCCTGTCACTCACTAAGTTATACGCATTTGGTCAAGATTTACATAAACCAGTAGTCATTGATTGAGTGTTTACTTCATGCCAGGCACTGTTAGCACGACTGGTGCTTTGTTCTTTTATGCTCCAGCACAGCCTGGCATGATCTCTCATCCTGTCCGTTTCCAAAATAATGCTAACCTTAGCCAGCCACTTTGTTTTTCTTAAAATTAATTAATTTTTAAAAAATTAATTAAGTGTCGTTAACATATAGTGTGATTACTTTCAAGTGTACAACATAGTGATTCAACAATTCTATGCATTACTCAGTGCTCCTCACAGTCTTAATCCCCTTCACCTGTTGTTTTTTTTTTTTTTTTAATATTTTATTTATTTATTTGACAGAGAGAGAGAGATCACAAGTAGGCAGAGAGAGAGGGGGAAGCAGGCTCCCTGCTGAGCAGAGAGCCCGATGCGGGGCTCCATCCCAGGACCCTGAGATCATGACCTGAGCCGAAGGCAGAGGCTTTAACCCACTGAGCCACCCAGGCGCCCCACCCCTTCACCTGTTTAACCAACCCCCGCCCACTTCCCTTCTGGCAACTACCAGTTTGTTCTCTGTATCTAATAGTCTGTTTTGTTTGTTTGTCTCTTTTTCTTTGTTTTGTTTCTTAAATTCTACGTATGTGTGAATCATATGGTATTTGCCTTCCTCTGACTTATCTCACTTAGCATTATACCCTCTAGATCCATCCATGTTATTGCAAATGGCATATTTCATTCTTTTTTATGGCCAATATTCCTTTGTATATATAGGTACATATACCACATCTTCTTTATCTATTCATCTCTTGATGGATACTTGGGTTGCTTCCGTATCTTGGCTATTATAAATAATGCTGCAATAAACAGAGGGGTGCATATGCCTTTTCAAATTGGTGTTTTCATTTTCTTAAGGTAAAAATCCAGTAGCAGAATTACTGGGTCATATAATAATTCTATTTTTATTTTTATTTTTTATTTTACTTATTTATTTTTAAAGATTTTATTTATTTATTTGAGAGAGAGCAAAAGCGAGAGAGATCATGGCATGGGGGGTGGGGGAAGCGGACTCCCCACTGAGCAGAGAGCCCAGGATGGGGCTTGATCCCAGGACCCTGAGATCATGACCTGAGCTGAAGGCGGATGCTTAACTGACTGAGCAACCCAGGTGCCCCCCTATTTTTAATTTTTTGGGGAAACTCCATGCTGTTTTCCACAGTGGCTGCACCAGCTTGCATTCCCACCAATAGTGCATGAGGGTTCTTTTTCTCCACATCCTCACCAACACTGGTTGTTTCTTCTATTTTTGATTTTAGCCATTCTGACAGGTGTGAGGTGATATCTCATTGTGGTTTTAATTTGCATTTCCCTGATTATGAGTGATGTTGAGCATCTTTTGTTGGTCATTTGTATGTCTTCTTTGGTAAAAGTGTCTATTCAGGTCCTCTGTCCATTTTTAATTGGATTATTTTTTTGTGTGTGTTGAATTGCATGAGTTCTTTATATATTTTGGATACTAACCTCTTATTGGATATGTCATTTGCAAATGTCCTCTTCCATTTGGTAGATTAGCTTTTGTTTTGTTGATTGTTTCCTTTGCTGTGGAAAGCTTTTTATTTTGGTGTAGTCTCAACAGTTTAATTTTGCTTTTGTTTCCCTTGCCTCGGGAGACGTATCTAGAAAAATGTTTTTACAATTGATATCAAAGAGATTCCTGCCTATGTTTCCTTCTAAGGATTTTCTGATTTCAGGTCTCACATTTACGCCTTTAATCCATTTTGAGTTTATTTTTGTGTATAGTGTAAGAAGAGGGTCTAGTTTCATTCTTTTGCATGTAGCTGTCCAGCACCATTTGTTGAAGAGAATGTCTTTTCCCCATTGCATATTCTTGCCTCCTTTGTCATAGATTAATTGACCTAAATAATGGGTTTATTCCTGGGCTCTCTATTGTGTTCTTTTGATCTATGTGTCTATTTTTATGCCAGTACTATACTGTTTTGATTACTACAGCTTTGTAGTATATCTCGAAATCTGGGTTTGTAATACCTCCAGTTTTGTTCTTCTTTTTCAGGATTGTTTTTAGCCAACCACGTTGAATGATAAAGAGTGGGGTGGAGAGAACACTTTCTTAAGGGCCAGTGTATTTGCTGTTATAAACTTTGCCATTAGCTGAGGGATACTCATAACTTCTCCTTATGAGATCTTGGTATCCTGTGACAGTGACAGTGGTGGCACCAGAAGATTCCTGGCTTTCTTGGGTACCCTGGCACATGGGTCCCCTCCACTACCATTATCAGTGACTACAACCACCCAGGATTACATGGATCCTACTCTGTAACCAGGACAGTTCATAATTATCTGAGGTCCTTGATAAAAATGTAGATTTCTGGAGCTATCCTGACTTCCTACCTAAGTCTGCCTGGAACAGAAGTTTTGGAGTCAAGGGCCTGTGAATTTGTACTTTTAATAAATACTTTAGGTGTTTCTTAAAATCTAGTAAGGTTGGGTATCATTAAATCCAAGGATAGCTGAAACACATTCTAAGGTAATAAGATGGTGTGCATTTTCACTGCATGAACTAATTGAATAGGTAGGACAGACAGGGGGGCATAAATCCAAATGAGTGGTAGAAATAAAATAACAATAAGTAACATAATTGTGCATTTATTGCATGTCGGTAACTACACTAAGCATCATAGGAATATTTCATTTAAAGCTCCCCACAGTCTTTGAGGCAGAGCAATTTCTACCTCTCTTTTACCAATGGAAACACAAGTTCAGAGATGTTAAGCAAGTTGCCCACGTTACATAGCTATAAAGGATGGAGTCCAGATTTAGACCCTGACAGCAGGATATCCGAGCCCATATTCTTTCTGCTGTGTTACACAGACTGAAATGTTGCCTAACCTGGAGAAGCTACAAGGCACCAAATTTGGTTCAGTGGAGAGTCCAGGATATTCCCAGCTGCAGTGGAAGCTAGCCCCCAAAGGCACAGCTGGTGCAGTTGAACATCCAGGGCATTGGGGCTGCCGTGGTGATTGAAGGCAGTGTGTGAAGGCTCATGAGCATGTGCTGTGCCTGCAGTGTGGGACACTGTGGGTCTCCCTGTGCCGTCAGCTGCACGATGCCCTTGGCCACATAGGAGAGGGCAGTAGCCCTGGCTGAGAGAGGCACCTGTGGCAGTGATGGGGTTGGTGGTATATGCTGACCCATGTGGCGGGGAGGGTGGTTAATGGTGTGGTATGTTGTCTAAAAGCGTGGGATTGAGAGTCAGACAGCCTAGGGCTGACCCAGGTGACCTGCTTGACCCCTTGTTCGCTGTGTCACCATGTTCCTTCTGTATTGATGCTGTAGCAGATTCCTATAAATAACAGTTTAGAATAGCATCCACTTATTATCTCATAGATCTGTGGGTCAGAGTTTATGTAAAGTGTGACTTAGAAGCATCCTCTACTCAGGGACTCATAAGATGGAAATCAAGATGTTGGCTATGCTCTTATCTGTAGGCTCTTGGGAAGATTCCACTTCCAAAATGAATTCAGTTCAGTTCAGTTGCTGTTGTAGGACGAAGGTTCTTATTTTTTTTTAAGTAATTAAAAATATATTATTCATAACATCATAATATTCGGTCAGTATTCACATTTCCTTTTTCATAAACCCATAATTTTTAGTAGTTTGTTTGAATAAAGATTAAAATTGCACTTATTATTTGAGTAAGAGCCATACATTGCAATTAATTGATATATCTTTTGAGTCTCTTTTAATCTATAGGTTTCTCTTTATTTGTTGACACCTGGTGATTCGCTCTGTCGAGTTTCCCACAGTCTGGATTTTACATTCATTCCTGCAGTGGCATTTAACATGTTACTCTGTCCTCTACATTTCTTGTACATTGGTAGTTAAAACTAGAGTCTTGATCAAACTCAGGTTCAATTTTTTAGCCAGACTTCTTCATAAGTGGTGGTGTATTCTTTCATCAGGAGGCTTATAACGTCTGATTATGTCTCTCCTGTTTATTTTTCCTTCCTTCTTGACTTCTTTCCTTTCTGTATCTCATCTTTCTGATTCCAGGCTGGGGAGCCGAAGATTGGGAGTCTAGGGGGAAGGGCTGTTAGGCTTTTTGGCCCTGTCCTGGAGTATTGCCCTGCTGTATCCCCTTGCTTCCTGTCTCTGCTGCCAACATGGCTTTCCATGCCTGTGAGGACATCGTGGTGGTACTAAAGCTCTTCTCAGGACTGGGTGGGGAACAGACATGTTGACAAAACTTTGGAGGATAACATATAACTGCTTTTGCACTTCTGCTCTAGGGAGTGAGTGCCACGTTTGAGCCCTGCCCGACTTGCTAATGATCCACACGGTAAACAGCTGTCAGGCAGAGGAGGATTGCTAGACAGGAAGTAGCTGAAGGGATTCCTTCCTGACCTGTGCAGAATAAGAATGTAATTTCCAAATACAATTTAAATTTAAATTCAAATTTAATGCTTGAAGTCTGAAGTCCAGCCATAGTTGAGCCCCATAAGAGTGTTCCAGTTCCCCTAGACCTTGGTCAACAAGAGACTGTCATATATAAAGGATTTGCTCAACCATTTCTTGCCCACACTAATATGGAAAACTTGCCCAAGACCCAGGCTATTTTGTTGATTGGAAGTCTTGTTGAATCCTATGGGTAGCATTTCTGTTGATGTCCCAACCCATATCCTTTTGGTTCACCTCTGAGTTCATGTGCAGATGCAGTGGAATAATTCTTGGGCACACTGGCAGGTTCCTACCTCACATGCCTATGATTTCCTGCTTCTCTTCCTGAGGTTTTCTCCTGTTCCACCAGAAACTAAAGTTCTTATTTACTAAACACATGACCCCTTTCATTTTCAAATAAAAAAGGGCCTATCAAATCCTTTTCTTTGAATCATTAGGTACTTCTTCTGCTACCAGCCAGAGGAAAGATTCTGCTTTTAAGGGCTCATTTGATTAGTTTAGGCTCATTGGATACTCCAGGATAATCTTCCTAGTTTAAGGTCAACTGATTAGTAACCTTAAGTACATCTGCCATGTCATTATGTAACAGTGATTCATAGGAGTAAAACCAGGGAGCAAACATCATGGGGACAAAATTCTGCCTACCACAGTGACCTAGAGCAGGATCTCTTGGACTTAGTAGCCTAAAAGCACCAGTTTTCTAAATATGTGATATTTGCAGAAACCAAGATTTTTTATTTTTCTCTAATAGAAGGAGTTATATATTACTCTGAAATGCTGTGTTCCATTCAGCATATATTTTCCAAATGGTGACTTGAAAGCTAAGAATGAGCTAAAATAAGTTCTTTTGGAAAATCTGCTAAAATAGTATCCAGAAGCAGCATGCATCATATATCCACCCCATCCTCCACCCACCCTCCCACCTCCTCACTCACCAAGCTGATTTGAAAGTTTTCTAAAACCTTTTCATTAAATTCTTGAATGTAAAGCTAATGGACACCATTAAGCCAATGATAACGGCAGACTATACTTTGGTGGTATTTTTTCCCCCCAGAAAAAGCATACCTGCAAGCATTGCCATTTAAAAAGAGTATTTGAACGAATGTCTAATTTGAAGAAAATGAATACCTTGAGAAATAACATGGATACCTTATAATTTTTTAGTCAAAAACTGTCAAACAGAAGTTGTCACATACTACAGTTTTTTCATAGTAATTCACTCAAAGTGTTTCTCTTCCACTGTGCCCTTTGCAAAAGCTCGTTGAGAGTCACCCTCTCCTGTAAGTTATTGAAAATGGATGTGGTCTTTCATTCTATGTGCTCTCCTAAGAACATTTTGGCATTGAAGAATGGCAATAAAGATGGAAAAATGAGAAATTAAATGTAGTTCCAGTTTCTAAGATTTAAATGCACCGTATTTTCAGGTTGGCAACCTTCATATGCATGCTTCCTCTTGGTAGTACAAAGAGAACAAACAGGAACCTTAATTTTTCTGAGTATAAAACAATGGAAAAAGACTACTTTTGATTAGCTCAGACAGATATAAATGATGAGAGCAATGCCGGCTGTGTGTCTTATTTGCATTGTTTTTGCAGTTGTACAGAGAGAAATGACCTTGAATTCAGTGTAATGGATGAGTCTTTTAATCAGTTTTTATATGGACAACGGACTGATCTGAAAATTTTGTGAAGCAAGATAATCCATAGTTTTCTTGGATTTGTGCAGCGCCTGAAGGAGGGTAGAGAGTGGTAACAGACCTGTGTTCTGGTGTCACTTTTGCACAGTGATCCTACTTACACTGACTGTTTTATTTTTATGAGAATTGAAGTTATTCATATTCCTATGTGTTCATTTTAGAAAAATTAGAAAATACAGATAAGCAAAAAAAGAAGAAAAAAATTCCATCTCACAGATGGCCTCTTTTCCTTGTGAGATATATATGTATATATATCTTTCCAGATTTAAAAAAATGCATATGTAGATAAATTAAGCTATATACTATGTCATATGTATACTTTCTCTCTTCACTTAGTAGCTGGTGTCTCCTGTGGCCGTGTTTACTATGGTCACTGATTATAATCACAATTCCAGAAAACTCGTGCTTCCAGTTTTCTCGTTTTCTGTTGTGATCCTTTGAGCCAGGTGCTCTGACAGTGCTTGTGCTCATCCACCATTTTAGCATTTTCCCAAGGCCGATAGTGCAGTGAATGGGTCAGAGGCTAAAAGGGAGCTAAACTCTAATGATGGGTTCACAATAGTAGTTTGGGATTTCCCCATTTTGAACTCTAGGGCTCTGTCTCCTGCCACAGCTTCATTCCATAGGGCCTTCAAAAGTCACTTCACTTAATTCCCCAAATCCTCAGAGGCTGATAAGCATCACTGGTGGAAAAATGGACCAATATTTGTTAAGTCACTTACCCAAAAAATCAGCCAAGACTAGAAGTGACCCCACCTTAATTCCAAGTCCACGGCATCTCCTGTTATTTCCCTCCATCTCTAGATGGATAACAAGAAAGGGAACATTGCACAAATGTTTGCATGATTTATGTGACCGAGGAAACCTACTCTGAAACCAATAAAACTCCAATGATTACATCCTAGCATTTCCCCCAGAAAACATTTACCTTCTTTGAATAGTGTCCAAGCGTAATTTTGAAAACAAATCTTAAAAAAAAAACTGATACACCTTGAACATAAAAATATCTTCAGCAAATATCTTTAAATATTTTTAAGGAGAATGAATATATGAGTCATAAACAAAAAGCAATGTCACACAAGAAACGCAATAGTGCTTAAACTCTTAAATGATGGGAGTGCCCTTCAAAGGAGTTGCTGTGAAAGAATTTGTTTTTGTTGCTATGAGGCTGTTGTTTTCTCAACTAATTTTGAGAAAACAAAATCGGATCTTCAGCATCAGTTTATAAGGTACACTAGGAAACTGCCCCCATTACCTCACAGTCTTACTACTTGGTATTTGTGCAAACCCAACTGTATTATGCAACTCGAACAGCTATTTCAATTGGCTCCAAGTAATGTTTATATCTTGAAAACAAAATGAAATAAGAACAACTCTTCCATGATGCTGATTTGCTGCCACAGAGGCTTTTCAAAGCACCATGTACCAAGCCCTCAAGACAGTTCTGAAAGAGAGGCTCCAGAATGTTTTTTAAAAAATATTTACTTATTTATTTTAGAGAGTGCACGAGTGTGTGCAAGGGGGGTGGGGGCAGAGGGAGAGGGAGAATCCTCAGATTCCTCAGTCAGTGGGAAGCCCAACACAAGGCAGGGCTAGATTCCAGGACCCTGAGATCTTGACCTGAATGGAAATCAAGAGTCCACCGCTTAAACTACTGAGCCACCCAGGCGCCCCTTGAGAGGCTCCAGAATGTTCTGAGCAAATGCAGCATTGCCTGCGAGAGAAAGTGAGGATACATTCAGAGCTTACTGCTTTGAAGGAGATAAAAAATTATTTGGATGTTGAATTCTGGCATGTTGCTCAAACAAGAAGTTTCTATTATCTTGTATGTTGATCCAGGATATAAGATTTCTCTGTTATTTATAATAGCTGTCATCCTTTTCGCCTGCTAAATCAACAGTGAGAATTTCTTTGCCACTAGAAAATATATATGAGGAGCTACTATTCTGGAAAGATCATAAAGATTGAATAATTGAACGACAGGGTTTTATTGGAGCCGTATAATTTCTGCTGTGTTTGGTTAAAGAATCTGCTTTTTCTTTGTAAACATTAAAAGTTTATAAATGTAGAGAGCCAAAAGTCAATCCATCTTTAATCCTTCCAGTCACCATGAGTAGATCTGCAGGCAAGAAGAGAAGAGAGAGCATATAGAGATGGAGTGGAGAGAGGCGACGGAGCAGTGTGGAGGAATAGAGACATACCCAATTTTCTTCTTTTTCCATGCCACCCCACAGAATGAATCTGACTATGCCTTTGAATTTAATCCCTTTTCTACTTTAGCTGAGACAAAGCATAGGCCAAGGGCTGCTCTTAGAAGTCTTTGTTGGCAGTAGTAAGTTTTATACGGAGTGGGCACTTGACATTCTTACTAAAAGATGGTCAGATAGAAGGATATGTGAGTGGGGACAATCCTTATGTGAGGCACTAATCACTTACGAAGTAAGGAAGTTTGTGAATTCCTGTGCAACCTTGCACTTGCTATATTGATTAATGAAAATAGGAGGTAAAGAATGCTAAATAACACAAAAAAGATGTCTGATTTTTTTTTAAAGAAAAGAGCTTATTCATGAATGTAATATTTAATATAATACATAGCTATTATTTATAATGGTATAATATAATATAATGTAATACAATATAATACATAGCTATTATTTATTTGGAGAAGATGAACCTGCTTTATTCATGTTATTTGTTAAAAAATGACCTTACTAAAATAGTGGGAAGGCTAAAGATGAGTAAATAACTAAATAGCAGATGAAAACACTGGATGTTTTATTGAAATGCAGTCTTCCACTACCATCCTAAAGAGAAGTAGACCTAGTTTTATAGCGTTATCTGTTTATTTCATACTTTTTCTTACCTATCTTATTAGTTAGCAACCCAACTTAACTTTTGTAGTTGGATAGAATACAACTTTAAAAATGAGGTTTTATATATTATATATGCATGCATATAAAATATATAGCATATGTAACATAAAATTATTGCTCACTTATTGGATATAATAATATCCAAAAGGGGCCCATGTTGAGTTGCATATACTTTGAATACAATAGTTCCCCTTACCCATGGTTTCACTTTCTGTGATTAGACATAGTCTGAAAGCAGATGGTCCTCCTTCTGACGTAACATCAGAAGGTCAGTAGTAGTAGTAGTAGTAGTAGTAGTTTAACACTACGTCACAATAATGTAGTGAGAGATTTCAGATCAAGACTGGGTTGGAGAACTAAGAGGACAAGAGAATTAGGAAAGAATCTGAACTCCTGCACATAAAAAGGCACCCAAATGGAAACTTCTAGCAACAAAGTGGATCAAACTGGAATAGACTGGTATCCTTAATGCTACAAACACAGATACCTGCTAGATCGCAATGACAGCAACAAGAACATAATAAATCCTGAGCTTAAAAAATTGAAATAACTAAGTGCAAAATAGAGAACTTAAAGCCAGAGCCACAGAAGAGCAGGAAATATGGACTTAGGCTGCAAAGAATTGGAGGAGGCTCTTGCATAAAGCATGGAGGCCGGGATAGCTACCCCATCCATGGAAAGGAGACTGGGGAAAACGAAGGAAGAAGTAAGGACATTTTCTGGGTACCGGGGACTGTGAGGTAAAAAAGTCAGTTATAAGAAATCAAAGCCCCAAATTTAACTTACTTTACTGTTTAGTACTAGAGTTAGAGTTTTATTACATTATTAATAAATTAATTAAATTATAATTAATTTAAATATATAATTATTAATATAATTAAATAAATTATTATTGAATTATTAATAACACTGGTTCCAATACTTTTGAAGTCCTCAGAGTAGCGAATGTTAACCACTCTATATGGATAATTCCATAAATCAGAGCCCTTGAGACATCTTGGAAAATACTACCATCATTGAAAATGAGCTCATAATGAAAATTATAAATTATTTGAGAAAATTAGGCATCATGAGAGAAAATTAACTGATGCAAGATATAGGAGAATTAGTACTCCATTAAGTAGAGGAAGTAGAACGATCTGAAAGATTTTTTACGGTTAAGTGTATTTCAAGGTCTTATAAAGCTTAATGAAGGAATAGAAACCAAAGTAAATGAACTGATGGTATAGAAAAAGAACATGTAGATTTGAAAAAAGTCAAATGGAACTTCTAAAAATAAAAAAGTAATGATTAAAATTATAAACTTCAGGGACACCTGGGTGGCTTAGTTGGTTAAGTGTCCAACTCTTGATTTTGGCTTAGGTCATGATCTCAGGATTGTGAGATTGAGCCCTGCATTGGGCTCCATGCTCAGTGGGGAGTCTGCTTGAGATCCTTTCTTTCCCTCTTCCTCTGGCCCCACCCCTGCTCACACTCTCTCACTCTCTCAAAATAAATAAATAAATTTTTAAAACTATAAATATAATAATATCTTAAATAGTATATTAGGTACAACAAAGAGATACTTAATGAAGTGGAAGATGAATCTGAGGAAGTCACCTAGTGCTCTGACTCAAAAGATAAAAATGATAGAAAGACGGGAAGTATGGAAAAATGGCTAAGAAACCTGGAGGAGAGAATGAGAAGGCCCAACATAAGCCTAATAGTGAAAATAAAAAGATAGGGCTTTTTAATGACTTAAGGTATAATTCCTGACATTTTTTTCTATAGAACTGAAGAAATATATCCACCCCCATATTGAAGAAGCACCCAGGTTCTAAAAATATGAAATACATTTACATATACATATCCTATGGTGAACACTGCAGAATCATTTAAGGCATAAACGAAACTATAAAAGTGACCAGAGAGAAAAGGCTAATTTCTTGCCGATGATCAACAGTACACTACATAGGAAAACAGAATAATAGTTCGAAGGTTTTGAAAGAAAATCTGTTAACTTAGAATTCTATACCAAGTTAAACTATAATTCAAGAGTGAAAGTGAAATATGGACATTTTCAGATTAATACAAACAGAACATTTAAAGACCTTTGCTCTAAAGAACTAAAAAGGAATGTACTTCAAGAGGGAGGAAAGATGGAGTTAGAATAAAAAGCAGTGGTGAGGTAAGATATGGCTGAACGTATTGGTAAATTTGCATAAACACTGACAATAAAAATAAAATTGATTTGAGTGACCTTAAAGTAGAGGCAGAGCATGCCACAGTAATATTGTGGAAAATGAGGGTTTGGTGCCAAGGAAGACTGGAGTCTATATTATTTAGGAGGATGACATAAATATTAATTTCAGACTTTGTTAAGTCATATATGCATGTTCAAAATGTAAAGGCAATAACTAAAAAAAGTAGAAAGAAGTCATTAAAGCAGTAGCGGGAGAAGAGGACATTAAGAAATTCTGTCAGACAATGATAGGAAAGAAAGAAGAAAAAAAATCAAAACAAAGGAGTCAGATGGTTACATGGATAAATTTTACCAGACTTTCTTTTTTCTTTTTTTTTAAGATTTTATTTATTTGACAGAGAGAGATACAGCGAGAGAGGGAACACAAGCAGGGGGAGTGGGAGAGGGAGAAGCAGGCTCCCCACCGAGCAGGGAGCCTAATGTCGGGCTCAATCCCAGGACCCTGGGATCATGACCTGAGCCGAAGGCAGACGCTTAATGACTGAGCCACCCAGGCACCCCTACCAGACTTTCAAAGAGTTGATAATCCTAGTTTATTCAAATTATAGCTAGAAAAAGAAGAAAAACTGCTCACTACATTTCTTGAACCTAGTAAAACTTTAATATTTAATAATTATGCAATAAAAATAATACCCATTTTATTTATGATCACTAGTGCACAGATCCTAAACAAAATACTTTTTACCTGAATTTTCCAATAAATTAGAATTAATGTGGGATTAGTAGAATTTATCTGAGGAGTGTAAGATGATCCAAACTCAGAAAATCAGTTAATGTAACCTACTCCCCTTATATACTGACAGAATAATCACGATTATCTCAATAGATGAAGAAAAGCATTTTTTGATAAGGTTCAACTTCTATTTATAATTAAAACTCTTCCAGGTAAACTAGGATGGAAAGAAACTTCTTTAACTTGATAAAGTCTATATATCTAACATTAGTTATAGTGATGGAAAAATTTTATACATAGTTCCATTAAATTAGTGACAAGAAAACTGTGCTATGATCACCAGTATTTATTATCATAGTGGATATTCTGACCAAAATTGTATGACGAGAGGGCATAAGAGACATAAAAGTATAAGGAAAAAGATACACCTGTCTTTATCTACAGTTGATTTAACTGTATACCTAGAAAACCAACACAACCAGAAGAAATCTATTATAACAAAAGTAGAGTTTAGCAAAGTTGTCATTTAGCAGTGATAAGTATAAAATAAAATAAAAGAGAAAATATACTACTATTTATAGTAGCAACTAAATTGATGAAATATCTAACAACTTATAAAAATATGCAGAAAATTTTTATAGAGAAGACATTCAGGTTGTATTAAAGGACATAAAAGGAGACTTCAATAAATGAAGAGAGATAGCATGTTCAAGGAGAGTTCAGCCTACTGTTGCAAAGATGTCATTTTTCCTCAAATTATTCTATACATGCAACACAGTCCTAGTCAGGATTCCAGCGAGGTTTTCATTTGTTTTGTAGATGTGGAAAAATTATTCTAGTACACCACATGAAAAAGGTAAAGCTGGATCCTTGCACTCTGGATGGCTTAAAGAACTATAGGTAAAAGTATAGGTAGAACTATAAAACTAATAGATGAAAATGTAAGGGAATATTTCTGTTAGTCTAGGGTTCAAAAGACATTTTTGGAAAGCTCCTGATAGCAAGGACCCTGTAAGATCGATTGATAGAGTGTTCCACCAAGGACAGTATAGACAAAATTATATAGACAAAAGACTGGAAAAATTTATTTGTGATGTCTAAAATTACCAAGAAGTTAATATCCAGAATGTATAAAAAATCCAAACCAATGAGAAAATATGGGAAATCCAGTAGGAAAATAGGCAGCATACATGAATAAGCAACTCTGAATTCTGAATGACCATAAATACATGAAGAGAGAATGCTCAAAATCACTAATAATCAAAGAATTATAAAAGAAGACAATAATAAGGTATTATTTTACATCAATCAAATTGTAAAAACTAGATAGGTGGCTAACACAGCGTGTTAAGAAGCACATGGAGAGACAAGCTTTCACGTACTAGTGGTGCAAGTTCAAAGTTTCCAGCCATTCTGGAAAATAATTCACAGTCAGTTCTTATGAAGTTACACATGCAAATTTTGTATTACCCAGTAATGCCAAAACTCAGAGAAATTCTTGCTCTAGTTTATAGGAGGACACACATGAAAATGTTCTTTGTGTGTTGTTTGTGGAAGTGGAGGACATCTGGGGTCCTCAATCTTGAATGGCTAAATAAAATGTACTGGTTTCACATTATGAAAAAATACATAGTATTTAGGATAAAAAACTGGATGTACGTACAGACACATAGATAAATCTTAAAAACAATGTTGAGTGAAACACGCAAGAAACAGAAAGAGAGTTAGTGTATAATGCTATTTATGTAAACTGAAAATATACCACTTCAAAACACAGCTACATATTTTACAATCACATTAGGCTTTTTTTTTTTTAAAGATTTTATTTATTTATTTGAGAGAGAGAGAGGGAGAGCACAAGCAGGGGGAGGGGCAGAGGGAGAGGCAGAGGGAGAGGGAGAAGCAGACTCCCTGCTGAGCAGGGAGCTCGTGGGCTCGCAGGGCTGTATCCCAGGACCCTGGGATCATGACCTGAGCCAAAGGCAGACACTTAATTGACTGAGTCACCCAGGTACCCCTCACATTAGGCTTATTAATTATGTGCTCTAATCACAGGAGATGGATGACATATGAAGGAGGGAAATGGGACAAAAAAAATTGTATACAACTAGTGATAATTTGCAGTAAAATGAAAAATGTGATTAACTCAACTCCTTGTGATTGCGATCCAGTTCAAATTGGGGAGAAGGCAGAATCAGATGAAATAAATAAAAGCAGGGATATCAATAATCATAGTAAGTGTAAGTAGATTCAATTTGTCTGCTGAAAGACAAAAATCTCAGATTGAAAGGATTTTTTTCTTCCTTTTAAGAGACATAGCTAAAGCCTGACAGAAAGTGAAGAGATGGGAAAAGCACATAACAGACAAATAGGACCTGAAAGACACCTGGTATAACAATATTAATTTCAAACTAAATAAGATTTTAACTAAGAACAATATTAGGAATGAAAGGCATAATTCTGGATAAAAGAGTGTTTACCAGGAGGCTATCCCAATATAGAGGCATAGCCAATGCACTAATTATTAGATGCAGTGCACTTCATGACATAGTTTCAAAATATATAAATATATAAACTAAAAACCAACAGAAATAAACTAAAAACTGAAAGAAAACTAAAAACTGACAGAAATACAACTAATTGATAGAAGTTCCTAGTCATAATGGGTGATTAATAAGCTTGTTCTGAAATAGATAAGTAGAAAAACACTTATGATATTCTCTCTAAGCTTAAATGAAATGTTTATAAATACTAACCAGATACTTAGTCCAAAGTGAAGTCTTAATATAATCCAAAGAATACCTATCATATAGATCACATTCTACAACTATAATATAATAATATTAGTAGTACAATAACAAAAAAGATATCAAAATAGTAATTTAAAAATCCTCAAAAGCAACAACTCTGTTTGTATGTAACCGAAAAGTAATATGCCTAAATCTAAAAGGGTGATCCTATGCAAGGACTTTTCTGTTTTTGGGTAATGGATAAGTTGAGGATGATAAGGAGGGCAAAAAACATAATAAAATCCATGTGAGAATAAACAAATCTTTTTGTTATTTGGCCCTCAGAGCAATTCTGAGGTAGATGTTTCTATTCCAAGTTTTCCAGGTTAAGAAACCGAGGGTCAGTAACTTGCATAGAGTCACACAACTTACGGGTTGTGGAAAGAGAGTTCATCTCTATGTCCTGTCGTACTGGAAGAGAGCGATACTGATGGAAAAGGAAATGGCCTTAAAGAGAAGAGATAGAATGGCTAATCTGCACAAGAAATCCAAGGGAAAGAGGTGTTGTCGACTTGGTCATTCATTGGGCAGTTCTTCTGAGAGGCAACAGGTAGAGGAGGCCACATGTGACTTCTCTAAAGAGTTGATGCTAGATAATCAAGCTTTCCCAGAAGAGAGAATAGCTCTATCTCCCGTTCCTAAAAGCACTTTATAAACTATAAATCATGTAACAAATGCGAGGTATTATCATTAATTTTTATGTTGCCCAGAAGTCCTTGTGCTTCCTGGAAACTTTATGGAAAAAATTCATATCAATAAATTTTCAGGTAACATAATGTATGCTAAAAGAGTGGCACAACTATTTTATTAGATTTTCACCATGTCCCTGGACTAGAGAATAAAGTAAAGTGGTGCACGTGAAACTTTCCAGTGAGATAAGAGTACTGTATTGTATCCTTAAGAAATTGTATACTTTAAAACTTACGTTCAGTGCTCTTGTCACACACACACAAATAACCATAAATAAAGAGGGTGGAGGGAAACTTTTAGATGTGTGTATGGAATAGATTGTGGTGATGTTTTCATGGGTGTATGCTTTCCCCCAAACTCACCAAATTATATACATTAAATAGGTACAGCTTTTTGTATGTTAATAATACCTCAATAAAGTGGTTCAAAAAATAAAATTCTGAAAAGAATTATGTGGTTTCTGCCAGAGCCCGCTGTGTACTACCAACTAGGGGTCACTTTAATTTGTGAGCTTAGGGTACCACCTACAGTGAAGGTGCTGTGACATCAAGGCCTGAAAGAAAGCAGAAACAAATATAAGGTGATAAATTCTCAGGGTCTCCAAAATTGTCATTATTAATATTTCCACTGTTAAGAAAAATTATCCAAAACTTGGAAATAAGATATAAGGATGATGACTTGTTCTTTCAATGTCCTACTGGAGCATGGCCTATGAAGCCTACCCAAGGATGATTTAGTTCTCTAGGGTAGCCCAACCCAGAACTTTCTGTGGTGATAGGAATGTCTATAAATCTGCAGTGATCCTTTTTGGAAACCTGCAGTTTGGATGTAGTGTTTCATGATTTATTGTTTGTGTATAACACCAAGTAATCCATGCAATACATGCTCTCCTTAATACCCATCACTAGGCTAACCCATCCCCCCACCCCTTTCCCCTCTGAAACCCTTAGCTTGTTTCCTGGAGTCCATAGTCTCTCATGGTTCGTCTCCCCCTCTAACTTCCCCTCCTTCATTTTTCCCTTCCTTCTCCTAATGTCCACATATAAGCAAAATCATATTATAATTGTCTTTCTCTGCTTGACTTATTTCACTTAGCATAATCCCCTCCAGTTCCATCCATGTCAATGCAAATATTGGGTATTCATCCTTTCTGATGGTGAGTAATATTCCATTGTATATATGGACCGCATCTTCTTTATCCATTGCTTCTCTGAACATTGGGGTGCATATAGCCCTTCTTTTCACTACATCTGTATCCTTGGGGTAAATACCCAGTAGTGTAATTGTTGGGTCATATGGTAGCTCTATTTTTAACTTTTTGAGGAACCTCTGTTTTCCAGAGTGGCTATACCAACTTGCATTCCCACCACCAGTATAAGAGGGTTCCCCTTTCTCCACATCCTCTCCAACATTTGTCTTGCCTTGTCAATTTTTGCCATTCTAACAGGTGTAAGGTGACATCTCAATTTTATTTAATTTCAATTAATTTAAGTTTAAATTTATATAGTCACATATGTGTAGTGGCTCCTACATGGGATGGTGTAGCTCTAGGGGAACATATCTTTGTTTGACTTATTGTTAATTGGGGCTCAGATTCCATGAAGTTACATGTTTATTTGTAGAAAATTATATATATATTTTATATATTTGGAGAAAAAAATAAAGCTGAGTTATTTAGTAGAGATGCTAATGATTTCTGTGTGGTAGAAAAGATAACCCCAGAATTACCGTTTTATTGTCTTGAAGGATATAACCAGTGTCTGACATAGCAGTCATATTCCACCTGGGTCCAACCTGCTGACCCCCTTATTAACCAATTAAGTAAATCTTCGATGCAAGTGCAATCTATATTTGTAGAGAGTCATGGTTTTTACCTGCAGCTGGGATAAAGAGGTCTCCTTATCTTTTCCTTTGAAAGCAGATGTATTTTCTTCTAGCTCGCTTTTTCACTGAGTGTAGATATTTTAAATGTAATGCCCCTGCTTTCATGTTTATTTGTAGAAAATTGGCTATTTAAAAAGTTACTTGATAGAGATGCAAATAATTTCTGTCTGGTAGAAAAGATACTCCTGAAGTTACAGTTTGGACCCAAGGTTTCAGTGTACTTTCAATGGACCCAAGGTTTAAGCTCCTGTTCTCCCACACAGCCATTAGTTCCCAAAGCTCTAGTTTTGTGTTATTAACATTTATTCCCCGGGGCAGCTCTGGCTTCAGAGTTTGCCTACCTTTGGTTTCAGCACATTGTTATTTTTCATGGGATTTGGGGATTTCTCTTTCTTTCCTATTAGCCCAGCAAAGCATTAAATGTCTGTTTGCATTATTTTTTCTAATATCTAGATGTATTGTGACAAGTGGGCTTTTCAGAATTTCTAGTCTGATATGTGGATATCCTTAAAGGATTCTCTACATTTCAGTAAGAGTGTAATTTCCAAATGTGAATCTGACCATATCTCAGTCTACTGTTCAAAACTCATCAATGGTTTCACAAACTGTAAAGATAAACCCACCTTCTTAAGATGGTCTGCCAGGACCTATATGATCTAGATATGATTAGATAGATATGATCTAGATAGATATGATCCATCCTGATTTTGAGCCTCACTCTCCTTACTTGAGCCTGAAACTCCTTTACTCCTTGAAGGTGATATTGTTTTCATCCTCAAGACTTTCACATATGCTATTCTCTCTCCCTGGATCACTTTCCTTGAATCCTTTTTATGCAGTTCACTCTTTGCTGCAATGTAAGCTCCATGAAGGGAAGGACAATCTCTGTATGTTCATTGTCATATGCTTCATGCTCTTATATCGTAGGCATTCCACAAATATTTGTTGAATGATAGGAATTATTCAGCGAGTGCATATCCAGTGAGTGATTTCCTTATCTTCCTTTTTTTACTTGCTACTCCTCCTGCGTTCCTTGTCTTTTGAATAGGACCTGGATTCAGTACTTCAGGACAGAAATTGGGAGTCTCCAAGACTCTTCTTTCTCCTTCCCTTCCAGTGCTAATTAATCATCTTCCTAAATATCTAAAGAAATTGTCCTTTCTTTTCAGTCTTATTACCACTGCACTGCTGAGCTCATTATTTCTTACTTGGATTATCATATTTCCTGATTTCCTTGCTCTAGCTTGGCTCCTGCAAGAAAATCTGTTTTCTTTCCTTCTTAAAATTCTTAGATGACTCCCCGTTAATGCCTTAGTTTGACATAAAACATTTTTTTGTGATCCTTTCTCATCTTCTCCCCCTCCCCTGGTCCACATGCATCCCAAGCTTGAGCTAAATCTAGTAAACATTCATGGAACACCTATGGTCTGCCAGGCTCTGTACCAGGTACTCTCATGTTCATTACATTAATTAATCCTCAGAAGTCACTCTGAGTTTTTTATTTTCCTAGTAAAGAAACAGGGATGTGGACAGGAGAAGTGGCTTGGCTTCTAGGTCATGTGGCTAATCTGTGGCATAGCCAGCACTGAAGTAAGATCTTTTGAACCCCGGAATCCACGTTCTTTCCACTAGTGTGTTGTCAGGGAAGAAATTGGAGAACATCTTAGGGAAGAATATAAAATCTATCATTGGATCACCAGGGTAAATGACAAGATGATATCATGGTGCGTATAAAAATATTTGCCAATTAAGGGATGCATTTTTAAAAGTCCTAAAGGAGGCTTTTTGTCATCTTCTGTTTTTTTCTGGTTTTCCCCCACCTGTTCCTTTCTCATTCCATGTAAACAAAATCAAGCAACAGTCTTTAGAAACAAACTCAGATTTACTCCAGTCCTGGACAGAGCTAGAGAGCAGACTTTATATTAATAATTTTGATTTGTCTTCTGGCAGGGTTTGGAATTAAATTTTCCTTGACTTGCAGTCTTAATTGTCTACTTATTACTGTTTGGCCCCCATGTTGTTTTCTTCCTGTCAGTGAGACCCAGAGTGAGCTCCTGGGACCTATATCTTCCCCCAGTTCTCTTCCTTGGGAATTATAAGATCTCAACCTAAATACTGATTCTTAGAGCTAGGAACCTGATATGCTGAGGTAACCCATCTTCCTATACTCCTTGTTTTACCTTTAAGTAACTTTTAAGTTCTTTATCTCTTCTCCAGCCTCCAAATATGCTCCTCTCCAGCCCCACCGCTTTGACTGTCTCAAATCTATCCTGCATACCATTTCCAGAGTAGTCTTTTTAAAGCACGAGTAGAATGGTGCCCTTCCTTTGCTTAAAACCTTTCAGTGGCTCCTGGACAGCACAGGGTAAAGATCAATTAGCTTAGCATAGCTGATACCTGCCCTTGCCCTAGTTTCCTCTCACAGTCCAGCAGCACTGAATGACTGTGGTGTCCCGAGATGCAAAGCTTTTGTTTTTTTTTTCCCCTCATGTTGTGTCTTACCTCAAAGCTTTACTCATTTCTTCATTCTGGCCTCTGTTTAAATGTTGCTTCCTGAGAGAACTCATCCCTAACCACATTATCTAAAATATCCCTTTCCTTCCATTATCCTATCTCTTTACCTTGTATTTTCCTAATGCTTCCCAGCATCTGCTATTAGAATGTGCATTTATTTATTCACTGTTTGTCTCCACCAGTAGAATGTGTGTTTTTTCTGTCTTGCTTACTGCTCTATCCCTCCCCTGCACCCCCCGCCCCAAGCCTAGAATAGGGCCTGACATAGAGATGATGTTTAATAAATACTTAAATTGAACAAATAAATGAATGAGTGAAGTCTGTCCCCTCTATCTGACATTCCTTTCTCTTTCTTGGCTCACTCTCTTCAACCAGTAACATGTGGCCAAATGTCACCTTTTCTAGAAAGCCTCCCCAGTTACAGCATGCCCCCAGTAGAATCTGTTTAAGAAGATGCTTCTTCTTAGTACCCCCATGATACTTTGAATATATGTAAGAATAATAGCTGTGTAAATATACTGACTGCTTACAATATGCCGGGCATATGCCAGTACCTTTTATATGCTATTTCATGTAATCTCCATAATAACTCTATATAGAGATCATCAACCCCAGACTGCAGACCAGAGAACTGAGATTTTGGAAGGATTTACCTTTCTTGTTATAACACAGAGTAAGCAGTAGAGCTGAGATGGGAACCCAGGAAATTATGACTACAAAATCCTTGTTCTTAATGGAGATTGAGTATAAAGACACAAGGAAACATGCAACAGCATCCACAGTTAACACTGGGATATGCCATGGGTTTCAGAAGCGAAGGAGACAAATTGATAAACATTACTGAGAAAAACAGTCTGAGTTCAAGGAACCCCTCGTATACCTCAGAGCGATGATGAATTTGGGTTATCATCTGTATGCATGCCTGTTGGCAGTTTTCTCTGAAAACATATCAAAGGTGAATGGGCTTCTAATTCCCTGGTATTCCAACCCAATCCAGTACAGTTAGGGACGCTGTCTATTTCATAACAAAGCATGGTATGGAAACCATCAACATAGGGGTCAGGTGGGGGATTGAGGCTATCCCCATCAGAAAGTGGATGTATGCATGGATAGTAATTAAAGTTTTGTGACTTTATCCTTCAGACATTCTTATAAAGACATTCTCAAGAGCTCAGTGCTAGTCCCCCATTAAGGACCGTATTTAGCTTGAGTGCACTCTTCCACTCCTCAATCCTGCTCGTCCAGCAGAAAAATAAATATTATAAACTCCTAGCCCTCAAATTGTAGATTAGAAAGGCGGAAGGTAGGGTGGAGGGAAGCAGATTCTAGACGTGATGGGATGGGTGTCAAAGATATTTCTGCACTGAATCATTGGAGGCTCAGGCAGGGGAAAAGAAATGGCAGGACAATGATGCCATTATCAAATAGTCAAACAAACCAGAACATACCATGTAAAAGAGAGCTGAAGAGAGTCTGAAATTAAGCATAACATAAGTAAAAGAAGAATATGCTATATAAGTGTGCTTCATGCTCTGGAAAATCTAATAAGGGTCTGAATTTGATAAAACAGGAGCCCTAAGGTATTATGGTGAAACAATAGAATTAGAAGGAAGGAGGGATTGTAGTGCTGACACAATTCCATTATAGATAACGAATAAACCCCAGATAGGAAGTGACAGAATAGACAAAGCTTGAAATCCAATCACTAGCATGAAGGAGAAGCTTGAGTTTCAATGGCAGGGAAGACAAAGAAAAAAGAAACTAAAACAATTAGAGAAAGTGCTCTCTGTGGTAGACAAAGGATTCCTAACAGGAGATTATGCTCCTAAAATAGAGAAACCATCAAATGGAAGAGAAAAAATGTTCTGAACAATAAGAAGATTCTCCTGAAAAAAAACAAAAAAACAAAAAAACACAAAACCTAAATGAGCATGTTGAAAAGATAGAGTCTACCACGAAAAAAATATATATAGCTATCTAGATCAAGCCATATTATGCTTAAGTTATGAATTATGTCGGAGATTAAAAAGAAGTACTTCTGGGTAAAATAGTGATGCACCTACAATAGGTCAATGCTTGGAATGGCTTCAGACTTCTTCCCAGCATTCAGTGCTAGGAGACGGGGAGTAGCATCCACAGAGTTCTGAAGGAATGTGTAACTTCCAAATAATCTAGTTAGCCAAGTTTTCCTTGATTTATAAAGGCAGCAGGTAAATATTTTTCAAGATGAAAGAACGTATGGAATATGTTGCCCATGATTCTTTTAAAAAAGAACTACTTGACAAAAAGAAACAAAGCAAAACAAAAGGACCCAGCCAACAAAGGATGAGTCAACATATTGTACTCAGATAAGGAAGATGTGGTAAAGGCACATGTAGGGTCACTGAATCCAAAGAAATACTGAATTAAGACTAAATAGCTAGGGGATTATAGTGGTACAATAGAATGGAAATGCTGCACATCTTAGTGAAGAAAAATAGTAAAGTACCCAGATAAATGTGGAGGTAGGGGAAACAGGTAGGAGGGGAGAAGGGAGCAATTTTGACTAATTATTGTTCATAGCAAGGAGACAGTTGATACAATCTAAAGTTGAAATATGAGGTTAAGAATAAGGAAAATATAATGGTTCCAATCTTTTAATGTACTTCATAATATTTTTTTCTTACCTAATGGAATATAGTATTTTCAGGGTGAAGAGTCATTTACCAGAAGTTCTGCAATTTCCTTTTGTTTTATTTCAGGTTATTTTACTTATATTAAGTTCATATAAAATTACATTTACTACTTCCAGTTAAATATTATTTGTGTGGTTGTTCTACTGTCATAAAATTATTTCTGTCCCTCTCTGCTTGTCTACCTGAGAAGCAGTATGGTTTAGAGCAAAGCTTCTCAACTTTATTGCATATATAAATCATTTGGGGATCTTAGCGGACTACAGACCTGGGATGGGGCATGACATTCTACATTTCTAGTAAGCGCCCAGGTATTACTGCTGCTCGTGGTGGTGCTAGGATCCACTTTGAGCAGCAAGAGTGTGTAGGTCATGAACTGACTCTGGTCCCAGACTGCCTATGTTGCATTTCTGGTGCCACCACTTACTAGCTGTTTGACTTTGAGCAACTCCTATGTCTGAACTTCCCAGTCTGTAAAGTAGGAATAATCACAGTGCCCCCATGTAAAATCCTAGAACAATGCCTGACAACAAATGTTACGTATTGTAAAAATGGCCATATTAACTCTGGACCAGGAAGCTAACTTCTCTGAACCTCTATTTTCCCATCTGTAAAAATAACTGCCTCACAGAGCTGTGTCTGTGACAACTAAAAATAACTTATTTAAGAGGCCCTGCATAGTGTCTTGCATGGCATAGATAATCAAAAAATGATAATTACTAATGTTTTTAGTGAATTATATGAATTATAATGTAATAATACTTAAAATTTCTCACAATAACCCATATAGTCTTAGGTCTACCAATCCGTTTATTCAATCATTCATATTTTATTCATTCATTCTATAACTAATGTTTGAGTGTTTTATGTGTATTAGGTAGCCATGAACAAGACAGTCCTAGTGGACCTTTCCTCTAATGGGAGAGAAGAAACAGAAATAATATGCAAAGCAGTAATAAGGGTTGTGAATAAAAACTAAAATATATATGTATATATAAATTAAAAAAATAGATCATGTAAAAAAACTAAAGATAAGAGATAGAAAATAATGGTGGGCATGGGGGAAGGGTTATTGAAGATGGGGTGGTCAGGGGAGGCCTCTTTGAGAGGGGATAATGGAGCAGAAACCAAGATGAGGTGAGGGAATGGGCCCTGAGAAGTTCCAGGGAAAACATTTACATCAGTGGTTATCCGGAGATAGGAGGTGGGTGTGTAGGTCTGAGAGAGCGTGACACCATGTAGGAGCCACAGCCCGAGAGAAAGGCAGGGCCAGATGCGTGTTTTCCAAACCAAGAGTCACAGGTCACTAGTGGGTTGCAAGCAGCATTAAAAATAAATTACGTGAAGAATGGATCAGAGTTTAAAGTATCAGAGTTTATGGTAAGGATGAACACTGGTTTGTGGAACTGTACACACACATACATGCCAGGCTATGATTTAAAAATGGATCTGTTTCTATGGATACCAATGTTAAAAGTTTCAAATACCCAGAGCTAAATTATCTAGACCCTTGTTGGTTGTGAAAAGGAGGATGGGTATTACTCAGAACATCCAGAAGCCACTGAAGGAATCTGGGTAAAAGAGAGACACAATGTGATCAGTGTTTTCAAGCGCTTTGACTGTGGAAAGCTGACTGAGGGGAGCAAGAGTGGAAGAAAACAGTGATAACTGCTTGCCAAGTCACCTCCCACCTACAGCACTGTGGTAGGCAGAATTAAGTTTTCCCTTACCCGCAAAGACGTCCAAATCCTAATCCCTGGAATCTGTGAATGTGTTATGTAATGTGGCAGAAGGAACTTGGCAGATGTGATTGCAAAAAATAAATAAATAAAAGAAGGTTTGATGGAACTTGAAGTTGACATGGGGAGAGTGTCACGGATCATCCGGGTGGACCCACCCTCATCACAGGAGTCCTTGCACATGGAAGAAGGAGATGTGGGAAGCATTTGACCTGCCTTTGCTGGCTCTGAAGATGGAGGAAGGGGCATGAGCCAATGGATGTGGGCAGCCTCTAGAAGCTGGGAAAGGCAAGGAAGTGGATCCTAGAGTTTATAGAAAGAAACGTGACCCCTTGGTTTTAGCCTGGTGAAATCTGTGTAAGACTCTGGCCTATGGAACTGTAAGGTTATAAATGTGTCTTTTTCAAGCCACCACCTTTGTGGTAATTTGTTATGGCAGCAGTAAAAAACTGAGACAAGCATGTAATCTCTTTTTTTTTTTTTTAAAGATTTTATTTATTTATTTGACAGAGAGAAAGAGATCACAAGTGGGCAGAGAGGCAGGCAGAGAGAGGAGGAAGCAGGCTCCCTGCTGAGCAGAGAGCCCAATGTGGGATTGGATCCCAGGATCCTGAGATCATGACCTGAGCCGAAGGCAGAGGCTTTAACCCACTGAGCCACCCAGGTGCCCCAAGCATGTAATCTCTTAAACCTGTCTTCATCCCTCCCCTCTCCCAGACCTCTTCAGAGTGCTGACATGAGATGTGGGTGTAAGTGCCCTCAGCTGTCCTTATTGTCCCAAGGCTGCCCCATGGAAGCCTCTGCCCCTCCTGGTGGCCGCTCTGTGTCTGGTTCCCATTCCGGACGTCCAGTAATTTCTGGTAGGAACCATGAGCAGTTCAGGCACATTCAATCTGAGAACTTTATTGTCAAAGAGGGATATAGAGGAGTTAAGCTGAGGAAATTTGAGGAAGGGAATGGAGATTGGGGGAGAAGTTCCTTTCAATTTTTAATTTTCATTTAAAAATGCTAAAGCAGATGGATCATCTCAAAGCTGCTAGTATTAAAGTGTGGCAAGTTGGTGATTAATTCATTCTGGGTTTATCACAACAAAGAACAATGGTTTAGTTTGTCTCACAACCCAGAGATCATGACCCAGAGATTATGACCTGAGCTGAAATCAAGAGGTGAATGCTTAACTGACTGAGCTACCCAGGCGCCCCTTTTACCAACCTTTTAAAGTTGATTTTATTGTTCTTTCTCTTTGGTTGTTTTTGCCTCCTCAGTACACTGACTTCTAATACTTTTGTGTTTTCTCCACTGAGAGAGTTGCTTGAGGGACACACCTGCCCTATGGAACGAAGTGCTTGATCTGTGGACAGCCTCTTTTATTGAATTTATTGATGTATTCTGGATGGTTCAGGTTGTCAGAAGTCTGACTCCTAAACACATTGGATATTACTATGAAAACATAAGTAATACACTCTTAAAAAAAAGTCTGTGAAGTTTATTTTAAAAATATTGCTTCCAGTTTTATCTCTTATCGATCTGATGACAAGTGTTGAATAACACACAAATATATATGACAAATGTGGCAACTTGGAATTTGTTTTTATGTGAGATTTTCTTCTATGGAGCAGCAACCAATAACACAGTTTAAATAGCAGATTGCGACAAGGAATAAGATAATGTCAACTTAATAAATTGTTTTAATTTATTATTTCTATAAATTCTTTATCCAAGACTTAATAATCTTTAATTATGGTTGGCTCTGCCATTATAAAAAAGTACTAATTTGTTATTTGGTGAGCAGATTAGTAGTGTTTATATGGTAATCATAGAACACAAATTCTAATGGTTTTTTTTTTTTCCCCCTCTAAAGCTGTTGGAACTTTATAGCCACTTTACTAGTTCTCATTAAAACTATTGAAATAATGGTATGGGGGGAAATTTCTTAACTTTGTATGAAATAGTTGATTGAATACATAAAGTACTCATAATGTCCAGGAGAATTTAAATTGAAAACAGTTTTAACAAGTACAATCAAAGTCAGGTAAATGTGCAAAGAGAGAAAGTCATATTACTCAGCAAGATGTAATTTCACGACCTAAGCATGGTCCATGGCAGGGTATTTCTGGGGGGACTGGCCTGTGGTGGAATCAGAGCATTAGAGGTGTGTGGGTCTGGTGAGAGGCGGTAGAGCAGGCTCTTTAGTTGTCCATGCCATCGGAGCCAGGCTCCTTACTTTGGCGTTAGGTGGCCTGAAATTCTTTCTGTCTCTTACCACGTCTGCTGCAGGACTAGTGCTAAATAAAATTCTGAAGGGCAGGCTTCCCCTGAAAATTGGCCCATGAACTTGAAAGAAGAAGCTGACACCTGCCCCATTTTAGGCAGATCTCAACATCATCATGTTGAATGTATTTGTTAACTGATCTATATCCTCTTAGAGGAGTGGAGGAGAGCAAACACTAGAGTTACAGGGCCTGGCTCTTCTGCTAACTAGCTTTGTTGCCTTGAGCAAGTCCCTGAACTACTCTGGGCCTCCGTTTCCTCATCTAAATAAGGGGCTAATAATAGGACCAACCTTATAGTCTTGTCCTGAAGGCAAGGTGAGTTAACATGTATAAAACGCTTAGATCAGTGCCTGATGTGGTAACAGATATGGCACTTTAATAAGTATCAAAAATTAAAAGTACTAGATTGTAAAGTCTTTGAGGTCATTGTGTATTTCAAATGGCTGTATCCACAGTATCTAGTAGAAGTTCAATGTGTAGACTGAATGTTTATGTCATCTACTTCTGCATAGCAGATTTTCTAAAAATCAAATGTTAACTGATACTAAAATTTCATATTTTTAGGTCAATCCATGATGTAACAAGTATTGTTAATAAAAGGTCAGGTTGAAAACATCAGATTAAAAATATAACCCATAAAAGAGCATGTAGATCAAAATGTTTACAGCAAAAGCTTTGTTTTATTGAGAGAAAAGTATACATAGATATGTATTTATAGCCACAATTCTTTTTTTTTTTAAAGATTTTATTTATTTATTTGACAGAGAAAGAGAGATCACAAGTAGGCAGAGAGGCAGGCAGAGAGAGAGGGGGAAGCATTTTCCTGCTGAGCAGAGAGCCCGATGCGGGGCTCGATCCCAGGACCCTGAGATCATGACCTGGGCTGAAGGCAGAGGCTTTAACCCACTGAGCCACCCAGGTGCCCCTATAGCCGCAATTCTTATGACAAAACAGCTATCTTAGAGTTTTCATCTCTTTTTGGCTATTCGGTGAAAGATTTACTACTGAGGACTGAAATTTGATCAAGTGTCTGTTTAACTCTCCCTTCTCAAGGGGCTCTGCCTTGACTGGCATTCTTAACCCCACCCAAATCTGCCCGTCCCAGTCCCAGTCTCCCTCCCTATTCTACTTTCCCGCCCATACGCACAGTATCTTATTACATTATACTCTATGTGGTTTGATTATTTATGTCTGTTATTTATCATCTGTTGTCCTCAGCTAGAATGTAGATTACATTTTATAGAATGTACTATCTACAGAAGAGTACTTGGCCTAATAGTACTTAAACACCCAACAGATCTTTATTGAGTAAATGAATGAACTGATCCCATATATTTAATTATTTAAATTTCTCTCTCTTTCTTACTCTTAAATTTGAGGGCACAGGATTTTCTGTGCGCCCTCATGTGATTTCTGTTACCTCTTCTAGTTATCACTTCAGGTTCCTCATATCAATTAAGCTTGGAGTTATGCCTTCCTTGATAAAAGTGAAATGAGATGGTACCAAGATTTGATCCTGAACATAGTCAGAAATACTGAAACAGCATTGGAACACAAAGTGTTCAAAGAGAGAGTACAATGGAAAAGAAGATAGAATCTAGCAACATTAGCCGTGTTATATGAAATCCATCCTTAGGCAACTGGAGTGGTCTTGTCAAGTCAATTTTCTCATGGAGAACCCAAAGCTGAGAACAGGCAAAGCATTTGCCTTTGTGTCCCAGGAGAGGCTATACGAGGGTCCTGAGGCTGAGGGCAAGCTCTGCAGAAGTGCCCTTGAGGCCAAGTTGGCTCCTCATGAAACCCTTCTGCTCCCTTTCGCCTCTTTGTAATCCTTTTCGTAAGCCATTTAGCCCTCTGGCCATACTGGTCTTTGTCACTGGCTACATAGGTTTGACTATATGCAAACTGCGTATTTAGAATCCTTTAGCTATTTAACCTCTATCCAACATGACCTTGGGCAAACTTCTGTTTTCAGTAAATTGAAGACAAGAAGATTAGTTCTTACACTTAAACAACAACTGTGCTCATGTAATTCCCTTTCTAAATAAAATAACCATATCTTTATTTTTTGATGTATAAAATATTAATAAGATATAAAAAACCACATCCTCATCACTCTTCAAAATATGTACTTCATCTGCAAGGCATTGTTTCACTGACTCATGTATTCTTGAAATTGGCCTGGCTATCAGATGTGTAGCCTCATCTTCTCACCTCTGGTCCTCTTTCAGGTAAGGAATTTATTCCTTCTGATCATGACACTAGGCTACTTACCGGTGTCACACATTGTGGTGAGACCTTCAACACATACCATCTTGTTTAATCCACACCAGAATCCTACAAGGATGAGGACAACAACATTTGGAGTTGTAAATTCCATTTCTTGGCCAAATTTAAACAGAGGACCCTGTCACTCCAAAGAACGTGCTCTTAACCACTACACTTCTTGCCTTTGCAACAATCCTGCAAGTTGTGTCGTATGGGTTAGATTTGACTTGTGAATTTATGGCCATCTAGGGCAGCTTATTGTTTGAGTGTGAGAATTGTCTTCCTCATCTTTCCCTGATATTGGTGTCCCTTAACTTCTGTCCACTGGCCCTAATTGTTTCCTATGGGGCCTATTCTCTTTTCCATATCCATTGTCAATGTCCAGAGTGGCACAGAGGGATGAATCTTGAAAAAATAACATCAACCTAGTCCTTAGCAACAGATATAAGTCATCACTAACAAATAATATTCGAAATGCTTTTTGACTGCAGCAAAATAGTTTCAAAGTATACTGTGGGGCTTAATATTATTTCTCTTGCTAAGAAAGTTGGGGCCTTTTATACCCATTTTCATTTTTCAATAGGCAGTCACTAAATTTCCTGTCTGGATCTGGAAAGGTCTAATAAGCTATGTGTTTGTGTGTGTGTGTGTGTGTGTTTATGTGTACAGTTGGAGGTAGGGAAGGGTTTGGAATAGGCCAGATTCTAATTTTAGAGTAGCTTCCTTCATACAACACAGGGTCACATGTGGATCTACCCAGTATCTTGTATTTTGTCTTTAGAGTTTGTTCTTAACTGTGCAGCTTGTTAACTGTTGAAGAGAATGTTTACAATGAATTCTACCTACTATATTGTCTTCATTATATTTTATCAGCTATTTTCCACTTGGAGAACAGTTCTTTCAACTACTCTATAAAACTAAGGTTTTAGGCCTTCTGAGTTTCTTCTCTCTTATGCTGATTTTTTTTCTGTGCTCCTTTTAGCTTTCACTGTTGAGTAAACATGTATGTAGTTTGCTTATGCATTTCTGTTTCGTGATTAGCTGAGAACTTTGATGACAGCAGATCATTTCCAGTGATTTATGCCAACAATGAAACACTCTTGAATCTATTATTTACTATAAATTTTAATGAATCTACAAAACTGTTGTATGCCTTTTCAAATAAGCCATAGTGCATCAATACATAATTTCCCCAGGTGTCTTCTCTCTTAAAAGGCTGCCTAAAAAATAACCTTTGTAATGAGCCAAATATAGCAGAAAAAAATTTTTCATTTGAGATTAGAGGCTGAAAGATGTTCATTTACCAGAATAAAATATTTCATTTCTTTTACATTTAATATGTAACATTCAAAGTTTAATGTCCTTTTGAAGTAAAATTTAAATATGGAGAAATGAACAGGCCTTCCATGTGTGATTTGTTGACTTCTGATAAATGTGCACCCCATGTGACCACAACAACAATTGAGGTGATAAATATTTCTGTCACTCCAGAAAATTCCCTTGTGCTCATTTCCAGTCAATTCCCATACCCGTAGGTAACCACTGCTCGATTTCAATCACTATAGATTAAATTCATTTCTTTTGAACTTCATATAAATGGAATTATGTAATGCATAATCTGTATCTGGCTTCTTTTGCTAAATATAAAATTTGAAGATTCATTCACATTTTTATGTGCATCAGTAGCTAATTTAAAAAATTTGAGGGGAACCTGGGTAGCTCAGTCAGTTGAGTGTCTGACTCTTGATTTCAGCTCAGGGCTGTGAGATAGAGCCTTGTGTTGCTTAAGATTCTCTCTCTCTGTCCCCCTCTGCCACTGCCACATACTCTCTCTCTCTAAAAATAAGTAACTAAATAAATAAAGTAAAAAATTTGTATAGTATTTCATTGTATAAATATACCACCATTTATTTATGTAGTCTCCTGTTGATGGACATTTGGATTGTTTTCAGTTTTGGGTTATTATGTAAAGAGCTGTTTGAGCAAGTCTTTTTGTGGACATATGCACATATTTTTTGTGGACATAATTTTTCATTTCTCTTAAGTAAATATGTACATGTGCAACTGCTGTCGTAGGGTAGATGAATACTTAGCTCTATAAGTAACTGCTAAACTTAACTTTAAAAGAAACTGACAGAACTAATGCCTTTTTATTCTACAATGATGTGAGAACCGCCCAGCTGCATCCTACAGCCAGACTTTGATGTAGCAATTTTTTTTTGGGAAATATTTCGTGAACTCAAATGAAGAAAGCTTAAATGATACAGAACTGAAAATATTAGGAATCTATATACAGTAAAAAGTGAATATAAATTAGCCAACTCCATGGACATTTCCAGTTAAGCATTCATACAAATACATATTCACCTTCTTTTATGTAGGAATAACACATACATGCATGACACAATGATTCTGGAAAAAAAAAATCAGAGATGCTAAAAATATTCTCAAGCCTTAAAAATGGTATGGAATAAGTTTTAACAACAATGTTCTACATGAGCGGAAACCCCTGATTTAATTCCATGAGTTTATCATTCTAGGAGCATGGTCAGTTTTAATTTTTTTAAACAGGTATTGGTATCATACACATCGGCTTATTAGTAATTAAGGCATTTTGTATACACAGTATCTCAGTGTGGACAAATTTTTAGTAATGATTGTTTGCTATGACATTTTAAACTTGCAAAGTCTTTTCAAAATAAGAAACTAGCTGCACACATTTAAGTGTTTTCTTTTAAAACACAGTCTTCAAAAAAGACAATGATTGGTCTTTGTGACTCTTAGTAATAAGTCCTGTCTTCTTTTTGACATAGCATAAGTTATATTCTTATGCAGGATTGTATTAAGACCTAGTAGTTCTTAAACAATGTTACTAAATAACCATATAAATCCCAAATGCAGCAAAGGCGAGCATTCTTCATAGTTTACTTTCGCCTCATTGAAGTTGAAGCTGCTCCTTTTGGATATTTTTCCACTTCGATGTGAAGTAGATTGTTAGGGTTTCATTAGTGGTTTCATATGTGGCTTTTTAAAGAAAAAAAGTTTTGATTTCTTTCACAGTTCACAGTTCTCAGATGAGACTTTTATTTTTTTGGGAAATCTTGGTCTGGGGATGTTTTGAATATCAAACGCTCTTTAGTAGATGAAGTCTCTCAATGCAACTGTAATAAATAAGCATTTACATCCTTGGCTGTATTACCAGTATATCCTGGAACCAAAGTAAGATGGCTTTCCTGTTCCCATAGTCCACTTAACTGTTGTTTTAAAATCGGAATATTTCCATCATGTATAAATTCCATTTTGGATGATAGTTCTGACCGCCACCTTTTTATGACTGCTTAAAGCTGGTTTAAACCAACTATTATATATTCTTCAAATTTGCTTTTAAGTAGGGACTTTACTAGAGGCAGCAAATCTACACAGCAGCCAAGTGAGGTGTATTGTTTTTCTTCTTGTAAACTATTGGTGAGCACAGGAAGGCCGTCCACAACAACTCCAAGGTCTTCTATCCTCACCAAATAAGCTACAAGTTCACTTTTACTCCTGCTTCTCTAGAATGTTAAAGCTACACTCAATCTCAGATTCCTGCTGAACAAAACCTGTGCTATTGTTTCATGGTCCTGAGAAACATCAGAAAAAAGCCTGCTATGTTTTGATGATGGGCTTTCTGTCTGTGAAGAACCAGATTCACTGGAGTTAACCAAATATGTTCGATGATCATAGCGTAACTTTTCAGGCAGGTGGCCTGCACAAGCCAGTTCATTTTCTTTATTTGCCATGTCACAGTCCCCACTTGTAGGGGACTGTTTTTTTCTGTAACCAGGATTTCGAAAAGGATGATGCACTTTCTTTCTGTGATAGATCCCCTGATGTAGTTTATCTGGGCTTTCCACAGCTTGTCCGACTGTTCTATTTATGTAAGCAGCCAACTGTTTGGGAGCTTTCTTAACCTCCTTCATGTTCTTATTAGTAAAATTAGAGATCCTTTTTCTAGGAAGATCAGTGGAATGATCCTCAATATTATTACAAAAGGCTCTTTTATTTAACATTGTGGGCTTCAGATGCCATAGTCTCTTAAATACGGCCGTCTCATGGCACCTCATGGCGCCTCAGCCCAGACCCGGCACTGATCACCTGTGCCCGGCAGCCCAGAACGTTCCTTGGCTCCTGCACCAAGCCCCACTCTGAGCCATTCAAATGCGGCTGCGCACATAGCCCGCCGGGATCTGATGCAGCAATTTTTCTTAATTAATAACTTCAGATATGAGTTTTTAAAAAATAGATTTAACCTAATTGATGTATTATTTGAAGTAGACTTAAATTTTAATTCAAATACAGGGTAAAAAACTATAAGTATATTTGGATGTGTCTATGTAATATATTGCATCCCTACGGAGAATACATCTGGTTAAGTGAAGTCTGTAGGATGCTGTTGTGGGATCCAATGATTTTGACCATTATGGTCAGGAAGAGTCCACCCAGTAGAGCCATGGCAATATATTAAATATATTCCATATTTAATAACACCCAGACCTTTATGGAGCTACTACCAGTGGTGAGTTGAGAAGGCTGAGCCCACACTATGTAATGAGAACTGTGGGAGCACAGGGCTTTCGTTTCCCTTCTTTCCTTTGTTTGTTGCAGTTTGGCAATTGCATGTGATGTTGGACCAGTGCCAAGATCATAACTGCTGTTTTGTGTATTGCTATGTTGAAATTACTTGTGAGGTAGGAATTTTTAAAAATTAATAATTGTTAGGGTAGTAATGTATATATAGATAGATAGATGTTCCAGTACCTATGAAGTGTCCAGTGTGCCTCTTTCCAATTGTATTCTTCTTTCTCCTCCATTTTCAGGGGTAACTACAATCTTGAATTTTGTGATTCATTTCCTTACATTTCTTTATAGCCTTCCCTTTTATGTTCTTAAATTAAATATTGCTTATAATCCCATGTTTTTGACATTTGTGTAAAAGGAAACATATTGTATATATTCTGCAACTTGCTTTGTTCCCTTTTTGTATTATACTTATTCATGTTGATGCATGTAGCTATAGTTCATTCATTTCTCCTCTTGGTAAAAAATTGAGTTATTTCTAGTTTCTCTTTGCTGGGGAAAACAATGATGTTCCAAATATGGTTTCCCTTTCTTTTTTTCTTAGAGAGAGCAAGAACAGAGAGGGAGGGGCAGAGGAAGAGGGAGAGAGAGAATCTTAAGCAGGCTCCACGCCCAACGTGGAGTTGGATGCAAGGCTTGATCTCAGAACCCTGAGATCATGACCTAAGCCAAGAGTTGGTCACTTAACTGACCGAGCCACTCAAGCACCCCTCAAATATGTTTATATATGTCTCCTGGTAAATAAATGCAAAATTTTCTGTAGAGTATAATCTTTGGAGTAGAAATTGATGGGTCATAGGATATATGGATTTACACTTTGCTGGATAATGACAAATTGTTTTCCAAAGTAGTCATATTAATTTATACTCTCACCAGGAGTGTGTAAAAAGTCCCTTTGTGTCAGAACTTCTTATTGCCTGGTTATTTAGTTTTTGTCAATTTGGTACAATTAAATCTCTCGAACTGATTTACATTCTTCTGTTTACTAATGAGAATAGAGTGCCTTTTCATATTTTAGATTTGTGTTTCTGCTTCTGTGAAGTGCCTGCCTTTTGCCCATTTTTCTAATAGATTTTCCTTTTTCTTATTATTGGTAGGTTTTCTTTTAAATCTCTTTTGTGGATTATGTACTTTGCAGATGACTTCTCTCAGTTCTTAATATTTTAAGTAGTTGAATTTATCAGTCTTTCCTTTAGGATCTGTACTTCTTTGTCTTCCTTTTCAGGGGTTCATAAAGAAATCCACCTATGTATTTTTTCTAAAATTGTTTTCATTTTTTTCTCTTTTTATTTACATCCTTCAATTTCACTTTTTTCTCCTCATGTGAAAAGCCATTTGCTACAGCACAATTTACTGGATGGTCCTTCCTGTTCTATGTCTCCGTCACATACAACGTTTGTATGGATGCATACTTCATGGACTCTGCTCAGTTCTGTCGATCTGTATTTCTCTTTCTGTACCAACATCACACAATCACTTGTAAAATACTGACCATTATTGCAGTGATAGCTAATTAAGTAGCCTCTTTAAATAACCCCTCCCACCACCTCTTTTTTGGTCATCTACAGGAAAATTTGCACAAAACTGGGGTGGTTTGTTCTTTGAGCATTTGGTAGAAACTTGCCTGTAAAGCCATCCAGGTCTGATATTTTCTTTGTAGGAAGATGCTTAGTTACTGGTTAAATTCATTTTGTTCTTTTCATTCTCTATCTGCAATTGTGTTCTTGTTTTAATCACATTTTAGTTTGTATTTTCTCTTTCTTTTTTTTCTGACGAATATTGCTAATATCAGTTTAGTATTATTTTTTTAAAAACCAACTTTTGGCTTATTTCATTTTCTTCATACTTTTCTTGTCTATTTAAATTTTGTTCTTGTCTTTCACTTCTTTATTTGGATTTCTTTGAACTATATATATTGTTCTTTTTCTAAGGACTTGAATGCTTAGGTTATTAATTTTTAGCTTTTCTTATTTAGTAATACAAACATTTCTGGCTATCCATTTATTTCAAAATACCATTTTAGGGGCACCTGGGTTGCTCAGTCGGTTAGGTGGCTGCCCTCGGCTCAGGTCATGATCCCAGGGTCCTGGGATTGAGCCCCGCATCAGGCTCCCTGCTCAGCAGACGGCCTGCTTCTCCCTCTCCCTCTGCCTGCCCCTCTGCCTACTTTTGCTTGTCTCTGTCAAATAAATTAATAAAATCTTAAAAAACAAAACAAAAACAAAAACAAAGTACCATTTTAGCTGTATCCTACAAGTTATGACATATGGGATTTTCTCTTTAGTTATAAGTATTTTCTAAATTCATCTAATTTCTTTTTGGCCCTTTATTCATCAACATCCAACATAGATTTTCTGTGTGTGCCCACTATGTGCCAGGGTCTTTTCTAGACCTTCGGGATATATCATTTAAAATAAATACACAGACAGACAAAAGTTTCTGTGGTAGTGAAGCTGTTGGTACCTACCCATATCTCTTTGTTTATCTTTGAGGTCTCAGAGGCAGTGACCATATATGCTCATGTCTTTCTGCATCTATCTGCCAGAGGATGTTCTCGAGCCACAGAAGCAAGCTTGGTCATGTGAGTAATTCAGAAATGCTGTAGGGTTGATCCTCAACCAGTGAAGTATGAAATGATTCTGAAGCACACCCACACAGTCTTTCTGAGGGTCCCCAGTAGGATGGCACCTGTTTATCCAATGTTAGCCTGCTCAGTATCGTACACTATATTAACTTTCTTCTCTTTCCTTTTTCACCTCCCAACCCCTCACTGTGCTTTCTGGCAATGCCTTTCAAAGGAACTACTTGCATTCACATCTTTATTTCAGGGTCTGCTTGAAACAAGCTAAGGTTACATTCTGGTGGGGGAGATAATAAACAATAGATAAAATAAAAAGGTAAATTAGACAGTATTTTCAAGATGGTAAGTGCTATGGAGAAAAAAGGAGCAGGGTAAAAAGTATTTGGAGCAGTAGGTGAGGGTTTGCAATTTCATATTGGGTGGGTGGTCTGGGTGGGCTTCCTTGAGAAAATAGCATCTAAACCAAGACTAAGGAAGTGATAGATTTAGCCACGTGGTTGTCTGAGGGAGGAGCATTCCAGCGGGAGGTACCAGTCTGCCTGCAGCCTCAAGGGGAGAATGTGGTTGGTATGTTTGAGAAACAGCAGGGACCACAGGGTGGCCAGATGAGCAACATGGAAATTAGTAGTAAAAGAGGTTTAAAGAGTAGTGGAACCAGTTCACATTAGGCCATTATGTGCATTTTGGTTTTTACTCTGAGTGAAATGGGGAGCCACTGGAGGGGAACAGGAGGGACCTGATTGACTTTTACAAAGAGCAGTGGGGCTGCCATGGTGGGAATGGTGTCTGCAGAGCTTAAGATAGATTGGGGAGGTCTGTTTAGAGGCCATTGCCGTAATTCAGATGATATATAATGTGGTTCACTTGAGAGTAGGGTCAGTGAAGATAGTGGGAAATGGCCACTTCTGTAAGTATTCTGATGGTGGAAACAAAAGAATTTCCAGATGATTGAATATGGCATGTGAGATGAGAAAGGGGGTCAACGATGGGTCCAGAGTTTGGCTTTAACCATCCACTAAGATGCACATTTCCTAGAAATGGGATTGTTGGTCCAGAAAAGGTGACTGATATTTTGAAGGCCTTGCCAGGTTGTTCCCTTTAGCAGTCCCACCTGTGACAGATCAAAGGCCTACTAAAAATCTTTTGGCAATAAATTCTCTATTTTTGAAAGTTTGAAAATTTCTTTATTCTGCCCTTGCTCTTGATGGTAGTTTCACTGAGTATAGAGTTATACTTTGGCAATTAGTTTCTCTTTGTATTTTGAAGACATTATTTTACTGTCTTTTAGATGTCATTGTAGCTTGTAGAAGTCAGCTGACAGACTAAATTATTGTTCCTTTATGGGTATTGTGACTTTTTGGCTATTTTAAAAAAAAATTGAAATATAGTTGACACACAATGTTACATTAGTTTCAGGTGTAGGACATAGTGATTGGATAGGTCTGTATGTTATGCTTTGCTTGCTACAGGTGTAGCTACTGTCTGTCATAGTACAATACTACTACCATTGACTATATTCTCTAATATGTGTCTTTTGTTCCCGTGACTTACTCATCCCATAAATGGAAGCCTGTAGCTTCCACTCCCCTTCACCCATTTTGGCAATTCCCCCACTTCCTCCCCTCTGGCAACCATCAGTTTGTTCTCTGTATGGATCTGTTTCTGCTTTTTGTGTGTTTGCTTATTAGTTTTGTTTTTTAGATTCCACATGTAGGTGAAATCGTATGGTTTTTGTCTTTCTCTGTCAGACTTATTTTATTTAGGATACTACCTTCTGGGTCCATCCATGTTGTCACAAATGGCAAGATCTTATCCTTTTTTATGGCTGAGTAATATTTCTCTCTCTCTCTCTCTCTCTCTCTCTCTCTCTCTCTCTGTGTATCTTTTTTATCCATTTATCTATAAATGGATACTTGGGTTGCTTGTATATCTTAGCTATTGTAAATAATGCTGCAATAAGCACAGGGGTGCATATATCTTTTGGAATTAGTGTTTTCATTTTCCTTGAGTAAATACCCAGTAGTGGAATTACTGAATCATATGGTATTTTTATCTTTAATTTTCTGAGGAACCTCCGTCCTGTTTTCCACAGTGGCTGCACCAATTTACATTCCCACTAATAGTGCACGAGGGTTCCTTCTTCTCCAGCGATAGAAACAGCATAAAAGAGACAACGCTTGCTGTTTCTTGTGTTTTGATTTTAGCTCTTTGGCTACTTTTTATATCTCTTTTTTATCTTTGATGTTATGTAGTTCCATAGGACGTGTCTAGGTTGGATTTCTTTTTCTTCAGCTTGACATGATAGGGTTTCTTGAATTTGAGGAATATTCTCTTTAAATAATTTGGAAAGATCCAGAGCCAGTATCACTATGAATTTTACCTCTTCCCTTCTCTGTGGAAAATTTTCTGGAGCTGTAATCCTCATTTTATTCTCCATGTCAGTTTACCTCTATTTCACATTTTCCATGAAAAAATTTTTCGGGGAGCATATTGTTTCATAAGTTTAGTCCAATTTTTATCTTATTTGCTCCGAATTCTTTTGTGTTCGTCATTTAGGCTAGGTTATGCTGCAGAAACATTTAAATCCTAAACTCTTAATAGCTTTAAATATGAACTTTATTTCCCATTCATGCAAATTGCTCTAAGGGTCCAGTGTTTCTGCAGAACAGCTCCCTTCCACACTGGGATGCAGGAATCCAATTTGCTTACATTTTGTGGCTTTACTATCTCCAAATGGGGATTCAAGCTTGCCACAGCAGTGGAAGAGAGAGTATGGAGAATTAGGTCTATTTTTAAGTGCTTCAGACCGGGAGGGAGATGTATGAGTTCTACTAGTAGCCCATTAGCCAGAAATAGTCACATTGGCTACAACCAAATTTCAGAGGAGCCTGGAAAATGTAAAGGAACACATGGAATAATCAGTGAATAATAATGATCTCTGCAAAATCTCTCAGTTTTAAATTGCTGTTTCTATATTAACTTATAAATTTGTTTTGCCGTATAAACATATTAGCAAAATAAAACTATATGTATAGCTTAAGAAATTCTATATAGCTACCACCCTGGTTAAGAACATTATCAACACTTCAAAGCATACCATTTGCTTCTTTTCATCATAATTTTTCTACCCCCAAAGATAACTACTATCCTGAATTTTATAATAACTATTTCCTTACTATTCTTTATGGTTTTTCACTTATAAATGGATCCTTCAATAATATAGTTTAGTTTGGCTTGTTTGGGACTTTATATATACTGCACATATTTTTTTGTTTTTTTGTTTGTTTTGCTTATGTTGTGAGATTCATCTGTGTTCTTGCATCTAGTTGTAGTTTGTTCGTTCCATTGGTCAGCTACAGATGGGCATTTAGTCTCCAGCGTTTTTGTTTTTGTTTTTTGTATTTTGAATAATGGTGCTATAACCATTATTGTTTAGAGTACAAATATACATGAGTTTTTTTGAGTAGTCATATATTAATGGAATTACTTTGGGTAGGTGGTATTTTCCATTTTAATAGATAATGCAAGACTTTCCCAAAGTGTATGTATTAGTTTATTCTCTTACCAGTTGTATATGGTAACTTATATATACACATGAGATTGAGATTCCCCTTGCTCTACATACTTGCCGAATTTGACATTGTCAGACTTTTGAAAACTTGCCAATGTATTTTTTTTTAAGATTTTATTTATTTATTTGACAGAGAGAGAGAGAGAGAGAAAGAGAGAACACAAGCAGAGGAAGAGGCAGAGGGAGAGGGAGAGGGAGAAGCGGGCTCCCTGCAGAGCTGGGGAAGCTCGATATAGGACTTGATCCCAGGACTTCAGAATCATGACCTGAGTTGAAGGCAGTGGCTTAACAGCTGAGCCACCCAGGCGCCCCTTGCCAATGTATTTTGATGTGTAATGTAGTTTTTCTCTGATTTTACTTTTCTGAATGAACACCTTTTGATGTGTTTATTGGCCATTTGTATTTCTTTCTTTCTTTTTCTTCCTCCTCCTCCTCCTCCTCCCCTTCTTCTTCTTCTTCTTCTTCTTCTTCTTCTTCTTCTTCTTTTTCTTCTTCTTCAAGCTAGACTGTCTTTTATATTTATTTCTAGAAGTTTTAAAAATTTTAAATCCCTTCTAGATATATGTTCTATGTCAGTTCTCTTAAATCTTTAAATAGAGTAAACATGTATATGTAAATCTTTACTTGATAATTCTAATAGCTGCCATTTAAGTAGATCTGATTTTATTTGTTATTTCTACTGATTTTTGCTCATAGGGGGTTGATTTCTTGTGTGTTTTCAGTTATTTTGACTGTGAGTTCATGTTCCATGGGAGTTTATCTGTGAAAAATCTTTCATGTTTTGTTTTTAAGGTGTTCTCTTCCAGAGAACTTGAGTTTGCCTCTGCTTGGGGTCAAGGCATGCTACTAATTCATGACTATTTTAAATTATAGCCTAAGGCTTCTGGGGAGCCTCAGAAGCAAGTAATATGATTTCAGCTCCATTCCAATTGAGATTAGGCTTCTGGTTAAGAATTTTCAGAAGAGATGATCATTCCTTCCCATCCCAGAGCTAACAGAAATAAAATAGGCAAGAATCTTTATCTTCTCTTTGTGCAGTATGGAGTCTTTTAAAAATTTCAGTTCATTCTTTCACTAAGATGTCAGCTCTCAGGGATTTATTTATTTTTTTTTATGAGAGTCTAATCCAACTTCCCATTTGGTTTAGTCCCTAGGTTTATCCCTGTTCTTTAGTCACATAGCCTGGTAAGCATGAAGCTGTAGGCCTCTCGGGATCAGCAGATGTTCCCGTGACAGGTACCAGCATAAGCGTTTTGTTCTCTCCCTGGATTCTGCTTGTCATTTCTGGCCTCTGAGGATTGCTTTCAATTTCTTGTCAGTTCTTTTGTGCAGTTATAGAGATTTTTTTTCTTTTTTTTCTGCTTCCCTCTCCCCCGAATCTAGCTTTTTAAAGTGTTCTATACTATAAGAATTTTGAATGATATCTGATGACTCATATTGTGGAATAAGGAGTGAAGTATTTTCTTTTTCTTAAATAAGCCATAGAACAGACACAAAATAATCATTGTAAAATGTCACTCTCCTTTGCTTTATGTTATATCTTGCCTGGGTTGGAAATTGTTGGTGTTAATCCTAACAGATTAGAAATGTGCATGTAAATGGGCCATATGGATCAGAAGGGAAAATATTAAAAAACTAATAGACAGTAGAGAAAGCCACTTGAGAGGATGCTACCCTCAGATTGCACTCTTTCCCCTTTGATGTTGATAAGAGAAAGTAAGAGGGGAAATATTTTGATTACTGTTGAAACTGATTTCTCAAACTGCCTGCTTAAATCCAATGATGAAGAAATTAAAATAGAATTCATTTGCTATACAAATAGTGCATTTAATATATTATTTAAGGTCACTTTAATAAGTAATGAAATGTACACAATTGTCTTACACATACTACTGACTAACATGAACATTGATGTGCCAGTAGTAGTGGTCTCTGATCAATATAATTTAGCAACACGTGGGAATCATTGGTCTGAGAAACTTTTATTATTGATGCAAAATTAATCAATTTTGGTTTTTGCTATGTTTTCAGCCAACAGTTGAAATTTGTTCTTATTTTTAAAAAATACTTATAAGTTCTTCATACATTTTCATCTGAGCAAAAGCGTGTCAGAAAAGATTACTGTCAACAATTATGAAGCACGTTTTTTAATTTTTACATGCAATTGGTAAAAGATGGTTGTGATATTGTGATTTTTATTGTCCTTTTGCTAATTTCTATTTTCTAAAATGTATAATTGAAATATTTAATATACAATATATGTGATTTTTAAGAAGCAATTTTTCACAAATGGAAGGTAAGTATATAAGCCACTATTATATAATACCACTTTCGTTGGCAGATTAAAAATGATTAGGATTGAAGCTCAATAGCAGATCATCTTTTATTAAAGAAGAATGAATTTTATTTTAGTGTCTTTTAATAATAATGTCCTTTTTTAGTTCTTCATGCACAAAATCAAATATTAGAAACATTTACTGTGTAACTTAAGCTTAATCTATAAAACATGCCTGTCGTATTGTCAAATTTATTTATATATGTAGTTTAACTATTGTTTTTGGCTGGAGTGTTGTATGGCCTAATAATTATGCAGTGTTGACTTGAGTACATTATTTTATAGATTTTATGGGTAGCACCATTCTTTAAAGAATTTTTTCCCTATAAAGAAGTTGAGTTAAAAGTGAATGCTAATATTTATTTTATAATAGCCAAGACAGGAAAACTTTCTTTTTAGTGAGTTTTTAAATGAAACGGTAAGTTTTTATTACTGGTTTACATTACTTCATCAAGAACACAATGTATTAGTAGTAGAATTTATCTAACTAGTGGAATGGATATTGATTGGAGTTTTACTTTCCACAGATCGTTGAGTGAGGTGAACGTCTTCGACTATTTAAATGTTGTTTAATCTCCACTTCCCCCCAATAAATCCATTAAACAGTATTCCCTTGTGGAAGAGTGGTTCTCCAGTAACCATTCTCCTATCTCTCCTATCCTATAGAAATAAGACTGCCCTGGCCCATGTTGTAGATGAGCATACAACCACACAACTTGACCACCTTTCCCAGCCTCCATAACAACCAGATGGGGGCTACAGTGTGAATGAAAGTAATGTGGGCAACGGTCTGTTGTATTCTCTGTAAGTTCTTGCCCTTCATTTTCTCTTCTTCCTCTTCAGACATGCTGGAACATGCAGATAAGATGTTATAGGGACAGTTCCAGTCCTGCTGAATAGGGTAGCACCCCAGGGGACAACAAAACAGGAAAGAGGGACCTGGGTTCTTGGAGACCTCATGCACTAAACTTGCCTTTCTACCTACCAATTCTAGACTGTTAGATAAGAAAGAAAAGAACTTCTTTCTTGACTGAGCTGAGTAAACCACTGTATTTTTGAGCCTCTTACATAAATATAGTTGGTCGGTCCATATCCTAACTAACACATCTAAAAATAAGCTAATACGGCTTCCATATCTGTGTTGTTGGATATGCTAGCTGTCAGCCCTATAGCTACTGAGCACTTTAAATGTGGCTAGTGTGATCAAACAAACTGAATTTTTAATTGTATTTAATTTTAATTTGTTTACATTTAAATAGCATATGTAGCTACTGAGTATCATATTGGACTGCTAAGCTTTTAGATATTATATACACATTAAAACTTATATCTTTATCAAGTTAAAATTTTCAGAGATAAAAACATGGATTCTAAAACTATTTAATCAAATTCTCCTAACTAAAATTAAGAGCTTAAATGTCATTTTTGAATATTTTAAAGATCAGGAAAAAGGCACAAACATTGCCAAAATTCTTGTAAGGCTTATGAAATGAATTACACCGGTTATTAGAAATGCCCACTAGTGGTGAAACTTTCTTGCTCTTGGAGTAGTTTCTGCCATTAATGGGACAGTTTGACTTACTCCAATTCCTTGTATCAACCCTGTTTACACAGGATGAGGACAGTACATCTGCATGTGTTATATATTTAATAAACAGAATACTCACATATATTAACATATTGCTTAGTATTAACAGTTAATACAAAGTGATTCTGTTCTGCTACGATCACTTTTCATGTGTAGTTTTATGTTAATTTTCTTTAAAAAAAAATAACATAATGGACATTTAATCAATCAGTTGTATCCATTGACTATTCTTCACTTTCGGATACTTGAATGGTTGCAGGTTAGCTAATGAGAGTTCCTATAAGATGTCTCTTTAGTCCGCCAGTATCACATATGTTTTGAAAATGTTCCTCCTTTTTAGCCACAACAAGGTGTTGCATTTCCTTCATGAGAGTTTATTTGGAATTGGTTATCTTCCAAGTTTCTTTGTCTTTTTGCTGCAAGGAGGTGTGCATGAGTATTGATGAGCAAACATTTTGAGTTGGGTTACTTCTAATGACAGAAATGTGAAAAAAAAATGTCCTTAAGGCTCTGGGTTCACATCGATTTTTTTCCATTTTAATAAGTAGTGTTATTTAATCCTTTAAATTCTATGCCTAATATAAACTTTATTTTCTTTATAATACGCCTTTTAGATTTTTAGCTTTTTATATAAATTTTCAGTACTTTCTTCTTACTGAAAAATTTTATGTCTCATCCATCACCATTTTGAAGGGATGTGGGGAGAAAAGGCTCTAATTTGAAGAATCATAGAATTTTTGAACTGGCAAAGGCTTTAGAGATCATTAGTGTGGTCCTTTCATTCTACAGATGAAAATTTGAATACTCAGAGTGGACGACTTATCATAAGTTGTATGCATGTGTGTATGTGTACACACATATATATCCCTTCTTAAATTGTTAAAAATAATTAGTCATACCCTGCTGGAGTTGGGCTTTGATAACTTCCCTTTAAGTGTCTTGGGATTCCTAGACAGATTTGGAGGTGGATCAGAATGTTCTGGGATCTGGGTTCAGACTGATGCTCTCTTCTTAAGGGACTTCTCCGAGGCTATACCTGAGGGTTGGCATTTAATCAGTTCTCTCTCAGACCATCCTCAATCAATTCAGAAACCAAAGGGGTTATCGAGCCACTGCATATTTAGAATGGGAAAATGCGAGAGGGACAGTTCAAGTCTCAGGTTATTCTGAGCTCATACAATCTGTGTGTCTGCCACAACTGCCCTGAACTTTCAGAAATTTTTGAGATAGGGCGCCTGGGTGGCTCAGTTGGTTGAGCTACTGCCTTCAGTTCAGGTCATGATCCTGGAGTCCTGGGATCAAGTCCTGCGTGGAGGGGGGGGTCTGCTTCTCCTTCAGAACTTCCCCCTCTCATGCTCACTCTCTTTCTCATTCTCTCCTCTCTCTCAAATAAATGAATAAAATCTTTAAAAAAATTTTTTTTGAGATGAATGGTATATGCCTTTTGACTGAATTCTAGTATAAACATTTTCGGTAAAACAGCAGATAATCTTGGGAATCATGGAGGTCATCTAACTCATTTTGCTTATATATAGAACAGAAAACAAATCTGGTTTAAATTTTATAGGAGATTAAATTATTGTGGCATCCGAATTCATAATGAGCAATTTGTTAACTTTTTAAAGAGTTACAATAAGAATAAGCAACAATGTACTTTAATTAGATGTAAAATACTTTTCTGATTAAAGTGTTTTTGGATTATCAGTTAAAACTTTCCATATAATATTTTAAGCCATTTTCATTTCAAGTAGATGTCAGATAAACATAACCAGTGTGCTTTATTCATTAAGAACACATTTTGTAATTTTGTTGCACAGAGAAAGCTGAGGGGTGAACATCCATTAGCATTACCATCTTATATCTAATAAGATATATTTAACATAATAATCTAAAATTGTGAGACTGTTAACCCCCATTCTCAGTAGAAGCTTTATCTTGATTGTGCTTTCTTATATTTGTTTCTTTGGATCTCTTTTTGGAAAGGCTACATAACTAAGAACACAAGGTTAAAAACAAATTATTTGTCATTGGGCTAAAATACTTTTGTTTGCTTATATTAGAACTTAACACTTTAGATAACTATGAAATATGGTAACATAGTCCTAGTGAAATTAGTAAAACCATGCATGTTTCTATGATGAATAACAAAGCCAATATATTTTGTACAACTGGTTTTACACATACATAATTGTTTTTAATATTATTAAAAACCCTCAAAAATATAATAGTAGTCAATCCTAATACTTTAAAAACTACATTCTTAAAGAACAAAATGAGAAATTAAAGTTTTCCTTAGAAGATGTCTTAAAAAGCTATCACTGGGTCAAGGAAGTAATTTGATAAAGACAGCAGTTGACTAGAAATAGAAACTGCTGTTTAGCCCCTGGAATAAAGCCCTGGAAACAGCTACATAGCTACATTTTATAGACTTTACTGGGCTATTAGCTGTATTGTTCAGAGCACATTGATTTATGCAAAAGAATCAGCAACCTTAACTATTTCTTGAAAGAAATGAACAATTACTTTTTATTAAAACTTAAGAAAAAAAATCACACAGTTCATTTAAATTCATGGTACTGCCTAGGTAATTTTCATTATACCAATTTGCAAATGTAATAACTCATCCCTGAAATCCCCTCATCTGGCACTTCTCTCTTCTTAGCAAAATCTAATAGGGCAGAATTTCAGTTAAGTCTCATATCATAATGATTTTTCTTCTTTTCTTACTTGGGAAAGGTTTTTTCCTTAACCTACTTTAAGGCAATCAGGAAAATAAGCAATTAAAGCACATCTAGTGATGCAGTATCCTTAGTTCTGTAGCATAAGTTGCTTTCTTAAGTTAATACAAAATATTCATTGTAAATTTATTGTGAAGGGAGATTATGTCAAGAATGGAATACCGTAACTCAAATGTGGGAAGAAAACCATCTATCTTTCTTTATGTTATAACTGTTCTCATCTGTCCTCAAGCCCTTCATCTCACAAAGGGAGAGGAAGATTTAATTTGTCAATTAAAGTAATTCCATTGTTCCCTAGTCAAAGCTAATTTTTTAGAGGACATTGACAAATACTCCAAGTCTTTTCTGTTCTTGTCTTGGGAAATGGAGAAGAACCCATTCCCACATGGTGTTGAATGAGAGCCCCATGCACATTTGCTGTTCTTCCATGGAGGTGTTTATCTTAATGGTCTCTAGACAACAGAGTCGGTGTGATTGCTCTCTTTCATCTGATCATGATGGTCCATGTCTGGTGTGATTCTTGGTTTTTTTCATTGGCATGGTCAAGATGCAATGGCGGCCCCTTTCTTGTCTTCAGGTCTTGCTGGCAGTAGTTTCCTTGATTCTGGCTGAGACTCTAATTTGCTCATTTTCTTAGATGGGCTCTCCTATAAATGCGCTGTTACAGAATCCCTTGTCTTCTTCCTGCAATAATCTTATTAGTGAGCTCACGAGATGGGACCCTCAGCTACTCTTCACATCTTCCCTGGGACCTGCAGGGAGTTCTGCATCCTCTGCATACCTGACATAGGCCAGAACACAGCATCCTGACTCTACTATATTTGCTTTATGTTAATGCACAGCTTCTTCAAGGTGGTCTCCTTCTAGAGTCCCAAATGGGAATGATGGTACAAACCTGCTTTTGGTTTCTCTGGCATTTTTGGGCTCTTCCTACCATTTTTCTTAGATTTGGCCCTGGTGCTGAGTGTACTTTGGGAACAAAGTAGGAGATGGGAGGACACTCATAAATAACCTCTTTTCCCTTTCTCTCTCTATTTGTTCCTTTCTTGGTCAAAAGGGCTTTATTCTTTCTCCTCTTATCTCATTGGGACTTCTTTCAGTCAAATCCTTCTATTTTCTTAGGTGGATTTGCCCTCTCCTAACTGGGGCAGAAAATGGTTAAGAATTGCTTGGAAAGAAACCAAAAAGGAAACTATATCAGTAGATATTTTTAAAATATCCTCATTATATTCCTCTTCATAATACCCCTGGAATTTCATATAATGCTATCCTTATTTTAGAAATAAGAGGCCAGTGAGAGAAATTAAGGACAGTCAGGAGTATACCAGACTGAAACTTCAGGTTTCCCTGCTTTAGAAACACCTCACTCAGTGGCTCTTTATCAGAGCCCCTATACTGGGTGTGAAGTTTTGGGACTATTAACAAAGCATAAAACATTGGCCCCTGTCCTTCTAGTTAGGAGATAAGATTGATGTGCTGTTGATTAAAAATGGCACATGAGTGTACAATGAATCAACACTGTCATAGCATAGATAGAGTGATTGATTCAGACTGGGCTGGTGACAGAACATTTCGTCAGGGGTAAAATATAAGCTACTCTTAGAAGTATGGATCGGATTCATACTGGAGTAGTGGAGAGAGGATGATGGTCTAAGGGAAAGACGTGACTATAAGAAATGAGTGGAGAAGGAAGAAATGAAATTTATTTGAGAAACAAATAATTTCTGTAGTCAATCACCTATGTAAGAAATGCTAGGGAAGTGAGACTGAACAAGAAATTTGGGGATGTCATATCTTGAGACATAGCTAGGTTTGCCTTGATTAACAACGGCATTTGGGAAGAGTTATGACCTCAAACTAAATGTTGCCAATGCGTAGGGACTCACATACAAGTCCTAAGAGAAACTGGTGTCAGGTCACGAGGTTCCAAAGAGTGTGGAAGCAGGAATGTGAGTAAATATGAAAGGGGGCCAGGGTTCTTTACATGTCAGTAGAGCTTAGAATTCAGAGGCTATGATACTTGCAGACCAGAAGGCTGCGGGTGAAATATCTTAGTGGATGGAAAGGCTCCAGTCCAAAGAACGGCTCCAGTCCAAAGAACGGCTCCAGTCCTTAGGGTAGCAAGAAGGAAGGCCCCCATCCCTGAGAGGGTCACTAGGATAATAACACAGGCTTGATGAGCAGCAAGGGGCATTTACTCTCTCTGGGAATCCCATCCAATTTCAGGGTTTATTGATGACATGCAAATGTATGTGACTTGCTCGTGGCAGCACAGTTTATTGGCAAGGATGGATTTTGGAGTCAGATAGACCTTGAATTCAGATAGGCTCAGTTGTGTTATTGGCTACTTGTATGATCTGGAGCCATGACCTTAATATCCATTAAAAAATATCTTAAATGGAGATTAAACCTCATAATTAAAGAGTCATGTTGACAACTGTTGGTAGATGAGGTAATATATATAGACTGTCCAGCGTATAACAGACACCAAGTAAGTATTAATTTTTCTTCCACTTACTGATACCACTTTCTTATTCTCAAATGCTTAGAGTTTCCTTCATCTAGATGCCACACAGTACCTCAGATAAAATGCCTGCCATTGAATTCATTATCTCCACTCCCAATCCTGCTTTTCTTCCTCTTTTCCATTTGCATTTATGGCACTACCATGCTCCCTGTTGTAAGCCTTTTAACCCAGAGGCTATCAAAGGTACAGAGCCAGGATTGGGGTGAGGCCAGGATTGTGAATTGTGCAAATGCAGGGTCAGAGCCTGTCTTTATTGAAATTTTTGGTAGTTTCTGGCACAGCCACTGTGGAAAACAGTACAGATGTTCCTCAAAAAATTAAAACTAGATTTACCATATGATCTAGTAATTCCACTACTGGGTTTTTACCCAAAGAATACAAAAACATGAATTCAAAAAAATATAGGCACCCCTATGTTTATTGCAGCATTATTTTCAATAGTCAAATTATGGAAGCAGCCCAAGTATCCATCCATAGAGGAATGGATAAAGAAGACATGGTAGATATACACAGTGGAATATTATTCAGCATACAAAAGAATGAAGTCTTGCTATTTGCAAGAACATGGATGGACCTAGAGGGTATAATGTAATGCTAAGTGAAATAAGTCAGCCAGAGAAAGACAAATACCACATGATTTCACTCATATATGGAATTTAAGAAACAAAACAAATGGACAAAGAAAAAAAAGAGATAAACCAAAAAACAGATATTTAACTATAGAGAAAAAACAATGGTTATCAGAGGGGTTGGGTGGAGGGATGGGTGAAATAGGTGAAGGGGATTAAGAGTACACTTACTGGAGGGCACCTGGGTGACTCAGTCAATTAAGCCTCTGCCTTCAACTCAGGTCACGATCCTAGGATCTTGGGATCGAGCCCTGCATCGGGCTGGGCTCCCTGCTTGGGGGAGTCTGCTTCTCCCTCTCCCCTCTGCCATGCTCTCTATGGCTATCTCTCTTTTTCTCTCAAATAAATAAATAAAATCTTAAAAAAAAAAGTATACTTACTGGGATGAGCCCTGAGTAATGTATAGAATTGTTGAATCATTATATTGTACACCTGAAACGGATATAACTAATATGTCGACTATACTGGAATTAAAATTTAAAAAATTAAAAATAAATAAAAGATATGTTTTGTGGTATATAAATTATAACTCAATAAAGCAGTTAAAATGTATAAAAAGATATTTTTGATATTTTATTGTTAATGTATTATTTTACAATAATTTTTACTTAAAAAATTATTGCATTAAAATATTTATCTTGATTATTTAAGTTTCGGTGCCTCCTTAGATGTGCATGAGGTGAGTGCCTCTCTTGCCTCACCCTAGTCTTGGCCCTGAAATGAAGCTCAACCTATAGATATATTGTGTTTGTTTTGCATATTGTTCTTTAAAATTTGAATTAGTTTGTCCACATTTAAAAATTAGGAGTTGTCAGATAAGAATCCAAATATATGGCTTTTTTGGAAAAATTCTAAAACCTCGCACCATTAGATCTGTATTTCCCACACCAGCAGTTGGATAGAGATGAATAGTATATACTTTTTATAAGGGGCCATGAACTCTCCAGTTTGCCACTGTTCCCACCTTTCTCTCCTTGTATATACCTACATGTTCTTATACTTTACCTTTGTACTCCATCTTTTTCTTCTCTCATTCCCTATCTTTTTCCTTTTCCCCTTCTTTCCTTCCTTCCTTCCTTCCTTCCTTCCTTCCTTCCTTCCTTCCTTCCTTCCTTCCTTCTTTCCAGACTGACCTTTTCATTCTACTTTATACTTCAGGTTACTCTTCTATACTTTTTCTGGTCAGCTCTTCTCATGTTATGCTGCTTTATGTCCACAGGATCAAAGAAAAATAGAACTGTAAGAGAAGTCAATCTCTTCCCCTTATTATAGGCAAGAAAGCTGAAACATAAGAAGGCTGAGGCTTTTCACAGGTCATGTTATTAATAGAGGAAACCAATTAGATACAAGCCTATATTTGAAGATAAACTTCACTACTTTAACCCCCTTGTTAATATTTTTTAAAAGCCTCTAATAAAAAAAAAATCTTTAAAAAAAAAGGGGGGGCATCTGGGTAGCTCAGTCGTTAGGCATCTGCCTTAGCCTCAGGTCATGATCCCAGGGTCCTGGCATCAAGTCCCACATGGAGCTCCTTGCTCAGTGGGGAGCCTGCTTCTCCCTCTCCC